>ML664174.1:1204571-1802071 GCA_007570785.1 Antilocapra americana | reverse complement strand
TATCTTCCTGTTTCATTAAATAAATAGGGACAATTTTGTTTTGATGTCTGATGAACTTAATGAGATTGTTTCTGGGTTTTATATACTTAAATATTCTCTAATTAATCTCAAAAGTTTAAACCCAGAGTTTGATATATGTCTATTTACATATTTGCATAATATGTAAATATTTATATAATATTTCTTACTTCACAGTTAGTTTATAATTTCAGCTACATATTATATTGTATTTTTGCTATTTAAGTAGTAAGAACCAAAACATTATTTATTATCTTGTTTTTTATTACTTAAAAAATTGAATAAATACATTATGATGGGCTATATCATTTTAATTTTTACTTTCAAGATGTATTTCTGTCAATCATTTTTATTATATTCTTTGAATATTATGCTTGAAATGAAAAATGATGGGACTTTCATGGTGGTCCAGAGGCTAAGACCACGATCCCAATGATGGGGTCCAGGTTTAAGTCCTGGTCAGGAGACTAGATTCCACATGTCACAAATAAAAGTTTGATTGCTGCAACTAAAAGTGAAACTGCATGCTGCAACTAAGACTCGAAGCAGACAAATAAATAAACATTTAAAAAAATAAAACTAAAATCATGATAAAAAGTAAGTCTTACCTGAACATAAATGTTTGTAGCAGCTTTATTCAGAATCACTATGAATCACTAAAAACTAGAACCAACCTTCAATAGGTGAGTGGAAAAACTAACAGTGGTACATCCATGATGACATATTATCCACAGACAAGAAAGAAGCTCTCAAGCCACAAAAATGTATGGGTAATCTTGAATATATATTGCTAAGTGAAAGAAGTTAGCCTCAAACGGCTACTAATGTATGATTTTAATTATATGACATTCTGGAAAAGGCAAAACAACAGAGATAATAAAAAGATCATTGATCGTTGGGTGTTTGAGGGGAGGAAGAGAGGATGGAAAAGAAGAAGCACAAAAGATTTTTAGGGTGGTTAAACTATTCTCTATGATACAGAAATGGTGAATACAGGGCATTATGCATTTCTTAAAACCTATAGAACTATACAGCAAAAGAATGAATCTCAATGAACACAAATTTAAAAATAAAATCATTTAGGTCAGGGAGTCCCAGGAAGAAACCCAGACTATGGTAAGAGACTATAATTATAACCTCAATTTTAATACATATTTTTGTCACAGATTGTGTGATGATAAGAAATATCTTCAAGCATAAATATAGAATATATTAGAATAAAATTCTGTGTGAAACTCATTTAAAACTAGAATGTAAGTTTAAAAAAAGATTAAATTTTCAACTTCAAAGAAAAGTTTATTTTACAATTTTTAATATGGATGATATACATGTGCTAAGTTGCTTAAGTCATGTCTGACTTTTGCAACCCCCATGGTCTATAGCCCGCCAGACTTCACCATCCATGGGATGCTCCAGGCAAGAATACTGGAGTGGGTTATCATTTCCTTCTCCAGGGGATGGATGGTAGGTACCAAACTGTTAGAGATTTAGTTGGATGCATTTTTGAAGTGATATAACAATTAATTAAAATATCAATATATAATGCCAGAATATGTAGGTGTTAGAAATTAGACTCTTTGTCTACTTAAACTTAAAAACATTTTTAAAAGTTATTTATATATTATTTATTTTTGGCTGTGCTGGGTCTTTGTTGCTGTGTGTGGGCTTTCTCTACTCTCTAGCTGCAGTGTATAGGCTTCTCACGCTGCAGCTTCCAGGCTCTAGAGCACAAGCTCAATAGCTGTGGCACAGGGGCCAAGCTGATCTGTGGCTTGTGGGGTCTTCCTGGATCAGGGATGGAGCCTGTGTCTCCTGTGTTGTCAGGCGGATTGTCTACCACTGAACCACCAGGGAAGTCCTTAAAAACATTTTTGATGTCAACGAAAAAAGGTGAAGAGGTGACATAGTTTTTCACAATTCTTTTAGTGGGTCCTTAGCAAAAGAGTTGGAAGTTCAACATCCTAGACAGCATCTTATGTATTGTACTGCAGGACTTTGCAGACTTTTTCTGTGAAGGGCCAAATAGTATATATTTTATGCTTTGAGTGTAAGACAGCCTGTGTCAAAACAACTCTGCTGTTGTAGCATGAAAGTAGCCCCAGGAAGTCTGCAATGAATGAGTACAATACAAACTTCCAATACAAGTTTATATGTTGGCACTGAAATTTGAGTTTTGTATAAATTTTACATCACAAAATATTCATTTTCTTTTGATTTTTTCAATCAGCCATTAAAAAATATAAAAATCATTCTTAGTCCACAGGAGTCCTACCAGATTTGGTTTGAGGATTATTACAATACGTTGCTCCCTGACTTATAGTAATTTGGTAAAACAGTGTTCCAAATTAGTAAGAGTCAATATTCTCAAAGTTAGCCTGGAGTCTGTCTCACATTTGTCAAAGCAAAGTCCTATATCCTTGAGACTTTAAGCCAAGTAATTCAGAAATGCATAAATTTAAGCATGAAATTCTTCTATTGCCGATAAAGCCATTCCCCAGAGGCAACCTCTGACTTCAGGTATTCAACTGTGCACATAGACACATATATAATATATGTAGTTTTAAAGAAACTATATATAAATGTATATGGGTTACATTTTTAACAACAAAAAGGGACAACATACATACTGTTCAGCAATTTGATTTTTCAGTTACAATATATTTTCAACATCTTTCCTAGCAATAATTTTTGACAAGAATTCTTGATCTTTAGTACATTTGAGCCATTTTCAATTTTGAACTGATAAACATTGAGTGTAAGTTTCTATCTATCTATATGTTTGTACACATGTGTGAATATTTCTGCTGGATAGATTCTTGGAAGTAGTATTAATATTACTGGATCAAAGATATTCAAATTTTATATTGATGAAGTCATTCAAAAGTTTATCCTAGGGTTTTTCAACCTTGGTACATTTCAGTTCAGTTCAGTTCAGTTGCTCGGTCATGTTTGACTCTTTGCAACCCCACAGACTGCAGCACACCAGTCTTCTCTGTCCATCACCAACTCCTACAGCTTGCTCAACCTCATGTCCATACAGTCAGTGATGCCATCCAACCATCTCATCCTCTGTCACCCCCTTCTCCTTCTGCCTCCAATCTCTCCCAGCACCGGGGTCTTTTTCAATGAGTCAACCCTTTGCATCAAGTGGCCAAAGTACTGAAGTTTCAGCTTCAGCATCAGTCCTTCCTTCCAATGAATATTCAGGACTGATTTCCTTTAGGATTGACTGCTTTAATCCCCTTGCAGTCCAAGGGACTTTCAAGAGTCTTCTCCAACACCACAGTTCAAAAGCAACAATTCTTCAGCGCTCAGCTTTGGATTGGTCCAACTCTCACATCCATACATGACTACTGGAAAAACCATAGCTTTGACTGGATGGACCTTGGTCAGCAAAATAATATCTCTGCTTTTTAATATGCTGTCTAGGTTAGTCATAGTTTTTCTTCCAAGGAGCCAGAGTCTTTTGGTACATCTAGACATATTTGGTACATTTAGGTCTGGGTCTGGATAATCCTTTGTTGTGGCTCTGTATCACACATTGTAGAATGTTTAGCAGCATCTCTGGCCTCTATGCATTAGATGCCAGTAACATCTCCCCTGTTGTAACAAACAAAAATGTCCCTTGATATTGTCAAATGTCCCCTGGGAAGGAGGTGGCGGGAGCTGGGGGTACAAAATCATTTTGGGCTGAAAACCACTACCCTGGACATTTGTTTTCTTTTATATTCCTTAAATTTATTTTCCTCCCTATCCCCTTTTCAATAACTTATGATGTTATCCTTCCTTCAAAAAGGAAAAGTGCTTCAAGGAATTTGTGATTTAGTATATATCACCCCTCTGTCATGAGCTAAAGTGTGTCTCTTAAAATTCATGTGTTATTCATAAGTCCTAACCAGTAACTCAGAATGTGACTATATTTGGAGACAAGTTCTTTAAAGAGGTTATGAAGTTAAACTGAGATTTTAAGAATGGACCCTAATCCAATATGACTGCTGCTACTGCCAAGTCGCTTCAGTCGTGTCCGACTCTGTGTGACCCCATAGACGGAAGCCCACCAGGCTCTCCTGTCCCTGGGATTCTCCAGGCAAGAACACTGGAGTAGGTTGCCACTTCCTTATCCAATGCATGAAAGTGAAAAGTGAAAGTGAAGTTGCTCAGTCGTGTGTGACTCTTAGCGACCCCATGGACTGCAGCCTACCAGGCTCCCCCGTCCAAGGGATTTTCCAGGCAAGAGTACTGGAGTGGGGTGCCATTGCCTTCTCTGCCAATATGACTGATACTCTTATAAAAAGAAGAAATTTGAACACAGACTTATACAGAGGAAAGACCATATGAAGATTGGGAGAAGCCAGTGGTCCACAAGCCAAGAAGAGAGGACCCAGAAACCAGTCCCATCAAAACCTTGATCTCAGACTTCCAGCCTCTAGAATTGTGAGAAAGTAAATTTCTGTTGTTCAAGTCAGCCAGTCTGTGGTCCTTTGTTATGGCAGCCCTGGCAATCTAATACATCTTCCCAATGAGGGGAGGAGGGAAGAATGAATGAAAAAGGCAATGACTAATAGCAACAGTTAGAACTGGACATGGAACAACAGACTGGTTCCAAATAGGAAAAGGAGTACATCAAGGCTGTATATTGTCACCCTGCTTATTTAACTTTTATGCATCGTACATCATGAGAAATGTAGGCTGGAGGAAGCACAAGCTGGAATCAAGATTGCCCAGAGAAATATCAATAACCTCAGATATGCAGATGACACCACCCTTATGGCAGAAAGTGAAGAAGTAAAGAGCCTCTTAATGAAAGTGAAAGAGGAGAGTGAAAAGTTGGCTTAAAGCTCAACATTCAGAAAACTAAGATCATGGCATCCGGTCCCATCACTTCATGGCAAACAGAGACATTACTTTGCCAACAAAGGTCCGTCTGGTCAAGGCTAATTTTTTTCCAGTAGTCATGTATGGATGTGAGGGTTGGAAGGTGAAGAAAGCTGAGCGCTGAGGAATTGATGCTTCTGAACTGTGGTGTTGGAGAAGACTCTTGAGAGTCCCTTGGACTGCAAGGAGATCCAACCAGTCCATCCTAAAGGAGATCAGTCCTGGGTGTTCATTGGAAGGACTGATGTTGAAACTGAAATTCCAATACTTTGGCGACCTCACACGAAGAGTTGACTCATTGAAAAAGACCCTGATGCTGAGAAGGATTGGGGGCAGGAGGAGAAGGGGACGACAGAGGATGAGATGGCTGGATGGCATCACCGACTCGATGGGTATGGGTTTGGGTAGACTCCGGGAGTTGGTGATGGACAGGGAGGCCTGGCGTGCTGCTATTCATGGGGTGGCAAAGAGTCAGACACAACTGAGCAACTGAACTGAACTGAATCCAAAGAAAAAACTAACAATGGATTCTGGTGGAGGAGGTAACTTTTCTGAGAGTCTTCAGATCATTCTATGTAGCTTTAAATATGGGATTGGCTCTATCCAACCTCTTTTCAACAGCAGCTTCTCTGATGAACAATTATTAACATTTACCCTTGCCTGGAAAATCCCATGGACAAGAGAAGCCTGGTAGGTTGCAGCCCATGGGGTCGCTAAGAGTTGGACACAACTGAGCGACTTCACTTTCACTTTTCACTTTCATGTATTGGAGAGTGAAATGGCAACCCACTCCAGTGTTCCTGCCCGGAGAATCCCAGGGACGAGGGAGCCTGGTGGGCTGCCATCTAAGGGGTCACACAGAGTCAGACATGACTGAAGTGACTTAGTAGCAGCAACAGCATAATCTCAATATCAAATTTCTTTAATTAATAAAGGTAGTTCAAGAAAACACGAGCAAAGCAAACAATGATTAGAGATCAAGAAAAATGAAAGAATAAAGGAAGTGAAGTTTGTTATTTAAAAAACACTATATTTTTAATTGTATCAATGATATTTATGATGTAGAAAACCCACACCATGCAAATAAGTAAAAAAGAAGAAAATAAAAACCACCTGAAATCCCACCATCCAAAGGCAATCATTCTTAAATATTGTGGCATAAGGACTCCCAAACTTTTTTCACTAGTATGTATATATGGGCAGATGTATAGATAGAAATACACACACACATATACATCCTGAATGGGAACCTACTATATCACTTATTTTGTCTGTTTCTTTTTCCTTATTCAATGGTATATTGAGAAGTTATTTCATATCAGTAAATTATATTTCTAGAAATGGTTTTGTTTTCTAAAATATTTTTGACCATGCCTGTGACATGTAGGACCATAGTTCTCCAGTCTGGGGTCAAACCTGCACCCCCTGCATCGGAAGAATGGACTCTCCACTGCCGGACCACCAGGGAAGTCCTAGAAAATGGTTTTTAACAGCTACTTTTGTTGAACTAAGTAGATCCATTGGAAAATGATGATAGTAAAGGAAAGCCAAAGTAAAGGCACCCAAAAGGTGCCTCCCAGTCGCAAGGGAAACTTAGAAGACAGATAGAAACATTCTTTATTTGAGGAAATTACAAAAATGTTGAAAAAAGAAGAAGATGAGGTCACAGGAAAGGCTTCGAGTAGAAGATACTTGTACAGGATGTGGTGAAGACAAGTCTACAGCTCTCCTCCAGCTAAGCACTGTATTCCACAGCTTTGCCAGCCAAGAAGCATAGCTCATCCCCCAGTTCACTACAGGATGGGTCCACTTTATTTTGAAAACTGCTCTCTTTGAAAACACAAAGCTCCCGGGGACATCCGTAACTTGCCCATTGCAGCATTTCCCCCAGAGAGTCCTGTTATCAGGGTCTGGCCCGCACACATAGCCTGTTTGTCAATTAGGGAGAGGGCTCCCCCTCTGCTGGCCCTTCCTCCAGACACTGCAGCCCTAGATTAGGGCACAGGACTTTCCAGGAGAACATCAGTTGGTTTCCACCCTTATTTTGGCCATTGGCCCTTGGCCAGGTAACTGCAGAGCGATACCTCACACAATGGCCTTGTCTGATTTGGTCCCGCTGACCCACTTAAACTTCCACAGGGCATGTGCACTAATAATCTCATTTCATGCTGTCATCCTGCCCAACTAAAGTACTTCTCTGCCCTCTGCACTTCTAGTTCCTCTGAACTGGGCCAGAGGCACCAAAGCCATTGTCCATGGCTTGGCTTCATAATAATAAATTATAGCTACAATTTTTAACCTTTACCAGATCTTGCACTAAGTGCCTTGCATCCATTATCTTATCCTCACAACAACACTATGGAGAAGTATTTTCAATGACTATCCCCAGTTTACAGATGAGATTACTGAGATCTGAGAGAGTAACTTGATGTAAGTCTAACATGCTCATAACTGCTTGCAAGGGTGTAAATTCTTTGGGAGGGAGTTTGGTAAAGCCTGTAATAAGCACAAAAATTATACTGCCCTTTGACCCAGCAATTTCAATCCTGGGAATTTATCATAAATGATTCAAATGAAGACAAGTAATCTCTGTGTATAAGCAACAGTAGTTACATGGAGACAGTGACTAATTTCCAGACAATTGCACCCTCATGCCTACCACTGTGTCCATTAAATTGTTGTGGAATCCGGAGTCGCAAAACACACCTCGGAGGACAGTCGACAGTAGAGTACAGTTTATTATGCCAGCAGGTCCAAGGGGAATCAGTTCCCAACAAGGACCCTGATATTTCTGAGAGGCCTGGTTTTATACTCCCCACTATGCGACTGGTTACATGTTAGCAACCTCTTTGTGGTATATGATTGAGTTTTACAACAAGTAGGTGCTAGGAGAACAAACAATTAAGGTTAAAGGAGGGGAAAAATGATTATCACTTCATGGCAAATAGATGGGGAAACAGTGACAGACTATTTTGGGGGGCTCTAAAATCACTGCAGATGGTGACTGCAGCCATGAAATTAAAAGACGCTTACTCCTTGGAAGGAAAGTTATGACCAACAGAGACAGCATATTAAAAATCAGAGGTATTACTTTGCCATCAATGGTCTGTGTAGTCAAGGCTATTGTGTTTCCAGTAGTCATGTATGGATGTGAGAGTTGGACAATAAAGAAAGCTGAGTGCTGGAAAATTGATGTTTTTGAACTGTGGTGTTGGAGAAGACTCTTGAGAGTCCCTTGGACTGCAGGGAGATCCAAGCAGTCCATCCTAAAGGAGATCAGTCCTGGGTGTTCATTGGAAGGACTGATGTTGAAGCTGAAGCTCCAATACTTTGGGCCACCTGATGCGAAGAACTGACTCATTTGAAAAGGCCCTGATGCTGGGTAAGATTGAAGGTGGGAGGAGAAGGGGACGACAGATGATGAGATGGTTGGATGGCATCACCGACTCAATGGATGTGAGTTTGAGTGAACTCTGGGAGTTGGTGATGGACAGGGAGGCCTGGCGTGCTGCAGTCCATAGGGTCGCAAAGAGTGAGACACGAGTGAGCAACTGAACTCACTGAACTGACTGACAATGATTATACATCAAGGGGGGATGCCTCCGTGGTTAATCTAACAGGGGCAGCCTGACTTCAACTACAGTCTCTGTTTGTCATCTGTAGGGAGGGAAGTCTCCAGGAGACCTGGTTTTCACTAGCAATGGTTTCCTCACTCTTGGGAAGGGTTCAGACCCACACATTCTGTCTTTAAGATGGATGACAGGCTTCAAGATAGAGTCTCTCCTGCTTTCCTCACACTGGCCCCAAGAAAATGAGAGGACCAGATTTAAGAAGTTGATTTAAGGTTCAGAGGAGGTGCAGCTGAAGATTCTGGAGAGAGAAGTTGAAGCTAATAAAACAGATTTTAAAGAGGGGATGGGAAGGGTAGATATCAAGAATACAAGAATAGCCCCGATTCCCTTCATGAGGCTCAGGTTGGCCCCCTCTCCACCCCTCCCACCCAAGAGAGCTGGGCTGAGGGCAGGTGATTGATGAGAGATCCTGACCCAAGGTGCAGTGCGCAATTCTTCTTAAACACCAGGGGCAGCTTGGAGAGAACACGTGGAACTCAAAAGTTGGTCTCCCACAGCAGTCTAGGGACACAGGAATTTCCTTGGATGGATGCTCAACTGCCACCAAAAATGATGAGGATATCGCTCACCTCTGCACGTGGACTCCAGAATCTCTGGGAGCCTGTCTGTAAAGCAAAGCTCCTTTGATTCACTTGGAAGGGAGAAATTTGTGTCACACCAATCATTGTGGCTTTAGGCTACTGGATTCCAGTGATGTTCCAGGCCTTCCACAGTCTGGAGCATTCCCTGTGCTCTGCAGCACTTCTGGAGCCCAAGTGGAGCCCCACCTGATCCAGAGCAACTGAGTGTAAGACAAAGAATGGTCATCCAAAGGAAATTCTGTATCTTCCTATTGGGGTGGATGTGGAGCCCTATGCCAAGGTCACAGGTGTGGAGCCCTGTACAAAGTTCACAGAATAAAAATCTCTGAACCTGACCAAGCCCCATAGCAACTGTTGCCATGAGCTTTCAGATCAAAACTGGCCAGTTCCCAGACTCCATATTATGTAAAATACCCACCCTACTATCCACCCTATAGCATCCTAACCAATCACCTAATGCCACCATGCCAGTAGGAATTTTCTGTCTTGAGCCTATAAAAATTGGCTGCTAGCCGTCAAAAGCGTTGGGCTCTCCCTTAAGCTGAACCGCTCTTCTAACAGCATGTCCCACTCTAACAAACTTTATTCTTCTCTCCTTCTGTCTCATGTCTGGAAATTCTTTTCCAACCTGACACACAGACCAGGACAGTTTGGGGGCGTGGCGGGGGGGGTGGCGGTTCAGGGTGTTGGGCAGGTAACAATGACAATGATTATCGCTCAGTCTTGTCTGACTCTTTGTGACCTCATGGGCTATACAGTTCATGGAATTCTCCAGGCCAGAATACTGGAGTGAGTAGCTGGTCCCTCCTCCAGGGGATCTTCGCAATCCAGGGATCCAATCCAGGTTTGAAACCCAGGTCTCCCACATGGCAGGAGGATTCTTTACCAGCTGAGCCACCAGAGAAACCCTGGGCAGGTGAAGTCAGCATGTTTACTGAATATAGAATTAAGTCAGAAAACATTCCATTCAGTTTAATTAAGAAGTAGCCTTGGAGATATCTTGAAATTTGAGCTGGATGGAAATTGCAAAGATGAAGGAAGGAAAAGGATTGTGCATTATCTCGCATGTTGATTGTGTCCTCGGAAATGTTAATCCCAAGAGGGCAGGTGATTATGTTTCATTGTTTTGCTTGTGATTGTTACCCCATGCTGTCGCAACGTCTGTCACTTAGTAGGTAGTCAGTAAACATTTGTTATGTTAAAGAAGAAATACAAGTAGAAAAGTCCATGGATTGTTTTTTTCAGGGAGAGAGGGCTAGGCTGAAAATTTGTAATGGAAAGAGGACACGGGGAAGTTAGGCGGCGGAATTCAGGGCATCAATCAATATCTGTAAAGAGCAGGTGGACCAGAAGTTTGAACTTAGAACTTTGCCTGAGGGCATTTCTTGAAACCAAGAATTGTCAGCTTTCTCATGCAAAGCGGCTGGGCAACGTATTATTCGCAAACGGGGACAACCCTGTGAACACGGCAATCTGCAGACGCAGGAAGGAAAGGAGAGTTAGGTCGCAACTTTTTCCTGAAGCCCCTGACAGCTTGATTTTTAAATTGCCCTCTAAAAATAGAACCCATGTTAATTTGGCAGGGATTGCGCGGCTCTAGGGGAACCCAGGCATTTAACGAGGGTTCTCTAACTGGACGAGCGGGAAGCGCCGGAGGAAGAACGGTGGGCGGGGACGACCTGAAGGCAGCTGGAGCCCCGCCCCCTTCCCAGAGTGCGCTGCGGCCGCCACGAGCGTGGGTCGGCTTCCGGCCGTCTCCCGCGGCGCTCGCGGGAGCGTGGGACCATGGACGGGCCCCGGGTCGGCGCCGCGCTGCTGCGGCGCGGGCGGCTGCGGCGCCGCCGCCAGCAACAGCCGCACGGCGGGTCGGTCCTGGCCCTGCCCCTGAGGCCCAGGAAGATCCGACGGCAGCTGAGGAGAAGCGTCTCGTCCCGAATGGCCGCGCTCAGGGCCCAGACGCTGCCGAGCGAGGACTCGGAGGACTCGAGGGTGGAGTCGACGGTCGGTGAAGCCGGGGACCCGCTGGCGGGAGGGGCGGCGGCCCCCTCGGAGTCGACCGGGCGGGAGCCGCACGGCCAGCTCGGGCCCGCGGAGCTGCTGGAGGCTTCGCCCGCGTCCCGCTCCCTGCAGACTCCCCGTGCCCTGGTGGAGGCGCAGACCCCGCCAGTGCTGCCCGCGCGCCTGGTGCCGGCCTCGGGGCCGTCCGCGCGCCTGGTGGAGACCTCGGCCCTGCTCTGCTCTGCCCAGCACTTGGCGGCCGCCCCGCCTTCCGAGGCTCCTGCCACGCTGTCGGGGCCGCAGGGGGAGAGCACGAGCGGGGAGCTGCCCTGGGACTCCCCGCTGCAGCGCATCTTGGCCGAGCTGAACCGCATCCCCAGCAGCCGGCGACGGGCGGCGCGCCTCTTCGAGTGGCTCATCTCGCCCATGCCGCCGGACCATTTCTACCGGCGCCTGTGGGAGCGCGAGGCGGTGCTGGTGCGGCGGCAGGACCACAGCTACTTCCAGGGTCTTTTCTCTACCTCCGACCTCGACTCCATACTGCGCAACGAGGAGGTGCAGTTCGGGCAGCACCTGGACGCAGCGCGCTACATCAATGGGCGGCGCGAGACCTTGAACCCGCCCGGCCGCGCCCTGCCCGCCGCCGCGTGGTCCCTGTACCGGGCCGGCTGCTCCCTGCGCCTCCTGTGTCCGCAGGCTTTCTCCACCACCGTGTGGCAGTTTTTGGCCGTGCTGCAGGAGCAGTTCGGAAGCATGGCAGGCTCCAACGTTTACCTTACGCCCCCCCACTCGCAAGGCTTTGCCCCCCACTACGACGATATCGAAGCTTTCGTGCTGCAGCTGGAAGGTAGGAAACTCTGGAGGGTCTACAGACCGCGGGTGCCGACTGAGGAACTGGCCCTGACATCCAGCCCCAACTTCAGCCAGGACGACCTCGGAGAGCCAGTGCTGCAGACGGTGCTGGAACCTGGAGATTTGCTCTATTTCCCCCGAGGCTTCATTCACCAGGCCGAATGCCAGGATGGGGTGCACTCTCTGCACTTGACCTTGTCCACATTCCAGCGCAATACTTGGGGCGACTTCCTGGAGGCTGTACTGCCTCTGGCAGTGCAGGCCGCAATGGAGGAAAATGTGGAGTTTCGTAGGGGACTGCCCCGAGACTTCATGGATTACATGGGGGCCCAGCATTCGGATTCTAAGGATCCGCGAAGAACTGCTTTCATGGAGAAGGTGCGGGTCCTGGTTGCCCGCTTGGGACACTTTGCCCCAGTCGATGCTGTGGCTGACCAGCGAGCCAAAGACTTCATCCACGATTCCTTGCCCCCTGTGTTGACTGACAGGGAGAGGGCACTAAGCGTTTATGGGCTCCCAATTCGCTGGGAGGCTGGAGAACCTGTAAACGTGGGAGCCCAGTTGACAACGGAAACAGAAGTGCACATGCTTCAGGATGGTATAGCTCGGCTGGTGGGTGAGGGGGGCCATTTGTTTCTTTATTACACAGTGGAGAACTCCCGCGTTTATCACCTGGAAGAGCCCAAGTGCTTGGAGATATACCCCCAGCAAGCTGATGCCATGGAACTCTTGCTTCGCTCCTACCCAGAGTTTGTGAGAGTAGGGGACTTGCCCTGTGACACTGTGGAGGACCAGCTTTCCTTGGCAACCATGCTATATGATAAGGGGCTGCTGCTCACCAAGATGCCTCTAACCTGAAGTAGTTTACTCACTGCCAGAAATAAGACAGTAGTGATTCTCTCCCACCACCTTTTGAGGGGGAAAACTCACTTTCTTACTTGATACCCATCAGTGTGTTTATATTTACCTTTATGACTGCCTCAGTGTCACAGAAGTCAGATGATCTTCTAGGAGACACCTCCTCACCTAGGCACAGAAGTAAAAGCAGGAGTTGGAGGTGGAAAAAGGGGCAGGAGTAACTTGATTCCTGGTTATTTGAGAGACCAACTTCATCATCACCCCCATGCTTCAGAGTACAGTGTGGTATTTGCTGTGTATTCTGCTTGAGACCTGAGAAGGTTTTACTTGGAATTGGCATCCTCTATTTGAGTTCTCTTTCATCAGTTTGGGGGGAGGGTTGGGGTCAGTTTCCTATTTGTTACTGTGAGTTTGTGTGAATGTTAGAAGTTTATTAAAGTGCCAAAGAGTTTTCCTTTTCTGAGGCTAGATTATTGTGTGGCATGGTCTGAAGAAATGTGGGAGGAGGAGGGTAGCTAGGTAGGGGTAAACTGCAATGGCTGAGGCGCAAGGTGACTTGGGGTAGATGTAGGATTGGGGCCAGTTTTGCAACCCTAGGGGTAGTTGATTCATTTTAATCATGCTCCTTGAACCCCAAACAGCATGATCCTATTAGAAAAGTTAACGAGTGTATTATGTTTTTTAAAGGGTATTACATTTTTGCTCAGTGCTTGCTTGTATCAATGGCTGGCGCTGCTCCTAAAGTAGGCAGCATGTCATAGGCCTACTGGCTTTGCTGTCATAGGCCACAAGTCAGCCAACTTGTAGCAGGCTGGCCATGAGGGAATGCTGGTGTTCAAGTTACTTTCCACTCTTATTTTCTTCTGGTAGTTGAAAGAAACTTCCCCAAATCTGGCAAATGAATATTCTCATAGTTGGTGGAAAAGAGCCTGGTGTACCAGAGAGAGCACTGGACTTGGAACCAGAAAACCTAGGTTTGGGGTGGTGGCTGGTGGGCAGCTGTCTGAATGACCTGAGGCTGCTACTACGCCTGGGCGCGCTGATTTTGTATGTTTTGGTGCAGCTTGATGTCTCCACCTCATCATTTAGGTTGTATCTGGAACTTTTAAGATTATTTTGCTCTAACTGATAGTTTCAGTTACATAAAGCTGAGAACTTCATATGAGAGGTACATAGAGAACATCTCAGCCTATTCAAGGTTAAGCTTCAAGGTTTTTCCTGAGTGCTTAACCAGACGTACAGCAGTTTTTTTGTTTTGTTTTTCTAAAGTGTCCTTTTTTTTGACCTCACTTTCAAATTGGTTCAGTTAGAGCTACATCATTCATTTTTGTAAAGGGACCAGATAGCAAAGTCAAAACCCAAGGGGCAAGGAGAAGATAGACTGAGAAGATGGTGGCCAAGAAGAAAGAGAAGTATCCTTTCCTGGCTCTCATCCTATAGTGCTCACAACTAAGTCTCCAGACATCCAGTCCTGAAAAAGGCTTGTTAAGGGAATTAAGGCATAGGAGTCATTCCTAGAAAACCTACCCTCAAAAATTTCTTGGAGAAAAGTATGGAGCTTCAATGGATTTTGCCCTTTTCTGGGTTGCACATAAACACGTTTTGCTTCCTCCTTCACTTTTCTTACAGCTGCCTCAATCTTGAATACTTCCTGTATCAACAGTTCCTTTTGGCTTAGTGTTTGAATCTGAAACAGAACAGATGATGATTTTTAAAAAAAAACTATCGGGTTGCAGATCATCAAAAAGTGTTAAGTAACATATTGCATCATGCTTAGTAATATTAGGTGGCACATAAAATGTCTGAGAACATTGTTCTCTTGTGATGTTGGTTGGACATTTTTACACCTGTTAATGAAAAATTTACTTGTAGCTTTTGGGCATGATGAATCTGCTAAGAAATGCTTGATCTGAAATTGGTTTTGTGAATTATATTTAGGAAGAATCTTTTGCCTTTTTAAAAGCCTGTTTCCCCTCTAGTCATCTCGGCCAGCAGCTTTGAAAAATTAGAACCACCTGTTCAGCTAGTTTTCCTTTGGGGAAAAAGCCCAGATTAGGAATTAAGTTAAGAAGGAAAAAGAAAATCTAGGGGGCCAGCTCCAGTGCCTCATTCCTTCTTTATACCCATCTGCAAAAAAGAAAGAACTTGAATTTAGAGGATGGTGGGGAGAACACGGAAAGGGAAGGAAACAGTATTTCAGAAACAACAACAAACTCTGTCTACTTGAGGGGACTAATAGGACTTCTGCTGTGTGTCTTTTTATTAATAGGATTTTATAATCCTGTCTTGCACAGATGTGTTTTGTATCCTCAAGTGATACTGTTTTCTGTGCTATTGTAGAAAATATTTCTGTGCTGGTGAAAAGTGGATCTACATGCTTGGGGAGGGGGCGGGGAAAGGAGTCTGAGGAACTCTGTTTAGTCTCTAAGTCGTATTGATTCTTTTGCAACCCCATGGACTGTAGCCTGCCAGGCTTCTTGGCCCATGGAATTTCTCAGGCAAGAATACTAGAGTGGGTTGCCATTTCCTTCTTCAGGGAATCTCTCCTACCCAGAGATGGAACCTACATCTTCAGCAGGCAGATTCTTTACCACTGTGCCACCAGGGAGGAACTCTTGAGAACCCCAAATTTTTTCTTGAAAACATAGCTTATACTTATCTACCCTGTTTCTGATCTCCTGAAGCATTTCTTGGTTTCCTTCATTTTCTAAGTTGAGTATCTTCATTGCATGGTGAATTTCTCTGAAAGATAAGAGTCTTAGATTAAATCTTCTATCTTTGAAAGCATGGAGGTGGGAAATACAGGACTTGGAATCAGACAAGAATCCTAAAACTGCAGTTTTGCTGAGCTTTATTTGCAAAAATGGTATGATGCTTAGCTTGTAGGGGTGTTCTGTAGTTTTTGAGATTATATATTTGAAGGTACTAATAGATACTATTTATTGAACACCTTTATGAAAGGTACTAACATGTTATCTCATTAATCACCACAGGCCCATACAGTAGACTACTGTTTGCATTTGATACATGAAAAAATGGGCTCAGAATTAACTTACCCACTCACATAGCTAGCACATGTCTGAGCTGGGGTTCAAATCCTTCTCTTTTGGACTCCAAAGCCTGTCGTCACTAAGTAGGCACTTGATAAATGTTAACTGAATTAAAAAAACACCTGGAATGCTAAACAAATATGTAAACCACATTAGCTTCACTTTGAACCTAATTTAGTTCTGTTTTTCTGTTGCCTACGTGGATAAGGAGATGAATGGCACAGGTAAGCCTGTGGTTTTTACAGCTGTTAAGCAGCCTGAAGAGTCAGGGACATAGTCTGTTAACAAGCATGGAAGAATTGGCAGTACAAGAGGTCTTGGCAAGAACCGGAGGTTAGTGGTTAGTGCTTACTTCAGAACAGCCTCATGGTTCTCTAGGAGCAGCACGTCGAGGAAGGTGTCCCTGACCCGGTCTCCTTGAAGCTTGAGGGCTAGGATGCTCCGGCAAGCCTCTAGTCGTACACCTGGTGATTCTTCGTAGTGGATAGCCCAGAGCAGGAGGTCTGTCAGCTGGGGACTCACGCAGCCAATTTGCCCCAAAGCTGCAGAGATTAGAGGGCATGTCCCACTGTCACTGAAGACTGAGTTGGCTGTGTCCTAGCATCCAGAAGCGGCCTTACTAGTAAATACTAAGAATAGGCAACCACTTGCTAAATTAAATATTGCAAAAACTAAAGTATATTGTCTTTGAAAAGTGGTGAAAGTGAAAGTTGCTCAGTCGTATCCGACTCTTTGCAACTCCGTGGACTATACAGTCCATGGAATTCTCCAGAGCAGAATAATGGAGTGGGTAGCCTTTCCATTCTCCAGGGTATCTTCGCAACCCAGGGATCAAACCCAGGTCTCATGCATTGCAGGTGGATTCTTTATCAGCTGAGCCACAAAAGAAGCCCAAGAATACTGGAGTAGGTAGCCTATCCCTTCTCCAGCGGATATCTTCCCTTTTAAATGACAATCAGTATTTTAGGAATTCTCTAGAGAATTCCCAGGTGGGGGATATTCAATACCATCCTCGTCCATGAGGATGTGAGAATACACTAACCTATGTACCTAGGGATAAGATGTGGGATAGCTAACTCAGAAGCCTAGTCAGGTAAGTGGGAAAGAAGGTATAGTTACACTTCATGGCTGTACCCAGCGCTGATTCTCATAGGGACCTGCCAGACTGTCAGAAAGAAGCAATGTCAAAGATCCCTGAAAAGAAGCTCCAGGAAATTTGAGGGCAAGATTTTAGGTTTGTAGCAGTCTTAAATCTGGTCTGACTTTTAACGGAGTCCTATGGTTGACACCTCTACAGAAAGCAAGTATATCCAACAGTGGATACCTACTTGGAACTCATACCTAACTCTGTTGGCAGGGACTGCTTTGTCAGTCCTCTACCTTAACAAGTTTGACATAGACCTAGACTCAGGATCCTTAACTAAAAATTGAAGGAAATGATTTTTAATTTCTTCGGAGAAGCTGTGATCATCCCCTCCCCTCCCCTCTGCTGCTGCTGCTGTTAAGTCGCTTCAGTCGTGTCCGACTCTGTGCGACCCCATAGATGGCAGCCCACCAGGCTCTCCCATCCCTGGGATTCTCCAGGCAAGAATACTGGAGTGGGTTGCCATTTCCTTCTTCAATGCAGAAAAGTGAAAAGTGAAAGTGAAGTCGCTTAGTCTGTCCGACTCCCAGCGACCCCATGGGCTGCAGCCCACCAGACTCCTCCGTATGGGATTTTCCAGGCAAGAGTACTGGAGTGGGCTGCCATTGCCTTCTCCGCCCCTCCCCTTTACCCTCTTCCTAAAAGATTCTGGGGATCCTCTATATAAAATATAGGGAAGTATTAGAGGTAGAGGAGTTGGAGCCACTGCTCTAATACCTCGAATGGCAAAGGCTTTGATTTTCCAGCAGGGATCTCTCTCTGTCAGATTCAGAAGGCATTCAAGAACCTGGGTCAGATAAAAGGCAATGTTGAGTGGAGAGAATAAGAGCAAGAATGTATCAGAGACAGGGTCCCCTCTTCTCTAAAATGTGCTTTAACTGGAAAAGTGATCTGTCAAATCTAGTGATAAATGAGCTGGAGCCAGAAGTACTGGCTTACACACAGCGTTCTCTCCTGTCTAGAGACTGATTTTCCCAGCTCACACATCTATGGCCTTATAAGGCTTCTTTTGAATACCTCCATCAGGTTTTCCTCTAATAACTAGGGATAACTCCACCCAAAGAGTTGATCCCAAAGCCTATGAGCACACATGTAATGAGAAGCTGGTTAACTGAGGTGAGAACAGGATTCAGGGGTGTGCTCTAGAGTGAATCTAGGCTGGCTTGGAGCTATGTGGGGTCCTAACTTGGTGTGGCCTATGTATCTCCTCACCTTCCTGTTTTGATCTCTCATTTTGTATCCCTACAGAATGGTGAGTGATCTATATATGAGGGAAGCATGGGGTAATGTCCTCTTGGGTTAATCAGGTAAGAAGGGTCCATGTTTCTTTGACTCACCATATTATCACGGATCTGCAGGGCACCGGCTGCCAAACAAGCTGCCCGCCGAACTGCCATGAAGTCATCAGAGAAGCAGTTCAGAAAGCTTGGGAGAAGCTTGGCGGTCATGAGCTTGAGCCCACAAATCAGGGAGAGGGCTTCCACACGGTCCTGGAAATTTCCTTGACCCAGCTTGATTCTGTAAGGCACAGGTGCTCCTTAAACTTTTTCCATTCCTTTCTCTACCCCCACTCCTACCTTCAGTGCCCTCAGGCTGAAATCTAGCTTCTTGTAGGCTCGCCATTATCCACTCCCACTCTTTCCTAGTTAGCCTTATCCCCATTAATTTGTTTCACCAGGTAGAGACCTCAACTGTTTTATTTACTTGAATCCCTATTACCTAGTATATGCTAGATGCTAAACCATGTTGAATGACTGGATAAAGAAAACTTAAACATACACCTCTTGATTCAGTCAAGTTCTCTTCTTTCGTGCTTTCACATGTGCCTTATTCATTTCAGTGTTTGGCTTCCAATATGGAATGTCTTACCTTCTCTCTGCTTATGTAGTCTTATCCATCCCTCATGAAACTTGACCTTACTAGGCATTCGTGTATCTTGTATAATCAGAATCATGTCATACATTTGAACTCTAATGACATCTAAAACAGTGCCTGAACACTTAATGGGCATTCAATTAATGGTTCTTCCCTTAGCCACATTCTTAGTGTCTATAAAGACTGTTAACTTTTTATCTTATTGAAAAAAAAAATCTGCACAAGTGCCGGGAGCCGTCAGGATGCCCCCTTACTCGGATGACAAGGTCACGGGACTAAGAAGGAAACTGTATGTAATGGGGATGTTTCTTGGGTATAAAACTGTAAACCAGCCACAATAAAGTGACAGACTGCTCCATCAACACATTGACTCAGCTCAGTACTTCGCCGACGCCACTCGTCCTTCAAGACCCCTAAACCCACCGGGGCTGGACCCCGGCACACAAGGCTGAGCATACTGAGCAGCTCAACAAATGGGGTTTCTTTCTCCATACTGATAAGGTCTTACCTGATTGTGTCATACAACTCATTTCCAAGGTTCATTTGCCCCAGAGCTTGGGCAGCTGCGTGTCTCACTTGCTTATTCCAGTCACTCAACATCAGGTGGATCAACTTACGTTTCATATCCTATAAAGAGGTATAATAGTTAGCTACCGTTTATCACCATGTCAGTTTTGCATGTTCAGTTGCTAAGTTGTGTCCAAATCTTTTAGACCCTGTGGACTAACCTACAAGGCTCCTCTGTTCAGAGCCTTGGGCTGCCATTTCCTCCTTCAGGGGATCTTCCCGACCCAGGGATTGAACCCTTGTCTCCTGCATCGGCAGGCAGATTCTTTAACCACTGAACCACCTGAGAATCCCATTTTGTACTTGGCATTGTACTGATAAGCAGTTTTACCCATAACTTAATCCTCCCAAATAATCCCATATGGCAGATACTACTACTTACAGGTGGCAAAATAGAGGCTTCAATTTCTTACTCATGGTTAACATGTTGAGTCCTGGAGCCAGAAATCAGATCCAGGCCTGTTTTTGAAGCTCTTGCTTTAAACTAACCACATTATATTGTCAGCTGCACTTGAGACTCTTAAAATTTGAAGGTGATACATTAGTAGGGTGACCACCTCATCTCAATTTGCCTGGGAAAGTCCTATGTACTGGACCAGCTAGGACCTTTGGCTATCCTATGTGTTAGTACATCTCTCAAAGCAGAAAGGATAAAAATGATTTGGTGATTAGGTAATGTGCCCAAAGGTATTCTCCTTTCCTGAAATAGCTCCCTTTCCATCCTTGATACCTGATGTTTTCCTATTCTTTTAGGATTGACCTCAAAATCCTCTCCTCAGAGAACCCACCTCTGCCTTCTGTAAGTAATAAGAAATCCCCATAATACTTTACAGCTACATCTGTTATAGCTGTTTATGGGTAACAGTTAGCAAGAGAAGACACGTTATCTTTGCATACCCAGTGCTAGCTTGCTGCCTAATATGTAAGATGTGGTCAGAAACTGCAGGCTCACTGAATAAGTGAAAGAACTGATGGACATGTGTAACCCCGTCAATCTGATGTGATGGTCTCATCTTTACCCTGTCCCTTGCTTGCTCTGCATGGCTTTTTACTTTCAATAGGTCTTCCTGAGTGAGAAGTGCTGAGAAGGTGAATGTGCAAATAAATCAGATGTTGTTAAAAAAAAAAGCACATTGTTAAATCTAGATTCTGATTGAATTGACCTGAGATGAGATTTTTGCATTTCCAGCAAATTCCCAGGTGATACCCGAGCTTCTGGACCCGGACTTTAGCAGCAAGGTCCAGGAAGAATAAACCCAGACTAGAATGACCCAGGGATAGAACCCTGGTCTCCTGCATTGCAGGCAGATTGTTTACTGTCTGAGCCACCAGGGAAGTTCAGAGTTCTACTGACTATACTGAATGGCCAAGTTTTGTGCTTTCCACAAAACCACAAGAGTCAAAATTCAAGGGTCAAAATCGGCAGTGTTACAGGCCATTGTGGAGTTGCCCAGTGTTACAAGGAAAAGATACTGGCACATAGGAAGAAGGGGAAAAGCCCATTTGGACAGCTGAAGTTGATTTTAAAATAATGGCAAGAAGGAGGTCAGCTAAAAGCCTAGATGATGGTCAGGGTTTCCCATTCCTGGAAGTCTTTCCTTAATTCTGTCTAAGTCTTGCTCAGCTGTCCCACACTCCTTCACAGAACTTATACTAAGTTCAGCCCATACTAGTGTCTCTCTGAAGAGTTTTAAGAGTACATCACATTTATCTCTTGTTCTTGAATCATTTGTATATGTTGATCTTGTTACTCCAACACTAACATCAGCTCTTTGAAAGAAGGGACTCTGTTGACAGATACTTTAAAATCCCTTGATGTGGAGGCAATGTCAAATTACTATAAAAATGTCTAAACTTTAAAAATTTTTATTCTTTGCTTATTTCACTGTAGGTAGGTAGGTAGTTTGTGGACTCCCATCAGGCTGAGAAGCAGTGGCTTAAGTAACAGAACGATATGTTGGCATGTGAAGATAATTCTGGGTTAGGACTAAGAGGCAGCAATATGGGAACAGAGATGTTTTTGGTAAGAATGGGAAACTAGATAGCAGCGAAAAGTGGAAGAGCTCCCAAGCCGTACTGCTTAGACCTTCTGTCCTGGAAACAGGAAGAGAAGGCTTACCAAACTGACATCTCCACCGATCCAGGAGAGAGCCCGGCAGGCCACAGTGCGGTCTTTCCATTGACGGCTGCTCAGCTCCTCAGCAAGCATGGTGTGTATCAGGGTCTGAGGAAATGGAAGACTTGTATGGATATCCATGGTCACTTTTAGAGATGCTGGGACCTTAAAGAAATTACATCCTGATCTGGCATCCAGCATGACTAATGTCATAAACACTTGGGATGCCCATTGCTAGCAAAGTAAAGAGTGGGTTTACAGTGGGGCCCTCTTCCATCCAAGCCAACTCAAGCCAACTGATGTCAAGGGACAAAATACAATTAGTAATCTGAGCAGAAGATTCCTGGGACCTTCTAGATTTAACTGTCTTTCCCCCTAAAATGGTTTGTATATGCCTCAGTCTGAGTTTCACATTTCTACTGGAAGTAAACACAATTGTATGTCTGTGTGTTTTTCAATGGTAAACTTCCAGCACAAGCAAACTCTGCATGTTGTAAGTCTTCTAGCATACAGTTAGAAACTATCTGTAGCCTACTTTCCTCACCTCTCTCAGCTAGCTGTTGTCACTTTTCCCTGACTACACCCCGCTTCACCCACACTTAGTCCAGTTTTACCCGTGCGTGAGATCATCCTACCCAACCACCCACATTTTCTTTTTCTTTTCTTACTTTTTCAGTCGCTGCACCTCACATGCAGGATCTTTCTTAGTTCCCAGACCAGGGCCTGAAGTGCTTCCTGCTGTGGAAGCACAGAGTCTTAACCACTGGACCACCAGACAAGTCCCCACCTGCATTTTCAGTTCCCCACATGCACTGACCTCAGAGACCCAATTGTTCCCCCTAAACTTGGCTTTTTCTCTGACCCTGTGGTGGACACATACTGTCTTTCCACTGAGATGGCGCAGGAGCATATAAGACTGTTGCTCAGTGTCCTCACTCTTCTTATGAAACAGCTGGTGGAGGATCCTCTTAATCACGGGGTAAGTGGCAGCACCTTCCAGAGCCAGGCACTGAGCTGCAGCCCAGCTGTCCACGGCATTACCTGCCACAGTGAGGCAAAAAAGACCAGAATGGTCATCTCTTCTCCCCACAGAGAGAGCAGCTCTGGGGTTGGTACACAAGACCGCTACTTGCCTCACTTTCCTGTACACCTTCAGTCTGATATTCAATCTCCAATTTAAATCACATTTAAATGGATCATATCAAGGTTCCAAATGTAGGTTGAAAATCTTAACCTGAAAAGTCAAATCCTAAAATGTTTTTGTTGGGTCACAGAGCAGTAAGTCACCTCTGGCCTGAGTGAACAGCTGTTCCTCTCACTAGAGACTGGGAAGTCTGGAGTGGAAGCTTTCTTAAGACAGACGCATTAAGTTGTTGAGTGTCTCTGGGCAGAAGGCCAAACTGGTCAGACGGTTGTCCTCCACCCCCGCCGCCACGCAAGGAGCAAGTCCGTCTTTCAAAGCAGTTAGGCACCAGTTAGCCACCTACATTAGACAGAGCCTTTTGCTGCTATTACACCAACAATGCATGTGGACAGTGCCTGTAAGTTAATGTGGGAAAATGGAAGCATGAGGTGTTCAAGTGGGCTTTTGAATTTTTAGAACGTATTCTTTAATCTTGTTACATTATCTTTTCAACTGAAAAGTCTGACAGGAAAGGGGACATGGTTTGGTCAAATGCATCTATGACATGGTTAGCCCAGGAACCACTAGGTGGCAGTATACCTGTCTCATAAATACCTGGGAGGAAGAAATTCTGAATATCTAAGAGCATGACGGTGGAGAGGCAGGGATTAGGAAAAGCTGATGGTGAGATGTTCTTTCTTTACCCCATATTTCCAGCTCGGAAGTAGCAGGGAGTTACTCACCCTTCAGAAGGGCAGTCTGCATGATTTCCTGGGCAAGAGGATTATGTGACTGTATGGCATATTGGCATACTGCTGCTGCCATCCGCACATTGGCATTCTTGTCACAAAGAGCAGCCATTAGCGGGGGCTGTAGAACCTCTGGCAAGTCCTGAATAGATGAGGCTTTCATCGTTTCCTTGTCTGCGATCAAAAGAGAGCCAGTAAGAGGGTGCTAGCTAGTCTCTTTGCTTTTCTCTAAAACACAGCTTTTCCCTGTAGCCACACGGGGGCCAATTGCAGCCTCAGTTAGTTGCAGATGCTTACAGCTACTTAATTAGAGTTTAGCTGAACCCCACAATGGGTGGGATTTTAAGGCTAACTTTTGTGCTGGATATTCCTTTCTCACATTTTTATCATCCGGTCTCTGCAGAGCTGTATTCAGGTCAAATGAATATGTTTCCAACTAGGCTATGGTGACCATCACCTTGAGTTCTAGTGATGAAAATCAAAATTTTTATAATTTTAGCAATAATAGCAAATATATTTAGGTAGCACTTTGCCACTTAGATAGTGTTTTGTCTTCATTATCTCACTCAGTCTTCTAACCCTCACTGAAGTAGGCAAGGCAGGTATTTCTATGGAGCTCACCTGAAACGTGTGTTTTTCAGGAATCCTTTTAGGTTTAACTAAACAGTCTCGCCAGACTATCATAGGCAGTACATGCCACTAGTCTTCAGAAGGAAATGGGATGGGAACACAGTTTGCACAGGGAAGCATCAGGTGTTCCTTTTGGCAAGAGTTCTTGAGAATGGTTTGTCTAGCACTCTGGGGACAGCTCAGGAGCATAGAATTGACTCCGGGCATAAGTCTTATGTTCCACCAGAGTTATTATCTCTTTTATATAACAACTCTGTAGATAGAATTCCAGGGTCCTCAAAGGGCCTGCTTTGATAAGTCACAGCATTCCTGGGAGCCCAGAGGATGGTACTTCCTTCAGGCATGTATGTTTCACTTGTAGTTCTTCCCAGTCCAAATGTCATTTAGCAGTCAGGGCTCATTTTCATCATAAGATATGTGGTCTGCAAAGATAATTTCTGTCCTTACCAGGTTATTGGGGCAGCAGGTAGGCATTTAACTAAAGCTCATTTCTCAAGCAGAAGGGGAAAGTGTTGTGTTAACTTTTTGTCCGCAACTATCCTCCCATTTTTAGTTTGAAGTTCAGAGAGGATAAGTGACTTCCCAAAATGGGGCAGAGATAGACCTATAGCTAAGATTTTATATAAAATTTCTCCTGGGTCCTTTTACCACTACTGTAAGCTACTCTGCCATATGTTTAGAAAGGGCTAGATGAGTTATGTGCCTTTGAGGGGGTCAGACAGAAGTCAATTGAGTATTTCAAGAAATAATGAGTAAGATAATATTCTTTGGGAAGATGCGGGGAGGAAACAAGACGAATCAAAATCTCAACACCCAGGAAAGGGATCATATGAAAGGGAAAGACAGAGGTGCTCTTTGTATGTGGAGATCTGGGGATAAGATAATATCTCTTCCCACCTATGGAAGGTTTTCTCTATGCCAGGGACTAACACATATCACCCCATTTAATACTCAAGAAAATAAGCAGTTAAAAAATGTGTGTGTGTAGAAGTATGGGCTTCCCAGGAGCTACAGTGGTAAAGAATCCTCCTGCCAATGTGGGAGATGCAGGTTCAATCCCTGGGTTGGGGAGATCCCCTGGAGTAGGAAGTGGCAACCTGCTCCAGTATTCTTGCCTGGAGAATCTCATGGACAGAGGAGCCTGGTGGGCTGCAGTCCACAGGGTGGCAAAGAGTCAATGTGACTGAGCATGTGTGGAAGCATCTAGCAGGGAGGTGGGGCAGGGAAGACTCCTCAGAGGAGGTGATGCCTTAGCTGAAAGTTGAGGGGCATGTATAGAAGTTAATCAGGTCAAGAGAGAGAGAAGATTTCCTAGCAGAGGGAGTGGCAGATTTGAAAAGCTGCAGTTTAAATGCTCATACCTGGAACTCAGTAGACTGGAAATAAGTGAAATGAAACCTTAAAAACTTGACAATTTTGTAGAGACAAAATTAGTCCCCACCTCTAAGAAGTTCCTTGCCTGGTAGAGATAGAATAAAAGTAAACAGACAATTATGACAGAATGATAAATGTTAGGACAGAATAATATTAGGATGCTACCAGCAGCAGAGAAGGAAAAAGTGTCAGCCCAGGCTACACAGAAGGTGGTTTCTGAGAGGGCACTGGGGGTTAGTAAGAGTCAGTGGGTTTTATGTCTTTTTAATAGCATTTTATACTTCTGTCATCTGAGTCCTGTGTCTTGTTAAATCACCTCCTTGGTAGATTATAGTTCTAGCTCTTGTAGATGGGAAATGTTCCTTTTTTAACTGCTTATTGCTAGCCAAGAAAAATGCTATTGGCATTTCTTTTTCAAAAGGTTACAGCCATTGGGAAAAATGGCCAAGTTCTTAATCATTTTACAAAACTAGAAAAAACTAAAACTTAACAAAAATAGTGTAAATAAACACTTTACAAATATATTACAAATATATTAAAACATTTTAAAATATGAACAAATCAAATCCAGTGGAGTAATAAAAGAATGATCCATTAGGATTTATTCTAAGACTTTAACAACAGAATTCATTATATCCACAAATTAAAGGAGAAAAACTATAAAATGGCTGGTAAAACTCAACACTCATTTTTGTAATAAATAGAAAACCTACATATATGTTGGCATGTGTTTGTAAAAGCACAGAAAGTTGTGGAATGCCAAACTAAACATTGTTTACCCTCGAAATGGCATGGGGTGGGATTGGGGCTGGGAGGTGGGTTGGAAGGAAGCTCTTTTTATACTCCTCCTTGTTGACTGATAATGACACTTTGTATTTCTTTTGTAATAAAAAAAATGTTTATGAAGCAGAATCCATAGAATCTATTGGTCAGTTAGGTGTGAGAGGAAGGATTTTGTCCAGGCTGACTCCCAGGGTCCTGACTCAGACTGGCTGAGTTATGGGGCTGCTGGTTGCTATGTGGGGTGTGGGGAGGGGTCTAACAGCAAGAGTGATGAGTTTAGTTCAGGACGTGTTGAGTTTGAGACTGTCAACATGCTGTCAAAAGAAGGACTAAAATGAAGTCGGGAGGAAAGTGTGTGCAAATACATACATACATACATGCATCCTTTGGCTACTAAGAATGGGATCTCTCAAGGCAGAACAAAGTGAACTTGCTTGTGAACTACTAAGCATCCAAGGGTGATGAAAGTTGTACAAAAAGCACTAGACCAGAAGTCAGGAATTTTAAACTCATCTCTGTTGCTGAGAAGTTCTGTGTATTCAGGCCAGTCTCTGGGTCTTTGTTTCTATTTTGTGAAATAATCTCAGATAGGCTCCAAGGTCCCCACTAGTTCAAAATTTCTGTGGTTCTATGGCTTGCTTATATTCTCCAGCAGTCCAACTGTGGCTCTTACCGGAGTCCCCTTGACTGATGGCAACACGGGGCCGTTCTAAAGCAGCTGTGGCACAAGTGACGATGGCCTGGATGCGGATGTCATCATGGATATCCACCAAGCTCTGCAGCAGGCCCTCAACAGTCTTATGGTGCCACTCGATGACTACACCAGAGGAGGAGAATTAGAAGAGGACTACTTAGGGTTGACACTATGCTGCAGACAGGTGACAAGAAGGCCCCTTCCCCTAGGACAATCCCAGCGAAACAGCTCAGAAGCATAAAGGGCCCCAGAGATGCTGCCCTGAAGGACGTTATTTCTCTGATGTTCCCTGAATCTTCTTAAGTGTTAGTTGCTCAGTTGTGCCCGACTCTTTGTGACCCCATGGACTGAAGCCCACCAGGCTCCTCTGTCCATGAGATTTTCCAGGCAAGGATACTGGAGTGGGTTGCCATTTCCTTCTCCAGGGAATCTTCCCAACCCAGGAATCAAACCCAGGTCTCCTGCACTGCAGGCAGATTCTTTACCGACTGAGCTGAATCTTCTTAGGTATTAATAATTCTTGAACAAAACTCCTCCCAATCCCATCCTGTATTCTATCTTTTTTATTTGTTGAAATAATTTTTTTTTTTTTTTTTGGCCTCACTGCATGGCTTATGGAATCTTAATTCTCTGACCAGGGACCGAACCTGGGTCCACAGCAGTGAAAGCCTGAGTCTAAACCACTAGACCACCAGGGAATTCCCATAAATAACTCTTTATTGTTATCATCTGGAAAATGAAACAATAAGACAGTGATTAAGGGTACTTTGTTCTCTTTATAGCAGCTTCCAGGTGGTGCTAGTGGTAAAGAATCTGCCTGCTTATGCAGGAGGCACATGAGACACGTGGGTTCGATCCCTGGGTCAGGATGGTCCCCTGGAAGCAAGCCTGGCAACCCACTCCAGTATTCCCGTGTGGAAAATTTTGTGGACAGAGGAGCCTGGTAGGCTAGAGTCCATGGGCTCACAAAGAGAAATGACCAAACCCAGCACGTGAAAGTGAAAGTCACTGAGTCGTGTCCGACCCTTTGCGACCCCATGGACTATACAGTCCATGGAACTCTCCAGGCCAGAACACTGGAGTGGGTAGCCTTTCCGGTCTCCAGAGGACCTCCCCAACCCAGGGATCAAACCCAGGTCTCCTGCATTGCAGGCGGATTCTTTACCAGCTGAGCCACAAGCATAGCAACACTTTTTATAGGCATGAGCTTTTGTTTCAGTGTTCCCACCGCCTATAGATGCTCCCTACTGGTAGTTTTTACTCAGAATCTCTTTTTCAACCCTTTTTGTTTGTCTGAACCAGTTTATGTGATGGATCACCTCTTTTTTCCTGTGCTAGCTAAACTAGATTTCACTTTCTGAAAGCCAGCAGCCCTTAAGTCCTCCCATCTTGCTGTTGTCAACAGTCCTGGCTAGGCCCTTCTTTTGCCCCAGGCACATTATTCTGGTATCTGTGAAGGCAAAGTAAATATGTGCTAATTCCAGATTTGCAAATGAACTCTGGAGAGCCAACTGCAGTTTCTTCTGCTCACTGCATTTCCATTGCTTGGGCAGCATATTCACCCTTTCTTTCATGCATCATGTATAGAGTGTGAAGTTTCAGGGTCAGTAAGATAGGGTCTCTGCCAGTGAAGAGTACTCTGGGTAGTGAGTTTCCACAAATTACTGATGTAGACCCTGCGCATGCAAAAAGCATTCAGATAAATGCAACTGTCATTGTATGAAAAGCTCTTACCTAGTCAAGCCTTGGTGAGGAAACCAGATTTTTATTCTTCATAAAAGAGGGATGGATTTTCAAAGATTAAGAAACACTGGGCCAAGGTGAGAACTTCTTCCTTCACAGATCACTGCTATGTCAGGACCACCCCTGCCCCCACCGCCCCTGCACCCCTCCTTCACTCACTTAGAGCCCAGGCCATCTTCCATTCCTGTAGCATCCTTCGCAAGACCACCAGTTCCCAAGACACATTCTCCTTCAGTGACTCTGTTTGCTTCTTCAGTTTCCTGGTCTTCACGGACATTTCCTTTTCACTCACCTTCAGCAGCAGATCCTTGGCCGGTGTGGGCAAAGCTGTCCAGCGCATGGCTCCTTTCACAGGCTTGCAAGCTGTGCCGGGCGGCAGTATGAGGTATTATGCCCACTGCCCTGGCCTGTGTTCCCAGCTAGCATCACATGCCTATTCCTAGCTAGCACGAATGCAAAACAAAACCGTCAAGAGCCAGCTTTCCTGTGATTATGTAGAAAACTGGGTACGTGTCCCCCTGGGAGTCATGACAGGTGGTGACTACAGACATGATAGAGCCACAATGATGGGCGGAGAAATGTAGGGAAGAAAAGATGAGGTACATACAAACCTTTATATACGTTTAAGAAATCTTTAGGAACATAAATATATTTATATGTAACAAGATTTGCTCATAAAATTCAATATTTGATATATTGACATTAAAAGTAGGATATAATTGGCCATTAATTCCTAATTTATTGTTTCCTTTTTAGTGTTCTTAATTTGGGAGGAGTGGGATTATAAGCTACCAAGGGTTTACAAGCAAACATCCTCTTCCAACAATATAAGAGATGACTACACATGAACATCACCAGGTGGTCAATACTGAAATCAGATTGATTACATTCTTTACAGCTGAAGATGGAGAAGCTCTATATAGTCAGTAAAAACAAGACCAGTTGCTGACTGTGGCTCAGATCATGAACTCCTTATTGCAAAATCCAAGAACTGAAGAAAGTAGGGAGACCAGTAGACCATTCAGGTATGACCTAAATCAAATCCCTTACGATTATACAGTGGAAGTGACAAATAGATTCAAGGGATTAGATCTGATAGAGTGCCTGAGGAACTATGGACAGAGGTTGGTAACATTGTACAGGAGGCAGGGATCAAGACCATACCCAAGAAAAAGAAATGCAAAAAAGCAAAAGGGTTGTCTGATAAGGCCTTACAAACAGCTGAGAACAGAAGAGAAACTGAAGGCAAAGGAGAAAAGGAAAAATATACCCATTTGAATGCAGAGTTCCAAAGAATAACAAGGAGAGCTAAGAAAGCCTTCCTCAGTGATCAATGCAAAGAAATAGAGGGAAACAATAGAAAAGGAAAGAGTAGAGATCTCTTCAAGAAAATTAGAGATACCAAGGGAACATTTCATGTAAAGATGGGCACAATAAAGGATAGAAAAAGTATGGACCCAACAGAAGCAGAAGATATTAAGAAGAGGTGGCAAGAATACATGGAAGAACTATACAAAAAAGATCTTCATGATCCAGATAACCACGATGCTGTGATCCTTCACCTAGAATCAGACATTCTGGAATGCAAAGTCAGGTGTACCTTAGGAAGCATCATTATGAACAAAGCTAGTAGAGACAATGAAATTCCAGTTGAGTGATTTAAAATCCTAAAAGATGATGATGTCAAAGTGCTGCACTCAATATGCCAGCAAATTGGAAAACTCAGCAGTCGCCACAGGACTGGAAAAGGTATTTTCATTCCAATCCCAAAGAAAGGCAATGCCAAAGAATGTTCAAACTACTGCACAATTACACTCATCTCACACGCTAGCAAAGTAATGCTCAAAATTCTTCAAGCGAGGCTTCAACAGTACATGAACCAAGATCTTCCAGATGGTCAAGCTGGTTTTAGAAAAGGCAGAGGAACCAGAGATCAAATTGCCAACATCTGTTGGATCATCGAAAAAGCAAGAGAGTTCCAAAAAAACATCTACTTCTGCTTTATTGACTATGCTGAAGCCTTTGACTGTGTGTATCACAACAAACTGTGGAAAATTCTCCAAGAGATGGGAATACCAGATGACCTTACTTGCCTCTTGAGAAATCTGTATGCAGATCAAGAAAGAACAGTTAGAACTGGGCATGGAACAACAGACTGGTTCCAAATTGGGAAAGGAGTACATCAAGGCTGTATACTGGATCCTGCTTATTTAACTTCCTATGCAGGGTACATCATGTGAAATGCCAGGCTGGATGAAGCACAAGCTGGAACCAAGATTTCTGGGAAAAATATCAATAACCTCAGATACACAGATGACACCACCCTATGGCAGAAAGCAAAGAAGAACTAAAGAGTCTCTTAATGAAAGAGGAGAGTAAAAAAGTTGGCTTAAAACTCAACATTCAGAAAACTTAGATCATGGCATCATAGCAAATAGATGGAGAAACAATAGAAACTGTGAGAGACTATTTTCTTAGGCTCCAAAATCACTGCATATGGTGACTGCAGCCATTAAATTAAAAGATGCTTGCTCCTTGGAAGAAAAGCTATGACCAACCTAGACAGCATATTAAAAAGCAAAGACATTACTTTGCCAACCAAGATCCATCTAGCCAAAGCTATGGTTTATCCAGTAGTCATGTATGGATGTGAGAGTTGGACTATAAAGAAAGCTGAGCACTGAAGAATTGATGCTTTTGAATTGGTGTTGGAGAAGACTCCTGAGAGTCCCTTGGACTGCAAGGGGATCAAAGCAGTCAATCCTAAAGGAAAGCAGTCAGTCCCAAAGGAAATCAGTCCTGAATACTCATTGGAAGGACTGATGCTGAAGCTGAAAACTTCAGTACTTTGACCACTTGATGCAAAGGACTGACACATTAGAAAAGACCCTGATGCTGGGAGAGTTGAAGGCAGGAGGAGAAGGGGACGACAGAGATAAGATGGTTGGATAGCATCACTGACTCGATGCATATGAGTTTGAGCAAGATCTGGGAGCTGATGATGGTCGGGGAAGCCTGGTATGCTGCAGTCCATGGGGTTGCAAAGAGTCAGACACGACTGAACGGACTGAACTGTAGGGTTTACAAGTGCCTTGCTGTAGGATTGATTAGTGTCTCAGTTTTTTTGTTGTTGCTTTTTTGGCCATGCCTGGCATCATGTAGGATCATGGGTCCCCAAACTTGGATGGAACCTGGGTCCCCTGCAATAGAAGTGTGGAATCTTAACCACTGGACCACCAGGAAAGCCCCTAGAGTCTCAGTTTTAATGAGGCAGCTGTAGCCCTGGAAGGTGACTTGCCAAGACCCAACCCAAGGCTTTGCTACATGCTTTCTTCGCCACTTGATAATGGTAGCCCTCAACAAGAAGGAGGGTGTATGTGTGAGTCTGGTGGAAACTGCCTACACCTGCCATCATTAGCACTTTGTCTACTCTTGTGGCTGCTTTCTGTAGAGCCAGGCAGCACTAGAGACAGGTTAGGGGCTGGTGGGGAAAAGAATGGGTCACTACTACTGCTAGTTCCTACATACCAGGGGGCCCATCTGAAGAGACATTGCAAAGAAAAGAGTCATGGGCAATGGAGATATAGTCTCTTAGAGGATGGGCACTTTTTACTTCAGAAGTTGATTTCTTGATTAACTCCTTTCCCTCTTCCTTACCTAACATACAGAATGAAGAATGATATACTCATGAAATAGACATTTAAAACACCGGTTGACCCTAGGGCCTGAAGTAGGTATGGGCCTGAGAATGGAGTGGGAAGGTAGAGTGCTACATCAGAGGTTTAATGTACTTCCTCTGGAACTGTTAAGCCAGAATCTGACTTGTTAGTAATTATTGGCCCTAAACTGCTTGGTTATACTTAAGTTCTGGCTAATTTCAGCTGTATGGGCCACAGAGGTTTTTCCTTGTTACAGTTGGTATCTTATAATTTTATGAGATGATTTTTAGTTATTTGGGACTCCCCTAAATGCTGATGGTGTCCCCACCTTTGGAACAGGGATCTTAAAGAAATAGGCCCACTTCCATCTTTACTCCCATTATCAGTATCAGCTTCCTGCTTACTTGGTTCAGGAACTGGCTGAGAAGTCCACCTTTCTGGGGTTTCAGGGAAGACCTTAGATAACTGCTTGATGTATCGATTGAGATTTTCCAGGAGAATCTGGTCTCTCTTTGCACCAATCTGATGGACGATCTGGACTTCATCTGTGAACAGATAAAGATATAATGAGTCCTTAGACCCCCCTCCTCCTCGCTTCCTGGGTTTCTGGTCACCAGGACAGACCGAATTTCCTTTTATTTCCCCAGAAAAATCCATTTAAAAAAACAAATAGAATACAGAATAATCTCATTTCATATGAAGTTTTAAAATGCTAAATGAAAATTATTGCATATTGATATGTACATGGATGGCAAACTATAAATAAAAGCAAGGTAGTGGGTATGCCTGGTTAATGGGGAAGATGGAGAGAGGATTCAGCAAGAAGCATACAGGAGACCCGGTTTCCTTTTGCCCTACTCTAGCTTCTGGTACTCATGGCTATCGTGCTCCAGGGACATCCCGTGAAGGTGGCTGTTGCTTGGAAGGATGAGCTAGTGGCCTTAAAATGGCCCAGAAACCAAGTCAGAAGCTAACTTACAGGTATTGTCCCCTATGAAAAGCTAGATAACTAACTAATGAAGAGTTCCCTAATTCATCTCTCAGCAGTCATAAATACCTTTGTCTGAATAATTTTGTTAAACACTTTAAGAAGACTTTCAGTTGAAAGCAGTTTAGGAACAAGATGGGGGCAGGGAAGAAGAAAATTTGGAGCATGCGGTCCTAGACTGTGTATCCCAGAAACCCAGGCATCTAAAAGCTAGTGGGACTGGTGGGGAAGCTGGTGGGCACTGGGTGAGAAGCACTATATAGTTCCCATCTCTTTGAAGAGCATTTTAGTTGACACTGTTTTACAAATAAGGTACATAAGGCTCACAGGGATTATATAATTTGCTGAAGGTTAGGAGGAGGGGGCTAAGCCAGGATTTAAACCAGATCTCCAAAGTCTAGGATTTTTCTTCGAACATAGCACCTCAGTGAGAGAAGGGATAAGGGTGTGCAGAGAAGAGGTAGGCTGTTTCCACAGCCATATCTTGTTTGCTCTGCCCATCCTACTCTCCACTACCTCCTCAGTAAGCATGAGGGGATAGAGAGACAGGGAAGAAGTCCCATCCCCATTGGATACCTACTCCCCACCGTCCACCCCCTACCCCCTGCCCAAAACCCTCCCGTGCTAGTTAACCAGGAGATGTTCCCATGAACACCTGGTTCATCCAGGGCCTCTCATCCATATCCGTGATGCCTCCAGCTCCCTGCTACTTTCTACCTCCCTGCTCTATGTCCCCCTCAGCCCCGACTACAGGACCCCAGCTTCATTACCAAAGTAAATCTCCTGTTCAAAGGTGTTGTCTGTGGAGTAAGCAAAGTTTCCAGCTCGAGGATTCACCTGTCGAAAGTGGCTCTGGCTTGGGGGCTTGTAGAGGCTCCCCTTTTCATCTATTTCCTCAACCGTCTTATTCACTCCAGGCATGGTTTCAGTTGTCTGCACTTGCGGCAGGTAATTTGGCAGTCTTGGAAGGATTGAGAGGGGGAGAAAGGCAGGGAGAGTGGCTTTAAAATCGGTGCCTTTAGAGGGTGCCTGGATTTGGGGAAGGGAGCCCACCTCCTCCATGACTTCAGTTTATCTCTCATGTGTGGCTGTTCAGTGGACAGACTGTAAGCTTTTTAAAGGATATGTCCACAGCTGTCTCATTTATGTTGTATTTCCAGCACTTCACAGAGTGCCTGGAAAGTAGTGGGAGAGCAATGTATATTTGTGCAATAAATGAAGGAATAAATATTGCCACTTATTTTTAGCTCGTTTCTAGGAATCAGGGCTGTTACATCTCCCATCTTCCTTCTAGTTATAAATGAAAAGGAAGCCATGTGAGAAATGCATAGCAAGCCTCTTCTCTCAGCTGTTTAGTTCTCCATCCTGCTGCCAGTCAATTTTTGAATGAGTGACACACTGGCTCCTTATTCAGAGTAAGGTGGGACCAAACCTCAGAACCATGAGGTCTCTCTGCCTTCCTCATTCTCACCACAGACACATTTCTAGGAGGCCCTGGTTAGTACCTGGAATAGCAGAATGGCTCTGATGGGAATGGCTAAGAACTCCTTCCTTTAAAGGCAGTGGTACTCAACTGGGAGCAGTTTCGTCCTTCAGAGGGACATGTCAACATCTGGGGACATCTTTGGTTGTCACAGATGGAGAGTGCTACTGGCTTCCATTAGGATGCTGCCAAACATCCTACAGCGCACAGGGCCAGCCACCCCCAACACAGAATTATCCAGCCTGGGATGCCAAGAGGGCCGAGGTTGAGAAACCTTACTTTGTGGAAGTCTTAGTAGGTTGGCAGTGGAAAACACAAGAGGTTAATGGGAGAGTTCTGCAATGAGGAATGTGAGCCCACCTGGGAGTCCTCGAAGGGGACCCAGGGATTCTCAAAGGCACGCCCAAGGCCCCAGCTAGCCTACCGATAATAGACGGGAAGCAGCAGCTCTGGCTTCTTCTCCTCCGGGGTGGGCAGGATGACACTTCGCCCCTCACATTCTGCCGTCTCTTCTTCCTCTAGCTGTTTCAAGAGGTCCAGGTCACTGGAGGAAATGAGCTCATCGCGGATGTGGCTCCAGTCGTATTGCTGGCGCAAGAAGCTCTGCCACTTACTGGGGGCCACCCCTGGCCTCAGAGGACGCTTGTTCTGGATCCATCGGGCAGTGCGCTTGTTCAGCTTTTCCAGCACCAGGGCCTCCCAGGCTCTGGCCTCCTTCTCAGGCGGTGGAAGCCAGGTTTCCCTCTCCTCCAGGTTCACCTCTGGAGCAAGTGACAGGTCCAGCATGTCCAGCTCCCTGCTTGGATGAAGACTGAGAGGGCTAGATGCTTCCTGGCCTGCTCTAGCTGGCTTTGACTTCTTCAGCTTTGTAAGATTGGCACAGCTTTCTGTCTTCACAGCCTGGGAGGTGACCTTTGTTGGGAGACCTGGAGAATCCAAGACCTTGAGGCAGACAGGCTTCTTCTCAAGCCGGGCCTTCCTGGCCTGGTGAGGCTGAATGATGCCACTGGGGTCGTAGAGATGGTCAAAGCTGTACTGGCTATAAGGGACACTGGGCAGCCCTCGCTGCCACACCACCTCCTGAGAAAATGTCAGGTTTGCACTGGCCTTGTTCAGGTATTTGTTCTTGAGGTGTGCACAGTGCTGTGGGCTGAAGTGGAAGACTGGAGGCACACCAGAAATGAAGGCACACTCCTTTTTGTTTCTTGGTTTTACATAGGAGAAAATCATGCCCCATCCCAGCCGTGGGGGCAGTGACCGAGGCAAATGGTGTGGAGGAATGGTCTTTTCCTTTTGGGTCCTAGTCATTGTTTCTCTGCAAATGCCTCCTTCCAGGCTGCTTGGTCCAGAGGAGGGCCTGGGGGCATGACCGGACATCTGTTAAGTGGATGGGAAGAACTGATGTGAGCTCTAGGTCAGTAGAAGTTGGTGGCCCATAGCAGTCAGTAAGAAAAGACTTGGAGAAGAGATGAGGGAGCAGGGGGGAGCCATGTGAGTTAGAAAGACAAAAGAAAGAGATGATGCAACAATTAAAATATTCCTTGTGTCAGACCTTTGTTTCCAGTTCTCACATTTGTCCCAAAGCTCAGCCCCTCATCTCCTGAGGGATTACTGCCTTTGAACAGTATCCCATGCTTCCAGTTTTCCCCCAAACGTGGCTTTCTCCCTGTTCAAAAAACTTACAGTGCAAAGTTCAGACAACACAGCTTGGTATTCAGGGTTCTGCTTGAGTATAACCTGTTAATGACCTTGTTCTGACATACCCTCTCCCCCTGACTCTTCTAGCTCTTCTCCGAGTGTCCTTCCATCACAAGTAGAGCTTCCTTTGTACCCTGTACATGAAATTCTGTCCATTCTCCCAGGTCGGCTCAATTCCTGCCTACTCTATAATTCTTTGTTGACCTATCCAGGCCTCCATGTCACACACAAATTCACAAACGTCTCCTAGTTCATTTCAGATATTTTAGCTTTTACCCTGCGACACCTCGCGCCATTACATATTTGACTCCTTAACAGCACCATAAGGACAGTGTCTCCAGTCTGCTCTTTCAGTACCACCCAGTACTTTTCCACATTGCTACATGGTCTTCATTGTTAAAATGTTTTACAGCTGCAGAATGTTTTTATCAAGGAGATAAATCACCTTAGCTCTTGACTATTGGGCAAGCTGTTTCTGGGTTTTAGCTAGCATTGAAAATTCTGTAGAGGGCAAATGCCTGGAGTTCATGCTTTTGTTTTTTTTTCAAGAAATGTTCCTTCTGAAGCACTTCCTTGGCCTAATAACAATAATTGGTAGTTATAGAGTACTTTGCTAAGAGCTTTACACCAGGTTGATATTATGGGCTTTGCTGCTTGTGGGAAGAAGCTGAGGCTCAGAGGAGTTGGTAAATTACTTCAGATCACATTGGCCATAAATACAAGAGTCAGGCTTCCCAGTCAGCGATCAGATCCAACCTCAGAGCACTCAACTCTGTGCCACCTTGGCTTTGGTCCAGGCTCCACTCCCCACCGTGGCACTGTGTTGGCCTTGCCATTTTTAGAGGCAGGTAGGGCCTCCCGACCCAACATGTAATCAGGAAAGTGAGGTCATTGTCCTGTCATGCTGAGTGCTAACTCCTGCCCTTCCTGCTGTGTACAGGGTACCCTTTAGCCTAGATTTGACTCCTTTCTCTTCCCTTCCCAACACCCAGAATAGTACTTGCTTTTCTTAGGGCTTGATTTATCCCACTGCCTTCTGTGTATTAAATCTGACCTCTTGGTGAGTTTCTTTTTGTGAAGGGCCAGCTTTGATATACTTGTCACTAGGCCAGAATTAATAATCTATCTCAAACTAAGTCACACATGATTAATGCGATGTCCCTCCGTGAGTGTTTGAGCATAAGATTAAATTTAGTTGTTTGACTTCTTTACAATCACAAAGGCCACATGGCCCCAGGGCACTGAGTATTTTTTAAAGTCAGATTAAAAAAAAATCAGGGCAAGGCTAAAGGGTGTTCACAAGGTGATATTTTTCTTTGAACAGTGTCTGTTCTGCCTGGTGGAAAATGAACTGCTTAGATGAAAACATTATTAGTGTACTCCTGCCTTTTGTACTGCCTAATAGAACATCTCATTATTCTTAACCTATCGATGTGTCAGTATCTTGCTTCTAAGTCAGGGGGCATTTTGAACCCAAACACTTGAAAAACTGAATGAGGACTGGTTTTGCCCCAAGGTTCACCAATATGGAATGATTTGGGGTGTCCTCAGATATAAGCCCTTTTAGCCTGTGACATATAGAATCTTTGGTCACAATGTTATGATCCCAGAAAGAACACAATATTATCATTATCAGTTATTATAAATTCTCAAGGAATAGTTATCATCATCTAAGATGATGGCTTGTTGAAAAAGAAGGAAACATATGGACATGTGTTTGTAAAGGAATTGGGACAGGACAAAATGTTCTAAGCTCTGGTCAAAAGAGGCTTGTCAGGCAGATTCTGTACCTCCCAACCGTGTTATTCTTGGCAAATGATTCAATAACCCTGGTTTGCCTTGTTGTTCAGTCGCTCAGTCATGTCTGATTCTTTGGGAGCCCATGGACTGCAGCATGCCAGGCCTCCCTGTTCTTTACCACCTCCCAAAGCTTGCTCAAACTCATGTTCATTGAGTCAGTGATGCCATCCAAATATCTCGTCCTCTAAAGTTTGCCTTAGTTTACCAATCTGAAAATATAATCTGACACCCGTTCTAATTTAGTGTTGATATGAAGGTAAAAATTAGGGGAACATGGATGAAAGTTCTTTGCAAGCTGCAAGGTATTATGTAACTGAGAGAAACTGTTATTATTGGTTTAGAACACAGAGTACTATCCTTTAGAAGGCAAGTCTCTGGGACCCCACAGTTAGATGCACTGGGCACTAAGGGAAAAGTTTAGGAATACTAGGGCCCTAGGTAATTAAGAGAGGCGGGGGGGGAAAGACCGATAAATGGAGTTTGGAAGCTCCATATTATCTAAACTTAAATGTTACCTGGACCAACAGAGAGGCAGGGTCCCCTCCCAACAAATAGCCCTTAAGAAGCAAAAGCAGAGTCCGTGCACAAGAACCTACATGGAAGCATAAGAAACTGAATAAATGGCATTGTACAATTACTCAAACCTGGCATGACTGCAGACCAAGGCCCTGTAATCTGGTAAACAGCAACCACCAGCATCATCTCTTGCACTTCTGGGAAACTGACTGGATATGCGGGAGTGGGGATAGAAAGTTTATGCCTCCAGTTAAAACCTGACAGAAGAATCCAGACTCAAAATGGGTGCTATCTGAGAGGTTCCAAACTTAGTTCCACTCTTCTTTTCATCTTTCCAGTCCTGTACTCTCACCCCCGGTCTATTGCCTTTATTCTGCAGAAATAGTTTAAGTAGGCTAATTTAGCTAATTAATGCTAAAAGGAATAACTGAGCTTCCCTGGTGGCTCACTGCTAATGCTGGAGACACGGGTTCAATCCTGGATCTGGAAGATCCCCTGGAGAAGGAAATGACAACCCACTCCAGTATTCTTGCCTGGAGAATTCTATGGACAAGCAGAGCTGGGCAGACAACAATCCATGGGGTCGCAAAGAGTTGGATACGACTGAGCAACTAAACAGCAACAAAAGGAATAATATCTTGTTTTTTTCCTTCTGTTACTAAAGTAGTAGAAACTGCCACAGAAGGAAATGCTATAAGCCATAGCACCATATCTTCTGAGTTTTGAAAAGTAGTACACTCTCATTTCCACCTCCAGATTCTGAAGTTCTGAGGTAGGGCCCAAGAGGGGACACTCAGCTTCTAGGACAGTGCTTGTTAGATATAGCTAAAAGACTTTCTGCAAAAGACTTTCTGCATCAAGATCACCTGAGGAGTTCATTAAAATGCAGACTCCTGTGTCCCACACTCTAGACAATTGATTCAGGAGGCTGCAAGTGAAGCCTAGAAATCTGCATTTTAACAAGATCTCAGAGGTTTTTATACACATTAAATTTAGAGAAACTATAGCTCCAGGAGGTATCCATGGGATTTACGAAAAAAGCTTAGTTAGTGAGGAGAGTGGGATCAGGGAACACTTAATCAGGCTTATCTCAAATACCCTCTCTCTGGTGCCTCTTTCTTAACAGAAAGTTCCCTACATTCCCCCCCGCCCCATAATTTCTTTTTCTTTTTGGCTGTGCGGCGTGGCTTGCAGGATCTAGTTCCCCAACCAGGGACTGAACTCCAGCCATGGCAGTGAAAGTGCCAAGTCCTAACCACTAAACCAAGAGGGTTGTCTCATCAGATTATTGTGGAAACTCTGGCATACATACATACGATCTGTCACAACTTGTAACTAAAATCACAGTACTAGTTAGTACCTAGCAACACTGACACTTTGACACCTAATCCAAAATCTTTTCAATTACTTCTGACTGCTTTTCATCATTCATCTGATGCTAACAAGCTCCTTTTACATACTGATGAAGCAGCAGCAGTATTTTGAAATTACCTTCAAAGTGGCTTCCCACACACTATCTTCAACAGGAAGCAAGGTTTTGTCATCTTAAACCTTCCTTAGTTTTAGATTCCAAAGGTGCTTATATTGGTTACTAGGCAACCACCTCTTTAGGATTCCACAAGTCTACTCACGGAACCTACAGGTTTAATTAGGAGTATCTTCAGTTATTTACTAAATTTTCTTCTTTGTAAACTGAGCTTTGGGAAATTATACTGTACTTACTGATTGGTGGCAAAATGGATTTCTTGGTCCTCCTTTGAAAAATAAACGTCTAGGTCTATGCAGCTCAATATTTTCCCCTCCGCATCGGTTCAAAATTCCTACTGGGAAAGAGACAAAGCAGGGGGACATTGAACACCCAGCTCTGGCATGCTTCAGACCAGCAGCCTGATGAAACACATGGTAAAGCAGAATGAGTGTCTCTGGGGCCTTTCCCATTCTCTTTCTATTCTGCTCCTGTTTAATCTCCTTCCTTCACACAGTTCAGTTCCATCTCCTCTCCTTCCCAAATTCTGGCTGGGTTATCAGGCAATAACACTGTTTTTACAAGGATATTCTTCAAGTCCTATATTTTTAATAATAAAATTCTAGGCCCACAGAATACTGGTCTTCAGGATTCCCCTTGGAAGAACTTGTCCTTACAGTAAAGAAAATTTTTGGCCATCAAGTTCTGCCCAGTTGACCTGGGGCAGTGCTATTTAAGTGGTCACCATCTCTTGCTGGCCAACCTGAGCACTGACTTTAGTGCCACAACTCAATTTGTGCTCAGACACTAGGACCCTCACAAAAGAGTGAATGGACGCATTCCTGAGATGAAATGACTGAATTTTTAAAATTAAGTATTAAAACCCTGGTCAAGTTTTCTCAAAAAGTTAAAATGACCATGTGATCCAGCAATTCCACCTCTGAGTATATACCCAAAGAATTGAAAGCAGAGGCTCATACAGATGTTTGCACACCCATGTTCATAGTATATTCTCAACAGCCGAAAGGTAGAAGCAACCCAAATGTCCATCAGTGGATGGATGGATAAACAAAATGTGGTATACATATATAAAAGAATATGATTCAGCCTTAAAAATGAATAAAATACAGAAATATGCTATATATATGGACAAACATGGAAGATATTATGTAAAGTGAAATAAGCCAGACAAAAGGACAAATACTTTATGATTCCACTTATCTAAGAGGTGCTTAGACTAGTCAAATAATAGCTACAGAAAGTGGAATAGTGATTTCCAGGGGCTGTGGTAGAGAGGGAGGAATGATAAGTTAATAGGTATAGAATTTCAGTTTAGGTGATGAAAAAGATGATAGTGTTAAAGGCTACACAACAATGTGAATATACTCAGGTAACTATGCATTTTAAAAGGGTAAATTTTATCTTTGTATATTACCACAGTGAAAAAATAAAACCCTGTTTAATTATAAAAGCCAGGTGTGTGTGCAAAATTCTGCACAAAGAAGAAAATTAAAACTACCCATATGGGACTTCTCTGGTGGCCCAGTGGTAAGACTCTCCTCTCCCAATGCAGGGTGCCTGCATTCAATCCCTTGTCAGGAAACTAGATCCCACGTGCTGCCACTAAAACCCAACTCAGCCAACTAAATAAGTATTAAAAAAAACTACCCATAATATCCCAAAGCCTAAGACAACAGTTTAGGGTAGTTTTCTACTAGTCTTTTTTTTTAATGTTTTAATATATATATTTTAATATCTACAAAGTGTTCTCTACCTGCTTTCAATGTCATGAAAATTTTCTCATTTTCTGCTATATTATTTTTAATGGCTACATCTCTTCTGTTATATGACTGCATCACAATTAAATTGACTAATGCCAAAGAATGCTCAAACTACCACACAATTGCACTCATCTCACACGCTAGTAAAGTGATGCTTAAAATTCTCCAAGCCAGGCTTCAGCAATACATGAACCGTGAACTTCCAGATGTTCAAGCGGGTTTTAGAAAAGGCAGAGGAACCAGAGATCAAATTGCCGACATCTGCTGGATCACCGAAAAAGCAAGAGAGTTCCAGAAAAACATCTATTTCTGTTTTATTGACTATGCCAAAGCCTTTGACTGTGTGGATCACCACAAACTGTGGAAAATTCTGAAAGAAATGGGAATACGAGACCATCTGACCTGCCTCTTGAGAAACCTGTATGCAGGTCAGGAAGCAACAGTTAGAACTGGACACGGAACAACAGATTGGTTCCAAATAGGAAAAGGAGTACATCAAGGCTGTATATTGTCACCCTGCTTATTTAACTTCTATACAGAGTACATCATGAGAAATGCCAGGCTGGAAAAAGCACAAGCTGGAATCAAGACTGCTGGGAGAAATATCAATAACCTCAGCTATGCAGATGTTATAGAAAGAAAATGAAGAGGAACTAAAAAAGCCTCTTGATGAAAGTGAAGGAGGAGAGTGAAAAAGTTGGCTTAAAGCTCAACATTCAGAAGACTAAGATCATGGCATCTGGTTCCATCACTTCATGGCAAATAGATGGAGAAACAGTGGAGACAGTGTAAGACTTTCTTTTGGGGGGCTCCAAAATCACTGCAGATGGTGATTGCAGCCATGAAATTAAAAGACGCTTACTCCTTGGAAGGAAAGTTATGACCAACCTAGATAGCATATTTAAAAGTAGAGACATTACTTTACCAACAAAGGTCCAGCTAGTCAAGGCAATGGTTTTTCCAGTGATCATGTATGGATATGAGAGTTGGACAGTGAAGAAAGCTGAGTGCCAAAGAATTGGTGCTTTTGAACTGTGGTGTTGGAGAAGACTCTTGAGAGTCCCTTGGACTGCAAGGAGATCCAACCAGTCCATCCTAAAGGAGATCAGTCCTGGGTGTTCATTGGAAGGACTGATGTTGAAGCTGAAACTCCAATACTTTGGCCACCTCATGAGAAGAGTTGACTCATTGGAAAAGACCCTAATGCTGGGAAGGATTGGGGGCAGGAGAAGAAGGGGATGACAGAGGATGAGGTGGCTGAATGGCATCACTGACTCAATGGCCATGGGTTTGGGCAGACTCCGAGAGCTGGTGATGGACAGGGAAGCCTGGTGTGCTGCAATTCATGGGGTCGCAATAGTCGGACACGATTGAGCAACTGAACTGAACTGAACTGAAACCAAATTTATATTGTTATTTTCTGTTTCCACTATTAAAACAATGATATGGTATTGTTACAGGCAAATATTTACACACATTTATACATGTGTAAAATGTCCAGAGGTGGAATTGTGAATCAAAGAGAATGTATCCTTTTAATATTTTTAATTAGGTTGCTCTGAAAAGACCAAACAGTATATGCATCCACCAACAGTATATGAGTCTCTGTTCCTCACATCTTCTCAACTAGAACATCATCATGTGAGAAGCAAAGAATGATGGTTCAGATGGAATTGGATTGCAAAGGTATAAATCTCAGAATTTCCACTTTCTAGCTGTGTGACCTTTAGCAAATCAGTTCACTTCTCTGGGGACTTAATTTGCTCTTAAGTTTCTTGTTTCTGAGACTCTTGTGCACAAAATATACTGCGAAGTATCCCACAGAACTGTTACAAAAGTAATTACAGCAAAAGGCAGTTGTGAATATTTGAAACTAGGCAAAAAGTCTCGTCTGGGAAGTTCATGGAGGTGGCTTTTATTAGGAACAGAGGCAAACACAGGTTTTGTGGCCTTGAAGCTTATACAATTTCCAAGTTTCTCTGATAGAAAGCATGTACATTCATGAATTTAAAATCAAGTAGGAGACCTTAGAAGGGGTCTGCAGTTAAATTTCATAAAAAGTTCACCACTGGATGGAATTGACAGGTTAAAAAAACGTGGGAAAAGCTGAGAAATCCAGGGTGAGAGGGAGATAACGTTTGCCTAAAAGGAGCAACCTGAGACTCTAGAAAACAAAATAACAACTATCACCTCATTGGGCTCTTTTTACACTCATAACTCATTTGAAAAGACCCTGATGCTGGGAAAGACTGAGGCAGGAGGAGAAGGAGATGACAGAGGATGAGATGATTGGATGGCATCCCCGACTCAATGGACATGGGTTTGGTAGACTCCGAGAGTTGGTGATGGACAGGGAGGCCTGGTGTGCTATGGTTCATAGGGTCGCAAAGAGTCGGACACAACTGAGTGAACTGAACTGAAGGAATGAAAGTAAGATCACACAGCTAGTAAGATGCCAGGCCCTTTAGTTGTGGAATGGTGTGGAAAAATAAGTATATACACAAATAATATACAAGCAAAACACCATAATGCCCATTCTAACAGAAAAGACCTAAGATTTGTTGTTGTTCAGTCGCTCAGTCGTGTCTCACTCTTTGCGACCCCATGGACTGCAGCATGCCAGGCTTCCCTGTCCATCACCAACTCCCAGAGCTTACTCAAACTCATGTCCATCGAGTCGGAGATACCATCCAACCATCTCATCCTCTGTTGTCCCCTTCTCCTCCTGCCCTCAATCTTTCCCAGCATCAGGGTCTTTCCCAATAAGTCGGCTCTCCGCATCAGGTAACCAAAGTACTGCAATTCAGTTTCAGATAATTAGCTGGTGTGACTTACGCAACAACGTGATAAAGCTCAATGCCACTCCTCTGGCTATTCTTAGCTTGGCAGACTCCACAGTTAAGTGCCAGGTGCCTGCAAGGGCAACACTCGTACAGCCCACGAAGCCCGAGCCAAAGAGCTCCTGAGCCATAGAATTCTTTCGCAGCATAAAGTTCTGTGAATCTGCTTCCGCTCTTGCTTTCAAATGCAGACCGCTGATTGGCACGACTCCGCGGCCCTCCAAACGACACAGCAACTGCTCTGCCGCTTTGGGCGCCTAGCCTGCCAATAGAAAGGCTTCTGCTAGAGAGTCTCTAACCGGCTTCCAACTTTCTTCACAGCCATCTTCAGTTGACCCCAGATCTGAAGAAGGCGCAAAATGGTGGCCTCCTCTCAGGCTCTCCTGAGACACTTTGGATTCTGCCGAAGGGGCCCAACGCGCTGGGTGCAGTTGGCAGGACTTCTACAGCTGAGCACTGGGAACCCAGGCTCTTGGACCGCCGTCCGGTTGGTGGCGACGGTGACACTGGAGCCGGCGGGCCGCTGCCGCTGGGACGAGCCCGTGCGCATCGCCGTGCGCGGCCTGGCGCCGGGGCAGCCGGTCACGCTGCGCGCGTCCCTGCGCGACGAGAAGGGCGCGCGCTTCAGGGCCCACGCGCGCTACCGCGCCGACGCCGCCGGCCTGCTGGACCTGGGGCGCGCGCCCGCGCTGGGCGGCAGCTTCGCGGGGCTCGAGCCCATGGGGCTCTTCTGGGCTCTGGCGCCCGAGAAGCCCTTGCTGCGCCTGGTGAAGCGGGACGTGCAGACGCCCTTCGCCGTGGAGCTGGAGGTGCTCGACGGCCACGAGCCCGAGGCCCAGCGGGTCCTGGGCCGGGCGGTGCACGAGCGCGACTTCCTGGCGCCCGGGGTGCGGCGCGAGCCGGTGCGCGCGGGCCGGGTGCGCGCCACGCTCTTCCTGCCGCCAGGTGAGCCGCCAGTATCCTTGTTTATCTATATATGTGAGAGAGAAAGGTAATAAGTAGGTAGCTCATAACATTCGGAAGGTCCGCGGGACCTGAAAGAGGAATGGACCCGAGACGGGGCTGGACCGGAAGGCTGGCTGGGAAGGTGATTCGCTCCACAACAGAGGTTAGGGCAAAGACATCTCACGGAAAGGGAAGACAGTTGTAACGGGAGAAAACAACAACAATTATAGGTAGTGTACAGTTTTAACCTTTTCTTTCTTAGGTTTCTCAGTTTTGGAACGTTGCTTCTAACTTCCATGGTATATTAAGATTTGAAAAAAATTAGCGTGAAGGATGCAAAAAACCAACTCATTGGAAAAGACCAGCTGGGAAGAATTAAAGACAAAAGAAGGAGGCAGCAGAGGATGGGATGGTTAGATAGCGTCAGCCACTCAGTGGGTGTGAAGTTGAGCAAAATCCGGGAGATGGGTTTTCCAGGTGGCGCTAGTGGTAAAGAACCTGCCTGCCAATGCAGGAGACTGAGAGATGCGGCTTTGATCCCGGGGTTGGGAAGATCCCCTGGAGGAGGGCATGGCAATTCACTACAGTCTTGCCTGGAGAATCCCCATGGACAGAGGAGCCTGGTGGGCTACAGTCCACGGCTTTACAACCAAACAACAAAAACAGCATGAAGGAGAGTCTTTCCATACACCGGAGATCTTCTGAACTATCAGTTAATTTTACCATGACATAAAAAGCAGCTGGCCAATGAAAAAGTAAAAAACAAAAACAAAAAACAACTTATCCTCATTAGGAATCAAGGAAATGCAAAATAAGACTACATACTACATTAAACATCCTCAAAATTTAGAAGTCTAACATTACCAGTGTTTGGCCAATATGTGGAAGAAAAGGAACTCACATACACTCCTAAAAAAGAGACACAACTATTCATCTACTCTTTCTTAAATCTTAATATACTGTGGAAGTTAGAAGCAAAGTTGTAAAATTGAAAAACTTTAGAAAGAAAAGTTTAAGGCTCAAGAATCTGCCTGCCAATGCAGAAGACATGGGTTTGATCCCTAGTTTGGGAAGATCCCACATGCTGCAGAGCAACTAAGCCTGTGCACCACAACTATTGAGCCTGTGCTGTAGAGACTGGGAACTACACCTACTGAGTCCTGGCGCCACTACTACTGAAGCCCACACACAGCAGAGTCATGCTTCAGCATTGAGAGAAGTCACTGAAATGAGAAGCCCTCGCACCACAGCCAGAGAGCAGCCCTGGCTCACCACGGCTAGAGAGAAGTCAGAGCAGAAACAAAGACCCAGCCTAGTCAATAAATAAATAAATAAAATAACAAAAATATAAAGTACTTGCCTTATAATTATTCCTTAAAATTTGTACATTATATACAAATTTTTTATGTAAATAGTGAAAAGATGAAATAACTAGAATCATACACAGTAGGTAGCTTTTTGGGCCTAGCATAACACATTTGAGATTCATTCTTCTTGCTTCATATGTTGGTAAGTCCTTCTTCTTGTGTCTTAGAAATTTCCCATTAAATGGATGTGCCAGTCTGTTATTTCATTTGCCTTTTGGGGGATATTTGAGTTCCAAGGCTTTGGAGTCACTGCAAACACGCATCCAAGTTTTTGTGTGACCACAAATTTTCATTTTTCTTGGGCAAATACCCAGGAGTGAGATTGCTGGGTCATAACCTAAGTTATGTTTGACTTTATAAAGTATGTTTAACTTTATAATAAGTTGCTCAGTTTTTTCCCAAAGTGATTGTATCATTGTGCATCCCCACTGTTGCCCTTAAAAATAAAAGGTAGTTACTTGGCTAGTAAAAAATAGGTTAATTTGGAAATAACAGAGAATTACAATTTGGGACAGGCAAGGCATGACAAAAACCATAGGCAAACCCAACAAGCCAAGAAGAGGAAAGTTATTTAATAGAGAAAAAGGAGGAAGGTGGGAGGAGTTGTTTTGAACAAAAGTCCATTGGCGAAAAGTGAGTTGAGCGTGATGGTGGTTTCTCACTGGCTGAGTTCTTGGGGTAGTCAGTTTCTTGGAGGGGATGCAATGTACATTTTCTTTGTTGGGACCTGTGACTGATGATTCTTTCCTGTTAATGATTCTGCTGTTGTGATTTGTAATTGACAATCCTTCCTAAAATTGATATGGAGAGGTGCTGCTGAGAGCTCCCCTTCTGTCCTCCAGATCCATTGTGAGGTTCCCCTCTATTAATTTTCACACTACCAGCAATGCATAAAGCATCCAGTTGTCCCACATCCTCACTAGCATTTGGCATTGTCAGTTTGGGAAGGGTTGCAGGAGAGGGCAGTGATTTTGCTGTTTTCATTGTTTGTAACTGGTTTTTAAAAAAATATTTATTTATTTCACTACATTGGATCTTAGTTGCAGCACATAGGATCTTCATTGCATCATTCGGGATCTTTCCTTGCGGTGCATGGACTCTCTAGTTGTGGCTCTTGAGCTCAGTACTTGCAGCACATGAGTTCAGTAGTTGTGGTTGGGGGGCTTACTTGCTCCTTGGCATGTGATCATAGTTCCCTGACCCATGATGGAACCCTGTCCCCTGCATGCAAGGCAGATTCTTCGTCACTGGACCACCAGGGAAGTCCTATCTGTAACTTATTTTTTAATTCTTTTTGTTTTTGGTTGTACTGGGTCTTCATTGCTGCTTCATTGCTTTCTCTAGTTGTGTTGAGCGGGGGCTACACTTCATTGTGGTACTCGGACTTCTCCTTCTGGAGACTTCTCTTGTGGAGCACAAGCTCTAGGGTGCTTGAGCTTCAGGAGCTGTAGCTCTCGGGCTTAGTAGTTGCAGCGGCATGCAGGCTTTCGGGCATGAAGACTTCAGTAGTTGCAGCACTCAGGCCCTAGGGGGCGGGCTTGGTAACTGTGGCACAGGGGCTTAGCTGCCCTGCGGCCTGTGAGATCTTACGAACTGGGGATGGAACCAGCGTCCCCTGCATTGGCAGGCGGATTCTTATCCACTATACCACTGGGGAGGTCCTGTAACTGATTTTTACTCACAAAAATAGTACATGCTCTTTGTAAAACTGTGTGGCTTTGAGACCCTGGGTATAGACGGGAATGTGGGTTTAGCCTGTGCCACAGTCTGGACCTTTGAAGACCTGAGTGGTTTCGCATTTCTGATTGTCAACAGAAGACTCTGACATCTCCAAATAGGCAAAAGTGGCTTTCGCCACCACTGAAGAGTTTCAAGTATCGTTTAGTTTCATGTTTTGTTTCTTTTCAAGAACCTGGGCCCTTTCCTGGGATTGTGGACATTTTGGGAGCTGGAGGTGGCCTTCTGGAATATCGAGCTAGTCTGCTGGCTGGGAAGGGTTTTGCTGTGATGGCACTGGCTTATTATAACTATGAAGATCTCCCCAAGGGCCTGGAGAACCTTCACCTGGAGTACTTTGAAGAAGCTGTGAACTACCTGCTTAATCACCCTCAGGTGTGAACTTCTCTAGTTTTATGTTCTATATATCAGTTCTCTTTCTCTGAAAGGCTCTTGGTTTTCACAGAATATGACCAAATTCTTGACAGCCATTCCCTGCCCCCAACCCACACTACCTTTCATAGTTACTTTTCTCAGAGAGTTTACATGCAATTGGATATTACTGCTAGATTTCCTGCTGGTAAAGTTGCCCTGGTTGAAATTATGGAATTTTATGTTCTAGTATTTTATAGTATTTCATTACAAGCCCAAACACATTGAGAACCCTGGGTTTGACCCAGGAAGTTGAAGAAAAGGGGAAGGAGATCACTGTCTCCAGTTTAAATGTTTGTGTTTAACAAACCTCTCCTTAATGTGCCCATCTGAAAGCAGAGAATTCAGTTTTAAGGAGGTACCTGGTGGCAAAGAACCTGGCTAGTAGGAAATAGAGGTTCAGGATAGCAGAGGAATAGAAGATGAATCTTGCTTATTTTATAATTCAGTCAGTGTTCAAGGTGAATAGAACCACGGGAGCTCTTAGAAAAGGTGGCGGGGTGTACTGGAACCAGCACAGTATGTTTGATAGAGAAAAGTTAAATTTTAGATTTCATTTTGCCACTTAACTAGCTTTATGACCTTGGGGCCTATTTCTTCCTCTCAAAAACTGAGATGATAATAATAGACCATTTCCAGTGTCTTTATGAGAAATGAATGGTTGAAATCAGTTAAGAGTGCTCTTGTAGAAACCATGACAAAAAAAAAAAAGATTGCTGTTCAAAGGTCAATCAAAAGGCCATTTATAACAGAAGTGTTTGGTGATTGACAAGAGCAGTGCTTATGGAATGGGACAAATTACCCTGGAGAGGACTGAGTCGTGAAAGAGAAATAAAATAACTACAACGATTCCCACAAATTTTGCTGTGAAGGGAGTATAAACTAGGTCAGAGTGGATTTGAGATCAAGGGACTGTTAAAATGCAAGAGGTACTAGAGCTAAAATTTACCTCGAGTTAAAATGTAAGAGGTACACTGATGGGGATGAGCCAATAGAGAAGAAAGTTACAAAGGAAAGAGGGAGGAGGTCATTGCAGGAGCAAAGTCACTGAGGATGAGAGTGGATGAGGTCCCAAGGACGAGCAGAGGGATGGCCTTGGAGAAGAACAGAGCTACTTAGCAAACAGGAGGGAAGCAGGGAGCTTGCTTCATGTGGAACTCAGCACACTTGGAAGGGGAAATGAGGACAAGTTCCTACCTGATAGCGTCTATTTTCTCCATGAGGTAGGATGGGATGAAAGTGATGGGGAATAAGGGTTAAAGGGGCTTACAGAGGTAGGAGACAAGGTGAAATGGTCTTTAAGAGAAATGGAAGGCAAACATCAGTGATGCGTGGCAGGACTAAGGGGCAGTATGGATATTTATTTGAAATTTGTGGTCATGACATGAAAATAAGTTGTGTCAGCACATGCGTGCATTTTTTTCTGTAGCAGTGTTCATTTGCACAAATGCAGGCCCCAAGGAAGTGAATTATAGGTGCATTTAACAGAGGTTAGAACTTTTTCAGGCAAGTATGACCAACTAAAGTAGTTAACAGTGTTTGTAGGAGTGTAAAAATAATGATGAAGCTTGAAATCTAAGCTGGATGAGGTGGGAAGTGAGAACATGAAAGAGGTACTGATGGTGAAGAAATGGTAGTCAGAGTCTCAAAGAGGTAGCAGTGGGCACGACTAGAATGGCTAAACTGGAGGTAAATAGGAGGGTGATTAGAGAGTAGAATGCTTGAAGCTGAGATCTTGGAGACGATATACCTACTGATGACTCAGTTTAGGTTATGACAATGGCAGTTTGTATCTTCAGTGAGAGAGAGAAAAAGATCACTGGAGGTTTGGAGGTCAAAGGACTGCGAGGTCAAAGTATTCAGTTGTCATCTACTTGGTTGTTGAAGACACCAGGATTGGTGATGGAGAAATTATGGAAAGCAAGATACAAAAGAAGGTTAAGTTAACATCCCAAGGCTGCAAACCTTGATAACTGGGAGAGCCCAGATTCAGGCTCAGTTCCCCAACTCTCAAGTCCAGGCACTACTGGCCACACTGCACTGTTCATGGACTCATTCTCCTTTTCCCTTTGACCTTTTCTCAGGTGAAGGGTCCAGGAGTTGGGCTGCTTGGGATTTCAAAAGGAGGCGAGCTCTGCCTCTCAATGGCTTCCTTCCTGAAGGGCATCACTGCGGCCGTCATAATCAATGGCTCTGTGGCCCAAGTCGGTGGAAACTTACACTACAAAGGTGAGATTCTGCCGCCTGTGGGTTTCAACCGAAATCGAATCAAGATGACCAAAGATGGCCTTGTAGACATTGTGGAACTCCTGAACAGCCCTTTGGAAGGACCTGACCAGAAGAGCTTCATTCCTGTGGAAAGGGCTGAGTGCCCCTTCCTGTTTCTTGTGGGTCAGGATGACCACAACTGGAAGAGTGAATTCCATGCTAAGGAGGCCTCTAAACGCTTGCAGGCCCATGGGAAGGCGAAACCCCAGGTCATCTGTTACCCAGGGACGGGGCACTTCATTGAGCCTCCTTACTTCCCCTTGTGCCCGGCTTCCCTGCACACCATGGTGGGCGTTCCTGTCATCTGGGGAGGGGAGCCCAGGGCTCATGCCAGGGCCCAGGTAGATGCTTGGCAGCAGCTCCAGACTTTCTTCCATAAACACCTGGGTGGGGAAAAGGGGACAATTCCAGCTAAGCTGTGATCTTTTATGCTAATCTATCCTGGGAATAGCTGCCACAATTAGTGTATATGTGTAGTTTTTTCTTTTCTATAATTACATTTTCCCCCTTCAATATTAAAGTGAACTCATCGAGGATTTTTCAAGATTTTTATAAATTCCATACTTTTTCAGTTGTTTGGGAAGAGAGTGATTCTATATACACCACAGCAGGTGGAGAAAGCATACCCTTTAATACCTAACAACACATAACTGACAAGGCTTTAGTTCTGAAAGGAAGAATAATACCTGGTATACAATTGCTGCTCGGTAGTTTTTTGAATCAGTTATACTTGAATTTGTATAATCATTTGTTAATAAGTGATTTTGCTTTATATGTATAAAAATCATATAAAATATCAAAAATATTATCAGATTGAGTGTCTCCTTTAAGAATGAAAGTGAACATTTTAGCTGTAAAATATAGCTAGATTACTACTTAGTAGTTGTTTTTCTTCTGTCCCACCATGAGACAGGTGTCATCTCCATTTCACAGATGAAGAAACCAAGACTCAGAAAAATTTTTTGCATAGTACCTGTAGAGCTGAGGTTCAGTCTCCCTACATCCAGTTTCTTTTCTTTTTGTTAAGCTCATCCATGCTTTCTGCAGGGTAACAGCCCCAGCCACAGGGAAACGAAGTGGTTCTTCTTTCTTCTACCTAAGTTTTCAGTAGATTTCCTGGACTTGCAGTGTGAGGGTAGGGGTGGTTTCAGGGCACTAATGTTGAAAGTGTACATCTGGAACCATGTTTAAACTGTGGCTTTAACCTAGTGGTATAGATTTGTAGGAGCTGACAGGCAACTCAAAATGCCTACACCCCTTCCCTTGATTGTTAACAATGTGTGTGTGATTTGCCTTCCCCTTTTCTCTTTCCTATCTTTATATCTCTCTTTCCACCACTTTCTGTAAATAGCATGTTCCATGACAGTTGAAGAAGTCTCTTGTTAGCCAAGCTGGAGAATCCAGCTTCTCTAGAAATTCTGGGGCTGACATGAGTGGTAAAAAGCAAAAGCATCAGAGACTTGGCAGCTAATGAATGACCAAGTCAAATCTGTAGACCATGTATTTCAAATGACGCAAAGATGGTTTCCTCTTCAAATTATTTTGCAATGGAGGAGGTAAGAAAAGGGGGAATAGAGATGCCACAGGCATGCCTTATGCAGGGGACCAGTGAAACTACCTACTATTGAGTAGAAAATTAGAAAATAATTCAGAGATATGGCTTTTGATATGGGTTTTAACTGATAGGATTTCTTTATTTTTTCTGAATCTAAAGTAATAAAAATTCATAGGAAACTTGGAAAATAGAGATGGTTATTCAGTAGAAAAGGAGTTTACTAGCAGATAATGCACTTTGGAAAACTCAGCAGTGGCCACAGGACTGGAAAAGGTCAGTTTTCATTCCAATCCCAAAGAAAGGCAATGCCAAAGAATGCTCAAACTACCAGACAATTGCACTGATCTCGCATGCTGGCAGAGCAATGGTTAAAATTCTCCAAGCCAGGCTTCAGCAGTATGTGAACCAAGAAATTCCAGATGTTCAAGCTGGATTTAGAAAAGGCAGAGGAACCAGAGATCAAATTGCCAACATCCACTGGATCATAGATAAAGCAAGTAGAATTCCAGAAAAACATCTACTTCTGCTTCATTGACTATGCTAAAACCTTTGACTGTGTGGATCACAACAAACTGTGGAAAATTCTTCAAGAGATGGGAATACCGGACCATCTTACCTGCCTCCTGAGAAACCTGTATGCAGGTCAAGAAGCAGCAGTTAGAACCAGACATGGAACAACAGATTGGTTCCAAATTGGGAAAGGAGAACATCAAGGCTGTATACTGTTACCCTGCTTATTTAACTTGTATGCAGAGTACATCATGCGAAATGCCAGGCTGGATGTAGCACAAGCTGGTATCAAGATTGCCAAGAGAAAGATCAGTAACCTCAGATATGCAGATGACACCACACTTACGGCAGAAAGTGAAGAGGAACTGAAGAGCCTCTTGATGAAAGTGAAAGAGGAGAGTGAAAAAGCTGGCATAAAGCTCAACATTCAGAAAACAAAGATCACAGCATCTGGTCCTATCATTTCATGGCAAATAGTGGGGAAACAATGGAAACAGTGAGAGACTTTGTTTTCTTGGGCTCCAAAATCACTGCAGATGGTGATTGCAGCCATGAAATTAAAAGATGCTCCTTGGAAGAAAAGCTATGACCAACCTAGACAGCATATTAAAAAGCAGAGACACTACTTTGACAACAAAGGTCCATCTAGTCAAAGCTATGTTTTTTTCCAGTAGTCATGTATGGATGTGAGTGTTGGACCATAAAGAAAGCTGAGCACCTAAGAATTGATGCTTTTGAACTGTGGTCCTGGAGAAGACTCTTGAGAGTCCCTTGGACTGTAAGGAGATCCAATCAGTCCATCCTAAAGGAAGCCAGTCCTGACTGTTCATTGGAAGGACTGATGCTGAAGCTGAAACTCCAATACTTTGGCCACCTGATGCGAAGAACTGACTCATTTGAAAAGACCCTGATGCTGGGAAAGATTGAAGGCAGAAGTGAAAGGGTGTTGCTGAACCACGAAAGATGCCGGGATTCTTGGCCTCTGGAAGAGAAGAATTCAATCCAGGACCAGAGATGAGGCTTGATCGCTCAGAGCTTTTGTGTAATAAAGTTTTATTAAAGTATAAAAGAGATAGAGAAAGCTTCTGACATGGACATCAGAAGGGGGCAGAAAGAGTGCCCTCCTGCTAGTCTTTAGCTGGATGTTATATTGCTACTAGCAGTCTGCTTATTAAAGAAAGGAAATGTCTCAAACTCAGAGGATGCACCAGGTGAGTCATTCCGGGCTATAAAATGATTAACATGCATCTTGAAGAAAGGCAGATTACCATACAAATATATAGTTTCATTAACAAAGATTAGGAAAACAATGTATGACTATAACATACTGGTTTGTCAAGTCAGTTCTGAGCCAAAATCTGAGCCTTTAGGTGGAACCGACTTGAAGATAGAGTCTAGAGTAAATGCAGAGTACATTAACATAGCTCAAGACAAACATTTCCATAAGAAAAATGCATTGGTTAACTCAAAGTTTGAGAAAAGTTAAGTTCAGATGGAACCAGGTGTCATTATGGCAACACAGAATTTTAAGATAACACCTCTTTTTAAATTTGTATAGAGAAGGGGAAAAATATAACACTAGTTTGTTTCCTCCTGCTGCTTAAGAGAGAGAGAGAGAAAAAAATGTCTGATACTTGCAGCCTATTTCCTCCATTGGGAGACCCTTGCTGCCTGTTTCCCTCTCAGGAGGAGAAGGGGACAAAAGAGGATGAGATGGTTGGACGGCATCACCGACTCAATGGGCATGAGTTTGGGCAAGCTGTGGGAGTTGGTGATGGAAAGGGAGGCCTGGCATGCTGCAGTCCATGGGGTCACAAAGAGTCGGGCATGACTGGGTGACTGAGCTGAACTAAACTGAAGAAATAACTTAGAGATTTCCTACAATGATATATGTATTTAAACTACTCGGAAACTGACAGAAGTAAGATAAGGAATAAGTGAAGATATAGAAGATATGAACTGTATAAATAATTAACTTGATTAGATAGAGTCATAGAAAGAGAGTAGGAAGCTTTGTTTCCAATAGACAGATAGTACATCTTCTTTTCAGTTCAGTCGCTCAGTCGGTTTTGACTCTTTGTGAGTTGGTGATGCCATCCAACCATCTCATCCTCTGTTGTCTCGTTCTTCTCCTGCACTCAATCTTTCCCAGCATCAGAGTCTTTTCAAATGAGTCAGCTCTTCGAATCAGGTGGCCAAAGTATTAGAATTTCAGCTTCAACATCAGTCCTTCCAATGAACAGTCAGGACTGATCTCCTTTAGGATGGACTGGTTGGATCTCCTTGCAGTCCAAGGGACTTTCAAGGGTCTTCTTGAATACCACATTTCAAAAGTATCAATTCTTCAGCACTCAGCTTTCTTTATAGTCCAACTCTCACATCCATACATGACTACTGGAAAAACTGTAGCCTTGACTAGACAGACCTTTGTTGTCAAAGTAATGTCTCTGCTTTTTAATATGCTGTCTAGGTTGGTCATAACTTTCCTTCCAAGGAGCAAGCATCTTTTAATTTCATGGCTGCAATCACCATCTGCAGTGATTTTAGAGCACCCCCATCCCTGCAAAAATTTGCCACTGTTTCCAGTGTTTCCATCTTTTCGAATACTCTTAAATATTTATTAAAGTTGACAATGTTCAGAACATTAAGAAGTAATAAAGTACTAAGAGTAGCGTTGACTGAAAAATCCAAACCGGAAAGTTGAGAATTATGTTTTATTTGGTGGACAAAACTGAGGACTTGGGCCGGGGACACAGCCTCTCAACTCTGAGACTGTTTCAAAGAGATAAGGGAGGAGCCAGGTTATATAGGGTTTCCCTAGTGGCTCAGTTGGTAAAGAATCTGCTTGCAATGAAGGAGACCTGGGTTCAATCCCTGGATTGAGAAGATCCCCTGGTGAAGGGAATGGCAACCCATTCTAGTATTCTTGCCTGGAGAGTTCCGTGGACAGAGGAGCCTGGCAGGCTACAGTCCATGGGGCTCCCAAAGAGCTGGACAGGACTGATCGACTAACATTTTCACTTTGTTTCTTTCAGGTTATGTAGGGTTTTGCAACAATGACCAGGCAGTTGGGAATATCAAAAGACTACTGTTAAAGAAAACTAGGTATCTGGAATTAATAAATTAAGTACTCTTTTATGGTTAAGAAGATACATGAGTCTGGGCGTATTGAAATAATTCCTTTGATATATACCTTAGCTATCTAGGGCCAGTATCCTGTTTTTTCTCCCATTCTGAGTCCCCCCGTGATGCCCCTCAGGGGAAGCCTGTCTGTCTCCATTTCTGAATTCCTTCAGTGTCACTGTCAAGGGTGACTGTACTGGCCTGATGCCTGGAACATCCTTTGTTTACTGATATGGCAGGCAATATTTTTCATTCACAGTAGAAATGATGCAGACTATATTTTTAAAATACAGTTGGGTAAAAATAGAAATTAATAAGAGGTTTACCAGAGAGAATAAAACTGGAATTTAAACACGTTGGAAAACATAGAGTTGATAATATCTCTATCTTTCAAAGTGATAGATTTAGTTGAAATTTGATGGGGCAAGAGATAAACACATATATATTATTTTAAATTATAAAATTAACCAACAGAATAACAAAAAATAATAATACATCTATCAAACACCTGGAGGAAGAAGAAAGAGTAAGTTGAATGTTCATGAGTCAGTAAATAACTAAAAATACAAAAATTAAGAAATAGAGAAACATGTATAATATTTAATACAATGAAGGTAACCATAAAAACAAGTGAAAATAGAGTTAAAAGAGGCTGCTTGAAAAACATGGGACTTTTTTATAGGGCAGTGATGAAAAACAGGACTGCTGATTTGCATTTTAAGTTTTTTCCCACCCTTATACTTATTACTGTGCAGAAATTGCATGCTAAGTCGCTTCATCATGTCTGACTCTTTGTGATGCCATGGACCGTAACCTGCTTGGCTCCTCTGTTCATGGGATTCTCCAGGCATGAATACTAGGGTGGGTTGCCATGCCCTCCTGTTGAGGATCTTCCTGACCCAGAGATTGAACCCGCGTCTTATGTCTCCTGCATTGGCAAGTAGGTTGTTAACCACTAGCACCACCAGGAAGGCCTATCTGGGGAGAAAGTTATAATTGTCAATTTACACAAAAGTTGTTTCCTAACAACTTTGATTAAAAAGGAGTCATAGAAATTAAAAACAAGAGGTTATGATGAAATAATATGGAAAACACATTTGGCCCTTAAGCAACATAGGTGTGAACTGCACACGTCCACCTACCTGTGAACTTCTTTCTTTTTTTGCTTTTTTTGAACTTGAAAAAAAAATGTACTACAGTACTTTAAAGCTGCTATTTCTTGAATACATGGAAGCAAACACAGGTACAGAAGGATAACTATAAAGTTACACTTGGATTTTAACTGCATGCAGGGTCAGTGCCCCGGCCCCTGAAGTATTCAAGGGTCAATAATTCTCCACATGGGGTCGAAAAGAGTTGGACACGACTGAGCAACTGACACTTTCTTTCACATAATACTAGGTATTACAAGTAATCTAGAGATAATTTCAACTATATGAGAGGGTTTTCATAGGTGATATGCAAACACTACTCCATTTTATATAAGGGACTTAAGTATCTGTAGATTTTGGTATTGTCTGGGGTCCTAAAACAAATCGGATAGTGAGGTAAAATTATTCTAAGGTCTCTTTCATACTGAGAGAAAGGTAGAGAAACTGTCCATACTGTTAACATTTCAAGAGTAATGATTCTTTTCAAAAATTTTACCTTTTCAAAAATTCAAGAGTAACTACTAAAACAATGTTTAACTCACAAATGTATAGAAGAGAACACAAGAAATAAAGGAAAAACTTAACTAAATCCATAAAAGGCAAGGGACTTCCCTGGTGGTCCAGTGGTTAAGAATTCATTTTCCAATTCAGGGGACACAGGTTTGACCCTTGGTGGGGATCTAAGCCTGTGCACAACCATTCCTCAAGCATGTGCACGAACAGCCCGGGCACCACAGTAAGAGAAGCCACCTCAAGGAGAAGCCAGCACTCTTCAAAAAGAGAGCAGCCCCTGCTCGCTGCAACTAGAGAGAGCTAGCATGCAGCAGCCAGAAATAAAAAAGAAATACTTTAAAAAGGAACAGCAGGTTCACACGCCCACTTGCATACTTTCTTCAACACCTGGAAACAAAACCTAGTTGGAAGCACTCAGATTTGGTGGAAAGTGGCAGCTGGAGGGAGAGTAGACTATCATTTCACATTGTAAACTTTTCAACATTGCTTACATCTGTTTTTCAAAGTACATATTTTTGTCCTTCAAAAACAATTGATTTTTCCTTACAGAGCAATTTAGAAGCACTGTGCAAACTTATGACAATTATCTGGAGACCATGAGAAAACAGTTGGAGAAGGAAATGGCAACCCACTCCAGTATTCTTGCCTGGAAAATTCAAAGGGCAGAGGAGCCTGACAGGCTACAGTCCATGGGGTCACAAAGAGTCCGACACGACTGAGCGACTGAGAACACATGAGAAACAAAACACAGATGTGCTCAATCTCTGGGTACTATGAAATTAAACATGACATTTGGCTTCTTAGCATTCTTCAAAGCCTTTCACATACACTGTCATCTTTGATCCCCATATAGGAGACTTTCATCATGTTAAACACAAGAACTCTTAAACCCCAAAAGATATAAACTTACTTGAGACTACAAAACTAGTCAGTGATGAAGTCAGGGCTAGAATTCTAATATATTTCACCCCAATGCTGCTGCTCACTGTTGAGTTCCACATTTGGAGTCTGTCAAGGCTCTTACAGTGGTTAATTCTCAGCAGCATAACATTCTCCAAGCCTCGGGTTCCTCCTCTCGAATATTTGAAAAATACTCCCAGTGTTTTACGGACTTCTTACATTGTGAATGTAAAACACACAATTTAACAAGATGGGTCAATTTAACAAGAGTAGCCATTACTCTTTAGCAATGGAGTACCCTGAAGAAGGAAAGGGCAAGATTCTTGCCTGGAGAATCCCATGGACCGTCTGTACAGTCACAAGGAATCAGACATGACTGAAGCGACTTAGCACACACACTGCATACAGTCATTACTGTACTATATATAAATTATAGTAAATATAAAATACATCTTTGGACATTATATCTGTATTGCTTCCAGGGTCACATTCAAAACGTTGATGTTTAGTGTCTACAAAGACTTAATGTTCTCATTCTCGATGATACAGCAATTTCAGTCTTTGCTATTCACTTCACCTAAACGAAGCACTATATCTAAGAATCCCAAGCTGGGAATTATCAAATGCCTACAGTCAGTAAAATCTGACAAATACTTTTATGATTACAAAATGCAATACTATTTGGCAGTGATCACAGAACATCTACAACTACTCCCAACAGTATCGATGAATCTCAAAAATGATGTGAGAATAAAATCAGACACTAAAGAAGGCAGACTGAAGGATTTATCACCATAAAATAGAGTTGGGGAAAAACCAACCCATTTTATTGAACTCAGAGTACCTTGGGGATGGGAAAGCGACTGGAGTAGAGAGGAGGGTGGCTTCTGGAGTGCTGGTAGTGATGTTTCTGAATCTCTTTGCTTGGCTACCCAACTATGTACGTTCGGGTTTTGGAATTCATTGAACTGTACAGTTAAGATTTACGCACGTTTTTGGTATGTACGTTACAATTCATTAAACGTTTTAAGTTGCCCTTTTCTATGGAGGGGCTACAAGTCTTGGAATTCTGTCTGAAGTCACTCAGCTCTGGTTTCACCATGACTCAATTACCCCCAACGAGTGCGAGAGGTCTGAGGCTGAAAAGAGGCGTCCGCGGGCGGGTGTGGCACCCCACGGGACAGCAGGACGTCCCTGACTTTCGGTCAGGCAAGTTGCCAGCTAGAGGAAGTGCATGGACCGGAAGCGCCAGGACGCCTCCGGAGGCGCCTCGGCCTGTGACCGCTCCCGGTGCCAGGCGACCCTGACCTGGTCGGTCCACTGGGCACGCACACCCGACCAGGGAGGGACACCGGAAGCGACCTGAGCTTTCGCATTCAGGGTATGGGCTGCGACGGTGCGTCTGCAATGACAGCGACGGTGACGCTGGAGCCGGCGGGCCGCTGCCGCTGGGACGAGCCCGTGCGCATCGCCGTGCGCGGCCTGGCGCCGGGGCAGCCGGTCACGCTGCGCGCGTCCCTGCGCGACGAGAAGGGCGCGCGCTTCAGGGCCCACGCGCGCTACTGCGCCGACGCCGCCGGCCTGCTGGACCTGGGGCGCGCGCCCGCGCTGGGCGGCAGCTTCGTGGGGCTCGAGCCCATGGGGCTCTTCTGGGCTCTGGAGCCCGAGAAGCCTTTCTGGCGATTTCTGAAGCGGGACGTGCAGACGCCCTTCGCCGTGGAGCTGGAGGTGCTCGACGGCCACGAGCCCGAGGCCCAGCGGGTCCTGGGCCGGGCGGTGCACGAGCGCGACTTCCTGGCGCCCGGTGTGCGGCGCGAGCCGGTGCGTGCGGGCCGGGTGCGCGCCACGCTCTTCCTGCCGCCAGGTGAGCCTGGGGTGCTGGGGCCTGGAGGGCGTGTTCCCTAGGCCGTCTTGGTTTGCGATACCGCTTCCCAGGAAGGGTGGCTTGGGATCGGGGTCAGAGAAGAGGATGTTGACTAAATCAGTGACCTCACAGCCTCAATGGAGGCTTTTGATTTGTTCTGCACTCTGCTATGCGGTTTGCTTGCATGATCTCGTTTAACCTCTGTATCCCAAAGAGGTGGTGGATGCTGTTATGCAGATTTAAAAAAAAAAAAAAAAGGACTGGATGGGGTCCATAGATTCATTTTGCCATTAATAATTAGTCTACAGATCTCTATAGGCTTCAGTTCTTAGATCTTACACAATATGATGGAATCTATTGCCAGGACATTTTTCTCTAGTGTCCTGCTTACAGTGGGCCCCTTACCCACTTTTTCATGCTCCTCTCTACCGCAGGTCACTTTTCAGATTTCACTGCCTTCCTTACCTAAAGCCTCACTGGGTATCTCTTTTTCTTTCCTCTGGTCAAGTGACATTTGAAATGTAAGTACACACACACACACACACACACACACACACACACACACACACAGAGTCGTGTTGATCCAAAACAATACAAAAGTTTTCTTGCAAGATTATTAACTTAGTTATTCTTCCCTACAACTACAGAGTCTTAGAACCTTTGAGATAATTTGTTTTAAAATAATATGGAGGGTAAACACATTGATAAGTTACCTTATATATTTTCCTTGGATTCCCTTCCCTAAAAGGAACTTGTATCCCTTTTCAATAATGACTCAGGGAATGGTTATCTTTCCTTTGATTCACAGGAACTGACTAATAGTTTAGAAAGATCTCTAAAAGGAAAGCAGGCTCTTTTTAAAAATTTGAAGTGTAGTTGATTTACAATGTATTCATTTCTGCTGTACTGCAAAGTGATTCAATTACACACATACACATTCTTTTCCGTTATAGTTTATCACAGGGTATTAAATATAGTTCCCTGTGCTATATGGTAAGACCTTGTTATTTATACATTCTCTGTATACTAGTTTGCATCTGCTAACCCTAAACTCCCACTCCATCCCTTTGCAACACACCCTCCCTCTTGGCAACCACAGGTCTGTTCTCTACATCTGTATGTTTCTGTTTGGTTGAGAAGTTCATTTGTGTCATATTTTAGATCCTACATATAAGTGTATCATATGGTACTTGTCTTTCTCTTCCTGACTTAGTTCACTTAGTATGATAATCTCTAGGTCCATCCATGTTGCTGTAAATGTTGGTTCATTCTTTTTATGGCTGAGTAGTATTCCATTGCATATATATACCACATCTTCTGTATCCGTTCATCTGTCAGTGAACATTTAGCTTGTTTCCTTGTCTTGGTGGTTGTGTACAGGGCTACTATGAACATAGGATTCATATATCTTTTTGATTTATAGTTTCTTCCTGGTATGCCCAGGAGTGGGACTGTTGGATCATATGGCAACTCTATTTTTAGGTTTTTGAGAACCTCCACACTATTTTTCATAGTGGCTACACCAACTTATTTTCCCACCAATAGGGTAGGAGGGTTCCCTTTTGTCCACATCCTCTCCAGCACTTATTTGTAGACTTTTTAATGATGGTCATTCCGACTCATATGAGGTGAGTATCTCATTGTAGTTTTGATTTGCATTTCTCTAATAATTAGTGATGTTGAGCATGGAAAGCAAATACATTAAATTATATAATATTTTCTCTTTGTAATATTACTGTCTCTAGGATCTGGACCTTTCCCAGGGATCATTGACATCTTTGGTGTTGGAGGAGGCCTGTTGGAATATCGGGCCAGTCTTTTGGCTGGCCATGGCTTTGCCACACTGGCTCTAGCTTATTATGACTTTGATGATCTTCCCAAGAAATGTGATGTGATACACCTGGAATATTTTGAAGAAGCCCTGTGCTATATGCTTCAACACACCCAGGTTCTCCTAATGTCCTTTTTCATTCTCTTCAGAACTGCCTCCAGAAAGCTGTCCCTTTGCACTCACCTGTGCCAGGTGCACTGGTGCTGTTTCGCTCTTCTTTCACAGAGATTTCTTTTGGAGACTTCCTTGGTTTTAGTGCCTAAAGCACCTAAAGCACCATCCCCTTTCTTTGTCAGATGGGTTAATAATGCAGAATTCATTGTAAAATTCATGTGAAATTTTATTTCAAGGAATTAGGTAGTGATATGAAAATTTCTTTTGAGAGAAAGTGGAGTTTCTAATTTTTCCTCTTTGAATGCTTTTTAATATTTTTCTGATAGCAGGGTATGTTCTCAGATGATCTAAACTTGTCCACCCATTTCAGAAGAACTACGTAATTGGACTCTGCAGTCCTACTTTGTTTCTATTAAGTTAACCATTTTTCAGTATATATTCAGAAGTGGTCTGATAATGATTCACTTCTTATAACAGAATTTGGTTTCACAGACTTAGATACCCAAGGACATAAGGCTCTGAACTTGCCAGGCTCTATGACTCAGCATTCTCTATTGTCTGACTCTCTGGAAGTTTGCAAACAATCCTGGTGGCTCAGTCAAGTAAAGAATCTGTCTGCAATGCAGGTAGACGGAGGTTTGACCCCTGGGTGGGGAAGATTCCCTGGGGAAGGAAGTGGCCACCCTCTCCAGTATTCTTGCCTGGAGAATCCCATGGGCAGAGGAGCCTGGCAGCCTACAGTCCTTAGCGACTAAGTTATTGTCCCAAATTTTACCATTGAATTTGTTTGCCACGTGTACAGCAAGATAGTCTTTAGAAACTCCTGTGAACTGAGGTTGAGTGTCTTGTGAGCAGTTCACAAATTAAAGCTAGCAGCATCTCTAGTTGCATTTAGAAAAATGTTTTTCTCTTGGGTAAGTTCTTTACTCTTGTCTCTTCTTTTCTAACAGATAAAGGGCCCACGCATTGGACTTCTGGGCATTTCTTTAGGGGCTGATATTTGTCTCTCCATGGCCTCATTTTTGAAGAATGTATCAGCCACGGTTTCCATCAATGGATCTGGGTTTGGTGGACACAGAGTCATACATTACAAGGACAGCAACATTCCACCACTGGGCTATGACCTGAGGAGAATGAAGATAGCTTTCTCAGGCCTCCTAGACATTGTAGATGTAAGGAATGACATTGTAGGGGGATGTGAGAACCCCTGCATGATTCCAATAGAGAAGGCCCAGGGGCCCATCCTCTTCATTGTTGGTCAGGATGACCATAACTGGAGGAGTGAGTTTTATGCCCAGATAGCCTCTGAACGGTTACAGGCCCATGGGAAGGCAAAACCCCAGATCATCTCTTATCCTGGGACTGGGCACTACATTGAGCCTCCTTATTTCCCCATGTGCCCAGCTTCTTTGCACACATTATTGGACAAACCCGTAATGTGGGGTGGGGAGCCCAGGGCCCATTCTAAGGCCCAGGTAGATGCTTGGAAGCAAATTCTAACCTTCTTCACCAAACACCTTGGACCTTCTCCCAAATTGTAATGCACTGCAGTTACTGACAGGACGGAGAAACTCAAGGTTGAATTTTAGTGTTTACTGAATCATTTGTCCCCTGGATAACACTAAATTCATGTCATTGGTATTAATGACATATTTTAATAACTTTGTGGAGTTTTATTTCATTATGAATTTTTCTAATGTAACATGCCTATTGTTGAAGATTCAGTAGAGGTATATAATACAAAATAGTAAAAATATCTGTACTTTTAAAATCTGTATTTTCATCTAGATCTTTTTTACTTAACATTTTTAGTCACAGAACTACTGGGTTACTTTTTCCATCACTGGGAGAGAATGGCCATTCAGTGTTTCCCAGTGGTTCAATTACTGGTAACAGTAGAATTTTCATTGGCTAAAGTATACACAGAGGTGTTGTTAGAAGGCAAGCCAGACTGACCTTTTTCTCAGGAATCCCTAGAAGGAGGAGTTACAGTAAGAAGGGGAGCACCGGTGGCTTCCTTCATGGTCAGTGGTTAAGACTCCACATTTCAATGGAAGGAACACCATTTTGATCCCATTTTTCCAGGAAGAGCCCACATGCCTGGAGCAACTAAGTCCATGTGCCACAACTACTGAAGCCTGCAAACCTAGAGCTCTTGATCCATAACAGGAGAAGCTACTGCAATGAGAAGTCCACATACTGCAAATAGAGAGTAGCCCTCGCTCACCCCAACTACAAAAAGCCCATGCCCAGCAACAAGACCCAGCGCAACTTTAAAAAATAATAAAAATAAAAAAAGAAGGGGACCATCTGACTCTAAAATAGTTTAGTCAAAATTCTGTTTCAAAGGTGAGTCATTCAGTTGTTTAGTTGCTCAGTTGTGTCCGACTCTTTTCGACCCATAGATAGCACGCCAGGCTTCCCTGTCCATCACAAACTCCTGAAGGATGCTCAAATTCATGTCCATCCAGTCAGTGATGCCATCCAACCATCTCATCTGTCTTCCCCTTCTCCTCCTGCCTTCAACCTTTCCTAGCATCAGGGTCTTTTCCAGTGAGTTGGTTCTTTGCATGAAATGGACAGAGCATTGGAGCTTCAGCTTCAGCCTCAATCCTTCCAAAGTCATCAGTCCAAAGGTGAGTGACTACTACCTATTTTCCTTCTTGCTTCCTGGTTCTAAGAACAAACTTTGGAAACTCATATTGTGACATTCCTAGAGGCATCATCACTCTCCCTGACAACAAAGCTACAAAGCTTTATGTAGGTTTATTTGAAGAGACAATGGTTGAGAATTTTCAAAAATTTGACAGACATCAACCACATAGTCCAGAAGCACTATGCACTGTGTCTTGGCTGAGGCTTCTCTAACAAAATACCATAGATGGAATGGCTTAAACAACAGATGTTTCTCACATTCCGGAGGCTGGGAAGTCCAAGATCAAGGTTCTGGCAGATTCAGTTCCTGGTGGGGGCCTCTTCTGGCCTAGAGACAGCTGCCTTCTCCCTGTGTCTTCACCTGGCAGGGAGAGAAAGAGGGGGAGCTCCAGTTTCACTTCATTTCATAAGGACACTAATCCCATCATGGGGGCCTCACTCTCCTGACCTCATTTAAACCTAACAACTTCCCAAAGGCCCCACCTTCAAATACCATCACACTGGAGTTTCAGATTGCAACAGTTTTGAGGGCACACATTCAGTTCGTAACACCTATAAACCTCAAGCTAGTTAAATACAAAGAAAACTATATTTAACACATTATAGAAAAATTGTTTGTGCAGGTTTTGTATATTTGTTTATATATTATTATTTTTGGCTGTGCTGGGTCTCTGTGGCTGTGGCTTTTCTCTAGTTGCAGTGAACTGGGGCTCTGTGCTCTAGTTGTGCTACATGGCCTTCTCACTGTGGTGGCTTCTTTCAGTGGAGAGCATGGGCTCCTGGGCACACAGGTTTCAGTAGTTGCAGCAATGTGGACTCAGTAGTTGCTGCTTCCAGGCTCTAGAGCACAGGCTCAATAGCTGTGGAACACAGGCTTAGCCACTCTGAGGCATGTGTGATCTTCCCAGACCAAGGACTGAACCCATGTCTCCTGTATTGGCAGTCGGTTTCTTTACCACTAAGCTACCAGGGAAGCCCTGTGCAGGTTTAAAAAAAAAAATTCTACCCTGTGCAGGTAGAATTTATAACACAAAATTCTTTGCCACTTCTGGCACAAAGGCGGGAGATCTATGCCCTCTCCCCTCAATATGGACGGGTTTCTGACTGCTTCAGTGAGTAGTGAACTGACGCTTTGTGACTTCAGAAGGTAGGTCATAAAGGCCATGAAGTTTCCATCATGTTTGCTGGGAACACTTGCTCTTGGAGCGCTGAGCCACCCTATGAAGCTTGACAAACCCGAGGCTGGGATTCTATGCATGTGTGTATGCTAAGTTGCTTCAGTCGTGTCCAACTCTTTTCGACCTATGGACTGTAGCCGCTGTTTTTCTCTATCCAGGGGATTCTTCAGGCAAGCCTACTAGAGTGGGTTACCATGCCTTTCTCCAGGAATCTTCCTGACCCAGGGATCGAACCCTTGTCTCTTAGGTCTCCTGCACTGGCAAGCAGGTTCCTTACCACTAGTGCTACCTGTGAAGCCCCAATTCTTAGACATTCCTGTTCAAAAATGTGGCATCTAGGAGACACACAATTGCTGGCCCCTACCTACCTCTTCTGAAATCTAGCTGAGAACGTGTTGCCAATTCTTTCATTGCTGCTCAGTTTACTCTCTGAGTTATTTTCTGTATCTCTTGGTTCTATCCTCTGAGTTGAAACCTGTGTTTCCCATAAAAATAATTAAATTAGGAAAAAAGCCTCCAGGATCTGTTTTCTGGGCAAAATATATGAAGCATCTAAAGGTCTCTTTTTAGACACAGATATAAAGAACAGACTTTTGGACTCTGAGGGGGAGAAGATGAGGGTGGGATGATTGGAGAGAACAGCAGTGAAACATGTATGTTACCATATGTGAAACAGATCGACAGTCCAGGTTCAATGCATGAGACAGGGTGCTCAGGGCCGGTGCACTGGGATGACCCTGAGGGATGGGATGGGGAGGGAGGTGGGAGGAGGGTTCAGGATGGGGAACACATATACACCCATGGCTGATTCATGTGAATGTATGGCAAAAACCACTACAATATTGTAATTAGCCTCCAATTAAATAAATTAATTTAAAATAAAAAGATAAAAACAGGCAAAACTAATATATGGAGATAGAAGTCAGAGTAGTGTAGTGGATGTTCTTCAAGGCAGGAGTTTTGTTTTTGTTTTATGATATTGGTACGGTCACTGTGAAAATACAAAGAGATGCACTTTAAAAAAAATAAATAAATAAAGGTCTCTTTTCATTTTGCACTCTTTCTCTTTTAAACTTACTGTGCTTCCACCAGAACCATTTTAAAAACTATGTGGGTTTTCTAAAATATTAGTAGACAAGGTTTCGATCCCTGGGTCAGGACAGGCCCTGAGCACCCTGTCTCATGCATTGAACCTGGACTGTCGATCTGTTTCACATATGGTAACATACATGTTTCACTGTGTTAGGCAATACACTGCTATAAACCTGTTTGAGATAAGAATGTCTCTATCTGGGGGCTTTTTGGGAGAATGCTGCAGGAAAACATCCTTAAGATTCTCATAAATTCTCTTACTTAATAAGATTTGTTCAGTTCAGTCGCTCAGTCGTGTCCAACTCTTTGTGACCCCATGAATCGCATGCCAGGCCTCCTTGTCCATCACCAACTCCCGGAGTTTACCCAAACTCTTGTCCATTGAGTCAGTGATGCCATCCAGCCAGCTCATCCTCTGTTGTCCCCTTCTCCTCCTGCCACCAATCCTTCCCAGCATTAGGGTTTTCTCCAATGAGTCAACTCTTCTCATGAGATGGCCAATGTACTGGAGTTTCCGCTTCAATATCAGTCCTTCCAATGAACACCCAGGACTGATCTCCTTTAGGATGGACTGGTTGGATCTCCTTGCAGTCCAAGGGACTCTCAAGAGTCTTCTCCAACACCACAGTTCAAAAGCATCAATTCTTTGGCACTCAGCTTTCTTTATAGTCCAACTCTCATATCCATACATGACCACTGGAAAAACCATAGCCTTGACTAGACAGACCTTTGTTGGCAAAGTAATGTCTCTGCTTTTTATTATGCTGTCTAGGTTGGTCATAACTTTCTTTCCAAGGAGTAAGCGTCTTTTAATTTCATGGCTGCAGTCATCATCTGCAGTGATTTTGGAGCCAAGAAAAATAAAGTCAGCCACTGTTTCCCCATCTATTTGTCATGAAGTGATGGGACTGGATGCCATGTTCTTAGTTTTCTGAATGTTGAGCCTTAAGCCAACTTTTTCCCTCTCCTCTTTCACTTTCATCAAGAGGCTCTTTAGTTCTTCACTTTCTGCCCTAAAGAGTGGTGTCATTTGCATATCTGAGGTTATTGATATTTCTCCCGCCAATCTTGATTACAGCTTGTGCTTCTTCCAGCTCAGCATTTCTCATGATGTACTCTGCATATAAACTAAATAAGCAGGGTGACAATATACAGCCCTGATGTATTTCTTTTCCTATTTGGAACCAGTCTGTTGTTCCATGTCCAGTTCTAACTGCTGCTTCCTGACCTGCATACAGCTTTCTCTAGAGGCAGGTCAGGTGGTCCGGTATTCCCATCTCTGTCAGAATTTTCCACAGTTTATTGTGGAAAAAGGCTTTGGCATAGTCAAGAAAGCAGAAATAGATATTTTTCTGGAACTTTCTTGCTTTTTCGATAATCCAGCAGATGTTGGCAATTTGATCTCTGGTTCCTCTGCCTTTTCTAAATCCAGCTTGAACATCTGAAGTTCACAGTTCATGTATTGCTTCTGAAGCTTGGCTTGGAGAATTTTGAGCATCACTTTACTAGCTTGTGAGATGAGTGCAACTGTGCAGTAGTTTGAGCATTCTTTGGCATTGCCTTTCTTTGGGATTGGAATGAAAACTGATCTTTTGCAGTCCTGTGGCAACTGCTGAATTTTCCAAATTTGCTGGCATACTGAGTGCAGCACTTTCACAGCAGCATCTTTTAGGATTTGAAATAGCTCAACTAGAACTCCATCACCTCTACTAGCTTTGTTCGTAGTGATGCTTCCTAAGGCCCACTTGACTTCACATTCCAGGATGTCTGGCTCTAGGTGAGTGATCACACTATCGTGATTATCCGGGTTGTGAAGATCTTTTTTGTACAGTTCTTCTGTGTATTCTTGCCACCTCTTCTTAATATCTTCTGCTTCTGTTAGGTCCCTATCATTTCTGTCCTTTATTGAGCCCATCTTTGCATAAAATGTTCCCTTGTTATCTCTAATTTTCTTGAAGAGATCTCTAGTCTTTTCCATTCTGTTGTTTTCCTCTATTTCTTTGCACTGATCACTGAGGAAGGCTTTCTTAGCTCTCCTTGCTATCCTCTGGAACTGTATTCAAATGGGTGTAGCTTTCCTTTGCTCCTTTGCTTTTCGCTTTCCTTCTTTTCACAGCTATTTATAAGGCCTCCTCAGACAGCCATTTTGCTTTTTTGCATTTCTTTTTCTTGGGGATGGTCTTGAGTCCTGTCTCTTGTACAATATCATGAACCTCCGTCCATAGTTCATCAGGCACTCTGTCTATCAGATCTAGTCCCTTAAATCTATTTCTCACTTCCACTGTATAATCATTAGGGATTTGATTTAGGTCATACCTGAATGGTCTAGTGGTTTTTTCCACTTTCTCAATTTCAGTCTGAATTTGGCAATAAGGAGTTCATGATCTGAGCCACAGTCAGTTCCCGGTCTTGTTTTTGCTAACTGTATAGAGCTTCTCCATCTTTGGCTACAAAGAATATAATCAATCTGATTTCGGTGTTGACCATCTGGTGATGTCCATGTGTACAGTCTTCTCTTGTATTGTTGGAAGAGGGTATTTGTTATGATCAGTGCGTTCTCTTGGCAGAACTCTATTAGCCTTTTCCCTGCTTCTTTCTGTACTCCAAGGCCAAATGTGCCTGTTACTCCAGGTGTTTCTTGGTTCTGTGTACTACACCTATTGAGCCTGTTCCACAAGAGAGGCCACCACAATGAGGGGCTGCCGCACCACAACTAGAGAGTAGATCCTGCTCACCACAACTAAAGAAAAACCCACACAGCAACAAGGACCAAGCACAGTCCAAAAAAAAAAAAAAGATTTAAGAAAATTAGCATGAAGGAGGAAAGCCTCTTGTTATCCACTGGAGATCTTTTGATATTGTTTACTTTGACTATTACATAAAAAAGCAACCAATGAAACTGTTAAAAGATGGTTATCTTCATTAGGAATCAGGCAAATGCAAAATAAAACTGATCTCAGTGGGAGGGCAGTGAGCCTTCGTGAAGAGAGATCTTAGTTCCCTGCCCAGGAACTGAACCTGGGTAACTTGGATGAAAATCAAGAGTCCTAACCACTAGATCACCAACGGCTAGAGGCTAGAGGCTAGAAGCGAAGTGGCCCTAGATCTTGCCACTGTTTGAAAGCAAGAATGTTTCGAGGAGACAAAAACTGTAAAATCAGGTACAAAGGTTATTAGAGACATAGCACAAAGTATGGGAAAGCACAAGGAGAAACAGATTGTTTATTTAAGACAGAATCAAGGCAGAAATGCACACTCGAAGAGGAGTGTGGGCATCCTGAGTGAGGTGCACACTAAGTCAAAAACTAGGCAGAAATGTACACCTGGAGAGAATCAGTATTGGCGTCCTCTCTAAAGAGGAAGAGCACAGTGAGTCAGAAGTCAGAAGCTCAGCAGAGATACACACCAGGAGAGGAGTGTGAGCGTCCTGAGTAAGGAGAAGCACAGTAAGTTAGAAACCAGGCAGAGATACACAGCCAGAGGAAAAAGGTATGGGCATCTTCCTGAGTGAGGAGCATAGTATAGAGCTGATGTAAATCACTTACGTAGGATAGTCCTTCCTGGTCATTGTTTCCCTTTGGTCAATTTTCTTGTTTCTTTCTTTATACTTGACTGGTCCTTGGACTCTCTGCAAGATGTGTGTGCAATTTTTTTCTAATGGATCCCACCGCAGAGGCCTGTGGGTGCATGTCCACACTTATTATGGGGACCCCTCCCTTTTTGACCCCTAATAAGCCTTCCTGTGCATGTGTAGACAGGGACGTCTTCCTTGACTTCAGTATGGGCATCTTGTCTCTTTGTTTTAGTAGAGCTCAGCTTTTGCCACTTGCTTTGTCTGTGGAGTATCTGGTGAGAACAAAGCTCGAATTTTACTCCACTTGATAAACACCAGGTGTCCAGTCCAGAGACCCTCTGTCTCCTACCCCAGAACTACACCCTACATTTCACACCCTCATAATTTAGAAGTCTAACATTACCAGTGTTTGACCAGTATGGGGAGGAAAAGGAACTTCCATATACTGCTAAGAGAAATATAGTTATTCATCCATCTACTCTGGAAAAAAAAAAACTGCTTTTACTTAGTAAGTTGACTATGTCATTCTACTCCTTGTACACTAGTAGGGATTTATATTTCTAAGAGCAAATTCAACAGAAACAGCCCAAATGTCCATCAATAATAAAACTGATGCATAAATTGAGGTATATTTACAGCACAAAAGTTACTGAACTTGAGTCACAGGAACCAACAGGATGAACCTCAAAAACAGTGTTGAGTGAAACATCAAGTTCCCAAAGAACACATTCAGTAGCATTACCTTCAGATAACATTTTTTAAAAGGGCAAACCAAACAAAACACCATTTAAAATGTGGTTCCAAGTGGTAAGACTGTAAAAAAACTAAGAGACTGATAAATTTAGAGTAGTGGAAAGTGAGGGAAGAGAAATAGGAACTCACAGGGCTTTGATGGTTAGAACTGAATTATTTCTTAAAGTTCTGGTATAAACTACTTGCTTTATAATTACTCCTTAAAAATTGCACATTATATACAAACTTTTATGTAAATAATGGAAATGTGAAATAACTAGAAGCATACACAGTAGGTAGCTTTTTGAGTCTAGCATAACACACTTGAGATTCATTTGTGTTGCTCCATGCGTTTGCTAGTTCCTTCTTGTATCTTACAAGTTTCCATTAAATGGATGTGCCAGTTTGTTAATTCATTAACCAGGTGGAGGACGTTTGAGTTTTGAGTTTTTGGAGATTATGAATAAAGCCACTGCAGACACTTGAATCTATGTTTCTGTGTGAACACAAGCTTTCATTTTTTTGGGTAAATACCTGGAAGTGAGATTACTGGGTCATAACCTAAGTGTATGTTTAAATTTATAAGATCTTGCTCAGCTGTTTTCCAGGATGATTGTAGCATTTTGCATCCTCACTGTTGCCCTTAAAAATAAAAGTTAATTACTTGACTAGCAAAAACTGGGGTAATTTGGGAATAACAGAGAATTGTAATTTGGAAGAAGCATGCTATCGAAACAACTGTAGATAAATCCAACAGAACAAGGAGGAATGCTATTTTACAGAGAAAAAGAAGGAAGTCGGGAGGGGTTGTTTTGAACAAAAATCCATCAAAGAAAAGAATTTGGGGTGTCGACAATTTTTCATTGCTGAATTTCTGGGGTAGTCAATTTCTTGGAGGGGATGCAATGTACATCTTTTTCTGTTGGGGCCTGTAATTGATGATTTTTTCCTGTTGATGATCCTTCTGTTGTGATCTATAAGGGACAATTATTCCTATAATTGATATGGAGTGGTACTGCATGACAGTTCCCCAGTTCTGTCCTCCTGACTCCATTTTGGTGAGGTTTCCATTTATTCATTTTCACATTTCTCCCTTTTAATTAAGATCTTTCTCCAAAAACACTGCTGATCAAGAGTCAGTGGTCCTTCAGTGTCTGGAAGAACCTTCCCTAGCTGTCATGTCCTTTGTTAGAGAGAAGCTGCACAGATTAGAAACTTGTTGAGGTCACATTTGAGTAACAAGGAGGGGTGGGAGGGAGAACTTTCCAGCACTTTGCATCTATAGGACATATTTATCAAGACCCTAAGCAATAGGGTATACCCTTTGGGGTACATTGTTTTTACAAAGGTCTAGCGGGCAACAAGTACAGAATCAAAAATAATAGGACAATTCCAGACTGTAGCCTGAAGGTAGCCAACTGAACAAATATTTGTTGTTTTTGTTCAGTCGATAAGTCATGTCTGACTCTTTTGCAACCCCATGAACTGTAGTCCGCTAGGCTCCACTGTTTATGAGATTTCCCTAGCAAGAATACTGGAGTCGGTTGCCATTTCCTTCTCCAGGGGAATCTTCCCAGGGATCACACCCAGGTCTCCTGCATTGATTCACAAGCGGGTTCTTAAACCACTGAGCCGCTAGGGAAGCCCCAGGCACTTATTCTGATTTCGAGGGGTAAAGTTCTCCCTGTGGAAGTGAACCCAGAATCATGGATGTCCCCTGGAAGTACCCATTTAAAACAGCCATGAAGGCAAAATAGAATAGTGAATACAATAAGAGCACACAAAATCTAAAAGAATTAACTGAGTGCATTTGGGAAGATATTGTGCAGGCATAAACACAAAGCAATAGCTAATGAACTCTTCATGAAGACAGCAAAACTTCAAAGATATTTTAAAAACAGTAGTGTAACCTCAAAAGAGCTGTTTGGAAATAAATGTGTTATCAGTAAGCAGCATGGTCTGTAAGGTTGCAAGTTTAGTTATCCTGAATTTGGATAAGAATCCAGTCAGTTAACAGTCCAGATAAAAAAAGACATGTGAACCTGTTGAACTTTCTAACAGTCTGGTCCCTGACATTTTGGCAAAGATATCTGGTCAAATGTTATCTGCTTCAGTTCTGGGAAATCTTTGCTTCAGGTCATCCTCTGGTGTAAGGTCCAGTCAGGGTTTGGTGCTCTTTTGAGATATGTCATGTGAAATGAAGAGCCTATTCCCTGGAGCCTGGCAGCACAAGGGTTGGTTAGCAGTACCTGAAAGTGGCCTTTCCAGTGAGATTAAACGAGAATTTTTGGAGGTATCTTTTCCAGTAGATGAAATTTCTAAGATACAAGATATGATGCTTAAGGTCGTCATCTCCTGGGAGGATTCTGTGACAAGACTGCTCTATCAAAGCATGGTTATTTTTAATGGAAGCAACTAGGCCTTTACACTATGATGTATACTTCTTTTTATCAGCTGTGAATCAAAAGATGCAGGGGTCAGGTATATTGGATACCTTGTGACTTTCTCAAAGGGTGAGGGTTTTTGAGTTCCAAAGGGGGTGGAACTGAGATTTAGAAGGACCAACAGCAATGCTTTTGGCCAAGGTATTTGGAGGGTTTTACAAATTTTGCCAACTGAGTCTTAAAGTGCCCTTTGTTTCACTTACTCCGAGGACTGAGAATAAGCACAGTGAAAGTGTTGTGAAACCAGCCAAACAGCACAGACTTATTGAAGTACTTGACCAGTTAAACAGGTTCCCTGGTCTCTAGGCAGTTCAAGAGGGCTTCCTCAGGAAGGGATAATCTTTTACTAACAGAATTTTAGGAGTTTTCTGACAAAGGTCCGTCTAGTCAAAGCTATGGTTTTTCCAGCAGTCATGTATGGATGTGAGAGTTTCCTATAAAGAAAGCTGAGCGCCAAAGAACTGATGCCTTTGAACCGTGGTGTTGGAGAAGAGTCTTGAGAGCCCCTTGGACTGCAAGGGGATCAAAACGGTCAATTCTAAAGAAAACCAGTCCTGAATATTCATTAGAAGTACTGATGCTGAAGCTGAAACTCTAATACTTTGGCCACCTGATGGGAAGAACTGACTCACTGGAAAAGACCCTGATGCTGGGAAAGACTGAAGGCAGGAGGAGAAGGGATGACAGAGGATGAGATGGTTGGATGGCATCACGGACTCGATGGACATGAGTTTGAACAACGTCTGGGAGTTGGTGATGGGTAGGGAAGCCTGGCGTGCTGCAGTCCATGGGGTTGCAGAGAGTTGGACATGACTGAATGACTGAAATGAACAGTATTTTAGCATAGAAGAAGCAGTGACTTGTCTACGGGGGAAAGTTTCACTCTAGTGAAAAAAATATGACTAAAACATATTTAGTTTTGTGAGACAGAGGAAGCTGAATGAAATCCATTTGCAATACTACCATGTTCCATCAGACAATTCCGTGGCCAGGAGTCGTGCAAACAGGTTTTCCTGGATTCTAGCTTGAGCAGGTTGGACAAGTGAGGTGCAGGCACTTTTTGTGACCTTATATTTCCCCACCGGTATTTGCTGTGAATGCTATCATTTTGTCAGTAGACTAATGGTTTAATGTGTGCACAGAGGTTAAGTAGTAGGAATTTTTGAATTTCTGGGAAGACCAGATTGTTGGCTTTTTTAAAAGTAAAGTATGTAGGGCCTGGGCCATAAGAGCAGTATTTGGAATCCAGTTTTGACAGTGAGATGCTAGCCCAAGAAAACCTCATGATTGGCACTTAATTATAGATTTCCAGATGTGCAGGATGCCCCAGAACTACCTAGAATCAAAAGGAATCTGTTTTCCATAATCAGGTGCCCTAAATACCCAACTTGCATTAGAAGAAACTGCAGTTTTTCTTTAGCCTTTTTGTCCTTTGAAGGCTGAAAGTTTTAACAGGTGGGTGCTCTCTTGCCATGAGGAGTTTTACAGAGAGCAGAGAAGCAAATCATTCATGTACTGTGACAAAGTAAAGCCTGGAGAAAAGTTTATATCACACAAATCAGCTTTCAAGACTTGTAAAAAGTAAGAGGAACTGTCTGTGAAAGCCTGGGACATTGCTGTCCAGGTGAATTGCCTTTTTTCCTACGTGAAAGCAAACATGCAGTCACTCGCCTCACTAATTAAAATACTAAAGAATGCACTGTATAAATCAGTTATGGTGAAAAAATTGCTTTCATTGCGACTAGATATCAGTAGTGTATGCGGCTTAGGAACAACAAGGCGACAAGGGGTAACCATGTTTTTTTGCTCATAACTCTTGGACAAACTTCTCGCCCCATATATTGGGTTTTCTCATAGCCTAAATGGGCTTCTCAAGTGGCACAGTGGTAAAGAACCCGCCTGCCAATGCAGGAGACCTGAGTTCGATCCCTGGGTCGGGAAGATCCCCTGGAGAAGGAGATGGCAACCCACTCCAGTATTCTTGCCTGGGAAATCCGATGGATAGAGGAGCCTGGCAGGCTACAGTCCATGAACTTGCAAAGAGTCAAAAGCAACTGAGCACACACAATCTAAATAGCAGTGTTCCAGGGACTAGTACAGGGGATAATGAGGCCCTGATAATTTTAATCCTCTATTACGGGTTTGATGCCATGCAGGAATTCTTTATTTCTAGGATACTGATTGATTAAGGGAGAAGTTTGAATGTTGTTTGAATTCAACTTTCAACATCTGTCTGAATGTTGATAGAAGTTGCATTGTGGATTCCTCTAATATCAGCTGAAGATTTTGCCTATAAAGAGGATGATAGTAGCTATCAAATAGGGACAATTATCAGTGTCTCCCAGATTCAGCTACAGTGCCATCAAAAATGGAGCTAATAAAATATGTCAAAGTGAAAATATCTGTTGCTCAGTTGTGTCCAACTCTTTGCTTCATGGACTATAGCTCCAGGCTCCTCTGTCCATGGAATTCTTCAGGCAAGAACACTGGAGTGGGTTGCCATTCCCTTCTCTAGGGGATCTTCCCAATCCAGGGGTCAAACCCAGGTCTACTGCATTGTAGGCAGATTCTTTACCATCAGAGCCACCAGGAAAGCCATCAGAAATGGAGTCAATAAAAGATGTCAGAGTTTCACTTAATTCACTTGGCTGGCTATCCTGATTCCTGCTGTCAGATTCCAGAATTATCTGTTTGGGGAGACAGAAATTCCAGCATGATATTTTTCTAACTCTCAGTCTAATAAAAGAATAGGGGCAGAGGAACTCAGGAGAAAAGGGTGTATTCTGTCAAGGCAACAAAAGGAAATATGTTCAGAGACAGGAACTTCTTGAGATTCACTAGAGATCCCAATTCATTGAACTATTTTAGAACTCCAAAGCAGGGGCTGCTTTACAGAAGTGGGGTTGAGTACTAGGAGTGTAGCTCTGGAGTGTCATTAAGGATAGAAAGAGCTTCACCCTTTATCTGGAGAAATGTTTCCCCAGATGGATCCAGACGGAGGATTGGGAAGAGCCCCTGTAGTTCCTTGAAGCCCCATTATTCGAAATTAGGACGACACTGGAAAGGCTGGCTAGGAGGCTGACGGCACCTTGAGTGCTAAAATTCTTCAGTGTCCTGTGTCTTCCCAATAATAGGAGGAGCTAGAAGGTTTGGGGCTCTATTTAGGGACCTTCATTTGCCAGAGTTGAAAATTAAGAAATCTGGTGGCCTTTCTTATCAGTTGACTCATCTACCTTGCAAGTGAACTTATGTGCCAAATTAAATCTGGAGTGGACAGTTTCTCATTCCACCCTGCTTATTTCAAATAAAGAGGAACATCTTGGCTCAGCACATAAACAGAGTTAAAGGTTACCTAAGTGGATTCACCATCTGAAGGAAAAGAATTTCCTTTGCAAACAAACGAGAATTTGTTTGCTTTGCAAACATTCCGAGAACAATTCTAATCGATCATGAACAGGTTCATCAGATTTTTGTGTGCAAGTCTGAATTTTGTTTTAGTCAGTAGTTTTAGGAAAAGCTACTGTAACTGCTCAGTAGAGGTTTCCAGAAAATATTCTATCATTTGGCCAAAAGTTAGGGGTTTTTCTAAACTCTGTTTGGGCTGTTCCCATGAGACAACTTTAATCACATGTTTGGGTTGACCCTCACCAACAAGCAGGTGGATTAACTGTTAAAAATCTAAGCAACCAGGTTGGGAAGTCTGAATGAACTGTGTTAGACTCTTCAGCTAACCTGTGAGGGTTCTCGGTTACTTCAGGAAACTCTTCAACTATGGCTGCCAATTCAGCCTTAGTCTAGGGAACATAAGAAATATAGGGTTTATCTGGGTGCTCGGAAGACATAATTTTAGAGAGGCAGGTTCTGATAGGTTCAGAGGAGGAGGGAGTGGAGAGAAGTACCAGGAGAAAGAGAAATAAAGAGAGAGCATTAGACTGGGGAAACTGAGGGTATAGAGGAGATGGAGGCAGTGCAGCAAGGGAGGAGGCAGTGGCACTGGAGGGGGTGCCTGAGCACAGTAAGTGGCTATCACATGTCTGAAGTCAAAGGAAGGGAGAGGGAAAGAGAGGCCCCAGAAGCTTTTTGACTCCTTTAGTTGTTCATTTACCACAGTTAATTTCGAAATTGTAATTTGCAGAGAAGTAATTCTAGATTGCCAGTAATGACTGGAAGCCTCAGAATGCCAATTAAATAGATGTCTAATTCAGTTTTAAGAAAAGTAAGTTTGGGGAGCTCAAATGTTCCCCATAATGTTGACTGGTGTTCTCAAATATTTTTCTTAAGTCAGTCCATTTAATTAGAAATGCACATGAGGAGGGACCAAAGTTTTTAAACGTAAAACCAGCCAGGGTCCCAGAAAGGAGGAGGGCATTGTCAAAGTATTTTAATGACAGGGATCCCATTTCTTAAAGATTTTTCTCTAGAGCAAAAGAAAAATTCCTAAACAGCAGAGTTCCAACAGGCACAACCCAGTGCCTAAAGAATCAGACCAAAGACCAAAGGAATACTCTCAGAAAGGACAATGCCTTTAAATAGATCGCAAATAAAGATTGGAGAACTAAAGTGCAGACAGTGGAGCTTGAAATCCAGGAGAGACTTACCCACAAACTCCAGGCTTAGCTAGAAGGCAGTGAGCACATGGACTCTGTGGGGACTACACCTGTGTCCTCACCAACCTGAAGTTTGGGGGAGACCTCTTAGGATCCCACTTCCGAGCACCAAGTAATGTTGACCTTAAAAATAGAACAGTTGTTTCACCAGCAAAAATAGGTTAATTCTAGAGCACCAGAGAAGTGCAATTCAGGACAAGCCCTGGCAAAAATCAGAGGCAAGTTCAACAAATCAAAGAAAAGAATGTTACTTTATAGAGAAAAAAGAGGAACATGGGAGGGGTTGATTCCAATAGAAGTCTATTGGAGGAAAGTGACAATTTAGGGCGATGATGGTTTCTCATTGGCTGAGTTCCTAGGGTAGTCAATTTCTTGGAAGGGATGCAATGTACATCCTTTTTGTTGTTGTTGGGGCCTGTGATTGATGATTCTTTCCTGTTGATTCTTCTGTTGTGATTTGTAATTGAAAATTCTTCCTATAATACATGTGGAGTGGTACTCACAAAAGTAGAACACGTTCTCTGTAAAAATCTGTGGGGCTTTGAGGCCCTGGGTGTAGAGGGAATGTGGGTTTAAACTATGCCACAGTCTGGACCTTTGAAGACCAGAGTTGTTTAGCATTTCTGATCATCAACAGAAAACTGTGACCTCACCAGAGAGGCAAACATGGTTTTTGACACCACAGCAAAGAGTTTCATACTCTCTGTTTTTTCTTCCCAAGAACCTGCAACCTTTCCTGGGATTGTGGACATTTTGGGAGCTGGAGGGGGCCTTCTGGAATATTGAGCTAGTCTGCTGGCTGGGAAGGGTTTTGCTGTGATGGCACTGGCTTATTATAGCTATGAAGACCTCCCCAAAGGCCTACGACATGTCCACCTGGAGTACTTTGAAGAACCTGTGAACTACCTGCTTAATCACCCTCAGGTTGGAACTTCTCTAGTTTTATGTTCTACATATCAGTTCTCCTTCTCTGAAATGCTCTTGGTTTTCACAGAACTTGACAAATTAATGATAACCACTCCCTGCCCTCAACACATACTACCTTTCATAGTCACTTCTTCCAGACAGTTTCCATGAAATTAGATATTATTGTTAGATTTCTTGCTGGTAAAATTGTCCTAGTTGAAATTATGGAATTTTAAATTCCAGTATTTTATCATATTTCATTAAGAGCTCAACACATTGAGAACCCTGGGTTTGACCCAGGAAGTAGAGGGGAAGGGAAAGTGACCAGTCTCTCCAGAAGGCTGTTTCCAGTTTAGATGTTTGTGTTTTACAATTCTCTCCTCCATGTGACCATCTGAGAGCAGAGTACTCATTTTTAAAGAATCACCTAGTGGTTAAGGACCTGGGTAGTAGGAAATGTTTGAGGGTTCAGTATATCAGAGGAGTAGAACATATACCTTGCTCAGGATATTAGAGGATTAAGAGACAAACATTGTTTATTTTAGAATTCAATCAGAGCTCAGGGTAGATGAAAGCTTGGAACTCTTAGAAAAGGTGATGGGGTGTAGTGGAACCATTATAATAGTGTATTTGATAGAGAAAGTTAAATTTGAGGTTTGATTTTGCCAGTTACTAGCTCCTTGACCTTGGGGCTTCTGAATCATACTCTCAAAAATTGGGATCACTATAATATCCCATTCCTAGTACCTTTATATGGAGAAGGAAATGGCAACTGACTCCAGTGTTCTTGCCTGGAGAATCCCAGGGACGTCGGAGCCTGGTGGGCTGTCGTCTATGGAGTCACATAGAGTCAGACACGCTGAAGTGACTTAGCAGCAGCAGCAGCAGCAGCAGCAGTACCTTTATAAGGAATAAATAGTTGAAATCAGTCAAGAGTGCTATTGTAGAAACCATGATCCAAAAAAACTGCTGTTGATAGGTCAAGCAAAAGACCATTTACAACAGAAGAATTTGGTAACTGACAAGAGCAATCTTTCTGGAATAGGGCAAACTACACTGGAGGGGACTGAGCAGAGAATTAACACAAGAAAGTGAACAACTACAGACAAAATTTCCCACAAGTTGAGCTGTGAAAAGGAGTACAAACTAAGGCAGAGTGGATTTGAGGTCAAGGGATTGTTATTAAGGGCTTCCCAGGTGGTGCTTTTGGTAAAGAATCCACCTGACAATGCAGGAGATATGAGACGGGAGCTCAGTTCCTGGTTGGGAAAATCCCCTGGAGGAGGCCATGGCAACCCACTCCAGTATTCTTGCCTGGAGAGTTCCATGGACAGGAGGAGAGGAAAAGACCACTGGAGATTTGGTGGTCAAGGAACTTCAAGGCCAAAGTATTTCGTTGTCATCCACATGATTGTTGAAGACACCAGGAATGGTGATGGAGAAATTGTGGAAAGCAAGGTACAAAAGAAGATTACGTTAACATTCCAAGGCTGCAAACCTTGATAACTGGGAGAGCCCAGATTCAGGTTCAGTTCCCTAACTCTCAAGTCCAAGCACTACTGGTCACACTGCACTGTTCATGGAATCATTCTCCTTTTCCCTTTGACCTTTTCTCAGGTGAAGGGTCCAGGAGTTGGGCTGCTTGGGATTTCAAAAGGAGGCGAGCTCTGCCTCTCCATGGCTTCGTTCCTGAAGGGCATCACTGCGGCCGTCATAATCAACGGCTCTGTGCTGTGTCTGGGGAACCTTACACTACAAAGGTAAGACTCTGCTGCCTGTGGGTTTCAACCGAAATCGAATCAAGATGACCAAAGATGGCCTTGTAGACACTGTGGAACTCATGAACAGCCCTTTGGAAGGACCTGTCCAGAAGAGCTTCATTCCTGTGGAAAGGGCTGAGTGCCCCTTCCTGTTTCTTGTGGGTCAGGATGACCACAACTGGAAGAGTGAATTCCATGCTAAGGAGGCCTCTAAACGCTTGCAGGCCCATGGGAAGGTGAAACCCCAGGTCATCTGTTACCCAGGGACGGGGCACTTCATTGAGCCTCCTTACTTCCCCTTGTGCCCGGCTTCCCTGCACACCATGGTGGGCGTTCCTGTCATCTGGGGAGGGGAGCCCAGGGCTCATGCCAGGGCCCAGGTAGATGCTTGGCAGCAGCTCCAGACTTTCTTCCATAAACACCTGGGTGGGGAAAAGGGGACAATTCCAGCTAAGCTGTGATCAGGGAAGGACAGAACAGCTAGGAACAGCTTCCACAGTTAGTGTATACCAGTGTAGTGTCTTTAGTTCAATAATTACTTAGAGTTTCTCCTCTTCAGTGTTAAAGTAAACTTACCAAGAAGCTTTTTAGATTTTTATAAATTACATACTTTTTCAGTTGTCTGAGCGGAGAGTGATTCTACAGAAAATGAAACAAATGGCCAAAAAAACCATAACTTACAAGGCTTTAACTCTGAAAGGAAAAGGTGTAATACCCAGTTAACAGTACCTAGTACACAATTAGTGCTCCGTAATTATTTGAATTATTTACTATAATTTATTTTGTTTTTAATTAATAAATAAATGATTACCTATTGTGGAAAAAAAGAATACAAAATATCAAAAATGTTATCAGATATGAGTTTCTAACTTAAGAATGGAAGTGAACATAATAGCTGTAAATTAGTATACTAGTTAGATAACTACTTAGATGAAAACTATTAAAAATTTTCAAAGCAAATATGTTTTTAGTTCTTGAATCTTTTTGAATGAGGAAGGAGTCTCCTAGTGCAAATGTCTATTAATTACTTTTTTCATTTTCACATATGGACTTTGTGATTTAGTTGTTTTGAAAGCTGGTATAACATCATGTAGATGAATTTCAGAAGTGATTTTAATATTGATTAGCATCCAAATGTGGAGAAGACAATGGCACCCTACTCCAGTACTCTTGCCTGGAAAATCCCATGGACAGAGGAGCCTGGTAGGCTGCAGTCCATGGGGTTGCGAAGAGTCGGACACGACTGAGCAACTTCACTTTCACTTTTCACTTTCATGCATTGGAGAAAGAAATGGCAACCCACTCTGCCCGGAGCTGTCAGGATGCCCCCTCGCTGGGAGACAGAGAAGGAAACTGCCTTATCAGGGCATTCCCGGCAAGGCCCCTCCTGGTATTTTTCTTGGGAGTTCTGTTCATGCTCGGAACATTAGCTTATCTCAGTAGGTCAGTCCCAGTTAGAATTATCCTGAGATAATTCCCCCAGACCTTATCGACCAGAGGATCCAGGAAGATCCATCCCCTTCCCCAGGGATAAAGGAGAGATGGGACTTAGGAATGCTCATAACTGTAGCCAGTATAGTTGGAGACATTGATTGCTTTAGGATAGCATAGACATAGGAATTCATTATAGTAGTTATATAAGGTTTATAGGGTTTTATTGCTAAAGTAGTGCTGCTAGACTGTCTCATTGTCCCCTTGCCTCGTAAGAACTGGAGTGTCAGAGAAGAATGAGACAGGTAGTGGCTGAGGTTACTAGAATAGAAAATTTCAAGCCTAGCCCTTCCCTCAATCCTCTGCACAGCTGCACCTGATAAGATGAAGTATGCTGAAGACAATGAAATAATAAACATACTATTGTCAAATCTGATTACGCAGAAATCTGACTTCTGCAAGGGGAATGTTTCAATGATAGATTAGGGAATGAGCTCAATGATAAGGCTGCTGTGGAAGATAGAAAATAAAAGATTGTATAGAATTATAGGTGATGTAATGGGGAATTTTTGGGGTATAAAACTATAAACCAACCACAATAGAGACTGCTCCATCAACACATTGACTCAGCTCAATACTTTGCCTACGCCACTCATCCCTCAAGACCCCTGGACCGCTGGGGCTGGACCGCAGCACCACTCCAGTGTTCTTACCTGGAGGACTCCAGGGATGGCAGAGCCTGGTGGGCTGCCATCTATGGGGTCACACAGAGTTGGACACAACTGAAGTGACTTAGCAGCAGCAGCAAGTGAATGATTTAGTTTTGTATTACTTGATATAAATACACATTAAACTTACTAAACTTTTCTAAAGCTGAATGTGTTTAATATAAAAGATACTTTAATTTATGATCATGGTGTTTTGGTTTCTCAGGTTTCTTTTTCAATAAAGCAACTTCTGACAGTTGTTTTCTCTTGAAACTCAAAAGCAGTGCTCCTTTTGCTTAGTCAGATTTTTCTTCTGTCCCACTCTGAGGTAGATGTCATTTCCATTTTACAGATGAAGAAACCGAGACTCAGAAATTCTTTGCATGGTACCTGTAGAGCTAGGGCTCAGTCTCCCCACATCCAGTTTCTTCTCTCTTTGTTAAGCTCATCCATGCTCTCTGAAGGGTAACACCCCAGCCACAGGGAAAGGAAGTGGCTCTCCTTTCTTCTACCTAAGTTTTCAGTGGATTTCTGGGACTTGTAATGTGAGGGTAGGGGTGGTTTGAGGGCACTAATGTTAAAAGTATAGTTCTGGAACCATGTTTAAATCCTGGCCTTTACCTAGTAGTATGGTTTTGCAGGAGCTGACAGGCAACTTAAAATGCCTGCACCCCCTTCCCTTGATTATTAACAATGTGTCTGTGATTTGCCCTCCTCCCTTCCTCTTTCCACCACTTTCTGTACATAGCATGTTTCATGACAGTTGAAGGAATCTCCCATTAACCAAGCTGGAGAGGCAGGTTTCTCTAGAGATTCTGGGGCAGATCTTGAGGGATAAAAGGCAGAAGCAGCAGAAATGTGGGGGCCAATAAATGACCAAGTGAAACTGCAAACCACATGTTTCAAAAGACACAGAGATGATTTCCTCTTTAAATTATTTTTAGTAGGAGATTCTAACAAAAGGGGACTAGAGATGCCATAGGCTTATGTTCTAGAGGGAGATGTGATATACTATGATGAGAAGGTTAGAAAAAAAATCAGATAGTGGCTTTTGATATGGGTCTTAACAGACAGGATCTCTCTTTTTCTAAATCTAAAGTTATAAAAATTCATAGAAAACTTGGAAAATAGAGAAAATTTTCAGCAGAAAAGGAACTGCATATAATCCATTCACTAGGAACTAATGCACTTCATGTGTCAGAATATTTCCATTTTCCTCTAGGCTTTTTGTTGTATGTATTGAGTTTTTACTCAAGTGTACATCCTTTTTACTTTAAATATCATATGGTGGTTATTTTACCATGTTATTATCATATTCTTCAAACACATGACTTTTTAAAAATAATGATCAGTATTCTTGCCTTGAGAACCCCATAAACAGTATGAAAAGGCAAAAAGATAGGACATTGAAAGGTGAACTCCCCAGATCAGTAGGTGCCCAATATGCTACTGGAGATCAGTGGAGAAATAACTCCAGAAAGAATGAAAGGATGGAGCCAAAGCAAAAACAACACCCAGTTATGGATGGGAGTGGTGATAGAAGCAAGGTTCAATGTTGTAAAGTGCAATATTGCATAGGAACCTGGAATGTTAGGTCCATGAATCAAGGCAAATTGGAAGTGCTCAAACAGAAGATGACAAGCGTGAACATCGACATTCTAGGAATCAGCAAACTAAGGTGGACTGGAATGAGTGAATTTAATTCAGATGACCATTATATCTACTACTATGGACAGGAATCCCTTAGAAGAAATGGAGTAGCCATCATAGTCAACAAAAGAGTTTGAAATGCAGTACTTGGATGAAATCTCAAAAATGACAGAATGACCTCTGTTCGTTTCCAAGGCAAACCATTCAAAATCATGGTAATCCAAGTCTATGCCCCACCAGTTACGCTGAAGAAGCTGAAGTTGAAGAGGTCTATGAAGACCTACAAGACCTTCTAGAACTAACACCCAAAAAAGATGTCCTTTTCATTATAGGGGACTGGAATGCTAAAGTAGGAAGTCAAGAAACACCTGGGGTTATAGGCAAATTTGGCCTTGGAGTACAGAATGAAGCAGGGAAAAGGCTAATAGAGTTTTGCCAAGAGAACGCACTGGTCATAGCAAACACCCTCTTCCAACAACACAAGAGAAGACTCTACACATGGAAATCACCAGATGGTCAACACCGAAATCAGATTGATTATATTCTTTGCAGCCAAAGATGGAGAAGCTCTATACAGTTAGCAAAAACAAGACCGGGAGCTGACTGTGGCTCAGATCAGGAACTCATTATTGCCAAATTCAGACTGAAATTGAAGAAAGTGGAAAAAACTACTAGACCATTCAGGTATGACCTAAATCAAATCCCTTATGACTATACAGTGGAAGTGAGAAATAGATTTAAGGGACTAGATCTGATAGACTAGTCCTGCTGAACTATGGACGGAGGTTCATGACATTGTACAGGAGACAGGAATCAAGGCCATCCCCAAGAAGAAGAGATGCAAAAAAGCTGTCTGAGGAGGCCTTACAAATAGCTGTGAAAAGAAAAGAAGTGAAAAGCAAAGGAGGAAAGGAAAGCTACACCCATTTGAATGCAGAGTTCCAGAGGATAGCAAGGAGAGCTAAGAAAGCCTTCCTCAGTGATCAATGCAAACAAATAAGAGGAAAACAATAGATTGGGAAAGACTAGAGATCTCTTCAAGAAAATTAGAGATAACAAGGGAACATTTTATGCAAAGATGGGCTCAATAAAGGACAGAAATGATAGGGACCTAACAGAAGCAGAAGATATTAAGAAGAGGTGGCAAGAATACACAGAAGAACTGTACAAAAAGGATGTTCACGACCCAGATAAGCACGATAGTGTGATCACTCACCTAGAGCCAGACATCCTGGAATGTGAAGTCAAGTGGGCCTTAGGAAGCATCACTACGAACAAAGCTAGTGGAGATGATGGAATTCAGGTGAACTATTTCAAATCCTAAAAGATGATGCTGTGAAAGTGCTGCACTCAATATGCCAGCAAATTTGGAAAACTCAGCAGTTGCCACAGGACTGGAAAAGGTCAGTTTTCATTCCAATCCCAAAGAAAGGCAATGCCAAAGAATGCTCAAACTACTGCACAATTACACTTATCTCACATGCTAGTAAAGTGATGCTTAAAATTCTCCAAGCCAGGTTTCAGCAATGCGTGAACTCTGAACTTCTAGATGTTCAAGCTGGATTTAGAAAAGGCAGAGGAACCAGAGATCAAATTGCCAACATCCACTGGATCATTGAAAAAGCAAGAGAGTTCCAGAAAAACATCTATATCTGCTTTACTGACTATGCCAAAGCCTTGGACTGTGTGGATCACAATAAACTGTGAAAAATTCTTAAGGAGATGGGCATACCAGACCACCTGACGTGCCTCTTGAGAAACCTGTATGCAGGTCAGGAAGCAACAGTTAGAACTGGACACGGAACAACAGATTGGTTCCAAATAGGAAAAGGAGTACATCAAGGCTGTATATTGTCACCCTGCTTATTTAACTTCTATACAGAGTACATCATGAGAAATGCCAGGCTGGAAAAAGCACAAGCTGGAATCAAGACTGCTGGGAGAAATATCAATAACCTCAGCTATGCAGATGACACCACCCTTATGGCAGAAAGTGAAGAGGGACTAGAGAGCCTCCTGATGAAAGTGAAAGAGAGTAAAAAAGTTGGCTTAAAGCTCAACATTCAGAAAACTAAGATCATGGCATCTGGTCCCATCACTTCATGGCAAATTGATAGGGAAACAGTGGAAACAGTGGCTGACTTTATTTTTTGAGCTTCAGAATCACTGAAGATGGTGATTTCATCCATAAAATTAAAAGACGCTTACTACTTGGAAGGAAAGTTATGACCAACCTAGACAGCATACTGAAAAGCAGAGACATTACTTTGACAACAAAGATCCATCTAGTCAAGGCTATGGTTTTTCCAGTAGTCATGTACGGATGTGAGAGTTGGACTATAAAGATAGCTGAGCACCGAAAAATTGATGCTTTTGAACTGTGGTGTTGGAGAAGACTCTTGAGAGTCCCTTGGACTGCAAGGAGATCCAACCAGTTCATCCTAAAGGAAATTAGTCCTGAATATTCATTGGAAGGACTGATGCTGAAGCTGAAACCCAATACTTTGGCCACCTCAAGCAAAGAGTTGACTCATTGGAAAAGACCCTAATGCTGGGAAGGATTGGGGGCAAGAGGAGAAGGGGACGACAGAGGATGAGATGGCTGGATGGCATCACCAACTCAATGGACATGGGTTTGGGTTAACTCCGGAAGTTCGTGATGGACTGGGAGGCCTGGTGTGCTGCGATTCATGGGGTCGCAAAGAGTCGGACACGACTGAGGGACTGAACTGAACTGATTCTACTAAGAGTTTCACACAACTGTCACCTTGGATCTCCTTATAGCAGACTTCCATTATGCTACACACAAGAACTCTTAAACCCCAATAGATATAAACTTATTTGACCTTGTGGAACTAGTCAGTGATGAAGCCGGAGCTAGAACGTTAATTACATTTCACTGCAATGCTGCTGCTGCTCACCGTTGAGTTCCACATTGGAGGTGGTCAAGGCTCTGACAGTTACTAGAGGCTGAAGTGAAAGTGAAGTTGCTCAGTCGTGTCTGACTCTAGCCTACTCCATGGACTGTAGCCTACAGACCCCTCAGTCTATGGAATTTTCCAGGCAAGAGTACTGGAGTGGGTTGCCATTTCCTTCTCCTAGGATCTTCCCAACCCAGGGATTGAACCCGGGTTTCCGGCACTGCAGGCGGACGCTTTACCATCTGAGCCACTAGGGAAGCCCCTATTAGAGGTTAATCCTTAGCAGTTTTACATTTGCCAAGCTTCACGGTTCTCCTTTCCGATACTTGAAAATTACTCCCAGTGTTTTATGGACTTGTTAAATTGTGCATGTAAAATAGATGGGACAATCACTAAAGAGTAGCTATTCCTATACTACATGCAAAATGCTGGGTATTCTTAAACATTATACCTACATTGCTTCTAGGATCACGTTCAAAAGGCTGACATTTAGTATCTATGAAGGCCGAACATTCTCATTCCCTATGATAGAGCAATTCCACTTCCAGGTACTCACTCCACTGAAAGGCACATATATGTGAATCAAAAGATAATAGTCTTGAATATTCAGAACACTATATCTAGGAGTACCAAACTGGGAACTACCAAAAGCCTATAGTCAGTAATATTCTACCAATACTTTTATGATCACAAAATAAAATACTATTTGGCAGAGATAAAGAACTATCTACAACTACACTAAAAAATAGCAATGAATCTCACAAATGTAACGTTGAGGGAAAGCAGACAATAAAAACGGCACACGGGAGGATTCATTACCGTAAAATGCAGAGTTGGGAAAAACTAACCCGTTTTGTTGGACTCAGGAAAGAGTACGTTGAGCAAGGGAAAGTGCTACTGGGGTGCTGGCAATGATGTTTCTAGACCCCTGAGCTTAGTTGCCCAAGTACGTTTGGGTTACGAAATACATTGAAATATACACTCAGGATTTATGCAGGGTCTTTGTGTGTGTGTGTGTGTGTGTGTGTGTGTGTGTGTGTGTGAGTGCGTGCGTGTGTGTGTGTATCTCATTCAAAGGTTGTTTGTGTGTGTGTGTGTGTGTATCTCATTAAAAGGTTGTTTCTTTTTTTTTTTTAAATTGTGAGAGGCTAGAATTCTTGGAATTCTGCCTAAAGGCATTCAGCTCCGTTTTCACCACGAACCCATCGCCAACGCGCTTCACTCCAACAAGCGAGGGAGGTTTGAGGCAGAAAAGAGGCGTCGGCGGGGCGGGTTCCGCGCCACAATATAGACAGCAGAAAATCCCTGTGCGCCCCGCCCTGGGCCAGAAGAAACACCCGGTGGTTTTACCTCCGACGACGAGCAGGGGTCCGAGACCTCAAGGGACGCCTCCAGAGGCAGCTCCGCCGCACATCTCTCTTGGCTCCAGGCGACGCCCGACACCCTCGGACGTCCGAGAGCCCTCCACTCGGCCTGAGGCAAAAACTCCAGTAGCCGCCGCGCTTTCACGCTCAGGGTCCAGACTGCGGCTGTGGGCCCGGGATGGTGGCGACGGTGACGCTGGAGCCGGCGGGCCGCTGCCGCTGGGACGAGCCCGTGCGCATCGCCGTGCGCGGCCTGGCGCCGGGGCAGCCGGTCACGCTGCGCGCGTCCCTGCGCGACGAGAAGGGCGCGCGCTTCAGGGCCCACGCGCGCTACTGCGCCGACGCCGCCGGCCTGCTGGACCTGGGGCGCGCGCCCGCGCTGGGCGGCAGCTTCGTGGGGCTCGAGCCCATGGGGCTCTTCTGGGCTCTGGAGCCCGAGAAGCCTTTCTGGCGATTTCTGAAGCGGGACGTGCAGACGCCCTTCGCCGTGGAGCTGGAGGTGCTCGACGGCCACGAGCCCGAGGCCCAGCGGGTCCTGGGCCGGGCGGTGCACGAGCGCGACTTCCTGGCGCCCGGTGTGCGGCGCGAGCCGGTGCGTGCGGGCCGGGTGCGCGCCACGCTCTTCCTGCCGCCAGGTGAGCCTGGGGTGCTGGGGCCTGGAGGGCGTGTTCCCTAGGCCGTCTTGGTTTGCGATACCGCTTCCCAGGAAGGGTGGCTTGGGATCGGGGTCAGAGAAGAGGATGTTGACTAAATCAGTGACCTCACAGCCTCAACGGAGGCTTTTGATTTGTTCTGCACTCTGCTAAGCGGTTTGCTTGCATGATCTCGTTTAACCTCTGTATCCCAAAGAGGTGGATACTTTTATTATGCAGATTAAAGAAAAGACTGGATAGGGTTCGTAGGTTCACTTTGCTATTAATGATAAGTACAGAGTTCTGTAACCTTCAGCTCCAACACAGTATGATGGTCTTACACAATATGGTAGCCGAGGAAACCAGTGCCACGTCACCCTTCTCTAGTGTCCTGCTTACACTGGGCCCCTTACCCGCTTTTTCATGCTCCTCCCTACCACAGATCACTTTTCAGACTTCACTGCCTTCCTCACCTAAAGCCTCGCAGGATCTCTTTTTCTTTCTTCTAAGTAGACATCTGAACCAAAGGTATCACCAAGGGTTTTGATTTGCTTTTGAAAGCTTCGTTTTGATTCTCAATTCTGTGCCCAGTCCTATAAAAGAACACTGCGAATCAGCTGTCTAAAATCCTGCTTCCATGATATAGCCATTAGACTTTATTACCCTCTTTTACAACCAAAGATTCTCCAAGTATTTGGAGATAATTTGGAATTTGTATCCCTGTTCAATGATGACTCAGGGAGTTGTTTTCTTTCCTCTGATTCCCAGGCACCAACTAAATACTTTAGAAAGATTTCTAAAAGGAAAGCAAATTCTTTAATAAATTATATAATGCATTCTTTGTATAATATTTCCTTCTTTAGGATCTGGACCTTTCCCAGGGATCATTGACATCTACGGTGTTGGAGGAGGCCTGTTGGAATATCGGGCCAGCCTTCTGGCTGGCCATGGCTTTGCCACACTGGCTCTAGCTTATTCTAGTTTTGAAGATCTCCCCAAGAAATTCGATACCATAGACCTGGACTACTTTGAAGAAGCCCTGTGCTACATGCTTCAACACACCCAGGTTCTCCTAATGTCCTTTCTCATTCTTTCTAGAACCTGCAGAGAGGGTGTCCCTTTGCACTCACCTGTGCCAAGTTCATTGATGCTGCTCTATTCTTTCACAGATGTTTCTTTTGAAGACTTCCTTGGTTTTAGGTACCTACTCCACTTTCTCTGTCAGATGGATTAAAATTGCTGACTTCATCGTAAAATTCATGTGACATTTTATTTCAGGGAATTATGTGGTAATATTAAAATTTCTTCAAGTGGAGTTTCTAAATTGTTTAGCTTTGCAGGCTTTCTAATCTTTATATTTCTGATAGCAGAATATGTTCTCAGACTTGATCGAAACTTGTCCACCCATTTCAGAAGCTAAGAACTACTTAATTGGACTCTGAAGTCTTACTTTGTTTCTATAAAGTTAACCATTTTTCAGTATATATTTAGATGTGGTCTGATAATGATTCACTTCTTGGGACAGACTTTCCTTTCACAAGTTAGATACCCAAGAACATTGATACTATAATTCCACCTGAGCTCTGAACTCAACAGGCTCCATGACTCAGCATTCTCCAGTACAGGACTCTGGAGAATTTGCCAGTGAGTTTTTAAGATTTGTTTGCCACGTGTCCAGGAAGGTAGTCTTTACAGGGAAGGAATGTCCTCTGTCACCTGAGGTTGAGTGTCTTGTGAGCAGTTCACAAGTCAAAGCTGTCAGCATCTCTAGTTGGATTTAGAAAAATGTTTTTCTCTGCGGTAGGTTTTTGATTTTTGTCTCTTCTTTTCTTGCAGATAAAAGGCCCAGGCATTGGACTTCTGGGCATTTCCTTAGGGGCTGATATTTGTCTCTCCATGGCATCATTTTTGAAGAATGTATCAGCCACGGTTTCCATCAATGGATCTGGGTTCAATGGAGACAAAGCTCTGCACTACAAAGAGAACAGCATTCCACCGTTGGGCCATGACCTGAGGCGAGTGAAGGTAGCTTTCTCAGGCCTCCTAGACATTGTGGATATAAGGAATGACATTGTAGGGGGATGTGAGAACCCCTGCATGATTCCAATAGAGAAGGCCCAGGGGCCCATCCTCTTCATTGTTGGTCAGGATGACCATAACTGGAGGAGTGAGTTTTGTGCCCAGATAGCCTCTGAACGGTTACAGGCCCGTGGGAAGGCAAAACCCCAGATCATCTCTTATCCTGGGACTGGGCACTACATTGAGCCTCCTTATTTCCCCATGTGCCCAGCTTCTTTGCACACATTATTGGACAAACCCGTAATATGGGGTGGGGAGCCCAGGGCCCATTCTAAGGCGCAGGTAGATGCTTGGAAGCAAATTCTAACCTTCTTCACCAAACACCTTGGACCTTCTCCCAAACTGTAATGCAATGCTCTGCTACTGACAGGAGAGAGAGATTCAAGGTTGGATTTTAGTGTTTAATAATCTTATGTGAATCATTTGTCCCTTGGGTAACATTAAATTCATGTCATTATTATTAATGATGTATTGTAGGAAACTTTTTGGAGTTTTATTTTATAATGAATTTTTCTAATGTAACACATACCTCTTGTATAAGATTGGATTACAAGTATACAAAATAGTAAAAAGTATCCCCACTATTAAAATTTGTGTTTTCATCTCGGTGTTTTTACTTAACACTTGGAGGCACAGATGAAATTTAAAGCTGAACAAATACTGGGTTACTTTTTCCATAATTGGGAGAGAATGACCATTCAGCATTTGCTACTGGTTCAACTACTACTGACAGAAGAATTTTCATTGGCTAAAATATACACAGAGGTGTTGATAAAAGGATAGCCAGACCGACCTTTTTCTCATAGAGATTAGAGAAGAATCCCCTGGGAGGAGGAGTGATGGTAAGAAGGGGAGCATCTGGCTGTAGAACAGTTGAGTCGAAACTCTGATACAAAGGAGCGTGACTATGACCTATTTTTCTTCTTGCTTCCTGGTTCTAAGAACAACTTTGAAAACTCATATTGTGACATTCCTAGAGGCATCATCACTTTCCCTGACAACAAAGCTACAAAGCATTATGTAGGTATATTTGAAGAGATAATGGTTGAGAATTTTCTAAAACTGACCAAGACATCAACCACATAGTCCGGGAGGACTATGTCTTAGCTCAGGCTTCTCTAACAAAATACTGTAGATAGAGTGGGTTAAACAACACACATTTTTCACAGTTGTGGAGTCTGAGAAGTCCAAGCTCAAGGTTCTGGCAGATTCAGTTCCTGGTGGGGGCATTTTCTGGCCTAGAGACAGCTGCCTTGTCCGTCTCCTCACTTGGCAGGGAGAGGAGATACCACCTCTGGTTTCTCTTCCTCATTTCTTAAGGACACTAATCCCATCATGGGGGACTCATTTGAACCTGACAGCCTCCTAAAAGCCCTACCTTCAAATACCATTGCATTGAGGTTTCAGATTTCAACATTTGAGTTTTGAGGGGACAGAATCAGTTCATAACACCCATAAACTTCAAGTCAGTTGAAAACAAAACCATATTTAGCATATCACAGAAAAGTTGGTTCTTAAAAAATATTTATTTGGCTATACTGGGTCTTAGTTGCAGCATGCAGCTCTTCCTTGTACCACGTGGGCTTCTCTCTAGTTGTGACTCATAGGCTCATAGTTGCAGTACATGGACTTAGAGGCCCCATGGCATATGGGATCCTAGTTTCCTGACCAGGGATCAAACCTGCATTCCCCGCACTGGAAGGTGTACTCTTAAGGACTGGATCACCAGGGAAGTCCCAGAAAAATTGTTTATAACATTAATTCTTTGCTACTTCTGGCACCAAGAGGCAGGAGATCTACACCTTCTCCCCTCAATATGGATGGGTTTCCGACTGCTTCAGTTAGTACAGTAGGGCTGAACTGATGCTTTGTGACTTCAGAAGGTTGGTCATAAAGACCATGACGACTCCGCCTTGTTTGCTGGGAACGCTTGCTCTTGGAGGGCTGGGCCACCCGATGAAGCTTGACAAACTTGAGGCCGTGATGCTGTGAGGAAACCCCAAATACACAGAGAAGCCAACTGTAAACACTTCCTGTGATCGTCCCAAATGAACTCCGCCTGTCAGTCATCTCAGCTCAGGTACTAGATATGTGAGTGAACCAACCTCCAGATGATTCTAGCCCTAGCCACTAAATCTTCCCAGTGAAGGCCTCAGACATCCTGAAGCAGAGAAGAGCTGTCCCACTCAAGCACTGTCCAAATTGTGGATCTAGGAACAAAATATTGTTTTATGTGACTATATTTGGGGTGTATTTCAGTTATCTATTGCTATGTAACAAACTACCCTAAAACGTCGTAGCTTAAAACATTAACCATTCTTTTTTTCTCACTCACCAGGCAGGGAAGTTGGTACTGGCAGTCAGCTAAGATCTCGGGCAGGGCTGTGGGTTCACAGGGTCTCAGTTCTCTCAATGTAGGCCTTTACAGTGGCTAATTTGGCTGGCTTCCAAGAGCGAGCATCCCAGCATATCAAGGCCAAATTGCATGGCCTTGTCTTTGACCTAGACTTGGAGGCTACAGAGTATCACTCCTGCCATACACTATTGGTCAATGTGGGCTCCCCTGGTGGCTCAGATGGTATAGAATCTGCCTGCAGTGCAGTAGACTTGGGTTCAATCTCTGGGTTGGGAAGATCCCCTGGAGAAGGGAATGGCTACCCACTCCAGCATTCTTGCCTGGAGAATCCCATGGACAGAGGACCCTGGCAGGCTATGGTCCATGGGGTCACAAAGAGTCAGACACAACTGAGTGACTAACACTTTCACTGGTCAAGACAATCACAAAGACTCACAAACTTTAAGGAGAACATAGAGTCTACCTCTCCAAAGGAGAGTGCAGAGTCTCTAGAAAAGCATGTGGAATTGGAAACACTGTAATCACCTTTTAAAATCTGCCTTCTAAGCTACACTATTCACATTCCTCGCACATGTAAAATACACCCATCCCTCCTTTGAACACCCCCCACACCACCAGAATCTCATTCTAGTAGAGCACCATGCTCAGGCTCAAAGTCCAAGACTGCATCAATTACATCAGGTGCAGGTAAGAAGCTGATGAAGCTCCTCAGGTATAGTTCCTTGGGTATAGCTCCTTAAGCATTTTCTCAATCTTAAGACCTATGAACTAAATAAGGAAGTTGACTGTACATACACATACATCAGGATACGGTGGTGGGGTAAGTATAATTTTTAGACATTCTTGTTCAAAATGGGGATTGTGGGAGGCACATAACAGTCGCTGGTCCCTAGCCATTCTGAAATCCAGCTGAAAACATGTTGCCAATTCTTCCATTGCTGCTCAGTTTACACCCTGTGAGTTGTTCTCTGTAGCTCCTAAATGAGCACAAAAAACCCCTCCTGGATCTGTTTCCTGGACAAAATGGATGAGATATCCAACTGTCTCTTTTTAGTTTGCTTTGTCTTTTGTTGTTCAGTTGCTAAGTCACGTCTGACTTTTGGTGAAGCCATGAATTGCAGTACACCAGGTTTCCCTGTCCTACACCATCTCCCACAGTGTGCTCAAACTCATGTCCATTGAGTTGGTGATGCAATCCAACCATCTCATCCTCTGTTGTCCCCTTCGTCTCCTCCTGCCCTCAATCTTTCCCTCTTCAGGGTCTCTTCCAATGATTCAGCTCTTCTTATATTCTCTCTTTTAATATACTTTATATACTCTCTCTTTTAGTTCAGACTCTGCTTTCACCAGAACAATTCTCTTAAGAATTATGCAGGTTTTCTTCCAACATATGGAGGTTCAACAACACACTGCTGAATAACCAACAAATCACAGAAGAAATCAAAACTGAAATTCAGTTATGCATGGAAACGAATGAAAATGAAAACACAACAGCCCAAAACCTATGGGACACTGTGAAAGCAATGCTAAGGGGAAAGTTCATAGCAATACAAGCTCACCTCAGGAAACAAGAAAAAAATCAAATAAATGATCTTACTTTACACCTAAAGCAACTAGAAAAGGAAGAGATGCAGAAGCCCAGGTCTAGTAGAAGGAAAGAAATCTTAAAGATCAGGGCAGAAATAAATGCAAAGGAAACAAAAGAGACCATAGCAAAAATCAACCAAGCCAAAAGCTGGTTCTTTGAGAAGATAAATAAAATTGACAAACCATTAGCCAGACTCATCAAGAAACAAAGGGAGAAGAACCAAATCAACAGAATTAGAAATGAAAACGGAGAGATCACAACAGAAAACACAGAAATACAAAGGATCATAAGAGACTATTATCAGCAACTATATGCAAATAAACTGGACAATTTGGATGAAATGGACAAATTCCTAGAAAAGTATAACTTTCCAAGACTAAACCAGGAAGAGATAGATAATATTAATAGACCCATCACAAGCATGGAAATTGAAACCGTAATCAGAAATCTTCCAAAAAACAAAAGCCCAGGACCAGATGGCTTCACAGCTGAATTCTACCAAAAATTTAGAGAAGAGCTAACACCTATTCTACTCAAACTCTTCCAGAAAATTGCAGAGGAAGGTAAACTTCCAAACTCATTCTATGAGGCCACCATCACCCTAATTCCAAAACCCGACAAAGATGCCACAAAAAAAGAAAACTACAGGCCAATATCACTGATGAACTTAGATGCAAAAATCCTCAACAAAATTCTAGCAAATAGAATCCAACAACACATCAAAAAGATCATACATCATGATCAAGTAGGCTTTATCCCAGGGATGCAAGGTTTCTTCAATATTCGTAAATCAATCAATGTAATACACCACATTAACAAATTGAAAAATAAAAATCACATGATTATCTCAATAGATGCAGAGAAAGCCTTTGACAAAATTCAACATCCATTTATGATAAAAACCCTCCAAAAAGTAGGAATAGAAGGAACATACCTCAACATAATAAAAGCTATATATGACAAACCCACAGCAAACATTATCCTCAATGGTGAAAAGCTGGAAGCATTCCCCCTGAAATCAGGAACAAGACAAGGGTGCCCACTCTCACCACTACTTTTCAACATAGTCTTGGAAGTCTTGGCCACAGCAATCCGAGCAGATAAAGAAATCAAAGGAATCCAGATTGGAAAAGAAGAAGTAAAACTCTCTCTGTTTGCAGATGACATGATCCTCTATATTGAAAACCCTAAAGACTCTACGAGAAAATTACTAGAGCTAATCAGTGAATATAGCAAAGTTTCAGGATACAAAATCAACACACAGAAATCCCTGGCATTCCTATACACTAACAGTGAGAAATCAAAGAGAAATTAAGGAAACAATTCCATTCACCATCGAAACAAAAAGAATAAAATACTTAGGAGTATTTCTACCTAAAGAATCAAAAGACTTGTATATAGAAAACTATAGAACACTGATGAAAGAAATCAAGGAGGACACAAACAGATGGAGAAATGTACCATGCTCATGGATTGGAAGAATCAATATAGTGAAAATGAGTATACTACCTAAAGCAATCTATAGATTCAATGCAATTCCTATCAAGCTACCAGAGGTCTTCTTCAAAGAATTAGAACAAATAATTTCTCAATTTGTATGGAAATACAAAAAACCTCGTATAGCCAAAGCAATCTTGAGAAAGAAGAATGGAACTGGCGGAATCAACCTACCTGACTTTAGGCTATACTACAAATCCACAGTCATTAAGACAGTATGGTACTGGCACAAAGACAGAAACATAGATCAATGGAACAGAATAGAAAGCCCAGAGATAAATTCACGCATCTATGGACACCTTATCTTTGACAAAGGAGGCAAGAATATACAATGGAGAAAAGACAACCTCTTTAACAAGTGGTGCTGGGAAAACTGGACAGCCACTTGTAAAAGAATGAAACTAGATCACTTTCTAACACCATACACAAAGATAAACTCAAAATGGATCAAAGATCTAAGCATAAGACCAGAAACTATAAAACTCCTAGAGGATAACATAGGCAAAACACTCTCTGCCATAACCCAAAGCGGGATACTCCATGACCCACCTCCCATAATATTGGAAATAAAAACATGAATAAACAAATGGGACCTAATTAAAATTAAAAGCTTTTGCACAACAAAGGAAACTATAAGCAAGGTGAAAAGACAGCCTTCAGAATGGGAGAAAATAATAGCCAATGAAGCAACAGACAAACAATTAATCTCAAAAATATACAAACAACTCCTGCAGCTCCATTCTAGAAAAATAAACAACCCAATTAAAAAGTGGGCCAAAGAACTTAACAGACATTTCTCCAAAGAAGATATAAAAATGGCTAACAAACACATGAAAAGATGTTCAACATCACTCATTATCAGAGAAATGCAAATCAAAACTACAATGAGGTACCACTTTACACCAGTCAGAATGGCTGCCATCCAAAAGTCTACAAGCAATAAATGCTGGAGAGGATGTGGAGAAAAGGGAACCCTCTTACACTGTTGGTGGGAATGCAAACTAGTACAACCACTATGGAAAACAGTGTGGAGGTTCCTTAAAAAGCTGCAAATAGACCTGCCATATGACCCAGCAATCCCACTGCTGGGCATATACACCGAGGAAACCAGAATTGAAAGAGCCACGTGTACCCCAATGTTCATCGCTGCATTGTTTACAATAGCCAGGACATGGAAGCAACCTAGATGCCCATCAACTGACGAATGGACAAGAAAGCTGTGGTACATATACACAATGGAATATTACTCAGCATTAAAAAAAAAAATTCATTTGAAGCAATTCTACTCAGATGGACGAAACTGGAGCCCATTATCCAGAGTGAAGTAAGCCAGAAGCAAAAACAACAATACAGTATATTAACGCATATATATGGAATTTAGAAAGACGGTAACGAGAACCCAACATACGAGACAGCAAAAGGAACGCAGATGTATAGAATAGACTCGTGGACTTTGTGGATGAGGGTAAGGGTGGGATGATATGGGAGACGGGCATTGAAGCATGTTAATTTTCATATGTCTAATCAATCGCCAGCCCAGGATTGATGCTTGGGGCTGGTGCAGCGAGATTTCCCGGGGGGGGGGGGGGGGGGGGGGGGGGGGGGGGGCGGGGGGGGGGCATATGTAAACCCATGGTGATATCATGACAAAGTATGGCAAAAACAATTAAAAAAATAAATAAATAAATAATAATTAAAAAAAAAAGAATTATGCAGGTTTTCTGAAAATGATTAGTGGGTTTCACTTTCTTAGGTAACACTCCACTGCAAATCTGTTTGAGATAGGAACTTCTCTATCTGGGGCTTCTTGGGATGATGCTGCAGGCAAACATCCTTAAGGTTCCCATAAATTCTATTATTTAATAGACAGGATTTGCTAGGTACACCTTAAAATCTTTAGAGGACCTTTTGACATTCTGAAATGTGTTATCAAGCATTACCTTGAATCTTTTCTTAACAAAGTCCCTCACACAGATCCACACTGGGTTTGACTTTGTTCTGAATTCTTGTGTTAATTACAGATTAATTTACCATCTGGAGAAGTTGTAAGAAGAAATGGTATTATTGTTAAATCTGGTACCCCTGGTTGCTTCCTATTTAACAGCTCGTTCTTTAGCTCACCTCTTCCTCTATCATTTTGTCATAGTTAGCAAGGAGAAGCATAGTTGATGATGTTCTTTAGTAGTGTGACTGTGTTGCTTTTAGTTGTTGTGTGTCTATTGTAGGTTTTTGATTTGTGGACACCACAGGTTCATATATGATGACCTATATCTATATCTACTTGTTTTGAACTAGTAATCATTAAATCAGAGATCAAATTGCCAACATCCGATGGATCATCAAAAAAGCAAGAGAGCTCCAGATAAACATCTATTTCTGCTTTATTGACTATGCCAAAGCCTTTGACTGTATGGATCACCACAAACTGTGGAAAATTCTGGAAGAGATGGGAATACCAGACCACCTGACCTGCCTCTTGAGAAACCTGTATGCAGGTCAGGAAGCAACAGTTAGAACTGGACATGGAACAACAGATTGGTTCCAAATAGGAAAAGGAGTACATCAAGGCTGTATATTGTCACCCTGTTTATTTAACTTATATGCAGAGTACATCATGAGAAATTCTGGGCTGGAGGAAGCGCAAGCTGGAATCAAGATTGCCAGGAGAAATATCAATAACCTCACATATGAAGATAACACCACTTGTAGGGCAGAAAGTGAAGAACTAAAGAGCCTCTTGATGAAAGTGAAAGAGGAGAGGGAAAAAGTTGGCTTAAGGCTCAACATTCAGAAAACTAAGATTATGGCATCTGGTCCCATCACTTCATGGCAGATAGATGGGGAAACAGTGGAAACGGTAGCTGACTTTATTTTTCTGGGCCCCAAAATCACTGCAGATGGTGATTGCAGCAATGAAATTAAAACATCCTTACTCCTTGGAAGGAAAGTTATGACCAACCTAGACAGCATACTGAAAAGCAGAGACATTACTTTGTCAACAAAAATCCATCTAGTCAAGGCTATGGTTTTTCCAGTGGTCATGTATGGATGTGAGAGTTGGACTATAAAGAAAGCTGAGCGCCGAAGAATTGATGTTTTTGAACTGTGGTGTTGGAGAAGACTCTTGAGAGTCCCTTGGCCTGTAAGAAGATCCAACCAGTCCATCCTAGAGGTGATCAGTCCTGGGTGTTCACTGGAAGGACTGACGTTGAAGCTGAAACTCCAATAGTTTGGCCACCTCATTCGAAGAGTTGACTCATTTGAAAAGACCCTAATGCTGGGAAGGATGGGGGCAGGAGGAGAAGGGGACGACAGAGGATGAGATGGCTGGATGGCATCACCAACTCGATGGACATGGGTTTGGGTAGACTCTGGGAGTTGGTGATGGGCAGGGAGGCCTGGGGTGCTGCGATTCATGGGGTCACAAAGAGTTGAGTGACTGACCTGACCCACTCCAGCCAGAATTCTTGGGCTTTCCTTGTGGCTCAGCTGGTAAAGAGTCCGCCTGCAATGCGGGAGACCTGGGTTCAATCCATGGGTTGGAAAGATCCCCTGGAGAAGGGAAAGGCTACCCACTCCAGTATTCCGGCCTAGAGAATCCCTTGGAGTGTATATGTGTATATATATTTGGGACCATGGGGTCCCAAAGTGTTGGACACAACCAAGCGACTTCCACGTTCAATTCTCTTTCCTCCAAATCTCTGTCTCCATATGTGTTTGGTATGGATGCACAAAGCACCAAGATTTCTGGCACCAAATTGAAGAACAAAACTCTCACTGAGCATCTACTACAGTATCAGTGCAGTGTCAAGCCTGTGTTTGCCTATTTCAGTTCAGTTCAGTCGCTCAGTCCTGTCTGAGTCTTTGCGACACCATGAATTGCAGCACGCCAGGCCCCTCTGTCCATCCCCAACTGCCGGAGTCTACCCACACCCAGGTCCATTGGGTCGGTGATGCCATTCACCCACCTCATCCTCTGTCGTCCCCTATTTAACCACCACAATAAATCCTTTACAGATAAGGAAATGGATTCAGAGGCTTAATTATGTACTTTGCTAAGGATCACTATTAAGGAGTAGGTCAGACTGGAACCCAGGAAGGTCGCACTCCATAAACACCTACCTGCTCTGGAAGCCGCTATGGGTTCTTGGTAACAGGATTCAGGGACAAGGGTAGGATGAGGACTATGTTTCTAACAGATCCCCTGAGTTACAATCACCTCGGACGCTTTTTAATAATTAAATGCTTCTTGGAACTGCTGCTATCTTTCCCAGTCCCTTAGTTCTTGGCAGTCTTTGTTCCTCTATTTTGACACTCACCACCCTGGACTGCAGGATTAATAATTAACAGCAACTTTTGCTTTAGCAGACACTTTCTTCCACTCAGGCAGTAGCGGAGTGCACGTACTCCAGGAGACCTCACAAAGCAGTTTACGAAGAGTCCCTATGCTAACCAAGGGGAGTAGCTCAAAGGTTCCAACTGGGACCGCCTTTTAGGGAGGTGGAGAGACGCCAGGCCCTGCCCTTGACTCTGACGGGCCACCCCTTTCACGTCGGAATCGCCATTTTCGGATGGCGGTGTCCGTGACGCTGGAGCCGGCGGGCCGCTGCCGCTGGGACGAGCCCGTGCGCATCGCCGTGCGCGGCCTGGCGCCGGGGCAGCCGGTCACGCTGCGCGCGTCCCTGCGCGACGAGAAGGGCGCGCGCTTCAGGGCCCACGCGCGCTACCGCGCCGACGCCGCCGGCCTGCTGGACCTGGGGCGCGCGCCCGCGCTGGGCGGCAGCTTCGCGGGGCTCGAGCCCATGGGGCTCTTCTGGGCTCTGGAGCCCGAGGAGCCCTTAACGCGGCTGGTGAAGCGGGACGTGCAGACGCCCTTCGCCGTGGAGCTGGAGGTGCTCGACGGCCACGAGCCCGAGGCCCAGCGGGTCCTGGGCCGGGCGGTGCACGAGCGCGACTTCCTGGCGCCCGGGGTGCGGCGCGAGCCGGTGCGCGCGGGCCGGGTGCGCGCCACGCTCTTCCTGCCACCAGGTGAGCCGCCCGGTTCCCAGGCTGTTATGGAAAGCTGGGTGTAAAACAGAGACCCTGGGCGGCTCCTTGCCTGCCTACGGAACCCTGTGGTTGTGGAACTTCTCCAAACTCGCTCCCAAGCTCCAGAGTCTACCATGAATTCTGGGGGCAGTTTCTCTAAATTTCAGGGTAGTGCCCAACTCCCTTAGCTATATGCTAAAAGTGCATTCAGTCGGCTCAAAAAGGACATTTATGCTGCTTATGTGCCAGCCACGCAGCTGTACCTCAGATATTAATACTGATACTAGGCAATGAGTTCTGATGTGCAAGAATATTTTTGCCTTCTTTCATATCAAACTTACTGAAAAACAAACTGCTTGCAGGTCCCCTCCTCCTGTCATAAACCGTCTGTCAGTGGTTCTCTACCTGGATGATTTTCCTTGCTCCAAGGGTATTTGGCAATATCTGGAGACATTTTTGCTTTTCACAACTGGGGGAGGGGCTGCTATTGGCACCTAGTGGGTAGTGGGTAGAGGCCAGATGCGGTGCAAAACATCCACAATGCACAGGACAACCCCACAACAAAGAAGTATCTTGCTCAAAGTATCTATAATGCTAAGGTTAAAAAGACTAGTCTAAGTGAAAATAAGATGCTTGCTAGGTAAAAGTGGTCTGCAAACCGGACAGCTGACCCACCCCTTCCAACCAAATTCCCTACTGAAACCCCTACTATATACGAATGCTGGAGCTGACACTGTTCACAGAATCCCTAAACTGAACTCTGTGATTATTCTCCAAAACAGGAAGCCCTGCTTTATTCTTACAGTTCTTTACCAATTTAAAACCTTAACTGGGTGCTTGCCCACTCAACTATGAACTCCTGGGGCTGGAATTGTGACTTACATATCTCCATATCTCTATATTCCTAGAGGCTTACACAGGGATATAATAGGAGCTCAGTAAATCATGCTGACTGATTCAATATGAATCTTGTAAAGACTTTCAGTTTTTAAAAAAATTTTTTCACTGCCCAGCCATTATTTTCAATTAAGTCAACTGTTAACTATTTTAGTACTACTGTGGCCCACTTAACATTTATTGTGTTCTGACTCCAAGACTTTAAACAATGTAGAAAAGTTTAGTCATTTAACAAATATACATTAAAGCAAGGATTATGCTACATACAGTAGCTAGCAAACTACCTCCCACCTAATAGAGTATATAGGCAACTGTACTTGGATCTATGAATGGTAAGTGCTATGATATGGGAATTGTAGGCCCAGGGTGCTGGTGGGAACAAATAAAAGGCTATCAATTCAACTCAGCCTGAGAGGGTTGGTGAGGGAGATTGGGAAAGCTACCAGGAATAGAGATCTAAACTTAAATTTGAAGACTGATGAACAACCAGGTCACAAAAGGTGGCAAGGGGAAGAGAATACTGTACACCATTTTCAGGGGCCAATGAGAACAGGGCACATTTAGGGATGGCATTCTTTAAGGCTGGAGGAGAGAGCGTAAGGAGTTAGGGAGTATATTCAAATAATCCCCTGTATATGTAGAGTGTTTTACAGCTGTCAAAGCATTCTCAGTTTTTTTTAAGAAAAATTTGGTAGAAATGTACATTTTATGCTGTTATTTCCAACTTGGTTTATATTATCATTTTTGTTTTTTGCAAATACGTGAAAAATTCTGGAGAAAATAAGGCATTTTGTTCCCCCTCCCTTCTCCCCAAAGTTTATTTAAAAAAAAAAAAGAGTCTTCCTCCATCTTAACACCCCGACTTCATCCTCAACCTTCCTTGCTTTAAAAACTTCTTGCTGACCAAATTCTGAAACTTAAGAATGTCTTCTTAGTGCCTAAAACCCTTATGATGTGTGGTGCTCCCCAGGCAGTAAACCCTTCCCTGGAATCGTCGACCTGTTTGGAAGTAGTGGTGGCCTTTGTGAGTACAGGGCCAGCCTCCTGGCCGGACATGGTTTTGCTGTGCTTGCCCTGGCTTATTTCAGATTCGAAGACCTCCCTAAACATCTGAATGATGTGTGCCTGGAGTACTTTGAAGAAGCTGTGGACTTCATGCTACAGCACCCAAAGGTGGGTTCTGGTGCTTGCCTGAATGCAGAGCAGAGTGAGTGGAGCCAACACAGGGCTGGGTCCAGAAGTTCTACCAGGACACCCAGGGCTGGAAATACGGCATGAGACACAAGGCTTATTCAAAAGTGTTAGGATTATTGTTTTCATTTCTACCTATCTCCCTCCAATCCCCTGTGACTCAACTGTTTAGTTCCATTTAGTTCTTGATCAGAATTCAAAGAGTTGGACTTAAAAGTCACTAACCTTAAGTTCTGGTTCTGGGTCTACTACCAAGTGGCCTTATAATCCTGAATAAAGGAGGTACCCTCTCTGAGATTCAATTTTTCTCATTTATAAGATTAATGTAGGTTCTTCCCTGATGGTCCAATGGTGGTCCAATTGCACTTACACTGCAAGGGGCAGAGGTGTGATCCCTAGGCAGAGAACTAAGGTCCTGAATGTGCCGTCCCCCCTCCAACCAAAAAAAAAAAAAAAATTAATGTAAATGTGTAGAGGAGAAAAGTTTGCCTATAAAAAGATTTTTGAAGGAATCGGTGACATTTGAATAAAGGCATTTGTATTTGATGATGTGAAGGTATCATTAATTTTGTTAAGTGTGTTAACTGCATTATGGTTTTGTAGATAAAGTTCTTATCTGAGACTGAAAAAGTTAATAAAACATTTTGGAATTATTATAAATGGAATGGAATACATACTCTTTGCTACTATATAGACTTAAAGAAACCCAAACATTCTAATGTTAAGGAATAAGCTGTACTGAAAGGTCTAACTCTGTTAGAATTCAGGGACTGGTCTCAACAAAGCTGCTAAACCTAGATGGTCTTGAACTGATGGTTTACTTATGGGTTATAAGGCCCCAGGAACAAGAAGAGACTGATATATACTATCAGGCTTCTACTGGGAGACTTTTGTTTTAGATGACCACTCTCTGGCCTTCCTTTGGCTGCATTCCTGCCCACAGGGTGTGGAGTTTGAGGGACCAAGGGAATATGTCTACCTGGAAACCATGTGCCCCTCCCACCATGTCATTTAGATCTGGAACCCCAGAATCATCTTCCAACCAGCTCTGATCTTGCTTCCAGGCCCTATGCTGCTTCTCTGGGTCCATTAATGCAAATGTACCTAGGCCTTAAACATATAGGCTGTGGTGTCCGTGTGTAAGGGGGCTCTTAAGGTACATGATGGAGCCAGGGATGGGAAGAGAAGGAGAGCTGGCTAAAAACCAGAGACTAGGGCAGGGGCTGGTGCTCCCCCCATGCCATGTTCCCGTACAGAACTCCAAGGAGTTCCAAGATGTAAAATTTGAACCTGACCTTATAAGTTGCTATGGAGGTGTATTTATCAAGATTGCAGGAAAAATATATTTTATTTAGCTTTTAAATAGTTGTAACTTTTTAAAGTATTTAGGTATAGGGTATATGGCCCTCTGTGTGTACTCTTGACCCAGTTGCCATAAATGTTAGTGGAGGCCATGTGTACTAGGAAATTAATTGATTTGCTCATTAGAAAATACATTTGAACTTTGTGGACTGTTGCATAAGGACAGAATGCAAATGACATTTCAGAAAGCTGCCTAGAGAATGTAAAATCACAGTTAAATTCTCCATTTATGAATTCTAAACTTGTTCTCTTTCTCTCTTTTCATCAGGTGAAAGGCCCTGGTGTTGGGCTTCTTGGCTTCTCCAAAGGAGGTGACCTGTGTCTCTCAATGGCCTCTTTCTTGAAGGGGATCACAGCTACTGTAGTTATTAATGCCTGCGTGGCCAACACAATAGCTCCTCTGCGATACAAAGATATGATTATTCCTGAGCTCAGCCATGACCTAAAAAAACATACAGTCACTGAGTCAGGCTTTTTAAGTTTTGTAGATAGTTGGGGCAACCCACTGGAGAAAACCAACTCCCAAAGTCTTATTCCATTGGAAAAGGCCCAGGGGCCCTTCCTGTTTATTGTTAGCCTGGATGATCATAACTGGAAGAGTGAAGTCTATGCTCGTATAGCCTCTGAACGGTTACAAGCCCATGGGAAAGACAGACCCCAGATAATCTGCTATCCAGGAACTGGCCATTGTATTGACCCACCTTATTTTCCTCTTTGTAGAGCCTCTGTGCATGCAGTTTTGCACCAACCAATATTCCATGGAGGTGAGCCAAAGGCTCACTCAAATGCACAAGCAGATGCCTGGCAGCAAATTCAAACTTTCTTCCATAAACATCTCAATGGTAAAAAATCTGTCAGGCCCAGCAAATTGTAACACTGTAATCATAGACCACATCTTAATAAAAATCCTGGACTTCCCTGGTAGTCCAGTGGTTAAGACTCTGCAGAGCACATGGTTTCAATCTCTGGCCCAGGAAGATTCCACATGCTACATACAGTATAGCTAAGCCCACGAGCCACAACTCCTGAAGCCCAAACACTCTAGAGCGCATGCTCTGCAACAAGAGAGTACCACAAATGAGAAGCCTGTGCACCCCAACTAGACAGTAGCCCCCTCTTGCCACAACTAGAGAAAGCCTGCGTGTGGCAATGAAGACCCAGCACAGCCAAAAATAAGAATATAAATTAAAAATAAATAAAACCAACCATATTAAAAAAAAAAGAATCCTATCCATACCACATGTGTTGGGTTTTCCAGAGCACCTAGGAAACGTGTTGTAACAAAGCAACCATCTCCAACTCCTTGTCAGGTCCTACCAGATTCTCAGCCCTGGCGACCCTACTTTCTTCACTGGTGGGTCCATCCCTTTCTCCCCTGAACTTTTCCCAGTGTATATCAGCTAAACCCTGATCTTATCTGTAGGACCAATCTTAACCTTAAGCGGGAAAAATATACGAAGTACCTGCCCAAGTCTCAACTGCTGGCCTAGATTTGGCCTCAAGTTCTGGTTCTGAGGACTGAGCTTTTGTTCCACTGAGAGTCCCATACATTCTTTGGGCCCTAACTGACCATATCTGGCTCCCTGGTGATTCAGACAGTAAAGAGTCTGCTGGCAATGTGAGAGACCCAGATTTGATCCCTGGGTCAGATATAGCCCCTGGAGAAGGAAAGGGCAACCCACTCCAGTATTCTTGCCTGGAAAATCCATGGACAGAGGAGCCTAGTGGGCTACAGTGCATGGGGGTCCCAAAGAATTGGACATGACTGGGCAACTTAACACTTTTCTTTTTTTTAAACAAACATTTATTCTTAAAGGTACAATAGGTTCCAAGACAACACTTCATTCTAGCTATAGGTGGCAACAGATATTATGGCAGGGAATCCAGGTGTTTAGACAGGAATGGAACTAAGGGTCATCACTGCCTCAGGCTCAAAGAGCAGCTTACTCTTTGCCAGATTTCTTAATACCACTGGTGGCCAGGCGGCCTTTCCCCAAGGCCTTTGCTTTTGGCTCCTGGAGTTTCCTCTGCTTTAACTCATTCCTGGGTGATTCTACTACCCTAGAGATGCCTTTGGGATGGGTCATCATAGAAAGAAGTTACAAAGAAAGTGGCCAGGAGGGCAAGGGCCAAGGTAACACCAGAAGCTAAATATGAGGATGATGACTTAACATTTCTGCATACCAAAGAATTAGGTGTAGGGACAGCCCTCCACCTCCATTTATTTCTTACTGATAAAGTAGCCTTGAAATGCCCTACACTGGCTAAAGATATTTGGTGACTTTCCCCTCAGAGTTGATTATATGTGACCAGTTAGCTCTAAGAACAAGATGAAAAGGCAAAAAGATATGATGTTGAAAGACAAACTCCCCAAGTTGGTAGGTGTCTAGTACGCTACTGGAGAAGAGTGGAAGAAATAGCTCTAGAAGAGGCTAAGCCAAAGCAGAAACAATGCCTAGTTGTGGATGTGACTGATGGTGAAAAGTAAAGTCCGATGCTGTAAAGAACAATACTGCATAGGAATCTGGAATGTTAGGTTCATGAATCAGAGTAAATTGGAACTGGTCAAATAGAAGATGGCAAGGGTGAACATTGGCATTTTAGAAATCAGTGAACTAAAATGGACAGGAATGGGCAAATTTAATTCAGATGACCATTATATCTACTACTGTGAGCAAGAACCCCTTAGAAGAAATGGAGTTGCTCTCATAGTCAACAAAAAGTCTGAAGTGCAGTACTTGGGTGCAGTCTCAAAAACAACAGAATGGTCTCGGTTCACTTCCAAGGCAAACATTCAACATCACAGTAAACCAAGTCTATGCCCCAACCACTAATGCCAAAGAAGCCGAAGTTGAATGGGTCTATGAAGACCTACAAGACCTAGAACTAACACCAAAAAAAAAAAATGTCCTTTCCATCATAGGGGACTGGAATGCAAATTAGGAAGTCAAGAGATGGCAGGAATAACAGGCAAGTTTGGCCTTGGAGCACAGAATGAAGCAAGGCAAAGGCTAAGAGAGTTTTGCCAAGAGAATGCACTGGTCATAGCAAACATCCTCTTCCAATAACACAAGAGATGACTCTACCCATGGACATCACCAGCTGGTCAACAACAGATTGATTATATTCCTTGTAGCCAAAGATGGAGAAGCTCTCTTACAATCAGCAAAAACAAGACTGGGAGCTGACTGGCTCAGATCATGAACTTATCGCAAAATTCAGACTTAAATTGAAGAAAGTAGGGCAAACCACTAGACCATTCAGGTATGACCTAAATCAATCTCTTATGATTATACAGTGGAAGTTGTAGGGAATATGCTATGCACAGGCCTGTACTATAATTAACAGGGCCTCTTTGAAAAATAAAAATGACTTTCTCATCACCCCCAGGCAAAGGGTTGGGAGTAGTACATGGAAAAGATATCTTGAAAACAAGATGTTGGAGTACTGATGTGACTGATGGAAAACCAATAATGACTGTTCCCGTAACCAGAGCCTTGAGGGAGCTGCTGAGAAAGGGCGTCACTAGGTGAAGTGCTAAACAAAGTCATGAAAGGCCTGAAGGTTTGACACTGAGGACTGTGCATTGTATATCTTTATCCCTGATCTGAGATTGTAAAGAACAGGTATCTCTAAAGCACAATAAGGAAGTAGAAGTTAACAATAAAAGGCATGCAAGGATTAGGATCTGGGCTTTTGCCTGTGAATGGCATCAGCCCCCTGACCCACACTTTATTTCTGAGTCTTATTTTTCCTTATTCTTCTGTGGCACTGGCACCGCTCCCTCAGGTCAGTTCATTGTTGGGCTGGTCCCGACAGAATTGACAAATAGATTCAAAGGATTAGATCTGATAGAGTGCCTGAAGAACTACGTATGGAACTTCATAACATTGTACGTGAGGCAGTGATCAAAACCATCTAAGAAATGCAAGAAGGCAAAATGGTTTTTTGAGGAGGCCTTACAAATGGTTGAGAAAAGAAGAGAAGCTAAAGGCAAAGGAGAAAAGGAAAAATATACCCATATTCCAGAGAATAGCAAGGAGAGATAAGAAAGCCTTCCTCAGTGATCAGTGCAAAGAAATAGAGGAAAACAATAGAATGGGAAAGACTAGAGATCTCTTCAAGAAAATTAGAGATGCTAAGGGAACATTTCATGCAAATATGGGCACAATAAAGGGCAGAAATGGTATGGACCTAATAGAAGCAGAAGATAGTAAGAGGTGGCAAGAATACACAGAAGAACTATGCAAAAAAGATCTTCATGGCCCAGATAACTACGATGGTATGATCACTCACCTGGAGCCAGACATCCTGGAATCGGAAGTCAAGTGGGCCTTAGGAAGCGTCACCACAAACAAAGCTAGTGGAGGTGATGGAATTCCAGCTGAGCTATTTCAAATCCTAAAAGATGATGCTGTGAAAGTGCTGCACTCAATATGCCAGCAAATTTGGAAAACTCAGCAGTGGCCGCAGGACTGGAAGAGATCAGGTTTCATTCAGTCTCAAAGAAGGGCAATGCCATTGTCACACGAGTGTATTCTTCTAGGTTTTTGTCTTGTCACAACAAAGATTTGGAGTGATGGACTTTAAAGCCCTCGGCGGGTCACAGCTCTTGGGTCTTGGACAGACTGTGATATAGCTCTTAGATAAATCAGTGTTACAGCTCTATTTTATTTAGAAGATAATAACAGGAGAATCCATCCTCGAAGCGTGAGGGCATGTCAACTCAAAGATGCAAAGAGAAGAACGCTGCAGAGTGCGGGAGAGAGAGAGAAAGAGCAAACTCACGTGGCGGGGGGTGGGTGAGTGGTGGAGTGGAGGGGGGTGGAGAGAGAGAGAAAGAGAGCGCTTTGGCTCCTCCTCTTATATGTTTTTTTCTTTCCCCTGGGCCTGCTCTATGCAAATTGGACTTAGACAGGAGTGCTGTTCTACCTGAAGTTCTCACTCAGGTCCTCAGACTTTCCTTTGACCTTCCTTGTTCTATTTTCACGGGCTTTTCCCTTCCTTGCCTTCTAGCCACCGCCATTTTGGACTCCTGTTTCCTATTCAAACTACCTAACATTCCCCCCTCAAGAGATGGGAGGCCCAGTTCTTTGGGAATAGGGGCGTCAAGGTCTTTCTGGCTACTTCCTGCTGAATTGGGACGGCGAGGGCTATTAGGCCTCCCCCTCTTGCTAGTCTCAGGCCTTGGAGTCCTCATAGTGGTGTCCATCTAAGGGTGAGTGATATTGTCCATGGTCAGCTGTAGTTTTATCTTTGTTGAGCTGGCACTGCATGTTGTAGGTTGTTGACCTGAGCAGAGACAAAACAGGTTAGACAATTGATAATGCATGGAACAATCATAAGGAGTATCAGTATAGTGTAACAAGGACTAGTAGGGGCATCAGCCATTTTAAATTCCCATCGCCAGGATAGCTCAGGTCCCTCCTTGTTCAGGGATCAGAAGATTTATCTCCTGCCTCTTTTGGCATACAATCCCTACCAAGCTGCATTGGCTCTTTAGAGCCATCCTGAGAAATCCTATCCCCAGAAACCAGATTTTGAGGGTGTTCATTAGAATAGCACTCGTTTGTGATTCTGAATCGTGTCAGATCACCCGGGGGCTCACAGGTGTATGCTCAGATTACTGCACAGTTGCCCTCATTTCATTCACACGCTAGCAAAGTAATGCTCAAAATTCTTCAAGCTAGGCATCAACAGTATGAGAACCGAAAACTTCCAGATGTGCAAGGTGGATTTAGAATAAGGCAGAAGAACAAGAGATCAAATTGCCAACATCCACTGGATCATCGAAGAAGCAAGAGAATTCCAAAAAAACATCTGCTCCAATGACTATGCTAAAGTCTTTGACTGTGTGGCTCACAACAAACTGGAAAATTCTTAGAAGAGATGGAACACCAGACCACCTTATCTGCCTCCTGTGAAACCTGTATGAAGGTCAAGAAGCAACAGTTAGAACCAAACATGGAACAATGGACTACTTCCAAATTGGGAAAGGAGTACATCAAGGCTGTATATTGTCACCCTGCTTATTTAACTTATATGCCGACTACATCATGCAAAATGCCAGGATGGATGGAGCACAGGCTGTAATCAAGATTTTGGGGAGAGATATCAATAACCTCAGACATGCAGAAGACACTACCTTTATGGCAGAAAGCAAAGAGGAATTAAAGAGCCTCTTAATAAAGGTGAAAAGTGTAAGTGTTAGTCGCTCAGCTGTGCCTGACTTTTTGTGACCCTGTGGACTGTAGCCTGCTAAGCTCCTCTGTCCATGGGATTTTCCGGACAAGAATACTGGAGTGGATTGCCATTTCTTTCTCCAGGGGATCTTCCCAACCCAGGAACAGAACCCAGGTTTCCTGCATTGCAGACAGAGTCTTCACCGAGCCCCCAGGGAAGCCCTAGAGGTGAGTGAAAAAGCTAGCTCAAAACTCAACATTCAAAATACAAAGATCATGGATTCATCACTTCATGGCAAATACGTGGGAAAATGATGGAAATAGTGAAAGACTTCATTTTCTTGGTCTCCAAAACCACTGAAATTAAAAGATGCTTGCTCCTTGGAAGAAAATCAATGACAAACCTAGAAAGCATATTAAAAAGCAGAGACATTACTTTGACGACAAAAGTCCATCTAGTCAAAGCTATAGTTTTTCCAGTAGTCATGTATGGATGTGATAGCTGGACAATAAAAAAGGCTGAGTGCTGAAGAATTGAGGTCTTCAAACTGTGGTTCTGGAGAAGACTCTTGAGAGTCCCTTGGACTGCAAGGACATCAAACCAGTCAATCCTAAAGGAAATCAACCCTGAATATTCATTGGAAGGACTGATGCTGAAGCTGAAGCTCCAATACTTGGGCCACCTGATGTGAAGAACTGACTCATTGGAAAAGACTTTGATGCTGAGAAAGATTGAAGGCAGGAGGAGAAGGGGATGACAGAGGATGAGATGGTTGGATGGCATCACCGACTCAATGACATGGGTTTGAGCAACTCCAGGAGATGGTGAAGGAAAGGGAAGCCTGGTATGCTGCAGTCCATGAGGTTGCAAAGAGTAGGACAATACTGAGCGACTGGACAATGAGTTCTAAGATTTCAAAAAGTTTTATTGGTGTTAAAAAGTTACCTAAAATATGGCAAATATTAATTAAAAGGGAGAAAGGGAAAAGGTATCCATAAAATGGAGCCAGAAATGAGGCCCATACAATAGTGCTTATTATGAAGTTCTATATACTTGTTTTGATTGGGCCATTCATTCAGCTGTTTGTTTTCTAAATGTCTATGCAAAGAAGGAAACAACCACTTATACAAACTTTACAGCACTCATAAAATAAAAGCAGAGCTTAGAAATCAATTCCTCCCAAAGGCTTTCTTACTAAAAAACATTAAATGATTAAAAGATAGTACCCTTAAGGTTGCCTCTAACAGTAGATAGAAATCCCAGGCTCCACCACTTACTGTGTGACCATGGGTAAGTTAACTTCTCTAAGTCTCCATTTCCTTATATATAAAGTGGGAATAATTATAGTGATAATAATGGAAACTGCTTCACTGGGCTATTGTGATTAAATTAGATTGTCTAAGTAAAGCATGGAAGATATTTAAACTCAAATATTAGGATTTCCCTGATGGCTCAGATGGTGAAGAATCTGTAATGTGCAATGCAGGAGACTTGGATTCAGTCCCGGGGTCGGGAAGATCCCTTGGAGGAGGGCGTGGCAACCCACTCCAGTATTCTAGCCTGGAAAATCCCATGGACAGAGGAGCCTGATGGGCTACAGTCCGTGGGGTCAAAAAGAGACGGATACTGAGTGATATTTAAACTCTCAAATATTAGCTCCTATTATTTCAGATGAGGGAATTGAGACCCAGGAGGATTAAGAAATATACTCAGTTGATAGGAGAACAGGGTCAGCCCAACTTCAAAGTCCAAGGCCTTCACACAGCTTTCCAGCTGGACAAGATAAGCTCAAATAGTGTGGATCTGACTGATGAGGATTATTGGGATGTTAAAGGTCTATTAGGGTCACATATTGGAGGCTCCATAAACCAAATTGGACAGTTAAGATTTAAAATGATAAGAAATAAGGAACCATTTATAACATACTGACTTATTTTTTAATGACTGCCAATAACTTTCCTTTATGTTTAGTGGCTCAAAAAAGTTGAAGTAAAAAAAAAAAGCTTAATTAGAAACACACAAAAAAAGTAACAAAGACAAAAAACAAATCAGAAAATATAGCCAAATTCAGCCCATTGTTCTGCTTTCCCTTGTATACCTATTGCCCTTGGATGTACTTCCATCAGAGTGAGACAGGCCAGTGAACCATTTTGAAAGCAAATATATATTTTTGTCAACCATTGATTATTTTTTTTAAAAAAAACTGTATAAACCTGTTACAAATATCAGTCAACTGAAAACCACAAACACTTCTTAATTCTTTCGGAATATCATGATAAAGTTATTGTATACATTCATTTTAAATGGTTTTTAAACACTGGGAAGGTAAAAGCTCATGGAAGGCATTCTATTTCTTCAGTTGGTACATGCTGAGGTGCATAAAATCCATCATTCATGTCACTTGAATGATGAATGTGGGGAGCAGAAGTCAAAATAACTTGAGTTTTCTAAAACTTGGAGTCAGCTATATGTTGTTCAAAGACAGACTTTAGACAAGTACTTTTAAAAAAGACAGGATTGTTGGTCCAGTAACTATGTGTTTCAATGGCAAATATTTCATCCATGAATCAGAATACATGATAATTACTATCTTATTTATGGGATAAGTGGGATAAGATGCATATTTGAAATTGAGGTTGTTCCAAAAAGAATTCAAGATTACATATCCACACATCTTTCATGACACAGAAATTTAGTAGAATGTTTTTACTTGGTTTAATTTAAGGGACTAGATCTGATAGAGTGCCTGATGAACTATGGACAGAGGTTCCTGACATCATACAGGAGATAGGGATCAAGACCATCCCCACGAAAAAGGAATGCAAAAAAGCAATTGGCTGTCTGAGGCGGCCTTACAAATAGCTGTGAAAAGAAAAGAAGTGAAAAGCAAAGGAAAGATATACCCATCTGAATGCAGTGTTCCAAAGAATAGCAAGGAGAGATAAGAAAGCCTTCCTCAGTGATCAATGCAAAGAAATAGAGGAAAACAATAGAATGGGAAAGACTAGAGATCTCTTCAAGAAAATTAGAGATACCAAGGGAATATTTTATGCAAGGATGGGCTCATTAAAGGACAGAAATGGTATGGACCTAACAGAAGCAGAAGATATTAAGAAGAGGTGGCAAAAACACAAAAAAACTGTACAAAAAAGATCTTCACGACCCAGATAATCACGATGGTGTGATCACTCACTTAGAGCCAGACATCTTGGAATGTGAAGTCAAATGGGCCTTAGGAAGCATCACTATGAACAAAGCTAGTAGAGGTGATGGAATTCCAGTTGAGCTATTTCAAATCTTAAAATATGATGCTGTGAAAGTGCTGCACTCAATATGTCAGCAAAATTGGAAAACTCAGCAGTAGCCGCAGGACTGGAAAAGGTCAGTTTTCATTCCAATCCCAAAGAAAGGCAATGCCAAAGAATGCTCAAACTACTGCACAACTGCACCCATCTCACACGCTAGTAAAGTAATGCTCAAAATTCTCCAAGCCAGGCTTCAGCAATACATGAACTGTGAACTTCCAGATGTTCAAGCTAGTTTTAGAAAAGGCAGAGGAACCAGAGGTCACATTGCCAACATCCGCTGGATCATTGAAAAAGCAAGAAAGTTCCAGAAAAACATCTATTTCTGCTTTCTTAACTATGTCAAAGCCTTTGACTGTGTGGATCACGATAAACTGTGAAAAATTCTTAAAGAGATGGGCATACCAGACCACCTGACCTGCCTCTTGAGAATCCTGTTTGCAGATCAGGAAGCAACAGTTAGAACTAGACATGGAACAACAGACTGGTTCCAAATAGGAAAAGGAGTATGTCAAGGCTGTATATTGTCACCCTACTTATTTAACTTATATGTAGAGTACATCATGAGAAACACTGGGCTGGAAGAAGCACACGCTGGAATCAAGATTGCTGGGAGAAATATCAATAACCTCAGATATGTAGATGACACCATCCTTATGACAGACAGTGAAGAACTAAAGAGCCTCCTGATGAAAGTGAAAGAGGAGAGTGAAAAGTTGGCTTAAAGCTCAACATTCAGAAAACTAAGATCATGGCATCCAGTCCCATCACTTCATGGCAAAATAGATGGGGAAACAGTGGACACAGTGTCAGACTTTATTTTTTTGTGCTCCAAAATCACTGCAGATGGTGATTGCAGCCATGAAATTAAAAGATGCTTACTCCTTGGAAGGAAAGTTATGATAAACCTAGACAGCATATTGAAAAGCAGAGACATTACTTTATCAACAAGTCCAGCTAGTCAAGACCATGGTTTTTCCAGTAGTCATGTATATATGTGAGAGTTGGACTATAAAGAAAGCTGTGTGCTGAAGAATTGATGCTTTTGAACTGTGGTGTTGGAGAAGACTCTTGAGAGTCCCTTGGACTGCAAGGAGATCCAACCAGTCCATCCTAAAGGAGATCAGTCCTGGGTGTTCATTGGAAGGACTGATGTTGAAGCTGAAGCTCTAATACTTTGGCCACTTTATGCGAAGAGATGACTCATTTGAAAATACCTTGTTGCTGGGAAAGACTGAGGGCAGGAGGAGAAGGGGACGACAGAGGATGAGATGGCCGGATGGCATCACCAACTCAATGGACATGGGTTTGGGTAGACTCTGGGAGTTGGTGATGGACAGGGAGGCCTGGTGTGCTGAGGTTCATGGGGTCACAAAGAGTTGGACACGACTGAGCAACTGAACTGAACTGAACTTGGGTTAATTAACCTCATTTTATCTGTGCATTTAAGGTAGAATTCTATGGTGGAAACACATGTCAATACATTCTTACTGTAAAAGATTCAAGTAATACAGATAAATTTTAAAAACCTCCACTCATTAATCAGTCTTAGTCTTCTCCCAGAGTTACTTTTACTAACTTGAAGTATAGCCTTCCAGAACCATGTTATATAGATGTATATACAAATATCGTATGAATGAAGAAATATGGTTTTATTTTATGGGTTCAATGCTTTTCTCTTCAAAAATAAACCCATAAATGTCATATAATGTAAGCTTTCCCCCTGCATATAAAAATATACGTTTTAAATAATTATGCCAGGCCACAGGACAGTATAGATTATTTTCACAGTGTATACCTCTGTACTCTACCTCATCTGAAACATTTAAATCCGATTTCAGGAGTCTTTTTTTCTTTAAGTCTTGTTTAATCCTCGAAAAATAATTTCAAGCAAGACAAGGAATTTGGCGGGAGCCTAATACGTGTGGTGGTTTAGTCGCTAAATCGTGTCCGACTCTTGTGACCCCATGGACTGTAGCCTGCCAAGGCTCCTCTGTCCATGGGATTCTCCAGGCAAGAATATTGGAGTGGGTTGCCATTTCCTTCTCCACTAGTACGTGTAGCCTCCTTCAACTAGGTTTAGGAAACAGTGTCCCCTGATGGCCAGAGAGGGATTTTTAGAGGCGGCATTTTCTGTCAGACCTCATTAACTTCCCATTCTCGACGCTTCGAAGGGTAGGGATCCACTTCGGGATCTCCAAAAGCACAGTTGACCCCGGGCCCTCCTAAGTCGCCCCTTCCTGCGGCCCTTTGGAGCCAGCTCAGGTCCTCGAGTCCACCTGCCGGCTTCTGCCCCGCCGGGCCCTGCCCGCCGAGCCCCGCCGGGTCTCCGGGCCCTGCCCGCTGGGCCCCCAACTCCCAGCCCGGCCCGGTGCCGCCCCGCCCACTGGGCCCGGTTCCCCTGGCGCCGAGCCACTTGTGTTGCGCTGCGGTCAAAGCCCCGGAGGTCTGGGCACCCAGTGGCTGGCCGCACTTCGAACCCCCGGGACCCCGTCCAGCTTCGGGGGTCTATGTCCACGTCACCCCCTTCCTTTCAAAAGGCTGCGACGCTGACCGGCACGCCTAAGACCGGGCTAACCAATGAGCTCCCGGTATTAAAGTGGAAGGCTTAGGCTCTAGGAAGGGGGCACGGGGCGGGGCGGGGGTCAGTGGCCGAGGCTGCCGCGTCCTCTCGCCTGCCCACTGCGAGGCAGACGGCCGAGGGAGCGGGGTGTGTCGGGCTCGGCGTGTCGGGCTCGGCTAGGGACCAAGCGCCAAGCTCTGGGCGGTGGCTTCCCAGGGCCTGCAGCTCAGGGGGCTTCTGCGGAGCCTCACGCCCACCGGCTTGGAGGATCCCTGCCTCCCCAAGGATGCCGAGGGCAGTGCATGAAAACCCTCCTCCTGTGGAGGCGACCGTCCACCCCGCGCGCCGTGGTGGCTGGCAGGGCAGCTGGCCCTGGCGTTTGCCTCTTGCCGCGAGCAGCTCGGGTCCTCCAGCCGCAGCTGCGTGGCCCTCGCGGGTGGGGTGGGGTGGGGTGGCCGGCCACCTACGCGGCTTCCTGCTGCCCCCTGGGGTGTACGGCTTTTTACGCATGGGGCCTTGCAGTGGGTTTAAGGACTGGACTTGGAAGCTAGCTTGCTTGGCTAGCTAATTTGTCGTCTGAAAATGACGCGAGTGTTTGTTTTGCCGCCTAGACATCGGGTGGGACATTCATTCCTCTAAATTGTAGTTGGGATTTAAATTTAATCTGCTTGGATATTTCTGCCAGGTGCCCATCTTCCTAACTTCTAGTGAGGCAGAAATTATTCCTTGTGAGCATACATCTTGCAGGTTTGTTCTTACCAAACCTAAAACTGCTTTAGTTTCTAGCCTTAAATCCTTGTCTGCCTATCTCTGCTAGGCGGAGCTTTGTGTAAATTTAACTTCTTTTGTTATCATTTCTTGTTAAAATGATGAGAGTAGTGAATACAAATATTGTCTGTCAGTGGTATCTGTTCAAGACCCAAAGTGACTGAGGTCACACTATATAGTTCACACTTTCATACTGCCTTTATGTTAAGGTAAAGATGGCCTTTTTGTTTCTTACATACTTTAACATCGTGGAGACCTTCACCACGATGAGAAAACTGTTGTGTTATTCATTTCATAGGTCAAAGAACAGCTTATTTACAATATAAATGAGGAACCAAGGCCTAAAGTATTTTAATCAAATCAGACAGTTAGCTGATGTTAAAATCAGGATGCAGTCAAATTCTTTGAGCTCTAACTCTGACCTTTATAAACACAGGTTGGTGAGTGAATCAGTGAGTGAAATAATTGGGTTTTTAAGAGCCAGTATGGCATATCCCTCCTCTCACCCTCAGAATCCTTAGGAACAACTAATAATCGTTTAAATGAGAGATTTAACATTTTCATACTAGGGAATGATAGAGGGTAGGGTTTTTTGGAAATAGCCTATAAAGTCCTCACAGATTTCCATAATGGGAATTAATGAACTGAAATAAACAAAATTCTCACTTTTATTTAATGTGATAATCACATTAGAATTTTGAAGCCTGTGGCTGGAAAATTCCATTGCCAGAATGATTTGAGGGTCTGTGGTTATGTCTTTTTCATGGATTGTTTTAGGCTTTCTGGACCTAATCTTCAATCTAGACGTGCTTGGGATTTATCTGATTTTAAACAGAGCAGATCAAGATATGCTGAGATATCTGAATGTTGAGAAAACCACCTTGTAAAAGCACTACCTTAATAGGTACACTCTACAACTTGTTTCTAGATTTGAGGATTTAGCAATGGTCTCTGGTACTGGAATTTTTAGCCCTCTTAGTTTGGTTTGTATCCTAATGTTCTTGTTTCTGTACTTATATAGATTTATTTGGCATTTTTAACTGGGATAACACAGAAGTATATATCAGAAAGATAGTAGGAGGCAATTGGCTGGGAAATTCTCTTAAAGCGGTGACTGAATAACAGTAGGAGTGTTGAAAAAGAAATAGCAGACCAACATTAGGAGGATATTAATTTGACATTTTACTACCTTTCCACTCATACTGTTCACTTTATATTACATCTTCATTAGACCTTTAAGGTAATTTAAACGTTGTTTAGTTACGGATTTTGGTCAGTAATTTTGACTGAATCTTAAGTTTATTGAGAGGTCAAAGGGCCTTTTAAAGCTTAACGTCTTTTTTTTTTTTTTAAATGAAGTATTATACTTTTATATGGAGAAGGCAATGGCAACCCACTCCAGTACTCTTGCCTGGAAAATCCCATGGATGGAAGAGTCTGGTAGGCTGCAGTCCATGGGGTCACAAAGAGTTGGACACAACTGAGCGACTTCACTTTTCACTTTCATGCATTGGAGAAGGAAATGGCAACCCACTCCAGTGTTCTTGCCTGGAGAATCCCAGGGATGGGGGAGCCTGGTGGACTGCCGTCTATGGGGTCGCACAGAGTCGGACACGACTGAAGCGACTTATAGCAGCAGCAGCAGCATACTTTTATAATGCGAAATCTGCAGAACCTTTTTTTAGATTTACCAGGACTTAAGACTTCAAACCAAATCATTTCCATTTCTTTGGTGCTAGTTTTCATAATTTTTTCCCATTTCCTAGTAATTTCCTCATGGAAGGGGGGTTGGAATATAAAACCATTTGTATATATGCAGCTTTAAAGTAGCCTGTTGTCTGGCAGAAAACTCTGACATAGATCACAGCAAGATCCTCTATGATCCACCTCCTAGAGTAATGGAAATAAAAACAAAAATAAACAAATGGGACCTAATTAAACTTAAAAGCTTTTTCACAACGAAGGAAAGTATAAGCAAGGTGAAAACAGCCCTCAGAATGGGAGAAACTAATAGTAAATGAAAAAACTGACCAAGGAATTAAGCTCCAAAATATATAAGCAGCTCAACACCAGGAAAACAAACAGCCCAATCAAAAACAGCAAAAGACCTAAACAGACATTTCTCCAAAGACATACAGATGTCTAATAAACACATGGAAAGATGCTCAACATCACTCATTAGAAAAATGCAAATCAAAACCACAATGAGGTATCATCTCATTCCAGTCAGTATGGCCATCATCAACAAGCCTACAGACAATAAATGCTGGAGAGGATGTGGAGAAAAGGGGACCCTCTTATACTGTTGATGGGAATGCAAATTGGTACAGCCACTATGGTGAACAGTGTGGAGATTCCTTAAAAAACTGGTAATAGAATTGCCATATGACCCAGCAATCCCACAGAATTAAAGAAATACATGTACCCTCAATGTTCATTTCAGCACTATTTACAATAGCGAGACGGAAGCAACCTAGATGTCCACCAGCAGATGAATGGATAAAGAAGTTGTGGTACACATACACAATGGAATATTACTCAGCTATAAAAAGGAATGCATTTAGGTCATTTCTAATGAAGTGGGTGAAACTATAACCTAATACAGAGTGAAGTCAGAAAAAACAAATACTGTATATTAACATATATATATATATGTAATTTAGAAAGACAGTACTGGCAATCCTACAAGCAGGGCAGCAAAGGAGACACAGATGTAAAGAACAGGCTTTTGGACTCAGTGGGAGAAGGCAAGGGTGGGATGCTTTGAGAGAACAGCATTGAAATGTGTACATTACAATACGGAAAAGGGATGGCCAGTGAAAGTTCAATGCACACAGCAAAGCACCCAAAGCCGGTCCTCTGGAACAACCCAGAGGGACAGGGTGGGGGCGGGGTGCAGTGGGGTGGGGATGGGCTAGGGATGGGGGGAAACTGTTACAGGGAGGTTTAAAAGCTTTAAACTCTAAGCACCTACGTCACTCCAGATTAGCCTGCAATTACCTTCACAAGAGAAAAAGATAGCTCCCCACCCCTCCAGGAGGTTAAGCTCCCGAGCTCCCTAAGTCACGCTCAGCGGCGCTGCAGCCCCCGGGAAGCGAGCGCCGCCGAGCCGGCCGACCGGGGCGGACGCTCGCACGGTCCCACAATGCCCCGCTCGCGCCACCGTGAGGGCGGAGGGAAACGACGGCCGCCCGAGTGGGGAACCCGAGGCGAGCGCGAGAAGTGCGCGTGCGCACTGACCCCGGCAGCCCCTAGCAACCAGAGCAGTGACAGTAGCAACCGCCGGAATGGTAAGTACCCTCTAGGCCTCGCAGCCAAGGCTGCGAGTAGCTTGGAAGTGGAAAAGGGCAACTGAGGAGGGTGGAGGGTGGGGGAGGTCCTCGAACACCGGAAGGGAGCGAGTAGCGGATGCACGCTCTGTGGATTCAGAGGCCTGGGGCGAAAGGGAAGCCCTGGCCTTGGGTTGTCTGGGGGTGAGGGCAGCCTGGGCAGAGACAAGGCAGGGCAAAGGGCAGAAAATTCTCGAAAAAGAACAGATAGAGTGGGACGAGTGATGGAAGGGAGAGTGTGAATAAGGATTTTTTTTTTTAATGTAAGTTATTTCCCCCCCAGCCCCCAAGAGAGATGGAGGGTGGGGTTGGTTACGAGAGAGTGTGTTTAACACTGGTGGCCGCAATGTTTATAAACCTGTGCTGTGCCCATCTTGTACTCTGAACGACTCTCAGCTCAGTTGTTAGTAACACTGTAAAACCCTCTCTGAGAGAACATATTAGGATAGTGTTTCTCAAACTTGAGTATGCATAAGTATGATTTTGGACTAAACTGGAGCGCTGATTATGAATTTTTAACATAAGTGGGGGTTTTCAGAAATGTGCATTTCAAGTGACTCTAAAATTAGCTCCCCGTGACACTTTGAGAAATATTGCTCTCTTAGGCTTGAAATCTGTCGGTGGTCTATCCAATCAAATCTCTTTATGAAGTAATGCTTTTACCTAGTGACGCTCCTCATCTACTTAAAGTGAGCACTGTCTTGCTTACATACTTGGTAGATCCAGCTGGTAGTTTAGGTTGTCGGTTGGTTAAAGACCCAACCAAAGCTATTTAGCAAAGTATGTGATTGTCCTGCCTAATGGAAATATTTATTGTTGTTCAGTTGCTAAATTGTGTCCTACTTTTTGCAATCCCATGGATTGCAGCAGGCCAGACTTACTTGTCCTTCACCGTCTCTGGAGTTGGGTCAAACTCATGTCCATTGAGTCTGTGATGCTATGTAACTGGCATATCCTCTGCCACCTCCTTCTCCTTTTGTCTTCAATCTTTCCCAGCATCAGGGTCTTTTCCAAAGAGAAATATTTATAAAGAATAAGTTTAACTAGTTTTCTGCTATAGAAGTGAGCAGAAATTGAACCCTGGAAATTCAAATGAGGAAGAAAACATGCCTGCCCTCAGCCACCAGGTTAAATGCTACTCTTAAAAGTAGTTTTCCCTTCTGCATTTCATACTATATTCCACAGGTATTTAGCTGGGGGAAAAAAAGGAAAGTTAAAAAATTCTGGAACATAGATTTATATTCAGGTGGAGAAATAACTGGCCCTAAATAATTCTGAAAGTAGGAACCATAAGAGTTATTGAAAATCTTCAAATAGAGAATCAAAACTAGTAATTAAGTGAAGCTCGCTGAGGCTGCAAGCTTGTGGTTTTGGGGTCCTCTAGAAACACTGTCCCACATAGTTTTTTATTTAAGAAAATTAGCTTCTAGTGTCTTAAACATGATCATATTTTACACCAAAATGCAGATTCCTGGCTTCTCTGAAAAATCAGAAATACCATATTTTACTATCAGACACATCTTTTTTCATATTTTTGTATTACTGAAATATGGTGTGATATAATTGGCAGCATATTTTCTTTCTTGATGGTACATAAAGTAAGGGTGTTACTTCAATTAACAATGAGTTTTCATATTTGGAGAAATGTGATATTAGGGTAACTCTGGTCTCAAGTCCCACCTGCCAGTGGTTTTCTAGAACCAAATAGTGATTATCCTCTTTACATGGCCAGCTTTACCCATTAATGATATCCATTGGTTATTTAGACATTTCAGGTCTTAACTCTTGCTGCCTATAAGGGAACTAGCCACTTTATAGACCAATTTATAGATAACTTGATTGCTTCCAACTTGAAAGTGTTCCTATAAATGTCTTTTTTTATAGGAAGAAATCCAGGATCCATCCATGGATTTCTCTGAGGCTTCCTTAGTGATTCAGTGGTAAAGAATCCACCTGCCAAAGCAGGAGACATGGGTTTGATCCTTGGGTTGGGAAGATCCCCTGGAGAAGGAAGTGGTAACCCACTCCAGTATTCTTGCCTGGGAAATCCCAGGGACAGAGGAACCTGGCAGGCTACCAGTCCATGAGGTTGTAAAGAGTCAGACATGACTTAATGGCTAAAGCAACAACAACAAGGATTTCTCTGGAAAATATACCCAGGAGTGAGACTGTGGGATCATAGGGTCTCTGCATACTTAATTTCTCTAGGCACTGTCAGATTGGGTTCCAGAACAGCTATACTATTTCTTACTTCCTTCAGTATGCGTGAAAGTTTCTATTTCTTTACATTCTCACCAATTTTCTGACTTTTGCCTATATGAGGATGTATTTTAGTATCCCATTGTTTTACTGCATTTCTCTGATTTTCAGTGAGTTCAAATATCTCGTTGTTAGTCATCATCTGGATTTCAGTTTCTGTACATTTTCTGTATATATTTTTTGCCAAGTTTTCCCTTTTTTTAACTTGGTTTTTAATTTTAGGAGTTCCTTGTATATTCTAGATATTAGTCCTTTGTTGGTTTTATTTTGAAAATATCTCTCAATTTTTCTAACCTGTCAACAGTGTTCTGCATTTGCTGTACTCCATCTATTCTAGTATTCATTAGTTTATTCTATTGCATTTTCTACACAGCTAATCATCTACACATAGTTTTATTTTTTACTCTAATATTTTGTACCATGTTAAACAGTAGCAGTGATAGGAGATAGGCATCATTGATGTGTCTGGGACCTTAAAGAGAATACTTTTTTCTTTTCTATTGAAGTACAGTTGATTTACAGTGCTGTGTTGTTTTCTGGTATGTAGCAAAGTGATTCAGTTATACATGTTTAAATATATATATTCTTTTTCATATTCTTTTCCATTATAGCTTATTTCAAGACATTGAATATAGTTCCCTGTGCTTAACAGGGACCTTGTTGTTTATCTATTTTATAAATAGTGTGTATATGTTGCTCCCAAATTCCTAATTTATCCCTCCTCCGTTTTTTCCATTTGGTAACCATAAGTTTGTTTTCTCTGTCTGTGAGTCTACCTCTGTTTTGTAAATAAGTTAATTTGTAACGTTTTTTTAGGTTCCACATGTAGGTGATATCATATGATATTTGTGTTTCTCTGTCTGGCTTACTTCACTTAGTATGATCATCTCTAGGTCCATCCATATGCTGCAAATGGCATTATTTCATTCTTTTATGGCTGAGTAGTATTCCATTGTACATATATATATACCACGTCTTTATCCATTTATCTGTCCATGGATATTTAGATATGTCTTGGCTACTGTAAAATAGTGCTTCAGTGAACACTGGAATGCATATATCTTTTCAAATTATTGTTTTCTCCAGATATATGCCCAGGAGTAGGACTGCTGGATCATACAGTAGTTCTGTTTCTAGTTTTTTTTAAAGAACTTCCATTCCATTTTCTGTACTGGCTGCACCAATTTACATTCCCACCAAAAGGGCAGGAGTGTTCTCTTTTCTCCACACCCTTGCCAACATTTATTATTTGTGGACTTAAAATTTTTTTTTTGTTGAAGTATAGTTGATGGTTTTGAAATTATGGTGCTGGAGAAGTCTCTTAAGAGTCCCTTGCACTTCGAGGGCATCAAACCAGTTAATCCTAAAGGAAATCAACCCTGGATATTCATTGGAAGGACTGTTGCTAAAGCTCCTATACTCTGGCCACCTGATATGAAGAGCCAACTCATTGGAAAAGACCCTGATGCTGGGAAAGATGGAAGGCAAAACAAACTCCAAGAGATAGTGGATGACAGAGGAGCCAGGCATGCTGCAGTCTGGGGTCACGAAGAGTCAGACACAACTTAGCAACTGAGTAAAATGACAACAACAACAAATAGGTGATTTACAGTGTTGTGTTAGTATCAGGTAACAGCAAAGGGAATCAGGATAGACCTTTTTAATGATGGCTGTTCTGACCCATGTGAGGTGATACCTCACTGTAGCTTTGATTTGCATTTCTCTAATACTTAGTGATGTTGAACATCTTTCGTGTGTCTGTTGGCCATCTCTATGTCTTCTCTGGAGAAATGTCTGTTTAGGTTTTCTGCTTATTTTTTCAGTGGGTTGGTTGTTTGCTTTTTTACCATACCATGCAGCATGTGGGATCCTGTTTCCCAACCAGGGATTGAACCTATGCCCCCTGAAATGGAAGCATGGAGTCTTAACTGGTGGACCACCAGGGAAGTCCCTGAGTTTTTTTGTTACTGAGTTATATGAGCTGTTTGTATATTTTGGAAATTAAGCCCTTCATCGATCACATCATTTACAAATATTTTCTTCCAGCCCACAGGTTGTTTTGTTTATGGTGGTTTTGCTATGCAAAACTTTTGAGTTTGATAGGTCCCATTTGTTTATTTTTGCTTTTATTTCTATTACCTTTTTTGCCTATGTTGTCTTCTAGGAGTTTGAGGATACTTTAATGTTACCTTCCCAATTTGGCCCACCTTGACCACCTTATTTAAAATATATATCCACCATACACATATACACACATCCTGATACTGTTTACCAAGCTCAGCTTTTTCTTTTTCCTTAGTAATTATCACTTTCTAATATACTATATGACTTATCTATTTATTTATTATATCAGTTACCATCGGTTTCGCAGCAGTAATGTAGATTCCATAAGGCAGGAATCTTTGTTTTTTTTCATTGATCTATCTGAAGCAAGTGCAAGAATGTTTGGTATATAGGAGGTAATCAGTGAATACTTGCTCAAGTGAATGAATTTATTCATTATGCTGGTATTGGTTAGAGCTTTTTGATGTATATGTATATATGCATGCGTGCATGCTAAGTTGCTCCAGTCGTGTCTGACTCTCTACGACCTGTGGACTGTAGCCTGCTAGGCTCCTCTGTCCATGGGATTCTCTAGGCAAAAATACTGGAGTGGGTTGCCATGTCCTTCTCCATTTTGATATATAGCTCTTATCAAATAAGGAATTTTGCTTTAACCCTTAGTTAAAAGCTTTTAATATCAGAGGTAGAACTTTATCAACTGCTGTTTCTGCACTTACTGAAATAAATGTAATTTCCCCTTTTAACCCATTTATAAATGGTTTACATTTGTAATAGATTTTTCTGTTGTTAAACAATCTTTATGCCCCTGGCATAAGCCAATTTTGATCATGATCATTATACACCATTGGCTTTGGAAATCTAATATTGTGCATCTAAGATTTTTCAAATGTGTTTTGAGAAGTAAAGAGGGCCCCTTATCTGGCTATGGCATCAAGATTATTCTAGTCTCATAAAATAAGTTGGCAGCTTTCCCTCTTTTTCTTTCTGGTTTCTGAAACAACTTGCATAACAAGGAATATCTGCTCCTTGAAAGGTTGGTAGAACTTATTTGTAATTTATCTAGACTTGGGGCTTTAGGGGAGGAGGGTGTGGGTTAATCTCTTAGATTATATTTTTAATTTTCAAATAGTTATTGATCTATTGATATTTTCTGATCCTTGTGAGTTTTGGCATTTTTGTTTTTTTTCTAGAAATGTATACTTTAGGTTTTCAAACTTATTGCATACATTTGCTTATAGTATTTTATTTTAAAAATCTCTGTGGTCTCTGTGTCATCTCTCCTTATTTAATCTATATTTTTAATTTGTATATCTCTTTTTTGCTCAGTCAGGCTTGCCAGAAACTTAAGAACCAGCTTTTTGTTTTGTTCATCTTTTTTCCTCTCATTCTGTTTTTCATTGATTTCTTCCTTTATATTTCCTTCTGTCTTCATGATGTACTTTTTCAAATATTTTGAATGCTTAATTTATTTGCTTTCTATCTCTTGCTTTCTCTTATTTTTTAAAATTTGTTTTATTCAAGTATAGTTGGTTTGCAATGCTGTGTTTGCTTCTGCTAAACAGCAAAGTGATTCAGTTGTACATTTATATATATATGTATTCCTTTTCATATTATTTTCCATTATGGTTTATCACAGAATATTGAATATAGTTCCCTGTTCTCTTATTTTTAAATTAATGTATTTTAAGCATAAGTTTCCCTTTAAGTGTTATATTCCTCAATTTTTATATTCTTTGTCTTTAATTTTATTATTTTACTTAAATTAATAGTTTTGTTTTTAACTTGTGTTATTTATTAGTGCATCTTTACTTCAGAGACATAATTCCTTTTGTTATTATTTAGGGTACTCTCTTTTGTAAAATAAGCTCCAGCAATGATTCAAAGGATGTCTTCCTTTTCTTATCTCTAAAGTTTTTAATATCATATTAAATTGAATCTAAGATACTGTTGATTATAAGGTGCCACATTATTTTATCTTCTTATAAGAAAGAAAAGTAATGATTAATGTTGGACACCAGGAACCAGCACAACCTTGTAAAGCAATTATCTTCCAATTAAAAAATTAAAAAATAAGAAAAATTAGAAGTTGTACTTAAACTGTTACATAATTTCCTATCACTTAGAAATTTTATTTTGTATTTATTGACAAGAGTTATTTTAAATGTATTAGGCATATAGATTTTTTATCATGTGTTATCCTTTGATAAACATAAAAATGAATATATATGGTATGTATATTAAATAAGATGGTTAATATTTTTCTAAGTCTTCATCAGTGCTACCTGGCTGCAGCGATTATAAATTTTTCCTGGTTGTAAGATGTATCCAAACTTCAAAGATATTAAAATGTAAAAGAAGATATAAATCTTAGAATAATGAAATAAGATATATTTTAATGTCAGTGTTGACAGCTCTGTTTTTTTGTAAACCACGTGAGAGTAAAGCATATGACATGATACATCATGATTTCCTTAATTTCTCTGAGAGGTATTTAAGTAAGTATTTCTGATTTTAGGAAATTAAAACATTCTCTTTTCATATAAAGTCTCAAAAAAAGAAATCTGTTTAATGGTAGATGCCAGGGCTAATAATTGTTGCATGAAAACTGAATCAACAAATCATACCAGTAAAGATAACCTTGTTTTTTTTCTCTTTTTAAGGCAAAAGCAACAACAATCAAAGAAGCCCTAGCCAGATGGGTGAGTTTATGAATTCTTACTTCTAGAAACCATATTAGGATAATTTGGGGACAGTTATTTAAATCTGACCATTCAATATAAGGGATCTTTTGATATTGAAAGTATTTAGTTATCTTGATGATGTTAGTGGATACATGAGCCTACACAGGTGATAAAATTATATAGACTTAATACACACATGCAAACACATTTACACGCACATGTACAAATGAGTACAAGTAAAATTGGGAAAATTTGATTAAAATTAGTGGATTGTATCATTATCAGTATCTTGGTTGTGATACTATAATTTTGAAAAATTTTACTATTAGGGGAAACTGTGCAAAATGTATAAAGGCTCTCTTTGTATTATTTCTTATAACTGCACATGACTCTTCAAATATCTCAATAAAAATTTCATTTAAAAAGTCTGACTATTGGAAAATTTAAATCTGGAAAGGCTAATTTGTCTGTTACTGTGATAGCTGGAATCTCCATGTTCTTTTTCAACTTTTCAATATTAAATCACATATCATTTTTAGGTGGTAGAGTGATATGTGCTATGGATTATCTAGGTTTTAGATAAATGACGGTTTTAGCCTCTTGGAGGTTAGAACAGAGACAGTCAATGTGAACAAATGAAAATCATGCATAGACAAATGAAAAAACCTCGAGTAAAAATTCTAAAATGATACTCAACATGACTGATTGTCAGGGAAATGCAAATCAAAACCCCAAAGAGATATCACCTTACACCTGTTAAAATGGCTGTCATCAAAAATATGAGAGAAAAGTATTGGTGAGGATGTGAAAAAAAGGGAATCCTTTTGCACTTTGGTGGGAATGTAAATTGGTATAGTGTTATGGTGGAGTGGTTAATATAAACGCTGTGGAGATTCCTCAAAAATTAAAAGTAGAACTACCATATGATCCAGGAGTCCCACTTCTGGATGTATATCTGAAGGAAATGAAATCACTATCTCAAAGAGATACCTTTATCTCCAGGTTCATTGCAGCATTATTCAGAATAGCCAAGACATGAAAACAACCTAAATGGCTATCAATGGATGAATGGATAAAGAAAATGTGTATATGTATACAATGGAATATTACTCAGCCATAAAAAGAAGAAAGTCCTGCCATTTGTGACGACATGGAAGGACCTTGAGTGCATTATGCTAAATGATGTAGTCAGATAGGTAAAGACAGTTCGAGGGTGTTTTCATTTGTAATCTCACTTATATGTGAAATCTAAAAAAGCCAACTCATAGAAACATATTATAATGGTGGTTACCAAAGTTGAGGAATGGAGGAAATAGGGAAAAGCTGGTCAAAGGGTAGAAGCTTCCAGTTATAAGACCAATAAGTTCTGGGAATCTGTGTATAGCATAGTTAATAATACTGTATCGTATACTTGAAAGTTGCTAAAAGAATAACCTTAAATGTTCTCAACACACAAAAAATTTATTGTATGAGGTGCTGGATGTGTTAACCTTATTCTGGTAATCATCTTGCAATATATACATATATCAAAGTATCACATTGCATACCTTAAACATAAATAATGTCATATGTCAATTTTATCTCAATAAATCTGTAAAAAGTGGTGATAATTTTGTCCTGTATAGAAATATTGAATCACTATGTTGTACACCAGGAACTAACATAGCATTGTAAGTCAATTATGTTTCAACAAACAGACAAATTCATAGAAAAAGACACTAGATTTGTGGTAACCAGAGCCAAGGGGTAGGGGTAGGGGAAATTGGATGAAGATAGTCAATAGATACAAGCTTCCAGTTACAAGATAAGTAAGTACTAGGGATGCAGTGTACGTTAATGTGATAAACATTGGTCCCATCATGTCATGGCAAATAGATGTGGGAAAGTGGAAACGGTGACAGGTTTTGTTTTCTTGGGCTCCAAAATCACCTCGAATGGTGATTGTAACCTTGAAATTAAAAGACGCTTGTTCCTTGGAAGAAAAGCTATGACAAACCTAGATAGCCTATTGAAAAGTGGACATCAGTTTGCCAACAAAGGTCCATATAGTCAAACCTATGGTTTTTCCAGTAGTCATGTATGGATGTGAGAGTTGGACCATAAAGAAGGCTGAATACCAAAGAATTGATGCTTTTGAATTCTGGTGCTGAAGAGGATGCTTGAGAATCCTTTGGACTGCAAGGAGATCAAACCAGTCAGTCTTACAGGAAATCAACCTTCCTATTCATTGGAAGGACTGATGCTGAAGCTGAAGCTCCAATACTTTGGCCACCTGATGTGAAGAGCTGACTCACTGGAAAGGACCCTCGTGCTGGGAAAGATTGAGGGCAAGAGGAGAAGAGGGTGACACAGAATGAGATCATTGGATGGCATCACTGACTCAATGCACATGAATTTGAGCAAACTCCAGGAGATGGTGAAGGACAGGGAAGCCTATTAGGCAGCATATCCTGGTAATTAAAAGTTAAATTGTATTAGGTACTGAGATTAAACTGTCACATAGAATGTAGGAGTAAATTATTGTAGAACAAATAAATTTGACCTTAGCTTTGTCATAAAGAGAATACCTTCCAAATTCTTGGTATCTGATGGTTGTAACTCAGACTAAATTGTATATAGGAACAGAAATATTAGATGACAAATAGATCTAAATCTGATACTTAAGAAAAGTTTGTTTAGGGATAAGGAATTCTTCCTAGGAAAATGTTTTTGTTGTTGTGTTTTATTTTTGTTTATTAATTGATAGACTCTTAAAAGATTTAAAAAACTACAGAAATAAAAGTTACTTTCTTTCCTCTTTCCCGTTTGGCTGAAACCTGACAGGGAATTATCTGAATCAGCCATGTATAAGTTAGTTATCAGGTTCAGTAAGTAAATGTTGTCAGTAAGTGTTCTGTCAAGAATGCACAGAATTACTGAATTATAATAGCTATTTTGAAATAAATATTGAAAAACCTTGAGAAAACCTGGCCTTTTTAGTTTAATCTGGGATTATTTTCTTCCTCATTAATTTTTATTATAGGAAGAGAAAACCAGCCAGAAGCCATCTGAAGCCAGAGAGATAAAGCTGTATGCCCAGATTCCCCCTATAGAGAAGATGGATGCATCCTTGTCCACGCTTTCTAATTGCGAGTAAGTGCTTGTCTTTTTTCATCCTTTCTAGTATTAAGTTTCCCTTCCTTTTCTAAATACACAGACTAAAAAAATTTATTTATTTTCTCCCCTTCCTCCCTCCCTTCCTTCCTTCCTGTGATTCTCCCTTTGGCAAGGCCAAACATAAAAGGTTATTGGTTTATCGGGTCATTAATAGAGTAATCCTAAACTATCCTGTATCGTATTTTTTTACAGTTCGATTTTTTTTGGTTGTGCTGGGTCTTTGTTGCAGTCACGGGCTCTCGGTTGCAGCGCACAGGCTGCTCTAGTTTTGGTGCACGGGCTTCGTTGCCCCATGGTGCTTAGTTCCCCGGCCACGGATCGCACCTGTGTCCCCTACATTAGCAGCTGGATTCTTTACACAACTTTCCTCGTCTCTTAGGAGAAGCTAAATAACACAATAAAAGTTACCGCTTTTGAAAAATTTCTCAAATTATGAAAATACATAGACAACATTAAAAACACAAAGAAAAGGAAATATCAACCAAAATTGCACCAGTTTTTGAGTACCAGGGTTAGCATTTTTTTAAGTTTCATTTCATTGTTGCTGTTGGTCGCTCTGCACGGCGTGTAAGATCTCAGTCCCCTGACCAGGGATCAGAGCCATGTGATGGAAGCGTGGAGTCTTAACTTGCCAAGTCCTAGCATTCTCATGTAGAGCCTTCTCATTTTTTTCCCTCATTGGCACTAAGTTGCACTTACTTGTCATCCTATTTTCCCAAGACTTTAAGTATCAGATCTGTGTTTATTATTTTAACTGATTTCCTGAATATTCCACATGCTTTTTAGCAGGGTTCTGTGACTAATTTGAGGCAATTATACCATGACACCTGTAACCATGCTCTTAAGCTGCAGTGTCTAGTCGGGGCTATAGAAAGTTATAGAATCACTTGGGGTTCTTTCTGATCTCTTCACCGTATATTTTCCTAAGTGTGGTTCCCTGACTACCTACATTAGAACCTCTTTGTGCAGCAGATAAGCCCCACTTCAAATTTATAGAAAAAGAATCTACTGATGAAACTAGGTATCTGTATTTACAATAAGCAATCTGAATGACTCTTAAGCACATATTTGTGAACTCGTGCATTAGAGTTCATGTCTGTCTTTGAAATTAAAGGGAAAAGCAAACATGATTTAGTTATTGTATGCAGCTTGTCCTTTGTGATGAGAGCACAGCGTATTACATAAAAATCCACCTTAAATGTGTTTTTGACTTCAAAATCATGATTTCAAAGAGCATTATTTCAAAATGGTCAAATATCTTTTTATCAAAGGCAAGCATTTGAGAAGATTCTCTACCTCATACCAGAGTACCCTGGAAACTGCTTAAGAATCATCCTGTTCATATGTTTGCTGACAGTCTTTGGGCAGCTTGCCTATACAACAATTATAGAATTATTCCCCAACCGTATTCCCACTTTTCCACTCCATTTTTCACTTTCACTGGTAATTCTTGGGAGTGAGGAATGAGTAGAAAATACACACATGTGACCAATAATTTGCAGTGTACAATAATTGCTTTTACTGTTTTAAGCAAAAAAAGAACAAGTAATTCCTCTTCAAGTTAGAAGGATAAGATCACATGTTCTAGGGTTAGTTTTGGGAGGTTTTAAATTTGGATCTGCTACTTTCTGGCTGTGTAATATTAGGCAAATTCCTTAACATCTTTGTGTCTCACTTTCCTCATTTATAAAATATGGTTACTAATAGGTAGTTCATAGAATCATTCTGATGGTTAAAATAGTTAAGACATGTAAAGTGTTTAGAAGAATACTAGGATACTAGTATTGTTGCCAGGAGAAATATCAATAACGTCAATATGCAGGTGACACCACCCTTATGGCAGAAACTGAAGAAGAACTAAAGAGCCTCTTGATGAAAGTGAAAGAGAAGAGTAAAAAAGCTGGCTTAAAGCTCAACATTCAGAAAACTAAGATCACGGCATCTGGTCCCATCACTTCATGGCAGATAGATGGGGAAACAGTGGAAACAGTGGCCGACTATTTCTTGGGTCTCCAAAATCACTGCAGATGGTGATTGCAGCCGTGAAATTAAAAGATGCTTACTCCTTGGAAGGAAAGTTATGACCAACCTAGAGAGCATATTGCAAAGCAGAGACATTACTCTTCCAACAAAGGTCCGTCTAGTCAAGGCTATGGTTTTTCCAGTAGTCATGTATGGATGTGAGAGTTGGACTATAAAGAGAGCTGAGTGCTGAAGAATTGATGCTTTTGAACTGTGGTGTTGGAGAAGACTCTTGAGAGTTCCTTGGACTGCAAGGAGACCCAACCAGTCCATCCTAAAGGAGATCAGTCCTGGGTTTTCATTGGAAGGACTGATGTTGAAGCTGAAATTCCAGTACTTTGGCTACCTGATGTGAAGAGCTAACTCATTTGAAAAAACCCTAATGCTGGAAAAGATTGAGGGCAGAAGGAGAAGGGGAGGGCAGTGGATGAGATGGTTGGATGGCATCACCAACTCAATGACATGGGTTTGGGTAAACTCCGACAGTTGGTGATGGACAGAGAGGCCTGCATGCTGCAGTTCATGGGGCCGCAAAGAGTCGGACATGACCGAGCAACTAAACTAAACTGAGGCGCATATGAAGTGTTCAATAAAATTAGCTTTTATTATATTCTTTGCATGAAGTTTACTAAGATATTAAACATTTTTGTCAAGAGAAGATTAATAATGTTTAATTATGCTCCCTTTAAAATTTTGTTTTTATACAATTAAGGTATATATGGGGAAAAAAGTCTAGAAAATATATATGTAAACTGGTGAAAGTATTTATCTCTGGGGGAATGTCTGGGGTGGTTAGGATTATGTGACTTTTTATAGTATACATATCATGGACATTTTCCAAAGTTGGTATGTATGGCCCAATCTTGTTTGTTTTAGTGGCAGCATAGTATTTTGTTATCTGTATTCCTCAGCTGATGGGTATTTATAAATTTTTTTCCCATTTTTTTTGCTATTATAATAATACAGTAAATAGTTTAATTCATATATATTTGGCATTAGTATTTCCAAAGGATATGTTCCTAGAAATGAATTACTGGGTCAAAGAATACATGCATTTAAAAAATTTAATAGAAAACACCAAATTGCCACCAAAAGATTTTTTTAATTTTATACGGTGAATGTTTCTTAACTTTTGTAATCTGGGAAAAAGTATGAAGATTTCAAAATGAAAAAATGCATGCCATGTCTGAGAGGGGAAAAAAGGATTCAGTGTGAAAAGGAAATGTGTGAGAGCACTTGAGGAATAATTTCTGTTATACTATTCACTTCTTTTCTTATTAATTCAAGTATTCTTTTTTTTTCTCTCTCTTTTAGGAAGCTTTCACTGTCTACAAACTGCATTGAAAAAATTGCAAACCTGAATGGCTTAAGTAAGTGATCCACAGTAACAGATGGTTCTAGGATTTTTATAGTTATTTGGAATAAACATTCCAGAGACACACACACTGCATAATCCTAGAAGCTGGCACCTGCTTCAACCACAGTAATTGTCAGATGATAGAAAGAACATATAAACTATGTGTCTTGTTTGACTATCCAAAGAAAATTAGAGATAACATGAAACCTGAATAGTTTAAAGACATTTTAAAGCTTGTAGAATTAGAATTGAAATATCTTAACTAGAAAATCAAGTTTTTTTAATCTTCGTCCAGATTTCTCATATATTTCATACTTGTTATATTTAAATTTTTGTTCCTCACATCCTTGTTTTTCCTATGCTCCTTATCTTTTTAAATGGCATTGACTCCTTCCCAGTTGTCAAGGTTCCTTATGCAAGTTGCCTCTGGGCTGCAAACACTTGGTGGCTTAAATCTTCAGAAATTTATTCCCTCACAGTTCTAGAGGCCAGAAGTCTGAAATCAGTTTCACTGGGCCAATATCAATGTTTTAAGAGGGCTACAGTTTCTCTGGAGGCTTTAGGGGAGAATCTTTTCCTTGCCTTTTCTGGGTTCTAATGACTGCCACATTCCTTGGCTTGTGACTCTGTCACTCCAATATCTGCCTCTGTGATCATATTTCCTTCCACAGTTTTCTCTGTGTCATATCTTTTTCTGTCACCTTCTTATAAGGACACACACGATTGCCTTTAGGAAACACTTGGATAATCAAGGATATTTCCCCCATCTTAAGATTCTTAACTTACTCTTATCTGCAAAATACTTTTTCCCGTTTTTGGTAACATTCACATCCAGGGATTAGGATGTCAGTAGCTTTTGGTGAGCCATCATTTATCTTATAATCAGTTCAGTTCAGTTCAGTCCCTCATTTGTGTCCGACTCTTTGCAACTCCATGAATCACAGCACACCAGGCCTCCCTGTCCACACCAACTCCCAGAGTTTACCGTAACTCATGTCCATCGAGTCGGTGATGCCATCCAGCCATCTCATCCTCTGTCATCCCCTTCTCCTCCTGCCCCCAGTCCTTCCCAGCACCAGGGTCTTTTCCAATGAGTCAACTCTTCATATGAGGTGGCCAAAGTATTGGAGTTTCAGCTTCAACATCAGTCCTTCCAATGAACACCCAGGACTGATCACTACTAGGATGGACTGGTTGGATCTCATTGCAGTCCAAGAAACTCTCAAGAGTCTTCTCCAACACCACAGTTCAAAAGCATTAATTCTTTGGTGCTCAGCTTTCTTTATAGTCCGACTCTCACATCCGTACATGACCACTGGAAAAACCATAACCTTGACTAGATGAAACACCTGGAGTAACAGGCAAATTTGGCCTCAGAGTACAGAATGAAACAAGGCAAAGGCTAATAGAGTTTTGCCAAGAGAACGCACTGGTCGTAGCAAACACCCTCTTCCAACAACACAAGAGACGACTCTACACATGGACATCACCAGATGGTCAATACTGAAATCAGGTTGATTATATTCTTTGTAGCCACAGATGGAGAAGCTCTATACAGTCAGCAAAAACAAGAATAGGAGCTGACTGGCTTAGATCATGAACTCCTTATTGCCAAATTCAGACTTAAATTGAAGAAAGTAGGCAAAACCACCAGACCATTCAGGTATGAGGTAAATCAAATCCCTTATGATTATCTTCTAATATTTCCCCTTTATTTCCCTCAAGCCCTACACCTAGGTTCATCACTGAGTCCTGTTAAATTTATTCTTTGAAAGAGCTCAAATAATTTTCTGCGTTTCCATTTCCAGGAGCTACAGCTTTAATTTAGGCCCTCATCATTTCCCCCTTAGGTCATCTTTTTCAAACGTTTTTTACCGCTTCCCACAATAAGAAATACATTTGAATTAATAACTTAGTACATATGTTCATAGGGCTTCCTGGGTGGCTCCGTGGTAAAGAAACCATCTGCCAATGCAGGAGGCGTGACTTTAATCTCTGGGTTGAGAAGATCCACTGAAGGAGAAAATGGCAACGCCCTCCAGTATTGGTTGGAAAATCCCATGGACAGAGGAGCCTGGCGGGCTACAGTCCATGGAGCAGCTAAGAGTCAGACACGACTTAGTGAACGTGAATGCGCACGAATTAATATACATATCAAATACACACGTACTCATATGAACTGGATTAAAATTTGTAAAACAGTATTTACCCTTATAGCATAGGTTCCATTATTAAAATTTTTTAGTGTGATTTCATGTTTTTTTAAATGTTTGTCACAATTCACTAAGGATTTTTTCTGTTTGTTTTATTGGAGTATAGTTGATTCACAATGTTATGTTACTTTCAGGTGTACAGCAAAGTGATTCAGTTATACATGTGCATATCCTTTTTTAGATTCTTTTCTCATGTAGGTTATCACAGGATATTGAGTAGATTTTCCTGTTATTAATGTGAAGTAGGTCCTTGCTGACAACCCATTAAGTTGATTTCACATGATCCACAATTTGAAAAAACACTGCCTTACAACTTTTGTGATAGCCACCCAATTGATCTCCTTGTCTCCTATCTTTCTGCTCTTCAGTTGACCTTCAGCACTGACACGAGAGATTTCTTTGTGAAAATATTATTCTGTTTATCATTTCTCCAGACCAGAGACCTTTAATGACTCCCCTTGGCCTAGTAAAGACCAATGCCTTAAGGTTGCATTCAGAGTCATTTAAAAGCTGGTAACACCTTCCTTATAGTTTCCTTTGTTGTGCAGAAGCTTTTAATTTTAATTAGGTCCCATTTGTTTATTCGTGCTTTTATTTCCAATATTCTGGGAGGTGGGTCATGTAGGATCCCGCTTTGGTTTATGTCAGAGAGTGTTTTGCCAATGTTATCCTCTAGGAGTTTTATAGTTTCTGGTCTTATGCTTAGATCTTTGATCCATTTTGAGTTTATCTTTGTGTATGGTGTTAGAAAGTGTTCTAATTTCATTCTTTTACAAGTGGCTGTCCAGTTTTCCCAGCACCACTTGTTAAAGAGGTTGTCTTTTCTCCATTGTATATTCTTGCCTCCTTTGTCAAAGATAAGGTGTCCATAGATGCATGGATTTATCTCTGGGCTTTCTATTTTGTTCCATTGATCTATATTTCTGTCTTTGTGCCAGTACCATACTGTCTTGATGACTGTGGATTTGTAGTATAGCCTAAAGTCAGGTAGGTTGATTCCTCCAGTTCCATTCTTCTTTCTCAAGATTGCTTTGGCTATACGAGGTTTTTTGTATATCCATACAAATTGTGAAATTATTTGTTCTAATTCTCTGAAAAAGACCTCTGGTAGCTTGATAGGAATTGCATTGAATCTATAGATTGCTCTGGGTAGTATACTAATTTTCACTATATTGATTCTTCCAATCCATGAAGACGGCACATTTCTCCATCTATTTGTGTCCTCTTTGATTTTTTTCATCAGTGTTTTATAGTTTTCTATATACAAGTCTTTTGTTTCTTTAGGTAGAAATACTCCTAAGTATTTTATTCTTTTTGTTTCGATGGTGAATGGAATTGTTTCCATAATTTCTCTTTCTGTTTTCTCATTGTTAGTGTATAGGAATGCCAGGGATTTCTGTGTGTTGATTTTGTATCCTGAAATTTTGCTATATTCACTGATTAGCTCTAGTAATTTTCTAGTAGAGTCTTTAGGGTTTTCAATATAGAGGATCATGTCATCTGCAAACAGAGAGACTTTTACTTCTTCTTTTCCAATCTGGATTCCTTTGATTTCTTTATCTGCTCTGATTGCTGTGGCCAAGACTTCCAAAACTATGTTGAAAAGTAGTGGTGAGAGTGGGCACCCTTGTCTTGTTCCTGACTTCAGGGGGAATGCTTCCAGTTTTTCACCATTGAGGATAATGTTTGCTGTGGGTTTGTCATATATAGCTTTTATTATGTTGAGGAATGTTCCTTCTATTCCTGCTTTTTGGAGGGTTTCATCGCTGCATTGTTTACAATAGCCAGGACATGGAAGCAACCTAGATGCCCCTCAACTGACGAATGGATAAGAAAGCTGTGGTACATATACAAAATGGAATATTACTCAGCACTAAAAAAAAATTCATTTGAATCAGTTCTACTCAGATGGACGAAACTGGAGCCCATTGTCCAGAGTGAAGTAAGCCAGAAGCAAAAACAACAATACAGTATATTAACGCATATATATGGAATTTAGAAAGACGGTAACGAGAACCCAGCATTCGAGACAGCAAAAGGAACGCAGATGTATAGAATAGACTCGTGGACTTTGTGGATGAGGGTAAGGGTGGGATGATATGGGAGAAGGGCATTGAAGCATGTTAATTTTCATATGTCTAATCAATCGCCAGCCCAGGATTGATGCTCGGGGCTGGTGCAACGAGATTTCCCAGGGGGAGGGAGGAGGGAGGGGGGTTCTGGAGGGGGAGCATATGTAAACCCATGGTGATATCATGCCATTGTATGGCAAACTAATAATAAAAAAAAAAAGCTGGTAACATCCTCTTTATACCCAAACATGTCATTCTTTTTTATGACTTTGTACACTTGTTAATTCAGTGCTTTCCACTGAGAACAGTCCCTTCCTGTAACAGGAAAACCCTCTAAGAGAAACAAAATTAACATTAAGAATGTAAAGTTTAAATGTTATTTAGAGGAAGATCTCTAAAGACTTCTCTGATTTCTGTCATCATAGTTACTCTTTTTTGGAAACATTTATAACAGTCTACCTTGGTTTATAATCCAGAAAGTGAAGAGGAACTAAAAAGCCTCTTGATGAAGGTGAGAGAGGAGAGTGAAAAAGCTGGCTTGAAACTCAGCATTCAAAAAACAAAGATCATGGCGTCTGGTCCTATGACTTCATGTCAAATAGATAGGGTAAATGTGGAAACAGTGTCAGATTTCATTTTCTTGGGTTCCAGTATCAATGTGGATGGTGACTGCAGCCATGAAATTAAAAGACACTTGCTCCTTGAAAAAAAAAGCTATGACAAACCTAGACAGTGTATTAAAAAGCAGAGACATCACTGCCAACAAAGATCCATATAGTCAAAGCTACGGTTTTTGCAGGAGTCATGTATGGATGTGAGAATTGGACCATAAAGAAGATTGAGTGCCAAAGAATTGATGCGTTCGAACTGTGGTGATGGAGCAAACTCGAGTCCCTTGGACTGCAAGGACGTCAAACCAGTCCTAAAGGAAGTCAACCTTGAATATTCCTTGGAAGGACTGTGCTGAAGCTGAAGCTCCAGTACTTTGGCCACCTAATGCATAGAACTGATGCTGGGAAAGATTGAGGGCAGGAGGAGAAGGGGTTGACAGAGGATGAAATGGTTGGATGGCATCATAACTCAATGGACAAGAGTTTGAGCAGACTCAGAGACATAGTGAAGGGACAGGGAAGCCTTGCATGCTGCAGTTCACGATCTCAGAGTCGGACATGACTTAGCAACTGAACACCAGCTTCATATATTTATTTTGAAGATTAAATGAGTCAGTGTGTACATGCTTAGAATAGTGCCTGGTGCATATAAATGCTCAAGAAATAGTAGCTGTTATTATAGTTAGGAATATGTTCTCTTTAGATAATGAGCCCCTTAGGGCAAGCACCATATCTTATTAATCTTTTAATCTTCTGATCTCCGTTTCCCCCTACCCCTGCCTAGTACCGTACTCAAAGTCGAATTCAGTATTTATATAGTGCTGGAGAGGAAGTGTTTACTATTAGAGTTGTATTTAAGATGATTCAGTCTATTCCAATTTTCACTGACTCATTAAACAATTTGAGATATTTCATTTTCTTCTCTTTCAGTTTCTTTGTAATTGAAATAACTTGCTTACATGAGGCTAAATTGATAACATTTATCAGTATGAACAACATGCTTTTCTTTCATAAAAACATGACTATGACATATGAAATTGGGTAAACTTCTATAAAGGGCTGGTAACTCGTATTCTCTAGTGACTCTCAGGAAAATCACTTTAAAAAGAGTTCCAGAAATTCAGTGGAAAAGAGTACCTTGATCAATAATTGATGTCTAATGTAGACATGGAAAGAGAGAAGATGGGCATCTGTATCATGTATTTGGTATACTAGACACTTCTCATTTTAATTCTGCTTGTAACAAATTGTATTTCTATATTCTACAGAGAATACACTTTGTCTGTGACTATGAAGCAAAATGAAGCCAACTGATCCATATAAAATACTGAATATTGACTCTAGCTTGCCTCCTACCCCTTTCCTTTCATGAGCACTATTTCTTACCTACTATGCTAATATGAGAATATCTGAAATAAACAAGTATTGCTATTTAACAGGGGGAGGTTAAGACAGATTAACCCTAACAACTGTGGTGAGAAAACTGTATGACCTGAGTATGTTAAAAACTCTGGCTAAAGAGCTTTACAGTATGAATAATAACACTCTCATTTAAAGATTAGAAAGTAAATATTGTTAAAACAGTATACTCCTTCAGTTTACTAAATAAATAAATATAACTTTATGATAATTTTTTGATTTTCCTCAAGACCTAAAAAGTGTTTTCTATGTAGTGGCATTCTACTTATGCAGCATATAAAAATATAGAAAATATATAATTGTGTAATGTTAGAACAGTTAATCTGTTACCTTTGATATCATAATTTACCTCCCTGGACAGCAATAAATAAGATCCTTTTAGCGTCTCATTGCCATTTCATGTGCATTTTTAAAAAAGAATTGTATAAATTAAGCTAGATATTATCTTTGAAAGATCTGCATGTATCCGTTATCTTTGATCTGAGGTCATTTCTCAGTTCTTGTCTTAGTTGACCTAAGTGCGTTTTGACATGATGATTTCTTTTTCTTTGCAGCAGTTTCTTTATTGAGTTTCTAGGATACTGTACCCTTTTGATTTCCTCCTGCCTTTCTGGCTGCTTCCTCCCAGTCTCATGTCCTCAAATTTTTTAATGTTGGGATTTCTCCAGCCTCATTTCTTGGGTGTTCTTTCTATCTTTACCTGCTCCACAGACATCCTCATCCAGTTCACAGCTTTACCATCTGGGTGCTGATGGCTCCCAAATTTATAGCTCAAGTCCATACATCTCCTCTGAACTCCAGGCTTACCCATTCAGTTGCCCGACATTCCCACTGAATGTCTACTGGACATTTCATCCTTGACGGGTTCAAACTGAGGCCTGCTGCCCTTCCCCAGCCTTTTAACCCAGCTTCTTGTGTGTCTATCAAGCAGCAACAACTGCATTCTTCTAGCTGCTCAGGCCAAATCCCTTGGCAATTTCTTGACTCCTCTGTCACATCCCCTATAAAGCCTGTTTTGTTTTTTTTTTCTAATTTCATCTCCTATTACTCTCGTCTCATTCTCTCAGCTAGGTTGTGTTTTGTGACTACTTCTGCTATGGTCCTGCTTTGAAGCCTTTGCAGCTGAAGTTCCCTCTGCATGGTTTTCCTCCAGATAGCCTCATGTCTAGCTGCTTCACTTCCTTTGAGTCTTTACTTCGAAGTCACCTTCTATCTAACGTGTTGGATGCTTCTACCCCCTGCCGTTTCATTCCTTTTGCTGCTTTTCTTTCTGCTTTATATTTGTCACTATCTAATACACTTAATTGTTTTGCTTACTGTCTGCCAGAAATTAGCTCCATGACAGCAAGAATTTTAATGTGTATCATTCACTGTGATATTGCAAGTGCTTATAGCCATGCCTGGCACATCAGTTCAGTTCAGTCGCTCAGTCGCATCTGACTCTTTGCGACCCCATGAATCGCAGCAAATCAGGCCTCCCTGTCCATCACCAATCCCCGGAGTTTACCCAAACTCATGTCCATCAAGTCGGTGATGCCACCCAGCCATCTCATCCTCTGTCATCCACTTCTTCTCCTGCCCCTAAACCTTCCCAGCATCAGGGTCTTTTCCAATAAAAAGACCCTCAGCTCTTCGTGTGAGGTGGCCAAAGTATGGGAGTTTCAGCTTCAACATCAGTCCTTCCAATGACTACCCAGGACTGATCTCCTTTAGGATGGACTGATTGGATCTCCATGCAGTCTAAGGGTCTTAGACTAATGCAGACTAATGCTGAAGCTGAAGCTCCAATACTTTTGACTACCTGATGCAAAGAGCCGACTCATTGGAAAAGATCCCGATGCTAGGAAAGATTGAGGGCAAAAGGAGAAGAGAGTGACACAGGATGAGATGGTTGGATGGCATTACTGACTCAATGGACATGAGTTTGGGCAGACTCAGGGAGATAGTGAAGGACGGGAAGCCTGGAGTGCTGCAGCTCATGGTGTTGCAAAGAGTGGGACTTGACTTAGCGACTGAATAACAATGTGGTTAATAACTACCATATTGGATAGCAGAATTATAAAAGTATAAGTTGTGGAAATTAAATGTATAACTTATGCATAAGTAATCACAGTAGATTTTTAGGACAGAAGTGAGATTGCATGTTTTACTAGAAATCTTTTAATTGTGAAAAATAATATGTCTACATGGTGTTATGCAAATAAGTTCAGAAGAAGCTAAATTAAAAATATCTTCCTCTGAAGGAACTGACTCTCAGTTCCTCCTCCAAACCAACCATCGTTTCTACTTTTTTTTTCTTCCAGAAATAACCTTATAGGTAGACAAAAGAAACATCCTTTTAGACTTCTTTTTAAACCAAATTACAATCTAATTATTCTAAAAAATAAAAGATTTTTAAAATACTAATTCACTTGGTTTCGCTTCTAATCTTTTGTGGAGTGAGGTGGGGACTATACATGAGGATGTTTCTATTTTCTAGTATAAGTCCTCATACTGTAAGAGACTTGAAATGTATATGCTCCCAAATTTAAAGTTCAAATCTTCTTTACTCTTATTTTATCTGTGTAATATTTCTTACTAGCCAGTAATTTAAAAACATGCATTTCAAATAGCTAAACATTTAAGATTTTATATTGAGGGGGGGGGGAGGGAGGAGGGAGGGGGGATCCGGAGGGGAAGCATATGTAAACCCATGGTGATATCATGACAATGTATGGCTAAAACAATAATTAAAAAAATAAAAAAATTTATAAAAAAAAAAAAAAAAAAAAGATTTTATATTGATGTGATGTGCAATGGTAGAGTTTACCTTAGTGATAGGTCGATGTTATTTCCTACTCGATTACCACTTTTTATTAGTACAGGCTTTCTTATTAGGATATTTATTATATAAATGTATTAAAGCTTTATTATATTAGATTTATAACAATTGTGTGATATGATTCTAATAAAGCAAAATTGCTTTCTTTCCTCTACAGAAAACTTGAGAATATTGTCTTTAGGAAGAAACAACATAAAGAACTTAAATGGACTGGTAGGTTGCTATTTACTACTTAAAAAAGCATGCACTCTTTTCTTGAGTATATAAATAATACTTGTCTGTTGCAGAAACTTTTCAAAATAGAAAAGCAAACATAAAAAGTACCTATATAAAAAAAAACCTATATAAAGAAGATGTGGCACATATATGCAATGAAATAATATTCAGCCATAAAAAGAACAAATATGAGTCAGTTCTAGTGAGGTGGATGAGCCTAGAGCCTGTTATTTAGAGTAAAGTAAGTCAGAGAAAACCAAATTTAGACTATATATATATATGGAATCTAGAAGAATGGTATTTTAATGAACCTATTTGCAGGGAAGGAATGGAGATGCAGATGTAGAGAATGGACTTGTAGACACAGTGAGAGAAAGAGAGAGTGGGATGAATGGAGAAAGTACCATCAGCATATATACACTGTCATGTGTAAAATGGATAGCTGGTAAGAAGTTGCTGTATAACACAGGGAGCCCAGCCTGGTGCTCTGTGATGACCTCAAGGGGTGGGGTGGGGGAGGGGAGGGGATATGTGTATGATTATGGCTGATTTGCATTGTTGTGTGGCAGAAACCAACAGAACGTTGTAAAAATTAAAAAAAAAAAAGTGACTCTTTGTAAACGGGTATTCAGAGGTGAATCGAAGGGTTCTGTGCTGCTCACTTCCAACAAACAACAAACTTCATCTATTCAGTCTTTAAAAGGAAGCATTACCCAGCAAGGTAACTTCCAAAGAGCAGTTTTGAAACTGCTCCCATTTGCAAGCTCTGAGATTATTGACAGTAAAACAGAAATCCTGTGGGCTGGTTTAGAAAAAAAAAGTACCCATCAGTTCAATTCAGTTGCTCAGTCATGTCTGACTCTGCAACCCCATGGACTGCAGCACGCCAGGCCTCCCTGTCCATCACCAACTCCCAGAGTTTACCCAAACTCATGTCCATTGGTCCATGAGGCCATCCAAGCACCTCATCCTCTGTCGTCCCTCCAAAACACCCGAATAGGAATCAGTGTTCAGAGGAGCAATTTTGGAATTATCTTGAATTATCTGATAATATCCCCACATCTACCTGTCTACTTACCCATATAAATTCATAAAATGCTTGGAAATTCTTAGAGATTACATTCTGAAGTTAATAAAAGAAGTTTTTTTTCCCCCAAACCATAGCCAGTAGATGAATTGTTTGCTTTCTAGCTAGATATAGATAATAAAATCCTAATGATCTATAAAAAAATTTTTTATATTCTAAATGATTGGTAAATTTAAAGACATTTTGCTTTCTCTTCATTCTGTGAGCTTTAGATGGTAAAATGTCATATATAGGGGGACATTATTCATAGTGGGTAAAGTATTAAATCATAGTACAAAATTCCAGAATTTGTTATACTTCAGGTCGGACACGACTGCAGCGACTTAGCAGCAGCAGCAGACTAAACATTACTTTGAATTTTCTATAAAGGAAAAGTTTGCAGATACACCCTCAGATTTTTAGGACCAATATGATAAATGCTGAATGTTCCCCCAGGTATTTACTGAACACTAGATTCTTAAGTACTGATATGGTGTATAAGTTCTTCCATGAAATGTAATATATACCTAGAAACCAACAAGAAATTATAAATATAGGATTAAAGGCACGAATGGAGATATTATCTAGCTGAACCATCACTTAAATCTCTTTACTTTCTATAAACTTCTATCAGTAACCCCCAACAGTTGCTTTTTTCCCCTTGGTTTGTGTATGTGTGTGTGTGTATACGTATACCAAAAACAACATTTAATCTGACTAAAAGCTTTCTACTTATGCACAGACTGAAGAAAAATAAGTCTGCAAATGGATACAGATGCTGGATTTAAGATAGGTTCACATACTAACTGATTTATTCATCTAGACACATCAGCCTCATAGCATGATTTGAATAGCTGCCTCAGTAACTTACAGATAACTACTCCAGTATATGAAACATGGAATGTTAAATTGAAGGAAGGGAGTCTATATAAATATAAACTACTTAGAACTATTTGTTGTTGTTGGATTTCCACATTCAATACAGTTCAGTTGCTCAGTTGTGTCCGCCTCTTTGCGACCCCATGGATTGTAGTACGCCAGGCCTCCCTGTCCATCACCAACTCCCAGAGCTTACTCAAACTCATGTCCATTGAGTCAGTGATGCCATCCAACCATCTCATCCTCTGTCGTCCCTCTCTCCTCCCACCTTCAATCTTTCCCAGCATCAAGGTCTTTTCCAATGAGTCAATTCTTTGCATCAAGTGGCCAAAGTACTGGAGCTTCAGCTTCCACATCAGTCCTTCCAATGAACACTCAGGACTGATTTCTTTTAGGATGGACTGGGTGGATCTCCTTGCAGTGGCTCCTTAACTTTCACACTTCAGTTCAGATGCCACTTCCTCAGAAGAGACCCAACTGTCCTATCCTAAAACAGAACAGAATTCTAGTCAATAACTCTTACCACTCATAATTTTTCCCATTTTTCTTACTTGTTTATTCTCTTTCCCTCTCTTTATTTCTCCCTCTCTTTCTCTCTGTGTCACACACAAATCCTGGTAAGCGTATCAGTTTTGTTCATCAGCATCTACGCTGGTGCTTGATACATGTATAGGCACTCTATAAATATTGTGACTCCAAATATTTTATTACTTACAAAAACTATTAGGTTAAATTCTAAGAGTAATAGATGTAATTGTAAAAAACAAATCAAGCAATTCATAAATAAATGGAATATACTGTGAAAGTCTTTTCTCTCCCTACCTTAGCTCCATGAATAACAGAAATAATATTTGTATACTTTAAATTATTTTCTATGTACAAACAGACATCTGTGTATGTGTATGTACATGCAAGTGTGAGTGTGTGTGTGTTATATTTGTATGGATAATATATTGTGCATATTTTTCCTGCTGTTTTTTAATCAGGAATATCCTTCCATGTAAAAACAGGCAGATTTAATGCATTCTTTTCCATAGCTGTTGTTTTCTACTTTATCAGTATATACAGCAACTGTTTAACTATTCTAATACAGCTGAGCATGTAGAGTATTTCCATATATTTTATTGAGGAAGGGGGGTCTTTCTCTCTCTCTCTCTCTTTTTTTTTTTGCTATTACATATCATATTGTAGTGAACATCTTTTTTGTATATATCCTTTAGCAGTTGTTTGAATATTTACATAGGCTAGATTCCTAAAAATAGAAAAGCTGAGGTTATTTTTGTGCATTTAAATTTTGACAAGTACCATAGATTGTTCCCACAATGCTTATGCCATCTCCACTTCCATCAATGGTATAAAAATGAGGGTTAACCCCTCCATCCTCAATATCCCTGAGTATTATTCATATTTTTTTAATATTTGCCAATATGATAGAAACAATACATTGTTTTAATCTATATGATTTTGAACATATTTTTATATATTTATTTGTTATGTATGTTTCCTCTTTTGGAAATTGACCTAATATTTTTTACTGAGTTTCTGCTTTTATCTTTTTCTTCTTAAATTCTAGGCACTCTCCAATATTCCTAATAATTATCCAGTATTGACAGCTATATAGCAGACTCCTTACATGCATTATCTCACTTGAAATTCACAAGTAGATAATATTCTCATTTTAAGATAAAAAATCCTCAACCTTCATTTTCAGATAAAGAAACTGAGTATCAGATAGTTATATAAAGTGTCCAAGTATAGTGCACGGGCACTGTTACACCCTGTGGCTGAGATAAGTAGTCTATCAGTAGTCATCACAGTCTTCAGTGCATGTTTACTTTGTCCCAACTATTCTATATCAGTGAAAGAGTAAATTCAGCAAATTTGCTATTTGGAGAATTGTTCAAGTTGGCTATGTGAAAACTGACCGAGAGTCCTCACCTGCACATGTAAAATGCTACTAAATAAGTGAGAAAACCCTAGAATTGAGCCTAAAATTTCTAATTAGTACTTAATCACTACTTTTCTCTGCTGCCTCACATGTTCTAAACTGGAGATATGAGATGGCTGGGGATGCAGTGCAATGAAAATGTATGTAACTAAAGTTTAAATTATCTGAAGACTGATGCTATCTCAGTTCAGTTCAGTTCAGTTTAGTCGCTCAATCGTGTCCGACTCTTTGCGACCCCATGAACCACAGCACGCCAGGCCTCCCTGTCCATCACCAACTCCCGGAGTCTACCCAAACCCATGTCCATCAAGTTGGTGATGCCATCCAGCCATCTCATCCTCTGTCGTCCCCTTCTCCTCCTGCCCCCAATCCTTCCCAGCATCAGGGTCTTTTCCAATGAGTCAGCTCTTTGCATGAGGTGGCCAAAGTATTGGAGTTTCAACTTCAACATCAGTGCTTCCAATGAACACCCAGGACTGATCTCCTTTAGGATGAACTGGTTGAATCTCCTTGCAGTCCAAGGGACTCTCAAGAGTCTTCTCCAACACCACAGTTCAAAAGCATCAATTCTTTGGCCCTCAGCTTTCTTCACTGTCCAACTCTCACATCCATACATGACCACTGGAAAAACCATAGCCTTGACTAGATGGACTTTTGTTGGAAGAGTGATGTCTCTGCTTGTCAATATGCTATCTAGGTTGGTCATAACCTTCCTTCCAAGGAGCAAGCATCTTTTAATTTCATGGCTGCAGTCACCATCTGCAGTGATTTTGGAGCCCCAAAAAATAAAGTCTGACACTGTTTCCACATCTATTTCCCATGAAGTGATGTGTATGATATACTAATTAGATCCTTGGAGAGAAGGTATCAGTTTACCTGAGGGAGGCTGGTTAAATCACAGAGTTCTAATATCAAAGTGCTGGAAAGGACTGATTTAAACATTTTACTTTGAAACTGTTGTTTCTTCTTAGAAAGTTGAAATTAAGATAAACTGTGGGCCTTAGGATGACATACTGAACTAACTCAGGCCACTCCATTCTCAGCTTTTCCCCCTTGGTTCCATATGTATGGAAAATGCATTAATGATCTTTATCCAGAGTATGTTTATTCTCTCTATAGTCTTTGAAGTGACAGGTACCAGAACATAGACCTGGGTCCTACATTCTAGACATTACCATGCAGATGTAGGTAAATTCTTTTGGGCTAGGGGATTGAGGGAGTACCCTGGCAGTCCAGTGGTTAAGACTCCACTCTGTCACTACAGAGTGCAGAGGTTCAATCCCTGGTTAGGGAACTAAGATCCTGCATGCTCAGCCAAAAAAAAGGAAAAAAAAAAAGAGGACCTTGAACATTGAATTGATTCTGCCTAGTAGTTTTTGTTTTTTAAGGAACAAATAATCATTACATTTTGTCTTTTGTATATGAAAGAAAAGGTTTTGTGCTACCATCGATTCTATCTAGCATTTAAGAGTCAGTATGATATAATCTTTATATTGTAATGATGGGTTTTGAGTTTTATACATCAAAAAAAAGAAAAAGAGAGAGATGAATTGATGGATAGGTAGCAGGATGGATAGATGGACAGATATGTAATAGGAAAAGAGAGTAAAATGTTACAGTAGAAGCTGGTAGTGGACATATGGATATTTACAGTAATATTCTTTCAATTTTTTTATGTTTGAAAATTTTCATAACAAATATTGGGGAAAAAAACACCCTGAAAGTTAGACCTAAGTCTACTTTTTTTCTTTTTTTTGCTGCACCCTGTGACACGTGAGATCGTAGTTTCTTATGCTGCACCCTCTGCCTTGAAGGCCCAGAGTCTTAACCACTGGACCACCAGGGAAGTCTCCTAGGTCTACTGTCTAATGGCGCTGTTGGGAATTCCCTGGCGGTCCATGGTGAGGACTCTGAGCTTTCACTGCTGTGGGTCCAAGTTCCATCCCTGGTTGGGGAACCGAGATCCCACAAGCTGCATGGTATGTTTAAAAACAAAATAGAATTGTGATCTTAGAAAAAGCCCTTAATCTATGTTAGAAATTAAATAACATGATTTTCCTATTTTAAATAAGGATCAAATAATAGCAAGTATAGGGAAGTAATTTGAAAAGTATACTGTTCAATAAAAGTGATAAAATAGTGTTATTATTCCCCCTCTTGATGATTACAGTATCTATTCTCAGTTCTTCAGTTTGAAGAAAGGAAGAAAATGTTCTACATGGCTTCCTTAATGAGAAAAAACTCCCATACAGCCTTCAGCTCTCCTGCCAGTGGACAGGGGGTCTCAGTTCTCTCTGAAGGCCATTGTCTTTATGTTTTTATATAAAAAAAAAACATGTAAATCAAATTGCTTTCTTTTTCAGGAAGCAGTAGGGGACACATTAGAAGAACTGTGGATCTCCTACAATTTTATTGAGAAGTTGAAAGGGATCCATGTAATGAAGAAACTGAAGATTCTCTACATGTCTAATAACCTGGTGAAAGACTGGGGTGAGGCTGGCTTTTTGCTAATCTTCTGCCTCATGTTTATAGGAAATAGCCCAGTAGGGAACAAGATATAATTGAGGACATTTCTTTCTCAGCACAGAGGGAAATAGCTATATGAGTTCCTATATTTCATCTAAACACTTGAAATTTACATTTAAATGGTTACTTAGAAATGGTTGTAAGGCCCTGGTCCTATTAATCATGAAAAAAAATTTCAATTATTGTCCAAAGGCTAAAAAGGAATCAGTTTAATAATTCTTAGGTAGAAGACTTATTTAACATGTAATTGTCTTTCCTTTTTGTTGTACACCATTCATTTAGCATTTTAAAGCCCTGCTGTGTGCCTTGAAGCATGCCAGGCTCTTGAGATACATAGTTGAATAGGACACTATCCCTGCCCTCAAGGAGTTCATGGCTCAGTGAGCAAGATTGTGAGTTAATAATTTGAAAACTGGGTGATATGTTCTACAGTAGAGGCTTGAATGAACTTAAGGCTTTAAGTATTCAGAGATGAAGGGATGGGCAGAGACAAAGGCAGTTTAATTTAGCTGATACTGATGCAGTACAGTATAGGGAAGACTACCACTGGAGGTTGATCTATTGATTCTGAGCCTCATTTCTTCTTTGTATCCAATCCTTAGGCTAACACAAAGGTAGAAGAGGTATGTCACCCTTTCTATAATGTCTTCAGAGAGTGGCTTCCTATGGCATAATTTCCCCTACTTCCTTCAAAATCTTAACAAGTTGTTCTGAATATTCACAGACTAAGAGCTAGTGGTATTGGAATTCAACCCCTAAAATCATAACGGTAAAACTTGCCATTTTAATATGTAATATATTCTTTGTACTTGTAGCTGAATTTGTGAAGTTGGCAGAACTGCCATGCCTAGAAGACCTGGTGTTTGTAGGCAATCCCTTGGAAGAGAAACATACTGCTGAGGGGAACTGGATTGAAGAGGCAACCAAGAGAGTGCCCAAACTGAAAAAGCTAGATGGTGAGTGACTGGGGGCCAGCTTGGAAATATTTTCTGGGTATAAGAATTGAATTTGTAGCACGGAATCATGAAAAGCAGCAAAGCTTAAGAAAATGATAGATTCTCTCTCTTCTCCAAGGCCATGTCTGTCCATAGGAAATTTTATGGTCCCAGTTTGGGCCAGAATGAAATGAAAAACTTCCAAAATCATCCCTAAACCAAAAGCTTATGAGAAATATGGGTTTATTCTCAAGTCCCAAAGATAATATATTGCAAAATAATTAGACATAAATGGTAAACAGTTGCTTTTTCACAATTGGATCAAAATTGTAGTGTTTTCTCTCCTTCCTCTCCCTAATTTTAATTCCCCAGTACCTAAGATTGGAGAAGGAAATGGCAACCCACTCCAGTATTCTTGCCTGGAAATTTCCATGGACAGATTAGCCTGGCGGGCTACAGTCCACGGGGTTACAAAGAGTTGGACATGCCTGAGCAACTGAGCACACACTCACTATTTAAGATAGGTGACAATGTCAAGAAAAACCCTTGACTGATTGGGTTCAAGTCCCAGTTTTACCACTTAATTAGCTTTTTTGTCATGGGTTCAAGTCCCAGTTTTACCACTTATTAGCTTTTTTGTCATGGGTTCAAGTCCCAGTTCTACCACTTTTTTGTCATTGTGCTGGTTAATAATTCATCTTACCAAACTTTCTTCTTTTGTCATCTAAAATCTAGAAATGATAAAAATTACAGACCTCTCTGGGTCATTCCTCCTCCCAGTGGTGCTATTAGAAAGCCATTCATGCTGTATGTTCCCTTTTGTCCCTGTGGTTACTTATCAAATGGTAAAATAACAAAAGCTGTAGACTGCCTCTTGTGGGACGTATAGGAATAAACAAAAAGAGGCAAGCAGGTTTCTTAGATACTAGTGATGTTCTATTTCTTAAATTGGATGATAGGTATATAAAAATTGGTTCTGTTATTCTTTAAATTACTTATATTGTACCTATATGAAAGAATGTTCATAATTTAAAATAAAATAGCAGAAAAGAGAGGGTATATTAGAGTCTTGGACTTTAGCCTTTTTATGTTCAACTTTGGTTGGACTCCAAGACTATTTGAAGTCATTTGTCTTCCTTTCTGATTGTGCACAGAAAGTGAATCCCTTCCATTAAGAATACAGAAGAATCTCTTACGTAGACCCTGAATAGACCATGCCACGTTTAGCCTTTTGACTTCAGGCCAGTATGAACAGCCCCTGGAAGAATATAGAAGACCTGGTGTTTAAACCAGTGAGATAGATCATACATGGCCAGGGCTGCTAACAAGCCTATTTTTGCTTCTCTTCAGTTACTTGTAAGAAAAACTGAGAGATGTTAAAGAGCTAAAATGAAAAAGACAGACTATACCAAATGTTAGTAGAAAATGGAGCAACTAGAACTCTCATAACCTGCTGGATGGCAACATAACTTGGTATAATTTTGGAAAACTAGCATTATCTACAAAAACACTTACGCGCACACCCCTTATGACCCAGCAAATTTTCTCCTAGTTACATACCCAAAAGAAAAGAGTGTGGATGATTACCAAAAGGCATGTATGACAATGCGTACAGCACCACTATTTTAATAACTGTAAAGTGGAAACAACCCAAACGCCCACCAGCAATAAATAAATTGTGACATATTCGTACAATGGAACATTAAATAACGATGAGAATGGATGAACTATACCTTCACACAATGTGCATGGATGATGCAAACATATTTTTGAGCCAAAGAATCCAAAAACAGAGTGTGTGCAATATCATTCTAGTCATACCAGTTTCAAAGTCAAGCAAAATAATCTATGGTGTTAGACGTTAGGATAGCATATACTTTTTGATGGGGGACAATGACTAGGAGGGGGCCTGAGGAAGTTCTGGGGATTCTGATAATGTTCTCTTCCTAATCTGGGTGCTGGTTACCAGATACGTCCATTTTGGGTACATTTATCAATCTGCATACTTGCAATTTGTGTACTTTGTATGTGTATTTCAGCAAGACAGTCACTAGCCCCCACAAACCGATGCTGTGGGAAGTACAGAGAGGTAAAACTCTGCTCATTGCCATAAAGAAGAATCACACAGGTAGAGGCACTGGAGTTGGTTCTTAATTAAAGCTAGGGCATTGATGGGAGGCGTGTTGGGAAGGCCATTCCAAAACGGAGGAACTTTGTTAACCAGGGGTCCAGAGGTGTAGTGGTTTGCAAGATGAGTTTGGGAGACAGTTGAGTTGATCAGTTTACCTGGAGTGGAGGGTGACTGATTGAAGAGGTAAGGCAGAATAGTTGACTAAGGTCAAATTATGGGCATGCTTCAAATGCCAGAGTTCAGAAATGGGTTTGCCCAGTGAGAGCCTGAAGATGTATTTTGTTTTCTGTTCCTTGGTTCTTTTTATTTTTTTCCAATTTATCCTCAATGTTTAATGTCTAGGGGAGTAACATGGAAATTCAGATTCTGGCAATACTGGGGTTATATATTTTGTGAAAAATGAGTATTTCTTTGTGTTTAATATGCAAACTTTTTCTTGTGTATAGGGCCTTAATTTTCTGCCTGGTACCTGTAGGTGTTTTTATTTGCAGCTCTTCATTTGGGGAGCTGAATATGTATAATTACCTAATCAGCTTGGAAATTCTTCTTAGAGGTTTTTTGGATAACTTGAAATTTAAAAGATTATTTTGTGATATCATTTTATTATGGCACACCACAGCATCCTCAGGTTTATAGAAAAATATTTTCATGTAGAATTTCACAGTCTCTTGAGAATTGACCAGAAGTGATTTTCTTTTTCATTCTAGGTACCCCAGTAATTAAAGAAGATGAGGAAGAAGATAACTAACACTACATTTTCCACTTTGTGTTAACTTATTTAAATGTCATAAGAACAATAGATAAGTTTTGTATAGTTGTTTATTTCAAAGATTCTGTGTGAGGCAAATGGTTCTTAAAACAAACCTCTTATTCCTATCTTTTATTCTCTTAAACCTATTCAGTATTTCTCCCCCACAACAACACTAACCTTATATATTCTAATTCTCTTTTTAGAAACTATACATTTTCAGTTTTTGTCTTCAGTCCCAGTTACATACTGTGTGGCCCCATCTACTGAGACCTTTATAGACCAGTCATTTTTAACAACGAAAGAAATGTGTTGCTTTATTCAGTTTGTTTAGATGTTTTTTAGGCCAGGCATTTAAATATATATACTTAACTATTGAATCTGTAGGCCATCTTTCCTGAAGGTCCGTCTCTATGACTCAGAAGCACAAATATGTCATGCCTTTGGTTTGGGAAGAGTTCCTCTTAGAAATACAGCAGCCCTAGAATCAAGACACCAAAGTCGAATTGGAAAAGTTAGGGTGAAAAAAGGAAAAATTAGTACCTTGGAGGCCTTATAAGCCCATGTTGTATTTACTTATCTTTTGTTCCATGAGTGTGTGCATTGTCAACTGGAATTTACATTGTATCGACCTGCATGTCCACTCAAGTCCTGTACACAGTCAGCCAGTTGTTCTGTGATCCAGGTCAGTGGTTAAAACGACTGTCATGATCGCTCCTTTGACCAATACTTTGGCCTTATTACACATGTGGACCTGATCTTAGGCACACTTTTTTGGTTTATAGTTCCTTATTTGTTATATAAAGAAATGTATATAAGCAGTAGTTATATTTGAATCCCTAGCTTAAATGTTGGCCATTCATATTTTTTAAAATTTGCCCTAATAACTTCAGTCTGTTGACTGTCATGTTGAAAGAAGTAATTGTTGTAAAGGTATAAAGACTGGATTTGGTATCTTTCAATAAGTCAAATTTAGTATTTCAAAGTATATTTTTAGAAATGTTTAAGTTAAACACCTCTAAAAATAAATTATGTAAATGGTTGTGGAAGGAAAAGAGATGTTTAATTATGGAATCCCAGGCAAATGGCAATATTTTTAAGGATTGCCTCTTCTGTGAAGGACACTAGGTGATTTAACCTCAGAACTGCAAAGCAATAGCTGGATGCAGAATTTAGAATTTATCATATAAGAAAAATTGTTTTTGGAAAATGCAAGATATGGTAATCAGTAATCCAGATGAAGTCCATAGTAGGCCGTGACTGGGTCACTGATAGATTGCAAAAAAGAAGTTGAGACCCTCTACCCAACTGTGCCTAAAGTCCCTCAACCAGAGACTATTAATGGTTGCTATTAATATTTCCCCATTTACTTGTGTAAAACCAGTCAAAGAAACAAAAGTAGTCCTGGCTTTCAGAAGTTTTCAGCTATTTTAGTAGGAACTACATGATTTCTCTGAATCACTCTGATCAAAAGGGACCACTGCTTTGACAATCATTCTAAATAAAAGTCTAGTACTTTTTTAGCTTCCTTTTGCTCTTCTTTAGTTTGATAGGAAGAAATCTTTGCTCTGACTGGCTTACACATTCAGAGCCTTTGAGTATTTCTTTTCTGAACCATAGGCAATGAGAATTACCCTTGGTGATATTTAAGGCCCATAAACTAAGAGGGAAGACGATCTTTTCTTGTACTTTGCACTTCATCTAGTAGGTAAGTTTGAAGCCATATTGCTCCGCATGGATGTATTTGCAAAAGTTACGCTGGAAGTGAATATAACAGGGAATGAATGAATGACTTCGTATTGAACTTATTTATAAAATGGCTTACACTGTTGACTTTTTTGAATTCTGTAGTATAGAAACTAATTTTGCTTCTTTTTTTAAAAAAAATTTTAATTGGAGGATAATTGCTTTATCTCCTGGTTTCTTAATGTCTTTTAATCACTGATAGTTCTCAGAGAAGTGTAAGGTGCTTTTCTGTGTTCATTTCACACACAATTTATAATTCAGTTGCATTCAACAAATATTTGAATGTCTTCTGTGCATCCTTTTCTTAGAATTAGAGCCAGAATTCATGTCATTAGAAAATGAAAGATAAGGTATATGAAGAAGTTCAGAATATTCTTTGAAATAATTCTTTATGTCATCCTTTACTGCTGCCAGTTTAGCTGCTAGTAAATGCCTTTGGTTTATGCTTCTTGGATTAGATAGTTGACCTGCCTGAAATGGATTCTGTGTTCCTGTTTAAAGCATAATGCCATTTTAGTGGATCATTCAATTTCTTCTATTCTTGTAGTGATGGAATCAGTGAAAGTGAAAAATGAAGGTCACTCAGTTGTGTCTGACTCTTTGTGATCCTGTGGACTGTAGCCTGCCAGGCTCCTCTGTCCGTGGAATTCTCCAGGCCAGAATACTGGAGTGGGTAGCTGTTCCCTTCTCCAGGGGATCTTCCTGACCCAGGGATCAAACCAGGGTCTCCTGCATTGCAGGCAAATTCTTTACCAGCTGAGCTACCAGGGAATCAGTACAGTATTTTAATTTTTCACAGGAAATTTTATTATAGCCTACCGAGGAATTCAGCTTTCCTATGTTCCCTAACTCTAAGCTTAAGTTTGTATTACCTACTGAGGTTTTGAAAGATTTTTGTGCTCTTTGTAAATAGGAGTGTGTTCCTTTTAGGAGTGTGTTCCTTTAAACCAGAGTTTCTCAACCTGGCACTATTAATATTTTACGCTGGATAGTGTTGCAGGGGATGGCTGTTCCTTGTAGTATGGGGTGTTTAGCAGCATCTCTGACTTTTATGCACTAGACGCCAGTAGAACACTCTCCCAAGTTGTGACAACCAAAAGTGTCTTTAGACATTGCCACCTGTCCTCTAGGGCGTCAGGGTGGGAACAGATTCACCCTGGTTAAGAACCAGTGCTTTGCAGCAACATTTCTTTTTTCAAGGTCCATTTGTTTTCATTGTGTAGTCATATGCTACCTGAGTTGTTTCAGAGGTGATGTATTTGATAATCGTGGATGGAAGGAAATGGTCACTGGTGTTTTCCTTTGTAATGCTCTTTTTAATAATTTTCATGTAACATTAGAAACTCAGGGCTGGAAGGCTCAACTTATGTTTTTCAGCAGGGTCTCTACTTTTATTGTTTAGCATTCTGACTTATCTTAGGACAGTAAGTATTAACCTACCTCTCCTTACTATCAACAGAATCCAACTTTATGATAGATTTTGCTTTGTCTTTGAAGTTTAACATTTTGAGGATTCTTTAGAAAACAGACCATCATTCTTTAGGTGTTCATTCTTTATTCATTCATTGTCCAGTAATGCACAAATTTTGTAGACTGTAGCAGTCATTAAATACAGAAAAATATTGTATAAAAGTTGGTAATTATATTTGAAAGTAGCTGGCATAGACGCTGATTTTGCATGTGATCACAAGAATGTCTGGTCATGATAACTGGCCAGTAACTTGGTATGATTACTGGATCTATTCCACAAATAGAGGTGGTATAAGACATGTTAATGTGGTTCCTGTATAGAAAGAGAAATTTTGACTTGAATAGACACTTCTGATACCTCTTAACCAGTTGGCCTGAAGTAGAATAAGGAGGAGTAAGAAATGAATCTTAACTGTTATCCTCAGAGTTGGTGATAATGTAAGTTGAGTTGAAGGTAGTTGTCTGTGCGACCCAGAATCTTCCAGCTGGATTTTTCTTAGGACTACATGGAAAAAGTGTAGGGCCTAGAAAAGGTTAGATTAAGTCACTAACTTAAAAAAAAAAACTGGGGGGGAAATGTCAAAGTATTGATCATATATAGTCTGATTGTCTAACTGCAATCTGATTGTTCACAAAGACCTTACATTGTAAATATTGGCAAAGGGAGAAAAATAACTTAAATTGGAAGTTATCCTTTAGCAGAAATCAGTTCCTTTGGCATGCATTTTCTTTATTTGGCCTGCTTAATATGTCTGTAAATAACTGAATATAAAACAAATTCAGTGCAGCAGAGCTGGTGCTTCTGACACAGCTGACTTGACCATATTCCTTTATCTTCACTTTAGCATGAGCTTTTAACTATAAAGTGCAATAAAAAAACATTAAGGGTATGTTTAAAAAAAAAAATCACCGAACTTTTAGAAATTCCTCATTTACATCTCCATTCCTGCCTTATTATCAACCAGCAACTACAAAGAAAGAAAATGAACAAGTAGACTGTCTTACCTTTTTCTAACCTAAGATAAATTTTCACTTGACATTTGGAGGAGTCATAACTGGATTCTAGTTAATTTCCCATATTGGGCAGGTTAGAAGGAACCAGCCAACCAAATTATGATCTAGCAAGTTTAACAAGGAGGTGAGGGAGAGGAAGCTATTTTACAGTAGATTTGCACTTTAAAATGAACTGGATGTTGGTGAAAAGTACTCTCAAAGGGCAGATGGATAAATACCTAGCCTGCATGTGGATATTAGAGCATTAAAGCTCATCCTTGCTCGTTCTGAGCCCACCGGAGCAGTAGTTGTGTGTCAACATAATCAGAGTCAGGATTTCCTATTTCCCTAGTTGGTGTCATCTTCCATGTCTGCTACATGAAGTCATCCCTCTGGGAGATTTCTTAAGTAGAATTCTGCTACTCAGAATGGCAACTTTGTGAGTTATCTTTCCTACATCTAGATTTAAAAAATTTAGACATTGGCTAGATTAAGTTGTGGCTAATGTTACAGTGGTGGGGTGTTCTTTGCTCTTTTGACCTGTCTCTGAGGTGCTATTGCCTAGAGTGATGAATGTCATCAGAAGACCAGTGAGTTGGTAGCTGTGGAGAATATACATGTAGGCAGCTCCTTCTCCCAGGGTGTCAGTCATGGTCACGAGCATCATTCCAGAATCTTTGGCTTCTAGAACCAACTCCATTCTGAAGAACATTTTAACATGTATTAATACTTTGGTAATAATCTTTTATATGCAGGAATTTTGTAGCATGACTTTATGACTAAACTTATTGTGTTAAATTATTTAGAAATGTTGAGTTTCCAAATGTTATTTTGTGAGACTTGTTTTAAAACAGTAATAAATTGTGTTATTTTATAAAAAATCTATTTGTATCTTTTTTGGTTCCTGTCCATTAGTTTTAACTAATACAGAGCAATTATGTGAACTCTCAAGGATATTCAGTTCCAAAGAAATTCAGTCTTTGGGTAAGATTCCACACAGCTTGTGTGTGAGTGAGAGGGAGAAAAAGAAGGGGGGACTGACTCATTTCTTTATGCTAAAATTATTTTCCAGTGGTTTACCACCAGTGATAATCTCTCAGGTTTGTAAGTCTTACCCAGAAGTTCTCTGGGCACCGTTTCAAATGACTTAAGATCCGGGAAGAAGCACGTCCAGAGACAGCAAGTTTCGGCTGCACTGGGCCGTTGCTGGTCCTCGCCTCATCTCCAGAAGTGTACAAGGTTAAGCTTGGCCTGTAGGCCCTTGATTTGTTGTCTGAAATGGCCTAGTGTTGGCCAGCTCTTTTCTGATACCTAAGAAACAGGAAGAATCCAGCAATAGTAGCAATATTACACATTTTCCCAGCACATATTCTGTGCTGTCAAATATAGCTCTGGTCACAGAACGGGACTGTAGTACAGTTTCTACTTCTTTATTCCACAGTTCTTTTGTTATGAGGATATGTTTCTTGATGTTGTCCTCCTTTATAAAGCAGAGTTTGAGCCTATAAAGAGAAAACCTTAATTCAGATCATAAATAACATGTTATTTTCAGTTCATTGTTTTCTAGAATAAAGGGTGAACATCTAGAATTCTGACATTGTTTTCTCCATATATATATATTGCATTAGTATGTATGTATATGTAGATATATGCAATTATTATATATGAGAGACTCCTAAATGATGACCTTCCCTCCTAAAATGCAGTCACCTCTGCAGCCATAAAAAGATACGGTGTATCCCTATATACAGGCAAAGTATGTCCATATTGGGTAAAAAACATGAAGAGCCTATTCTTTTTGTTATGAGTGTAATGTGTGTATATGTGTACGGTGGGAAGAGGGAGTATGACGATGATGGTGTGTTGGCAAGAAGGTGGGAGTGTGTGTGAAGACAGGATTGTGAGAAGTGAGGAGAGTGTGTACCCAGTGCCAAGCCTGTGGGAAGGGAGGAGGAAGTTATGAGTAGGGAAGAAGGGGAATGCAGACATGCTTATGGAGGTAAGTTAAGGTCGGCAAATGTGTTGCAGGGGTCAAAGGTGTGATGTGCGTGTTGAGAGAAGAAAGGAAGATGCAGGAAGTGAAGTGAAGTCGCACAGTCGTGTCCGACTCTTTGCGACCCCGTGGACTGTAGCCTGCCAGGCTCCTCCGTCCATGGGATTTTCCAGGCAAAAGTACTGGAGTGGGCTGCCATTGCCTTCCCCAGGGGCTCTTCCCAACCCAGGGATCGAACCCAGGTCTCCCGCATTGCAGGCAGACGCTTTACTGTCTGAGCCACCAAGGGAGCCCAAGATGGAGGAACAGACATGGTGAGTGAGGACATCAATGAGTGTACAGAAAAATTTCTTAGACCATATACCAATTATCAGCCTTTATAAGTGAATTTACCTTGTGATCGTTATGCAGGCCAGCTATAAATCTAAGGCCTTGTTACAATGGGAAAACTCCACTGAACTCTTATGTTCATTTAACCACTTCTGGATTTACTAGAATTTCAAAAGATGGACAACTTCAGTTACTGAATCTCTGGAACCAAATAAACATGCTTTAAGCCATATTTCTCTTTTTATATCCTCTTGATATAAGTGACTGCTGTGATACTGAACCATCAATTTTATACAAGTATGAGGAGTTAATTATTCCTGCAGTGAAACATTTTTAGCTGAAAAAAGATTTAAAAGAGCTGGGATGGAGGGGTTGGAGGGGGAAGCATTGTTAGGTAACTTCCTAAACTCCATTTCAGGATTTTCTAACATTTTATAGTAAGTTAATATTTAGTTATGTCTATTTTTCCTTTCAAACACTCGCCTGGTAGAAAACATGCAAAAATGGAATATATTGAAAAGTACTGCAACTTCAAATTACACAGTACGATATAAAGCTTAAAGTAAAAGAACTGAGGTTTGGGGTTTTTTTCAGTGACATGGTGAAGTCTTCCTAAGAAGAGCTTAATTACACTGAAATTTTTCATACATGTCAGAAAAACAAGACAACAGAATTTAAAAAATACTTTTATTAATATACATGTATTTGATAACTTCAAAGTTAGAACACTTAGAACCAGCATGAACAAGGTAAACTACTATTCAATGATAAAGATTTGAGATGGGGGAATAGATACTGAGCTGGTTCATATTAGCCTCCTTGTTCTATTCGTATCTTGTTCAGTGAAAACTTGATTTACACAACTCTGTAAGTGCAGTATTTCTAATACCTCATTTTGCAGCCTCAGAACATGTCTCAATTAAACTGACCTAGATGTTTAAAGAAGAAAAATAAGAAATTTGCACTGAAAAGTTGAAGAATATCTAATTTACATTTCTTCCCATTAATATAAATCAGGAACAATTTACAGTAAACGCAAAAGCTACTCATGATAGTAGTAATAACAACAGTTCACATTTTTGCTCAACACTGCTTGTGTGAGCCAGGCCGTGCACTAAACTTCTGAACATGCAATTTCAGTTACCTCTGGGAAGTGTCACGCGTCCCCGTGGTTTTCACAGCTGATGATGACGTCATGATGACAGCCGGCAGCACTGATAACTTGCACTCTCCAAGCCTTTCCCTGGCACGGTGGCTGACATGACTCACTTGTGCTGCAGCAGCTCTGGTGCTCGCTTGCAAGCTTTTACCACTGTTAACGTGACTATGCAGGCCTGACTTACCCCAGAAAAACCACGGCTAAGTCTTTATCACTAGGAGACATACCTGCACAGAGACACGAAAGACACGAGAGCACAGAGACACGAAAAGCAGCTGTGATCTAGGTCTGCACTAAAGCCCGTTTTCTTGGGACTCAAAAGTGCCCCTCCACGCCAACTGCAAGAGGGCGGCTTCAGCCGCCTCCTCCTCTTCCTTGGCGGATCCTCCTCTTCCTCTTCACGGATCTGCACAAGCAACTGGAAGAGGTTAGGGGCCGGGCCTTCCACAGCCCCCGTCAGCCACAGCTGCCTTCGGATGGCCCCGCTGTGGTTGGCCCCTGCAATGACTTGTTCCAGGCGGGCTTGGTTCACGTTCTCTTTATCTATGGCCCCCTTCTCCACTACCTTCTGCAGCAGAGGCTCCAGACGAATGACATAGGCAGATAATTTTTCTCCCGGATTCTGGTAAGTGTTCAGAAATCTGACCTGCACATCCCTGGAGCTCTCCACGCTTCCAAACACCTGCTCAAGCGCCTTCAGGCATTCGGCGGTGGTTATATCTGGGTTGTTGGTCTTGAGGATGCGGATGACATCAGCGGCAGGGCCTCGAAGACGCTCCATCAACTGCCGCCTCTTTTCTCTATCAGACACGTGCCACTCCTCTATGACCTCATTAGCATGCTCCAGCCAGGGCTCAAATGTCTCCTCCCCAGGCCCCGGGATGTCCCTCCCTGAGAACAACATCAGCTTCTTGTACCATATGGACTCAACAAGAGGCTGAATAACATTATCCAAAATATAGTTTAGCATCTCTGCTGGCATATCTGGGCCTGGGGCCCGAGCAGGGTTCTCAAACCCAAGGACACGGGCAACATCCTGCACAGTCCATCCCTCTCGGGCTAGGAAGAGATGCAACCTTTCTAGAAATTCAGCGTCGGAAGTCGGAGGCTTAAAGACTACTTTCCAGACCCCTCCTTTACCCGTCATCTCCCTGGGGATGGCAGCGTAATCCACAGTGCCAGTGAGTTCTAACAAGGCTGCTTTGGCATTCTCTTCCCTCCAGAACATTCTCCCAAGCACTCGATAGTGCACCTGGGGCATCGCAGTCTGGAGGGTCTCTTCGATTTCAGCCTCATCACAGTTCATCGGGATGCCCCAGGCCAGTAGGGCTCTCTGGGAATTCACATCCATCCCTCTACACCAGTCTTCCAACAGTGTCATCGCCATTTTCCCCAACTATCAAGGGCCCACAGTTAAGACTGTGGCTCCCAGTGCTAAAGGACTTAGGAAGACAGCAGACACGGCCCTGCAATTGGCCCGAGGGAGTCAAGCTTCACGCAGTTACAGTAACAAACGACACCAGAGTCCGGCTCTCGTCCTCTCACTGCCCCTACCAACGTCCGTCCTCCGCGTCCTCGGAGCGAAGGTTGGGGGATGCTCAGTCACGCGTCGGCGTCCGCGGGCCGGGTCCCGCCCCTGCAGGCAGGCTGTCGCGTCTCCGCACAGAGGCCCGGAGGGACTGCAGGCGGAGAAGGCAGGAGACGCCGCGCTCCGAAGAGGCCGCCGGGGTGTGATCCCGGGGCGTGGCCGCCAGTTCTCCGCAGCCCAGGCGCCGGCCACTCGCTGCTGCTGCTTCTGGCATCAACCCGGCTTCCGCGGTCAGAGCTCGGCCTTCAGGCGCGCGCGGAGCCGCTCCTCTGCAGACTGCGCGCTGGGCCGCCCCTGCAGGGGCTGACTGTCCAGAGGGCGCAGCGAGGCCAGCCCAAGAGCGGCTTCTTCGCTGGCGCAGGTAGACCCCTCTGGGCGGCGAGGACAGTCGGCTACTCTGAGCACCAGCAGCCGAGGCGCGGGAAGGAGGCGGAAGCCAGGCTAGAGGCGGCGCCGGCGAAGACAGGCCGCAGCGGCTGCGCGTGGGCTGCGGCGAGCTGATCCGGAGCGGCGCAGAGGCCGCCGGCCAGACCGACCCGCAGCCCGCCTTGGCGCTACAGAGGCGGCGAGGGGCGGGGCCCGCCGGCGAGTGGCTTTCGCCCCGCCCCCGAGCCGAGGCCTGCGCGAGCGTAGCCAAGGCAACGGCGGCCGGGAAGACGCCAGACCCTGGCGCTCTGGCTGCCTGCGGTTGCCATGGCGGCAGCAAGGGGCCCGCGGAGCATTCTCTGATGGCGCATTTCCTTTGTCACACTTTTCAGATTTTTTTTTTCCTTCTTAAACAAAGCACTGTGTTTAAAAGTTTAATGTAATTCTGGAGTGAATTGAAGATGATATGAGTCAAGGAAGACTTAACTCACGTCCAGTGCAGTTCAGTTCAGTCGCTCAGTCGTGTCTGACTCTCTGCGACCCCATGGACTGCAGCGCGCCAGGCCTCCCTGTCCACCACCGACTCCCGGAGTGTGCTGTTCAAAAACAGATGCTGTACCAGCCGATCGATCGCACTGTTCACCCTCTGCGAACTTCATCCCAATGAGACTAAAACGCTGAAAGTGTGTGGTGTTCTCCTGTCAGACACTGAGTTGAGGCTTTTTCTTCTAAAATTATGTAAGAAGATCTAGATCTATTAAGTAACCTTTGTAGCCAGGCAAACGCTAGTGTGTTATTTCCCCTGTCCTGGTATCATTGACAATGGGCTGATAAAACAGAATGCTTATGGTTCAAAAATTTCAAGTAGTCCCTTGCAAGCAAGCCAAAGCCTATTTACATCAATCCCAGATGGTGAAAATCTCCCCTAAAGGACACAGCATTCAACTATGAATTTTTAAAACCTTATTTAATAAAAGGTTTAAAGATACAGAAGAACATTCAAAAGTAAATAAGTTACATAGGTACATTACAATCACATCAGCAAGATTTTCTTTAGTGTGTTAATTTTTTTTTTTATAAAAAGCACACAAAAAATAAAATCTTCAGTCTGGTCTATCACAACTGTACAGCAAGAGGTAATATTTATATATATGTACACTATTTTAATATGTAACAGTCTTTTTAAAAAAGGGTGCCACAGGCAGCAAACACACAGAAGGCAGTGTCTGATTTTTTTTCCAAAATAAAAGGAATATACTTATTTATATGCTATTAAAATATTTGTACAATAATTACAGACTGTCAAGGCTGTTCCTGTGCTCTGTCCCCTCCAACAAGGCCTTCGACTGAGAGACAAATGAGGAAAAGGTGAAACAGCTGCAAATTGTTAGAGGCAAATATTAACACAGCAAAAATATGGGGAGGACATACAATTGTTTTATAAAAATATGCATACTTCCTGTAAACCTAAGGAGTTAGGCTTGCCAGTCTGGTAATAAATACCATCCAAGAAAAGTGAGCCTCAATAAAAACATTGAACTAGCTGAGGCTTGAATATGTGTTGTATTCCTCCTTCATCGTAACATCTGGCATGTGAGAAGAAAGAGGTTAGGTCACTGAGGCAGTTAAATATATGGGATCCCTTTAGACATAAGCAGCACACGACCTCTGTGCCAGGGTGGAAGTGGGCAGCAGAAAGGATGGGTGTGTACCTTAGCTGTGAGGGGGGCGGCTGAAGGCATGGAGGACAGTACTGAAGCACTGTCTCCGTGGGTGGGTAAGAGACCTCAGAGATGGTCTAGAACACAGGCACTAGGTTAGTTTCATGCCCTTAGCTGAGTGTAGATGGAGGTTGAGAGATGGATATGTGAGATGGTGTGGGGAGGACCTTATAAAGCTGAAGGTGTTTATCGTTTAACTTCTTAAAGCAGAGAGTTTTGAAGAAAGAAAAAAAAAAAAATACAAGCCGACTGTGTTCACAGGGAGAAAGCACCATAAAGGATATACCTATGCCAGCTTCTATGGCTACATCTACTTTATGGCAGGTCACATGCCACAACTGCATCTGTTCGCTAAACATTTCACCTTTTATGCTGCGTTCTCGATATAAATTCATTCTGGAACATAAACCCTTCTAAAATACGATGTTGGGTGGGGTTAATACAGAGGTACCATCTTGATTTTCTCCATGTATATTCACCTGCTCTTGTCTCCGTGAGCTTAGAAGAGGAAAATCACTCTAGACAAAGGTTTCTGTTACCACATGTCCAAAAAGTGGCCTGAAACTAAATGCAGTTTAAATAGGAAAAAACCTTGGGGAACATAAGTAGCACTTTGGGGCAAAGCTGTGAAGGCACTCATATTACACATGTGATTTAGAAAAGAGCCTAAATTTGCTACCTTCCTGTTTGGGGAGGGTATAGGAGATTTTTGCAATCTTGGGCTGTTGAGCATATAGAAACCTATGGAAGAAACTCACTGGGAAGTCAGAGGTCTAGGTAGTCATCAGGAGTTGAAGAGGGAGGAGAATCTGTTACTCCCAGAGCTGGGCTACTGTATAACCATACTAATACAGAAATGAATTTAAAAAAAAAACCCAAAACCTGATAGTGCATAGTTTAGAACAAAACTCCCCACTCCCAGCTACCAATACGATGTGTTTAGGATATCTCAGAAGATTAGCAGAATGAATACTTTTTGGCTCCTTCCTAACATGTAGACCTGTCATATACTTGCATTCACTTGGAACTTCTTTTTACCCAACTAAAGTTGAATAGAAAGATCAGAAAAATAACTCAGCCCTCCTATGGGACTGGCAAGTGAAAGGGCCTCCTGAATCTTCTAGCCCTTTCACTTCAGTGACTCCATGCCAAATATGGCTTATTCAAGCCAGAAACAAAACCAGAATTCTGGCTGCCAGCCACTCCCCTTAGGCAACTTGAATGTTCAGCAGGGAGAAGAGGTAGCAATAAGAACTGCATCTGATCTCCCTTCACCCTGCTTAGTCTGTGATTTGGTGACACCTTCCACCTGCTTTCAGTGCTACTATCATTCCTATTGGCAAAACTTCCAGAGCAACGGGGCAAGGGACTTTAGGGTCTTGGAAATAGGAAGTTGGGGGGGTGGGGGGAGGGTGCCAAGAAGGTGCCTTGTTTTGGGATAAATGCACTTGGGCCTCTGGAAAGAAGGAAGCCCCTGGTCCCTGAGAGGATGTTAAAAATTAAATAGTAAGAATAAATAAATAGCTCCCAAATGACACAAGTCAAGGAATGAAGGCTCCTGTCCAATCTGGCTAGGAGACCTCCCCCTCCCAGGGAAGGATCCAGAAATCTCCAGCATGCCGGACTGAGGGCTGAGCTGTGGATATCAGCTAGACCAGGTAGGGTGGGGTTAAGGTGGCAGCTGCCAAAGGCAGGACAAAGGCAAGCAGAGAACTTGCACCAAGGAGGAGCAGGCTGGGCCTAGGCTAAGCTCCCTTAGCAGCCTCTAGGGCCTAAAGGTATTTGGCAAAATGGTGGGAAACCAGAAAAGCCAAGGCCTGTCAGAAGCTCCCTCAGGCCTAGCCCTGGAGCGGCTCTGCAAATTCCATACCGTGCACAGTCCCTTGCCTCCAGCAAGCTGAGAGTGTGCAAGGAGCACTGGCTCCTTCCCGGAACACTGGAACATCCGAGAAAACCTTCACGCCCCAGCAGGCTGCTAGCAAGCAGCACAGGGACGGGTACCAGTCCTGGTCTCTCTCCCTGCCACCCGCCCCGTTCTGGCAGCCTCCCTCCTGGGGAGGAGGTGGTCTCTCTAAGGACACAACTACAGGAGCAGCATGGCCTGGACATTGTCGTGCAGGAGCCAGCACAAGGGCCAGGCTGAGCTCCCTCTCGGAGACGGCCACCACACTCCTTCCCAGGGAATCCCTCTTTCTGGGACTTGGGCCGGGCAGGGCCTGGGCAGGTCCCCTGGAGCGGGGGGCATGAATGCTGCCAAGGGGGCGCACTTGTGCTTTGCTCTCCATGGTGACCGATGGGAGCAGGGGGAACAAAGACAGAAGCGGCAGCGTGGCGGCGGAGGTCCGTGTGAGAGGCAGCGATGTGGCCCTGGGGCCCCTCCCCAGGGGCAGCCCCGGCGAGCAGGCAGTCTCCTAGTTCCTGGAAAGCGGGGAAGAAAACTTCCGACAGACCAAATGCAAGAGAACTGGATCCTGCAGCCCTTTACACTGCTCCTGGGGCCTTTATAAATAAAAAGGGCCGTTTATTGAATTGTCGTATTCATTCTGCAGAGACAAGTCCACGCGATCTCTCCCTCCGCAGGCTCGGCAGCCCCAGGCGTCAGCCCCTCTCGCCCGCACCACTCTCCTCCCGCAGGGCCGGCTGGTGCGGGGAGGCAGCCGCAGTGGCGGCAGCGGCCGCGGCCTCTTTCTCCTTCTGCCTCAGAGCAGCTGCCTTCTTCTCCTGCTCGGCGTGGCTCTTCATATGGGCACTGCGACTCTTCACCTTGAAAAACACCCTATAGCCGGACAGGAGGGGCTCCAGTCAGAGGTCCATCGGGCTAGAGCACTTGCGCGCGTGCGTGTATGTGTGTCTGTCTGCGTCTGCTGTCGCGCGCGCGCGTGTGTGTGTCTGTCTGTCTGCGTCTGCTGTCGCGTGCGTGTGTGTCTGTTTGCGTCTGCTGTCGCGTGCGTGTGTGTCTGTCTGCCTGCGTCTGCTGTCGGGTGCGTGCGTGCGTGCGTGTGTGTCTGTCTTTGCTGTCGCGTGCGTGTGTGTGTCTGTGTCTGCTGTCGCGTGTGTGTGTGTCTGTGTCTGCTGTCGCGTGTGTGTCTGTCTGTCTGCGGCTGCTGTCGGGTGCGTGCGTGTGTGTGTCTGTCGGTGTCTGCTGTCGCGTGCGTGTGTGTGTCTGCGTCTGCTGTCACGTGCGTGTGTGCGTGTCTGTCTGCGTCTGCTGTCGCGTGCGTGTGTCTGCGTCTGCTGTCACGTGCATGCGTGCGTCTGTCTGCGTCTGCTGTCGCGTGTGTGTGTCTGTGTCTGCTGTCGCGTGTGTGTGTCTGTCTGCGTCTGCTGTCGTGCGTGTGTGTTTGCGTCTGCTGTCACGTGCATGCGTGCGTGTGTCTGTCTGCGTCTGCTGTCGCATGTGTGTGTGTCTGTCTGCGTCTGCTGTCGTGCGTGTGTGTGTTTGCGTCTGCTGTCGCGTGCGTGTGTGTGTGTCTGCGTCTGCTATTGGGTGCGTGCGTGCGTGTGTGTCTGCGTCTACTGTCGGGTGCATGCGTGTGTGTGTGTGTGTGTGTGTGTGTGTGTGTGTGTGTGTCTGCGTCTGCTGTCGCGTGCGTGCGTGTGTGTATGTGTCTGTCTGTCGGTGTCTGCTGTCAGGTGCGTGCGTGTGTGTCTGCGTCTGCTGTCGCGTGCGTGTGTGCGTGCATGTGTGCGTGCGTTCGTGCGTGTGTGTGTCTGTCTGTCTGTCTGCGCCTGCTGTCGGGGCTCCCTGGCCCCTCTGGCTTGCCCAGCGCCACGTGGCCTAGCCCCACCCCCCAAAGAGACTGACGGGCTCTCGATTCGGTGCCATCTTTCCTCTTCTAAAAGCTGCCAGGGGACGTCACTGCCCCGAAACGCCCTGGGCCAATCAGGAGGCGAGGCGCAAGCTGTGACTCCTCCTACTTCTCCCCAGGAATGGCCGCCCACTCCCACCGCCCCCTACCGCAGCCGACAACGCCAGGTACCGGTTGAGACTGGGCCTGCCGTCTTACCTGCCGCATTTTTTACACGGGAAAGTGTTCTCCTGATTCTGGGTCTTATTAAAAGTCTCTGTTTTTTTCTTCTTCTCCGAAAAAGGTAGTGCCCTTCGTGACTTCCCTGGCCCCTCCCTTGGCTTCTCTGAGGCCTGGCCACCCGCAGATCCAGGGGCGTTGGACTCGTGGCTTCGGAGGATGAGGATGTCATTGGCCTGGAGAGGGTCCAACAGGAGAGGTGAGAGATTTTAGGTAAGTGAGAATCCCAAATTCTCGAACATCAGCAAACAGCATGCTCGTCAAGATCACGCAGTCCTGCCCAGTGGTCCCCTAGACTCCTCTTGAATCTTTCCAGGGACAAGGCACTCAATGCCTTTTTGGCTCCGTTTTTACAAACTGCTGGTGCAGTAATTTGGTGGGACAGCCCTACCTCTATAAGAAAGGACTTCTGGTGCATCTGACAGGGGTCTTAATAACACGGCTTCATGTTTTCAGTATTTTGTCTATGACATCATTCCATAAATGACCTTCAAATCTGTGTAACCCGCCAGGTCACTCAGAGGGTACAGAGGGGACAGAAGGCCCTGCCACCAGAGAACTCAGTCTGAAGCGACAGATACACAGGCAGCTAGCTCATGACAATAGGGGCCACCATGGAAAATGCCAAGCAGGTAACAGAGGGCACAGGACACCTGATGTAGACCTGGAGAGGTACGCGAACCATGGGCCTTGGGATAAGGGAGACCCAGATGGCCATCAGAAGTCACACGTGTGTGCACTGGGTCCAACCCCGTAGGAAAGCATGCATAAAGGTTCAGCAGAACTCAGTGGAGTGTGTATACAGAGAACAGCTTTTAGAGAAGGAGTGCTACCAAGGCTCAGAAGGGAGCAAACCACTGTGTGTCTACAGTTTGGGAGTGGGGTTTCCTGCAAGTAAGTATACAATACAAATTAAACAAAGACTCTCATACTAGTTCCTCAGCGGAGCCTTCCCATGGCTCTCTCTCTTGTGGGGGCCTCTCCCTGACCAGGAACAGCTCTGGCCGGTGTGTCTTGCTCCTCAGCCTGTGATGTTCTGGACAAAACACTGTACTAGGAGGACCTGGGGTGGGACCTCAGGCAAGTCACTTAGCATCTCTGAACCCAGTTTCCTCCATCTGCAAGGTGAGGGTCAACACTGTATGGGGTTATTATGAGGAATGAATGAAATGATGAACAGGAAAGCACCTTGCAGACATGAATGAGGTGCCATTATTGTTATTCCCATGTCTCAGCCCCATTTCAGACACTTTTGCCAAGGATGCAGCTCTCTTAGGGGGAAGCCCTGTTTGAACTATAAATCAGGAGTGCTTCCCCAAGCCTCCCACACACCTTCTGGATTTTCACAAAGCCTCTTTCCTCTGTGTCTCAGATATAGAAGCAGAATAGTGCAAAATTAATAGCAGATTCTGGAGTCAGGCTGCCTACTTGCTATCTTATCTTGGGCCTCAATCTTCTCATCTGTAAAATGGGAATAATGACAGTACCTACCACCTGAGCTTATGAGGATTAAATGAGTCAACTGCATAAAACATTTAGTACACTTCCTGCCACGATGACAACAATCATCGTCATGTTCCTGTTCTGCCCTCCCTCCCACACCCCCAGGCCCAGCTCCAGCCGTCCTCCTTGGCCCTGGGCTCCCCCAGGGGAGGCCACACTTACCGACTCATTGGCCTGTAGTGTCTGTGTGGCTTTCACGGCCGCTGCCCGCCGGCTCCGCTCTCTCCCCTCTTCCTGCTCCCCCTTGTCCTGGGTCTCTGGCATCTCCTCCTCCCCTTCCTTTCTGGTCTGCTTTTCTTCCTTCTTGGGCTCTAGCCTCTCTTCATTTGGGGACTCTCTTCTGGGAGGAGGCACCCTTGGGAACTTCTGGGAAGTCTATGGGGGACGAGAACAGGGCAGTGAGCCCACAGCGCACACAGTCATATACACTAATTCTGATCCAGCGAGGGGCTCACCAGCCCTGGCTAGTCCTGCCTGCCTTGCTTGGCCCAGCACAGCCTCCTGTGCTATGACCCTGCACCCTTCCACAGCTAGTCTGCCTATAAGAGGAGAGGCTTGAGGCCTGGGAGCCCTCAGAATGAGACCAAGCACGTGAGGTGGGGCTGGGGCATGGAGGGAACCTGCCCCTCCCAGCCCACAGGCCACGTGTCTTCTTGGGTGTATCCACGAGGGATTCTTGGGGTAGGGTGACCTGGTGGGGCCAAGCAGCCACTTTGAGCTCCATTCTAAACTGTCTTTATAACATTTTCTATCTCTCTACCCTCTTCCTATCTGCAAAAATGGGAACCAAATCACTCCCTGTCTTAGTGACAGCATGTCACTAAGTATGGACTTATGACCCCAAGATGATATTAGGTGGATACACAGACACAGGATTCAATAACCTTCTCTTTTCACAAAATTGAATAACATTCTCTTTTCAGTTCTCTTTCAGCCCTGATTATGTCAAGAACAAAGCCTCAAACTAGCATTAATGTGTCTTTTATACTTCTCTAGACTTAACAAGGAGAGGTCAGGCCTCATCTCAGAGGTTTGGCAGGGGGCAGCACCTGGCTAGAATTTCATAACACTGTTTGATTTTCATATATATATTTATTTTTACCAGTACCTTCTGTGACAAGGAGCACTGGTTTTCTATTTATGATTGTGATATAAAATTTCCCTTTAGAATTGGCTTAAAGAAAAATAAGTAATAGCAAAGTGGTGTGTAGCCATGAAAAAGTACTAATGGTGATGTGGCAGGATGCAGATATAGCAGAATTCATAAAGGTGACACAAGGGTGACTGAAGTTGAGGAAACAGTGTCAGAGGTCTGCTATGAGGGGACAACAGACTGAAGCTGGTGCAACACTGTGGGAAACATCCCCAATGTTCCGTATCAACACAGTGTATCATTACAATGACACTGGCAGGTAGAGAGGGCAACCCAAAGACCTGGGGCCAGTGCCCAGGACATCAACTCCCTGGGCTGTCAGGGCACTGCCTCCCTCTCTCTTCCCTCCAGGGAGTCCTGCAGGGCTTGGCCGCAGGCTCCCAGCTCAGCCCAAGCAGCTGAAGCTGGGCAGGGAGTCACCTTAATATCCACTTCAACCTCCTCCTGGGCCGACTTTTCGTCGCTCGTATCCACATCCCCAAAGGTTAGCGTCCCGTTGCGGCCGATCTTCACCTGCTTCTTGTAGGTGTAGTAGAACTCCACGCACTGGGCCACAGTCTTGGTCTGGATCTGGTTTGAAGCCAAAACTGAAGTCAGAGTTCCTGGTTCAGCTCACCTGCCTGGTGGCGCTACAGCCTTTCTCATTCCTGCATGTCTCCAGCAAACCCAGGAAGTACAAGCATGTCTCCAATGTCTGCTGTGCACAAACCACTGACCAAGTCAATTAACCAACACTTTACCACTTTTTTACGTAAAGCTAAAAAAGGACGACATGGAGCCACGGGGGAGATTTGAATACTGATTACGTATTAGAGAGTATTATTATATCAGTTTAAATGTCTCGGGTGTGATAATGGTACTTTGGTTTTGCAGGAGAATACCTTTGTTTCAGGAAATACTTAGGTCAGATGCCATGCTGTAACTTTTAATGATCAGTTAAAACAGAGAACACATGTGTATGTAAATTTATCTATGGACACAGAAAGAACAAGTGTGGCAAATGTTAACAACTGGAGAATCTGACAGATACATGGCTGGTCATCATACTGCTCTTGAGATTTTTCAAAATGTAAAGTTAAAGGGGAAAAAGTCTGGGCACCGTTCACATTAAAAGACAGGCTAGACCCAGTAACACAGCCTCTCTACATTAATCCAGGCATACGATTTCATTCTTCTTCAGGCAGCAGTGAGGACAGAACTGTCAAACTCCCTGATGTTGGGGAGGAGCTCAGGGAGGACTAACTCGAAAACCCTGAAAAACCTGCAGAGGAAGCAGGAGGTTAAGTCTTGTTCTAACTCTGCCACTGAATGGCTATGTGACCTAAGGCAAGTCTCTTTGTAGGTAGCGAGTAGAGTGAGACCAAATGATCCTCCCAAGTTCTGAAACCCTAGCCCTCCTGTCTCACAAATCCCTTTGGCCACTGGGTTTGGTTTCTGGACTACTCCCCCCAACCCCGCCACCCAGAGCAGAGTGTCTCTGAGTCTCCCCTTTCTCCCCAGGCTTTCAGACAGCTCAGCCAGTTGCTGGGCTGCACTGGGAACTGGGGGGTTCTGTCCACAGAGCCCAAGGGGTCAGTGAGGGCGTCTGTGCATAAGCAGGATAAAGATATGACTCACCTCCCAGGGATGGGCAAGTCACAGATTCGTTAATTAGATCCTGTTTTCACTTTCACCGTCAGTTCCCTCTGATCACCTGTTTGCCTGCCTAATGGTCTGTTCTTTTCATTAAGGCATTAGGGGCGCCTCAGCCAGCTTCCCAGACATGCACTTCCCGGCAATACTGCCCAGTCAGGGAGCCCAGCAAACAGCTGTCCTCACAACAGGACCCTTGGAGGAGAGCTCATCAGCACTTGGTCCAGGCCCCAGGGCGTCCCTGGCACAACCTACAATCCCAGAAGGAAAGAGCACACTCTGGGGAGCCGTCTTCCCTCAGCTGTCTCAGGCTTTGTGACACAGAGCAGGTGGGAAAGCACGTCTTCAGATTAGCAGAACACTCTCCCCAAAGAACACGAAGTGGGGAGGACAAGAGGAATCTAGGAAAATTAGACCCGGGTCTCCTCTAGTCTGTCAGCTGAGTTCCTGGAAGGAAGCCCTGGGCAGAGGCCCCCCCAGTCGCTTGCTAGCTCTGGGTGCCCCTCCTCTCAGGGTGACCTCTCCTCCCACATTCTAACTGCGGCCTTTGAAGTACTCCAGTGCCTCAGGACGGCTCTCCTCCGCCTGCAGCCCTCTTCCTCTTCCTCTTTCCCCTTAGGCAAGTCACTATTTTAAGTTCGGTGCTACTGGGTCTGGTGCCCACTCACGCCCCTCTGGACTGAGACTTCAGGGTGTGGCCACACTACCCTAAGATGAGGGAAGGGGCTTAGAACCAAGGTGGGGAAAGGCCTGATCATATCCCCTCTTGTTTTGTTTAGAAAAATGTCTCTGAAGCTACTAAGTGGCATTGACCTGTTTTTTAAGAGGGCTTGGGAAGTAACTGTAGACTGCTCCTCCCCAAGCAGGTGGTGCTGGTTTAGTCACTAAGTCGTGTCCGACTCTCATGACCCCGTGGACTGTAGCCTGCCAGGCTCCTCTGTCCATGGGGATTCTCCAGGCAAGAAAAATGGAGTGGGTTGCCATTTCCTTCTCCAGGGGATCTTCCCACCCAGGGAGCAAACCCTGGTCTCCTGCATCGCAGGCAGATTCTTTAGCAGAGGGAGCCCCCAAATCCTGCAGGTGGCTCCTGCCCTTCTCTTGCCCCTGAAACAGAGCCCCAGCTCACCAGTTTCTGCACCAGAAAGAAATCCTTCTTGTAGATGGCAATGCCCTTGTTGAACAGCTTCCTCTCAGCCATCTTCCACTGGTCCGAGCCTGCAGGGCAAGGAGGGAGCCGTGGTAGGAGGGGGGACATGGGCCTGGGAGCACTGTTGGGGGCCATTCTGAGCAGCGGAAAAGTGTGAGGTCGTCCACCCACTGTCTGCAGGCACCCAGAGCTGGCTGCACGTCCTGCTTCTGCCACTTACTAGCCATGCTGCTTAGCCTTTGAGCCTCACTTTCTCCACTTGTGAAAGTGTGAAATGGGATCTAATAATAGAAGCCACCTCACAGCCAGTCTGTGGTGCAGACTGAGTAAAACCATGCATGCAGAAGCCTAGGTGCTCTGCCTGGCACAGACAGGATGCACCATCAGACAGGGCTGGATACCAGCGGCTACTATTGATTATACCATTTGGTTAATGTCCTTCTGAAAGCACAGTGCCCAGTATAAAACAGGGCACTCCCTGGGCTCCTGCTCCTGATACCCACACCTCCTGGGCTTTTTGCCCGAATGGGATCCCACCTGCTCGAGCCCTTCTCCCTTTCCCTGCAGGGCACAAGAAGCCCCTTGAGAGCCACTCCAGCTATGGCATTCCCTCACATTGGATCTTGGCTTACCTGCCCCCCTACCTCTCCACCCCCGCCCCACTGATGCTGGAGACCGCTTGAGGCCCCCGGCCCACCCTGCCAGCCTACCTGTGTAGTGATAAGTTGCCAGCGGGTGGTTGTGGGGCCGCAGGGGCTTCTTCAGTAGCAGCTTATTCAGCGTTTCCTGAAAGGGAAGTGAAGAAAAGGTCAGGGCCCTGACAGGTTCTCAGTGGCCAAAATCCAGGACTCTGAGTAGGATGGGCACTTAACTCATAACTGCAGAGGGGCAAGAGGTCTGGCAGGAGGGCAAGGTCACTGGGGTTGGGCCACTCGGGGTGTCTTAAGAGAGAACACCTGGTCCCCAAGGGAGGCAGTCACAGATGGAGAAGGTCCTCAGTGGACAGCCCTCTCTGAGGGTGGGGGACCCACTACCCAGAGACTGGCATGGACCCTGCACAGTGAAGTCTCGAGTCCAGAACCAGGGCTCCCTTGGGGTGACCCCCTACCACTCCCAAGTTGGTCAGACCCTCCTGCCTGGCTTCTGGACCACAGACACGGCTCCCTGCCAGCCTCCCCAAGGGGCCCTCCTCCAGCGGGGGGCAGTGTCTCACCAGGATGTCTCCCCTGGACTCGTGCAGACAGTGCAGGGCCAGCTCCTGGTTAGTGCCGGCTCCAGGGAAAATGCTGGAGCAGGCAGCTGTCAGCAGGTCTTCCACTGAGGGGGGAGGAGAGAAAAGTACTTGCAGGGACAATCTGGGCCGGGACCTACCCCACCCATGGCCCACAGACAGCCCTTGCCTGCTGGCTCGTGCCCACTCACCTTGCCTCTGCTTCTCCTGGCTGCTCTCCAGGACCTCCCACGGCTGCCACACTAAGTCAGCCTTGTGGGGGTCTGCCGCAGCCAGGGCACGGTCCCTCATCGAGGGGATTTCCGCTTGGAACCGGGAGCCCACGTTGATCCGTCTGCAGGGGTGGAAAGGACAGGGAGTGAGGCTTCTCTGTGTGGGGTGGGGAACCCGACTTTCTCCCTGGGGAAGGGTGGGGGGTGGGGAGTAGCTGAGCACGGCAAGGCTTCAGCTGGGTGGGAGCGGATCCAGCTTCTGTGAGCAAGCAGCACCTGGTGCTGCCGGAAAGGCAAGGCTCAGACGTTGCAAAGAGGAGAAGCTCCAGGTTTACAGCCAAGGAAAGAGCAGCTTGGACGGCCCTTCTGATTTTCTTCGGAGGCAAACTCAAACTGGGCTGGTCCCTTGCCTTCCCTGTGACTTGCACACGGAAGTTGGGGTGGTGGGGGTCAGTGAAGACCCTCAGCACACAGAACCCTCCTCTTCCTTGAGGGCCTGCCCGCAGGCACTGGGCCCCAGCTGGCCACCCTCACCCCCTGGGCCAGAGGCTGGGGTGCACTTACGGCTCGATGCTCACTGGGGTGGCCTCCCCCATCACAGAGAGGACAGGCGGGGTGACTTCAGCGCTATCTATGGGACAGAAGGTGGATTAGGAGACAGCACCCTCCTCCCTCGAACACGGCCACCCTCCCCAGCCGGGGGTGGCTGCTCTGTGTGCTCAGGAGCCACAGCGGTGACTCAGAGGCTCACGTTGGGCAGTCAGGCACCCTGAGTCCTGGCTCTGCAGCCGGCAGCTGTGACAACCAGCTGTGACTTCACCAAATACATGGGTCCCTCCACTTTCACACCTGCTACAAGGGGCTCTTACTACCTATCTCCCGAAGGTGATGTCAGGGTTCAATGAAATCTTGCACAAAGCCCAGCCCTCAATCAATACTAGCTACTGTTATTACTACTACTACCGGTCACACTACTAGAGCGGCCCTGGGAGCTCCCACACGACAGCATCAAGTCCAACATTCAACTACGGTTGCTCTAGTAAGAGGCAGACACTTCCGCCACCGGAGCGAGGTAGTGAAGGAGACCACCGTTTTGTAATTATCTCTTCACTTCCTGGCCAGATTCTCTGCCTCAGTTTCTCCGAGCTAATCTTCATGCCCTACTCGATCAAGACACTCCCTTGGCTCCACAAACAAAATCTGCTGACTCCTCTCTGCAACCCGAGAGGAAACCTCAACTCCTCAGCTCAAGCGTCCAAGGCGGTTCCCCTGCCAGCTCTGCCTCCCACCACCGCCTTGCCTGGACCATCCATCCCTCGTGGCCCCTCACGCTCCCTGCACGTTCCACCTCCGGGCCTTTGCACCTCTCCTTTCGTCAGCCTAGTGTGCCCTCCCCACCTGCGTCCTAGTTCAAGTTCAGCTCTAGCCCCACCCTCTCTTCAGTAAATGCTTTCCTCACCACTGGGGCTAGCAGCCTCTGCAGGCTCCCAAGCTTAAGGTCCGCTTCACTCACTGACCGCTGATCCCACTCTGCCTGGACGCTTGCTTCCCTGTCTCCCAGGCTTCCAAGTCAACACCCCAGTGACCTAGCACTCCCTCTGGAACACACCACAAGTCCCCCACGTTACTTGGTGCCCTCACAGGATCCGCTTCAGGCTTTACATCTAAGTGCAAGAAAAATACTCATGGATGGACAAGACCTCTTCTCTGTCGCCAAGCCGGTCTCTACAGTGACTTTCTTCTTGCACCACCCAGGCAGGGAGAGAAGCTTCCAAGCTTCCAGTTAGAAGTGGAAGAGCCAAAGGCGCATCAGCTCAGGGGCGAGTCATTTCTCACCCAGACACAAGGGGGCACCAGAGAGCCATATCATGATGAGGTCAGAGTCAGGTTAATGCGGTGACTCATCCCAGTCCTATCTCTGGATAGGTTTCCTTTTTCTTAATCCTCTCTATCACCCTGATAGGATGATCCCCCTTTTCCAGGGGAACTGTGGAGTGGACAGCATTTTTTTAGCAATTCACCACCCAGGCCAGCCAAAGTGTCTGCTCTGGGCCAAAATGACTGTTGAAGAGACCCGGGAGACAGAATCTGCCACACAATATTAAGAACGAATGTGAAACATCAGAAACGATGTGAAGTGCTTTACGTGTCTTAATGCATCTGAACCTCACCACAGCCCTCTGAGGCAAGCTATTAGGCTGAACCATAGGAAACTGTTGTTTGTGATTCTAAAAACAGATGAATACATATTGGCATTTCATCATTAACCAAATACTACAAACGTCCTCACTTAAATACAGAAGAAACTGAGACCCAGGGAGTTTAAATGCCTTCCACAGGGGATGTAACAGTAAATGGTGGAACTGGGGTTTAAGCCAAGCAGTTGGGGTAACACCTCCTCTGCCCCACGCCTACGTGTACTTGCACCAGGACAAGCGCCTTCTCTCTCTCAGAAGACAGACAGCAGAGCCCCTTTCCGCACAGCCCTAAGTCTTCCCTGTCCACCGCCCTCCGCCCCTTCACATTGCCTGCCCCCCACAGCTGCCAGGGGTGGGGTTGGCGGGGTGTCACTCACTAGACCGGAGCAGGGTGCGATGGGCACTCTTTGGCGTGATGGGAGGAGGGGCTGGGATGCTGCTGGTCGACATGATGGCATTGAAATAGAGTCCAGAGCCTTCCCGCACGGGGCTGAGGATGGGGGGTGGTGTGTAGGGGGGCAGCTCAAAGCTCCGCTCCGAAGGGTGGTCGGCAAGGCGGACAGGGGAGCGCAGATGGCTCTGATAAGGGGTGATGTTGGAGTAGACGGGAGGGGCGATGAAAGTGCCCGCCTTGGTGGGGATGATCAGGGGCTCAGGTCTTGGCCGCTGCTTCGGTTTCCGCACTGAAGGCTCCCCCTCCAACTTAACGTTCATGTCCTCAGCCTGGAGAAGGAAACAGAACCAAGATGGCTCAGCGTTCCGCATCCTGGAAACACTGAAGTCTTGACCACTGCTTGCCAGTCTCACCTCCGGAACTCAGTCTGCCTACCACACCCACCAAGGCAAGCCTGAGACAGGGAGCGGGGTCAGCACACTGTCAAGGGCTAAATAGTAAATATTCTAGGCTTTGTGGGCCACATACACACATTTGTAGATGCACAGTCTTCAGTCTTCTCCTGACCCTACCCCTACCCCTGCTCTCTTTAAATAATCCTTTGAAAAGTGTAAAAGCCAGTCTTAGGGCTGGATTTAGCGCACAGGCCAGTTGCCAACACCTGCTGTGAAGTATGCTACAGGGCAGGGAACTACTGTGGTTAAGGGCCCAGGCACTGAGACTGGATCATTTGAACTGGGAGCTACTTCCTTTCCTTACCACTTAAAATTACTCAACTCTGTGCATTCTCATTTTTAACATGGGAATAACAAATACCTACCCAATGGGGTAGCTAAGAAGACTAAATGAATTAATACACGGGGATCATTCAGAATAGCACCTGGTACACAGTAGCTAATCAGTACTGGCTGCTATCACTACTTAAACCCCAAGCTCTACATTAGATGGAGGCCCTTATCGTGTGCCAAGACCCAAGCTGGGGATGTGCCCACATAGTGAACAGGACAGCCCTGTCCTTGAAAAACTTTGATTCTCATTGTCTTAGTTCTACGATCACAGGCTAGCCTACTTGTGCTGTCAAAAGTTAGCCCTCCTGGCTTAGGCTTCTGCCTGTTTGGTATCCCTCGTGGGCCTCCACACAAAATAGAGGGCAGGGCTGTACAGGAATACAGGCCTCTCTTCGCTGCATCCCTACCCTCTCAAAAGAGAATGGAGTCCAAAAGGAGTGAGCGAGTGACCTCGATCACCTCCCTGGGTGCACAGGTGAGACTGGCCACACCAATTGAGTGGGCCCAGGAACCACAGGCTTTCTGCCCCTTCCAGATTCCAGGTCCCACAAGACCTTCCAGCAGAGGGCCCTGACTCCCCATGAGGTCTTGGCCTTGTCTTTTAGCCATCTGCACCCTCTCTGCTGTTCTACAGACAGGAAGAAATGACACTGTTCATTCCCCCCCTACTTAGGGGAACAATATGACTGCATAGAAAAAAAAAATGCAGTGGAGCCAAAAGCCCCCAAACTTGCTTGACAAGAAACCAACATAAACTCAGCAGTAATGTTTTGTGATTTTATAAGGAAAATGGATTTAAACTATTATTTAATAAATTATTTGACTGTGTTTTTCATATTGATTTTTTCAGTGTGATAATGATATTGTGGAAGGAAGGAAAGAAACAAAACAAATGAATTCTTATGTATAATATGATGTACTTCAGATACAAAGACAAAGTATTTATGGTTAGAATAATGTGATGTTTGGGATTTGCTTCAAAAAAAAAAAAAAATCCAGTGGCAGGAAGAAGTAGAAGTACAAATGAAAGAAGATTGGTTGCATTTTGAAAACTGTAAAAGATGGTGATGGGTAGATATTAGGATTCATTATACCACTCTGTTTTTGCACATGATCAAAAATGTCCATAACACAAAGACAGAAAGAGACAGATCTCCCCAAAAGCCTGATATAGAGAGAGTCCTCAGGATATGAGATCCAAATTCCAGGGCTAGCTCTGCTACTACTTGGCTGTATGATCTTAGGTAAGCCCTGGCCTTTTGGGGACCTATTTCCTCATCTACGAAATGGGCATGTTGAACAGTGTAGTTGCTTAGGCTCCCTCCTGTCATCCTCAGGACAAGCTGCCCAGGCCTCCAGCCTTCACCACAAGTTTTCCCCTAACCAGAGAGCAGAGACTCTGCTGCTCATGAAAATCTTGGAGTTCTCTTTTGTTACAGACACCAGGCATGCAGGCCAACTCTCCAGCTGAGAATGACTAAAAAACCCAGATTCAATACAAAGCCACATTTCTGTGGGTATCAAGAGAGCAAAGGAGTTGGCAAACAAAGTGCCAAGGTCCAAGGAAAAGAGGAAAGCCAAAAAGGTGAGCCCAGCATTTGGAATTTTGTTTTCCAGAGAGACAAATGCTGTTATGGAAGAGACACTGAGATGCTGAAAAACTGAGCAGAGCTTTTAATAAATTCAAGGAGCCATCAGAATAAAAACTGAAGCTTACAGCTTGCCAAAGAAGGAGAACCTGGTAAACCTGTAGGCTTCAGCTTGGGACTCCAAAGGGTGATATCCTTGGAATAAAACTGAATCAGAAATAGACTACTTCCCAAATGGAGTAATGCCTAGCTTCAAATTATCTGATTAAGTTAAAGCAATCCAGGATTGCTTGTGTTCTTTGCTACCTGTCAGATGCAAAGACAGATCCTCTCCAGGAGAGGAGAACATCGTCTAGAGTCTTTAATTATCTCAACAACTTTTCATATATAATGTCTGACATTCAATTAAAAATAACCAGATATACAGGAGAACAAAATGGGATTTAAAAACAAGAAATAGCAGATAACAGACACAGACCCACAGGGATCTCATTAATGGAAATATCAGATATAAACTTTAAGAAAACTATGCTTGGGAATTCCCTGGTGGTCCAGTGGCTAGGACTCAGCACTTTCACTGCTGGGGCCCAGGTCAATCTCTGGTCAAGGAACTAAGATCCCACAAGCCACGCAATGCAGCACCACCACCCCCCAAAAAAAGAGGAGAAAAGAAATACATGCTTAAGTTATACAACAGAATAAAAGGCATGGCTGAGAGTCTCATCAAAGAACTAGAAACTCTAAAAATGAACCAAATGAAAATTCAATAACTGAAAAATAACTAAAAACAAGAGTATAATGAATGGGCTTAACAACATACATATCTAAAGAGAGAACAGGTGGACTGAAATGTAAGTCAGACTAAGGAAAAAAAAATAACAGAAAACATAGAAAATTGAATGACAGGCAAACTATGGGATACAGTGAAAAATTCTAACAAAATGTGTAACTGAAGTCCCAGAGGAGAGGAGAGAGAAAATGGAGCAAAAGAAATATTCAAGAAGCACTCTAAACAGGATAAATAGAAAGAGAATAATATTTAGGTATTACAGCAAAACTGCTGAAAACCAATGACAAAAAAAAAATCTTAAAGCAAGAGGGATAAAAAGATACTTTACATTCAAAGGAGCAACAAAGGGTTATAGTGACTTCTCAACACTAACTATAATAGAAGCCTGAAAACAATGGAATGACATCTCTAAAGTGCCAAAAAAAAAAACACAAAAACCTATCAATACAGACTTCTCTACCCAGCAAAAGTTATTCTTCAAAAATGAACATGAAATAAAGACATTTTCAGAAAATCAAAGACTAATAAGATTTATTACTAACAGACTCACACTAAAGGAAATATTAAGGGATGTCCTTCAAACAGCATATAAATGATATGAGATGGAAACTTGGAGATACAAGAAATAAAAAACAACAAAACAATCTATATATATGAATAAATCTAAAATAAACAACTGAACAAAACAGTAATGTTATAATGTCCTGATAATGTTAAAGTATGTAGAGAATGAAAATTCATGTCAATAATTCCACGAGTTAGGGATTAGGGGAAAATGGAGTTAAAGGGTTATAAGAACTCTGCATTGTCCAAGAAGAGGAAAAGCACTAACTTACATTAGATTTCAGTAAGCCAAGAATGCATTCTCTAGGAAACAGAGAATTAAGCTCTAATGTCATAAGGCATTCACTATGTGATAAGTTAACCTCTCTCCAATGCATCTAGAATGGTACTAGCTATGTAACACCCTCCAGATAATTGAGAAAATGGTCACTCAAATCCCTTTCTGTAGGGCTTAGTTCTCTCATAGAAATCCAGATTTAAAAAGAAAGCAATGTAAAAAAAAAAAAAAAGGGGGGGGGAAATAGTAAACCTGGGGAAAAAAAAAAAGGCTGCTAAGATAATCACTAAAGAAGTAATACATTAAGTTCACAACTAATAAATTAATAAAGAGGGGGAATGGAATAACAAACTCAATCAATCCAAAGGAAAACAAAAAAGAAGGTCTTGGGGGTGGGGAAGAAACGGTACCTGGAAGATTTAAACTGAAGCTTATCAGTAATTACATTAAATGTAAACCATATCAATGCTCTAACAAAAAGGCAAAGATTGTTAGAACAGATAATAACAAATCTTAATTACATACCACTTGAAAGATACACCTTAAGTAGAATGATATGAAAAGGCTGACAGTAAAAAGATAGAAAAAGTACAGATCCCATCCTCCCACCCACACTAACCAAAAGAAAGTGAAATACCTGACAAAGCAAACTTCAAAAGGCAAAAAAACTACTAAAGATAAAAAAGAAACATTTCATGACAGTTTCTATTCCATTTCTAAATGAGCATGCAAAGTAACATTGCATCAAAATGTATAAAACAAATACAGACAGAACTAAGAAGAAATAGACAAAACCTCAATCTTAGTGGGAGATTGCAACACACATGTTTATACTGACAGAATAAGTAAACATTTCTACATCCCAGAACAAGTAAACATTTCTACTCCACAGCTGCTCAGCACAGGGCCTGACCCATTTAAAAGGCCCAATCAAAATTTGTTGACCAGAAATAAAAGAGACTCACACACACCCTGGATTTTCCTAAACAGTCCACGTTTCAAGTATAAAATTGTTTCTTTGTCCTCTCTAAGTGCCATTTGTCCAAAAGTTCCATTTGGAAAATATAAATAATATCCCCATAGGGGCCTGAATCCCTCCTTTACTGCCACGGTCTGCTTTTTCCCATATAATATCACTACTAAGGCATCATGAGCACTCAGGTATGGAGCCGTTTGCATGGGGTACCTCTCATACCTGAGCCGGGGCATCAGTCCCAGGGATACGGGTGGACCGCCGGCGGGTGACAATGACCGACGGCTTGTGTTCAGCAGGGTTCTGCTCAGGACCCTTTCCATCCTCGTCAGCACCTCCAGCTTGGGCTGCCTCGGTTGGGTCCACTGCCCTCACAGGCACAGACACTGGGATGATGAGGGGTACCATCCCGCTGTCCTCTCGTGCGCGCTTGGCTAAGGAAGGCTCAGAAAACTCCACCCCACACTTGGTAGTTGAAGCCAATACACTTTTCCTCTTCTCCTCAGAGCCATTGGCATCCTGGAGAAGGGGAGCGAGAGGAAATGAAAACGCAGATGGTTAGAAGCTAAGTCCTGATCAGCTGGTCCGGGACCCCTAGTCCCACTGGACTCAGGCTCAAACAACCCGAATGGTTCCCAATGGTCCAGGGCAACTCGGCCTTTCCCTGACCACCTTTCCCTGACCATATTCCCAAATATTCTCCATAACCTCCCTTCTGCCAGGTTCTCCCATTTTGGCCTGAAGCAGAAGTCCCCAGAAGGCTATCTCAGGCCACAAATGGCTCACAGACATATTTTGTTTGGCCTAGACAGTGAGTGGCATGTGAAATAGCATCTACATACTCAAAACATATTTCTGCAAAAGAAAGTAAGCAAGGAACCTGTGGCAAAGTAAGGGTGGTCTTCATATCTATTTCCCCACTGGCAGCTGGCTGAAGTCAAATTCTGCAGCCTCCTACACAAAGCTCTGGCTGTATAGGTTTTGGGGATTGAGACCTCTCGTGAAGGAAAAGGCAAACACTGGCTTTGGAGTCAGATACTAGCTTCTATATTTATGATCCTAGGAAATCCCAGCTGGGCTTTAGTTTCTTTAGCAATAAAATAGGGTAAGAGCCAGCATCCCAGCATCCCTCCCATAAGGTTTGATGAGAAACTACTGGTGATCAGGGATAAGAAACTCCAAGTACAACACAGGTGCTCAAATTCTATTCATTTTTCTTCTCTGTTTAGACTGTCTTTTCTTTCAAATCAACTTTATTGCAAGAGAATTAACATGCAACAAAATGCACCTACTTTTAATTATAGTTTGATGCAGTTTGACAAGTATAACCCCCTGTGTAACCACTACCACATTCTTTGAGCATACTGGATCTGGAAATGGTTTCACCTCCCCCTACTCCCAACCCTGCAAGACCCAAATGAAGAAGGCAACACACAAAGGTGCACTGCATTTTCCTGCCTGCAACCCTGCATGTGAATAAAGCCCGTCTTCCCTTCAGGTGTGGATACACCTACATATCTGTAGAGCCTCTTTGCATGCAGGAAGTTCAAAACCTCTGAAATGGATGGGTTCTTTCATTTCCTTCAATGAAGGGAGAAAACTGCCCTTGTGGACCTGGAGTCCCTTGCTCTCCCCTGACCCTAGACACAGCTCACCCTGCCCTCTGCCGGGTCTGCCCCCAGCCCCTGCCACTTACCTTTGTGTTCTGCAGCGAGGCCAGCTCCACTGCCTTCTGGGCCAGGGTCAGCAAATTGGCCTCCTGGGATGCCCGGCGCCTCCGTCGGGTGCTCTGGATCACCCCACTCCGTAGCACCTGCCCACAGTCCCCCGTGCCCACTGCCCGCATGCCCTCCTCACCGCCCGTGGTGGGAGCCTCCCGCTCCCGACCATTGGGTGCCAGTCTCTCTCCGTCGGACAGCAACTGCGACTCCCTCAGCTCCAGCGGGAACCCCAGAGCTTCGGGATGGGGCTGCCCCAGGGCGCCGGGTGGCGGCTGCTGCGGGGCCCAGTGATGTAGGAACAGGTTGCTGGCGGGCTCCTGCCCGGGCTGGGTGCCAGCCCCATCCAGGGCGGTGGAAGGCAAGACGCCTTCCTTCGAGAGGCGGCGGGAACGGCGGGGGAAGGCGATCTGGGCCTGAGGTAGCACAGACTGCGGGGCCGACTCCTGCAGGAGGGCCTTGCGCAGTTCCGGGTTCACGTCAGGGTTGGGGGGGAAGGGGTAGGGCGCCATGCTGTGGTGGGCCAGGTGGGGCTGCCCCAGCGGCCCGGCCGGCTGCAGGCCAAAGTCCTGGGGCTGCTGAGAGGGTGGCGGCTGCATGGAGTAGAAGTTCTCGAAGAGCTGCATCTGGGGCAGGGCCGCCTGCTGCTGCGGCGGCGGCGGCGGCTGCTTCTGGGGCGGGAAGGCCGAGACGGGGTTGGGGGGCGGTGGGCCCTGCCGGAAGACCTGCCGGTTCACCTGGTGGCCGAACGCCAGCTGGAAGGGCTGCAGGGGCAGCGTCTGGTTTGGGGGCTTCTTGGCCACGTGGAAAGAGTTCAGGGGCGCCTGGGGCCGCCCCACCTCCAGCTGCACCTTGGGCGGCACCATGGGCCGCCCCGCGTTTCCGTAGCGGTCCATTTGCGGCCCCCCTCCCTTCTCTCGCTTCAGCGGCTCCGGGTGGTTGTAGTACGCAGAGACCCCCATGCCAGGATGAGGGCTCCCCTTGGGTCCGCTGTAGAGGGGCAGGCTGTGGCGGTTCCACGTCGAGTGGGGTGGAGGCTGGCCCGGCTGCTGCTGCCAGCCGCTGTCGCTGACCCCCCCGCCCCCTCCCCGCTCCGGGCCCCGCCCTGGAGCCATCACGGAGTTGGGCCACTTGACCGAGCCCACCTGCTGGGACAGCATGGTCCGCTCAGACCCGTACACCACAGAGTTGAGCAGGGCCAGGCTGTTGGAAGGAGGCAGTTCCACCGGCTGGGAGTGGGGAGCAGCCCCTGCTGGACCCTCGTGAGCAAAGTAAGGCTCCTCCTTCACTCTGGACTGCGGAGGGGCCGGGGGCTGCTGGGGGGCTTGCAGGGGTTGAGGCTGCTCCTTGGGAGCTGGTTCTTGGTCCCCAAAGAGGCAACGCTTCCGCTTGTTCTGAGCCTTGGGCTGGGCCTGGAGGTTCATGGTGTGGCCAAGGGGCCCCCCCAGGCAGTGAGACCTACTTCACCAGTCGCCCATCCCCCTGGGGGATGGTCCTGCTGGAAGCCCCGCCCGAATCCAGCAGCCAGAGGGAGGGACCAGAGGGAATGCTGGATGATTCGGTCAGGCACAGGGAGAAAGAACGGTAGGCTCTTCCTTCTTCCCTGCTGCGGAGAGGCTCTCCGGGCTCCTCTACTCGTCCGGGGTCATGATGCTCCACAGGGCCCTGGAGCCTGCAGACAGAGGAACAGCAACAGTGTCAGCGGCAGCCTCCCATGGACGCCCCCAGAGAGCCGTACGCCTGCGAGGGGAGGGCCTTGAGGGTCCTATGGCTCCACTGCCTCCTGGGGACAAGCTCAAGGCCGCAGACTGACCATGGCGAGGCAGCGGCCAGGGCCTTAGGGGAGCGACCAGGAGGCAGCAACATCTCCCAGGGTGCTCTGGGACTCTCCCCTAGTCCCACCACCTCGCCCTCCTGGTTAGCGTCCAAGAGGGCTCGTTTGGTTGTGTAACTTCCACTTGGCACGAAGGCACCTGCCAAGGGGGCAAGCTGGGGCTGATCCAGCCCGAGCCCCTGCAGTCAAGCTGGGATCAGGGGTGACAAAGGCCATATGGGGTTCCCTCCTCCTCTGAAGCCAGGCCTCAGCCCGCTGGGCAGCCAAGCAGGTCCTCCCACCTCTCGGTCCGGGCAGTGGCCTCCCCAACAGAGCCAGGGGAGCTGTTTTCAGTCAGTGACACTCTGACACTCCATGCACATCTCAGACGGGAAATGGAGAAAATAGGAGTCGCTCCCAACTGTGCAGCTGCGGGGTCGGGAGCCCCAACAGGCCCTTGCAGAGTGGAGGCCCAAGGCTAGGCTGCCGTCCTCGGCACATAGGTGAGGCCCCAGAAGGGTGTGTGTGCAGTCCTAACCCCACCCCTGGGAGGAGCTGCTGGGTGGGACTGTGGCAGCCACAGTCTTCCCCAAAGGAGCACGGAACCTGTTTTGCAACCTGGGCTGGCAGGAGACAGGACACAGCCTGGTAGCTGGTCAGCAGTCCCTGCCCACCCTCTTCCACCACCAAAGAGCTCCTGGCATCTTGAGCAAAGAATAGCATAGCTGTGATACTGAGGGAAAGCAGATTTCTAGAACACAGGTCCTGAAGGTTTCTCCCTGACACGGTGTGACCAACGTGCTCACAGTGTTCCTGTGTTTGCTTTGTAACTTGATTTAAAAGCAACAACAAACAACCCAGGTCACTCTTTTTATCCTGCTACTGAACAGAAGGCATCCAGACCAGTATTTTATAATTTACCTATGTTTTTATTACTTGCATGCAGGTTATAACTGACACCTATACTGTGCATATATTTTTGAAGACTTTTTCTTTCTTCGGAGAGGGTTGGTTTCATTTTTTTGTTTTGTTTGCCTCTCTGGGAAGTTGGTGAGGGTGAGAGCTACCTAGCCCACCTCTTGGTCACACTAAGATTCGGAACCAGAGCCACTCAGTCTAGAAGGGAGAAGAGGGGAGGGAGCTCAGGAAGCCCCCGGTGAATACATCTGCAGGTCCTGGCTGACCTCGGTGTCAGAACCTAGATGCCCAGTCACAGTGAGCGGCCTGGGGAGTTCGCAGGAAACCAGCCGAGGGACGCAGAGGCGGGCTGGATGGGTTGGGGGCAGGCTCTGGTGTGAAGCCCTGGCTACACCCAGCGATGCCCCGGGCTGCAGGGAGGCGGCAGTGCTATCGCTCCTCTGCAGGCTTCCGCAGCTCCCTTCCCCTCCCAGAGCAGCCGTGACTCACCCCGGCCCCCCTGCTGCCTTTCACTTTCACCCAGCACCCAGAAGGGGAGGAACTTCCTCCTCCATTTCCTTCCTCAGCTCCCGGCCCTGCCGTGAGTGAGAGCGGCTCTCCCAGCGGCATCCCCTTTGTCTCGCCTGTGGAAGCTGGGGGAGGGCAAGGAGGGTATCCGAGTCACCCGGAGCCCCACCCCCACCCGCCACTGCACCCCGGGAGGATTTGAGAGGCACAGAGTGCTGAAGCCACAGAAACCCACCTTCTGAACAAACCCCTTTCTCTTGCTTTTAAACTCTCACGCCCTGACAGCCAAGCCTTCACACGGAGCAGAGAGAGAGAGAGAGACCCAAAAGCTAGCCCCCAGACCGAAAACAAGCCTGGACGCCAGGATGAAGCTGCAGGGTGGGACTGTCCCGGCCACAGAAGTTGGCTCTGCCTCTCCAATCAGAATGAAGCACTACAAGACAGAGGAAGGACATGCTGTGTGTGTGTGTGCGCACGCGCGTGTATGTGCATGTGAGTGTGTAAGGGGGGTACGAGGGGGAGTTGGCAGGTCCCTGTGCCTCCAGGGAGCAGGGAGCCTCCCCTTCCCTGACAGAGCAGACACACAACCCCTCCCCACGCCATCCCAGCCCTCCTGCCTAGTGAGCCGCAGGGGCTTGGAGGAAGGGAAAGCCCACGTGGCCCATGGGCCCGGGTGCACGTGGGAGTGTGTGCCTGATGGAGGGGCACAGGCACAGGCATGGCCGCTCAGCGCAGAGGGGTTGGGGTTGGGGCTAGGGAGGTCGGGGTGGAGTCTGAGAAAGGGCACCCGAGGCAGGGCTGCTTCTGCCCCAGTCCCACGCTGGCTCAGCCACAGCTGTTTGGTGGGGCCTGGTCTGCCGCCTACCCACTACCCTGCCCATCAGGGAGGGCCCTGGCTCCTCACAACACAGCAGGTTTCCAAAGCTGCTGGGCCAGGCACTGGTTGAGAAAATAATCAAAGGGGGCCAACTCTGGGGAGGCTGAAGCTTCTGCAGGGGCCTCCCTGTCACCCCCCACTGGAACGCTGCTAATAATGCTAAGAGCAACCCTCAAAGAAAGACCATTACCTAGGGGGATGGGGAAAAGAGTGGAAGGCGCCTGAGAAGCCCAGTAGTAGGAGGGGAGGACACACCGCAGCGCAAGGAGTAGTAGTGGTGGCGGTAGTCAACGGAGCAGTAGCATTTATAATAATATGAACAAGAGTGCACCATGCCAGGCAGATCCTAAGGACTCTGCACATGTTTAATTCCCACAACAGCTTTATAAAGCAGCATGAAGCCAAAGCATGAAGCATGGTTATTTAAACTTCTATCTTACAGGTGAGTTAGGCTCTGAAGGGCTGAATAACTTGCCAAAGGTCACATGGTAATGATCATGCAAAGCCAGGGCTTGAACTCCAAGACCAAGTTCTTATCCCTCATCCCCAACACATGCTGCTAGGCTTCCCTCATAACAGTTGATAAATCATCTGCCTGCAATGCAGGAGACCCGGGTTCAGTTCCTAGGTTGGGAAGATCCCCTGGAGAAGGAAATGGCAACCCATTCCAGTATTCTTGCCTAGAGAATCCCATGGACAGAGGAGCCTGGAGGGCTACATGACTTAGTGACTAAACCACCACCACCAAGGCATGCTGCTAAGACACCAGGGCCCTCTCTGTATACCAGCCTCCCAGAGCACAGCAAGAATTGTCTGGACATGGATCTCCCTCCTCACTGGTGCTGGGAAGCCCCTTAACTGAACAGCTGGCAGGTAAACCTCTCCTATTCTGCCCCAGTACAGCTGAGGCCCTCAGACCTGCAGGAAGAGAAGGAAGTGGGGGGGGGGGGGCCAGAAGCCATGGGAGGATCACCCACAGGGAGGCCCTGAGACTGCTCTGGTCACTTCCACTTCACTCTCAGAGCTGGACCCTCCAGCCCCTGCAAGCCCACCCCTGCCTCAGTTCTGGGGGCTGCTGGTGGGGCTTCCAGCTCTCAGAGCCCACTCATACCTCACTGCCTGCAGCTCTGCCCAGGCCCAAGCCACATCCTCCCATTTCTTCTGCCCCAGCCCTCCTCCTCTGCCCCTCAGGTGGAAGTCAGCCTGGCCTTCCTCACAGTGAGGGACAGGTAGGAAGCCATCCTTTCTGAAGGTTTCCACCCAATGCAACCCTGAGGTTGCCTGGAACGGGGTATAAGGAGGAACTCCTGCAGGCAGCTAGCCCTTGGGACCAGCTGCAGGGCCTCTGACAAACGGATGCAGAAACACAGCAAAAGGAAACCCACAGACATCATGGGGCCCCAGACACTCACACCCACTCTATCAGTCTGACTGTCTGTCAAGGCTTTATGTGCTCTTGCCTTCCTCCAGGAGCCTCGCTGCTGCAACTAGTCCCTGACCACACCACAGCTGGCCCTGGGCAGAAGACACAGCCAGCATCTGCTCTCAACAGCCAGGGACCTCTGGGGCTTTCAGGAGGACCTACGGTGAGAAACACTTTCTCTCTACAGCGGAAAGCAGTATACACGAAGAAAAGAAAACGGCGCTGAACACACACGTGTTCTGCAGACACATGAGGGAAGGTGCCGAAAAGGCTCTTGGGTGTTCTGCGCTGGTGGTGACACCATGCCCTCCAAGGACGGCAACGTGAACACACAGAGCTCCCCACGTGCCATCAGTGGCTCAGCTGCACGTGGACATTGACGAGGAGAGGCCAGTGAGCCCTCAATGGCCATGGGGCTAGGCCATGACCACTGAGAGGACAACCCTCAAACTTGGGGCATTCGGTGCAGTCATCCGAGATGAAACTGTTGTGAGTCAAGGTTACAGAGGCCAGAAAGGGGTGCCCAGCCCAGTCCCAGTGGCCTCGGGGCCTCAGCTCTGGCCTGGGGATGACAGGGGATGGAAGGATCCCTCCACCCCAGGAGGCTAATGCTCCAAGTTCCTGCTCTTACCTCCACCATCCCCGGCCCCACAAACTCAGCACCAGGAAGAGGGGGTGTCAGAGCTCATGCATCTCCAACGTGAGGCAAACAGACCTAAATACGGCACCCAAGAAGGACCCAGATCCCTAGGCCAGCCAGCTCCGTATCTGGCTACCTTAGGACAAAATCTATACTCCCTACCTGGCCCACAAGTCCCTGCAGACTTGGGCTTCTGTCATTTGTGTCAACACTCCATGCCTGAGCCATCATTCAGAGCAGCTCCTGCTCTAAAACGCCGTTCCCACTTTGTCCAGGTCTCTGACCAGGCGGTTCCCCTGACAAGTACACCTTTCCACCCTTTTCATCTGACCAAGTCCTACTCATCCTGAAGGTCCAATAGACACTGATTCCTCTGGGAAGTCTTCCCTCATCCCAAGTCAGAGCCAGGGACTATACTCTGAGCCCATAATACCTCCTAAACACCATGGCTGGGCTCAACCCACTGAATTCCAGATGCCTATTTCTTTGTCCCCCAGCAGACAACAAGCTCCAGGGGGCCAAAGTCGACAGATCCTTGTACCTTGGCTCTCGGTTTGTACCTGCCTCTTAGGTTGCTCATTCAAGACTGCGCCCAAAGTGAGTCAGAGCCCTGTCTGGGCAGAGCCACTGTTCATGCCCGTGTGTCCACCCTGGGCTCATGCCCAGCTCTGACTTCCGGTCCCTCTCCCTGATGTACATCAGAGCTCCTGAGCACATCAACCTTCGATGAAGTGAAGTCCAGCCTTATAACCCCATCAGCGGCCCCAGACCCCATCCACTAAGCTGAACACAAATCCTTTTCCAACTGTGGGCCCCAGACCCCATCCACTAAGCTGAACACAAATCCTTTTCCAACTGTGGGCCCCAAGCTACTTGTTCCCTGACTGTCACTCACTGCCCCATACGCAAGTCAGGACACTCAGGACAACTGAGAAAGTGCTAGCCCCCACTGTCGTCCCCTGGCCCATTCTTTTTTCCTGCAAGGCCTCCCACTCCTGCCTAGACCAAGGCCAGGGACATGAGCCTATGGATCTGTTTACCTCATGCCCTGACATGGCTGGGCAGAGCCAACATGTCTGTCTGGCTACGATGCCCAGGGCAGTGACGAGGGGCCCTCTCCAGAGGAGCCTGGCACGGCCCAGCTGGCCCTCCAGCCCAGGCTTATATCCTGAAAAGCTCTCGCTCAGATATTCTGGGGCCACTGGCTGCAGGCAGACTGGGCAAATGGCCTGCAATTGCCATCCCAGGCCAGCTAGAGTTGCCCGGGCCCTAGGTAGACCTTGCCTCTGGACACAGTGTAAGTGTTTGCAGTGCTGCATGCCCCTCTCTAACTGCAAGTTCAAACCCAGGCTGAAGGGCCCCATTTCTCCAAGTCCTGTTCTCAGGAGGCATGTAAAACCAATAAGGAAGGAGACGCCAGCCACAGAGATGAGGACCTGCCTCCCACAAGTGTCGCTTCCCCTGGGGGTGTGAGAGAGCAGCCCCATGATCTGCCTGTTCCCAGCCCAGAGAGAGTCCTCGGATTATCACTTCTCCAGACTGAACCTCAGCCTTGAAATGCAGAGGTCAGACTGACAGGCCAGGGTGTCATGAGTCCCAGGGGTCCCAGCTGTCAAGCTGGACAGGCTCAGAGGCTTGGCCAGGGTTCGAGCTGCCTGCAGTTTGAGCTTGGACTGTAACAATGCCAACACGGAGATGCTTTTAAAGGGATACAAGTGAGAGGAATCCTCTGCCATAGGAGTCACCCCCTATGGGGCTTCATTCAGGCATCTCCCTTTATCATCCCCTCCCCTGCTGCCCCCACAAACACCCCCAGGATGTCTGAGAAAGTTGGGACACCCAGATCCATTTTACAGCAGGGAAGCTGAGGCAGAGAGAAAACTTCGAGGTTGAGGCAGAGCCTGGAAAGGACTGAGCTCCTGGTCCAGCTTTTGTCCACACTAGCGGGGGGACTGGCCTGCCTCCCTCCTGGGCAAGGGCCACCGAGGACCACAGGCAGCTCCGGAAATCCCCTTCTGCAGCACTCAGGACTTCCGGGGGGGAGGGGGAAAGTAGAAGCTGGCAGGCTTGGGCTGTCTCCAGAAGAGACAAAGCAAGTGTTCCTGAAGCCAGCCCTTTAGTGACTGAGCCTCTGGAGAAGGCTTCATGGGGACTTCACAACCGTTTCTAGGCCCTACAGGGTTCACTCCAACAGAGGCTGCTCCAGCTCCACCCTCCTCTTCTGGAAGGGCCTGGCTCCTCTTCTGGAAGGGCCTGGCTCCTCTTCTGGAAGGACCTGGCTCACTGGCAGGTCTAGGGCAGGGCTCCCTGGAGTCTGTGCCTGAGCCCCAGTGCCAGACTCTGCCCCAGACTAACACACAGAGGCCACTTGCAGGGACCTCCCTCATCATGGCCCTGCCCTGCCTGCTCTCCCTCTCACACACATGCACCCTTTTGTAGCCGTGCAGGTCTGCCCACAGCCCCTTCATCCACTCAACAAGCATTTGCCAAAAACTGGCTATAAGCCAGTCTCTGAGGAGACACAGGAGATGAGGTACAGTACCCAGATGAGGTACCCACACAGAGCTACCAGTCCAGCGCGGGAGAAGAACAGAAACACACGAATTATAATGCAAGGTGGCCTGTCCTGGGGCTCAAGATACATGCAGGGAATAGGTGACCCTGGGAAGAATTCCCCAACTTTGAGCCTTGGCTGGAGCAGTTCGCTCTGCCTGGAAGCCCTGCCGGCACTCTGACAACCTGCCTCCCTTCAAAGCCTACCTCCTCCAGGCAGCCCTCCAGCACACACTGTTCTCACCCTTTCTGAATCTGCATGCTTTTACTGGGTGTTAACCAGGAGTCCACAAGGCTTCTTCAGTTTCCTTCTGTTTCTGCAGCAAGGCTGGGCGAAGCAGGGCCTGGAGGCAACACGGCCCAATGGAGAGAAGAGTGAACTGGTTGTCAGGTAACCAGTCTGGTCTAGAACCACCGCTCATTGGCTTCTTCTGCCTTTGAGGAATTTAGGAGTGAGGGAGAGGGGGACCAAGGCCTGCGTCCAGGAATCACTTTTGTGACAAGCGACTGCCACAATACAGAGTAGCCACTAGCTCCGCTCATGTGTCCAACGAGTGTGAGTATTGTTTACTTGTACAACCACTATTCCCACCTGAGAAAGGAGGAAAGGTTAGCTCTGAAAAGTAACTTGTGCCAGGTCACAGCCTGAGGTCCCAAGGGAAGAGCCAGGATTCTAATCCAAGCCTGCCACCAGGTCTCTATCACACTCTGCTGCCTGTCAGTGTCGAGCAGTGGTTCTCAAACCCACCCTGAGAGATTGGTTCATGGGTCTGGTAACGGGTACGGGCTCCAGGTGGGGAAATCCACAGTGCTTCCTGAGCAGCCCAGGTGGTGCCCAGGTGCTAGAGCAGAGGAAAGGTCAGATCCTGGCCCAGGGCAGTTTCCAAGGACCTACTGCTTCTCACTCCCCTAGGAGCCACCGGCCAGGTCACCCACTGTGCCCTGCCTAGGAGGCATGAGGGGTCCCAGGAGCCCTAGGGCTGACTGTGGCTCTTACAGGGCCTAAGCCCCACCTGAGCTTTTACTACCTGGCAGACACTGTGCTGAGTACACCGCAGGCAACACCTTATTTAACCCTCACTCTTCTTTGTTCCATTTTACAGGTCTGGAATGATATCTATTTAACACAAAAGAAAATAGTAATAGAGTAACAGAGGAACAAAAAAGACATCAGACACGGTAATCAAACAGCAAAAATGGCAGACATATAATCCAATCTTTTCAATAATTATTTTAAATGTAAACAGATTAAACACCCCAATTAAAAGGCAGAGGTTGGGGAAATTTAAAAAAAAAAAAAAACCATGATCCAACTGTTAACAAGAGACACACACTTTATATTCAAAGACACAAATAGGTTGAGAGTAAAAGGATGGGAAAAAAGTATACCATGCTAACAGTAATCAAAAGAGCTGGAATGGTCAGGCTAATAGACAAAATAGACTTTAAGACAAAAACTCTTAGAGACAAAGAAGGATGTTTCATAATGGTGAAAGTGTCTATCCATCAACAGGATATTATAATTATAAACGTATGTGTACCTAACAACAGATCTCCAAAACACATGAAGCAAAAACTGTCAAAACTGAATGGGAAAACAGACAATTCAACAATAATATTTAGAGCCTTCACTTTCAAGAGTGGATAAAACAATTAAATACAGGATCAACAAGGAAACAGAAGACTTGAACACTATAAAGCAAATAGACCTAACAGATATCCATAGAATATTCCACCCAACAACAGGAGAATACACATTCTTCTCAAGGGGACACAGAATATTCTCCTGGAAGGATCATAAATTAGGCCATGAAACAAGTCTCAAGAAATCTGAAAGGGCTGAAGTTATACAAAGTATGTTCTCCAATAAAAATGAGATAAAATCAGAAACCAGAAATAGAAGGAAATTTGGGGAATTTACAGGAAATGAAGGTTAGAAGTAACTTGTCAAGTTCTCACAGCTCAGAAAGGCCTCTCCCTTACTGAGACCATGTTCTCCACACCTTCTGCACAGCCTAGGAAGCCACAGATCTCAGACTTTTGCAAATGCCTGGGTAGCCCCTCTCCCAGCCACCACCCCAGACACACACTGAAACTGACCCCCAACCCCAAGCTTGATCCCAGAATCAAAACAAGCTGGGGAGGGAGAGCCCTTTAGTGCTATCACAGCTTGTTCACCAGCCCTGCTTCTCCCTGGGAAAATGGCCACAAGCAAATATTTCACTCCCCCAGCCAATCTACTGAATGTCCAAAAGGCAGATCCTTCCCCCAAAGAAGGAAGCTAACATTTACAGAGGACTTCCCCCATGCCAGGCAGTTGACACATCCTAATCTACAAACACAATCTCCCTACCCAGGCATCTCCTCATTGTCCCCATGCTACAGAAGGAAACTGAGGCTCTGTTATGAAGGTGGCAGAAGCAAGATTCAAAATCTTGTCATCTGCCTTTAGAGTCCCTGGTCCTTTCATCATACTTCCAGAAAACAGTCTCAAATCATGTTATGGGCTTCAGAACGAATGCTACACGTGAGAACACCACAAAGCCAGCTGTGGACCCTCCACTTTATCACGTTTCCTCCTAGAATTGCTGCTTTTCCTGGGGCCGTTTCCAAGTAGAGCAAAGTATATAAGACTCCCTCCCAAGAAATAATCCCAGCCCCGGTCTGCAGGAACAGGCTCCCTCAAAATCACGAGCATCTCAAGACCCTCTTGGAAGTTAGGAGAGCCCATAGTGCTTTGAGGTGGGAGGACTATGGGGGTGAGTTGGGAGCTGCAGAGTCAGCAGGATCACCCTCTGGAATAAGGGTCTCCACACCACATGGAGAAAGGTGGCTTGTGCCTCTCTTCAGAGCCAACCACCAAAGCAGAGCTACAGCTGGAGAAGCTAAACAGATTCCAGATCTCAAGGGATGTCGCAGTTCACTTGGTTCAGTTCCACAAAGAGCCCAGAGAAGGAAAGAGACTTGCCTACAGATACACAGCCAGGAGCAAGAATCAAGGATGCCAACAACAGTGCTTCATGTCACCTCCTGAAGGAGGTCCCAGCTTCTGGCAAGACACGAGGCAGGGCTTGGAGCCCAACATTGCAAAAATAAGGCTTCTATTTCACCATCATCAGTACCTCCAACATTTCTAGAGGGCACTACTGTGTGCCAAGCATGGTGCTGAGCACCCTACACCCATGATCCTGTTAAATCCTCAAGGTGGGTATGATGACACTCTCCCTTCTCAGCAAGGCACCGGAAGAGCTGAGGTCATAGGAGTACAGAGGCCATGCCAGGACTGGAACCCAGAGCCCCGTCTGCAGGGCCGTAGGCTCAGTCTCCTGCTGGGGTACACCTCAGGTTCTTTGTGATGGATGGCAGCAGCCTCTGGGCTGTTTCCATCTTCTCCCTGGCTTCAGCTGGCCTGAAAACCACTATCATGTCCTGGAAGTGTGGCTGGTCAGGGAAGGTGAGTGAGAGAGGCCTGGGAGGCAAGTGGCTTTTGAAGATGAAGATGCTACTACTGGTGATCACCATCACTGGGCCAACTTGTAAAGCTCAACATCTTCAGTTTAAGAGGAAGCCACATCCCTCCCACACGCTCCAGCCCCACACCCACGGTCGGCCAACAGCTCTTTAAAAATAAAGCCGTGACTTACCTCAAATCCCCATGGGGACCCGGGCTCCTGCCCCCTCCCCCCAGCACCCTGAAATCTGGGTCAAGTCAGTCCATGCTTGGGTTCCTTACTAGTGCCAATGGCCCCCACCCAGGGCACCAAGCATCAGCCCCAGCACCTCTCTGCATGGAACTCTCAGAAGGGTTTCTTCTCAAGAGGTGAAATCTCCAAATAAAGGTTGCTCACCGTGCATCCCAAGTAAAGGAGACAGATACTCAAAGCCACCCCAAAAACCATTGGTCCAAATCTTGATTTCATGGCTGATGGGACTGAAATCCCAAGAGGTAACGTGACTTGGCCAAGAACACACAGTCAGGGTCCCCAGGGGATGTTCTCAGACTCAGCGCTCTCTCAGACCTGGCACTGCAGCCTCTAGCGTGTGGGGTCTTCATCAGCTCTGGCTCTCCCACCTAACCCGCCCTAGAAGGAACTAAGACCTACCTGATGGCCTGGGAGGGGGAGGAAAGGGAGGGGTTTTGTTTTAGGGAGTGTTTTTTTTTAGGGGGGGCAGCCTGCTGGTTTGGAGGATAAGAATGGGGACAATATGGCTCTCTGATACCTGTCAGTGACCAAGAAGCACAAAGCCTTGCTGCCAGCAAGCATGGAGGCTCTCGGCATGGCTGCCTGGGGCCTCCCAGATGGGCTGCGGAGAGGGCACAGTGCCAGCCGCCTGCCTCACTCGTCCAGCCATCCAGTCAGTGTCATGGCCTTTCTCAGGCCCTGGTCAAGATGCAGAGCCTCTGCCAAAAGCTCACACATTCCTTGCGTTTCTCCTGGTCTCTGAGCAGCTGCTGCAGGCCCTTTTCTCCTGTGTTGATTTATTCTTTATTGTTCCTGAAATACACCCAGAGGCCTTTGGCACTCAGCACCGGCAGAGCATCCAGCCCAAGCCCCAGGTACACACCAACCGGGCTCTCTGGGACCTGGGCCAAGTCAGTTGGAACGATGGGCCCTGGGGTCACACCCAGCAGCCAGGAAGGGAGGCCTAAGATCCCACCTAACCCCAGTCTGTGGCCCCAGAGCTGTTCTCAGGACAAACAGTGGCTGCAATATTTGGGGAGGAGGAGATGCTTGGAAGATCTCTGGGAGGCCTAAACTAAACTTTTCCACTCCTCTCATGCATGAGTGGCTTCCCCAGCAATCCACCACTGCCCACCGCCCCGACACACACACACAGCTGACCACTATGTGCCTATCGACCTCCGCAGCAGGGCCTGGTGGCTCAGGCTGGGCTTCTGGCTGGCCTGTAAAGTTTGGAGAGAGAGGCCTCAGAGGGGTCTTCCCCACCCTTCCCTGCCCAAAATATCTCCCCTATCAGCCAGTCTAATGGTGCCTGAATTCCTACCATCAACACTTCAATCCAAGGGTCAAAGCATTGTTCCCTGTGCACATGAAAACAGCCCAGAGAGGTGTGGGAGCTGCCTGGTAAAAAGACAGGGCTTTGGGGTCAAACAGAAGGTGTCCCGGCTTCTCCAATCGCCTGCCTCTCTGTGGGCCTCAGTTTCCCTACAGTAAATGGGCATAATATCTTTACTACATAGTTACTGCAGGTTTAAATGAGAGTTTTATATATATATATATACACACATATACATATATATGCATATATATGCAGTGTCTGGCACAAAATAAGAGCTCAATAACTATGATTTCATTCTTCCTTGCTGGGCAGGGGCAGATCATTCATGATTCATCTTCAACACCTGGAGGGCAACAAAATGGCCTGACCCTTCCAGTTCCCCAGTCAGCTGAGAGCAGAACTGGCCAGGCAGGAAGACGACGGGGAAACCAGGAGTCCCGGCAACAGCACCAGGCTCTGCAGGCATCTGGCCCAGGGGCCCAGGAGGAGTACTCAGCACAGGCCTCCCCAGACCTCCCCAGCTGTGTCAATAGGGCCTGCAGGGACACGGTGAGACAAGAGCCCCCCGGACGAAACCTCGCAGGGCTTCCAAGTACTTAATAGTGCCTCCATTCTCCTGGGCTCCCTCTCAAAGCAATAAAAGGGAAAGTGCCATCACCGAGGGAGTCGGGGGTGGGGGGGGGGGCAGTCAGCCACACACAGTCTGGGCAGGGATGCCAGAGGCCTTGGGGCCTGCAGGGAGCAAGGAGGCCTGCCCCGAGGCCACCACAGTGAGTGTCCCACAAGTAAAAGTGCCCGCCTGGTTATTTTTGGCAGCTCTTCTGCCCAAAGCCAGCAAGGAAAGGCAGCTGCTAGCAACATGGAAGGGCTGTTTACGCTCAAGTGTGCAAGCACTGAGCAGGGATTAAAAAGAGCAGCAGCAGCCACGGAGCAGAGGGGCCTCTGCCCAGTCTTCCTGACTGTCCTGTTCGGGCCAATCTGCACGCTGCAGAGTGCACAGAGCGTGGGTACTTCTGCTTTCAGTCAGATCCAGTCTCCCAACCACAAAACTCACTCACACACACATACACACACACAGACAAATAAATAACTATGGAGCCAGCCAAAGACGGGGCCACACCCAGGAGCCGAGACAGTATTCCTCTGGGCTCTTCCTGCACTGAAGTGGCCCTTCCCCATTTCTAAACTGGGAGGGGCAGGACAGTGGACCAGGACAGGACACGGGAGCCTTTCCCCCTTCCTAAAGTGAAAGTGGGAACAGTCTATGGAACCTCAAGGAACTCGCTGCCTTTCAGCTTCCCTGTCTGAACATGAAGGACTAACTGTCCCAAAGTGTTTTCCAGCTCTGGGATGACTCCTGGAAGCTGGGGACCCCAAAACAACGATCCCAGGCTGGCTGGGAAGGTCAGACACAGCCACGTCAGGTGGGGAGGAGGATCTGAGGCCAAGAGCTGCCAGCAGGCTGGGAAGAAGAGAAGGTGGAGGAAAAGCAGGAGGAAAAGAGAAGTCAGCCCACACGCACTCTTGGGACTCGAGTTATCACTCTGGCTGTTTCTAAGCTCCCTTCTGAGCTCTGGGGTCTTCCCCTCCAAACAGCTGGCAAATTCTGGCAACAGCAGGCTGGCATGGGGCCTCTGTCCACCCAGCTCTGGAAAAAGCTAGGAATCAAAATCCCTCACCATTTTCCTTTCTCTCTTGACCCCACCTCCCCGGAGGAGATGGATGGCCTTCCAGAGGGAACCCCCTTCTGGCTGCAAGCCTATTTATTGTACTTCCCTCTCTCCAAGCTTAGACCTGGACAAACTTGCCCTAGCTGCTCCTTTTCTCCGTTCCTGAGGCTCCTGGAAGAAGCGTTGCCTGGAAAAAAATAGCTCTCACCACGAGTTCCCTGTGGCTGGAGAGAAAGGCAGAAGGTACAGGGAGCACCTTCCGTCTGGCCATAGTACCAGGCTCTGTTCCAGGAAGAGCACGATCAACAACCACTGCCAGGGACGCCTCCGGCCTCCAGCTCCCTGTCCTCCCACCCGTCCCTGAAAGCCACAGCTAGCAAGTCGAGTCCCTCAGGGAGCCCCCGACCCTCACCCCTGCAGAACCCCAACTCTCTTCCTACATGTGGCAACTTTCTTCTTATATAATAATACCTTGGTGGCCCTCCCACACACACCCTCCCACTCTGCCTCTGCTACTTCAATCGCAACGCCCCCCCCAGGTTCCACCCCAAACCTCCACTGAGGTCACACTGAGAGGCTTTAGGTGAAGCAAAGACAGGGGGACTTTTTCCGACTGAGAAAGCAGCCTTCCTCCCACCCACGTGAGCAGTTCAGCCTGAGGCCTGGGCGGGTAGGTTCCTGAGAGCACAATCTGATCTCTGGGAAGTTGAGCCCTTAACCCCTTGCAAAAGGACCCAGGCAGCAGGGTCTGGGCTGGTCTAGGTAGGAGTGTATCACGCAGTTCCACCCAAGGCTTAGGGAGTTCAAACAGGAGCTTTATTTCCACGAGCCCCAGTGGGTTGGAATCTGGGCACCCTCCTATCACAAGCGGCACACCTTTCCTGCCCCCTTCCCTGAAAGGAGCAAAAGGCACACGGGAGCTGGGCGCGGTAGGAATTGGTAAGATGCTAGCCGTCATCTGTTGAGTTCCTGCTACAGGTCAGTCACTGCATGCATGATCTGGTGCAACCTTCACAGCAACCCCACGAGGAATTATTATTCTCCCCATTTTATAGGTGAGGAAACTGAGGTTCCGGAAGGTAATCAACTCTCAGAGCCACACGGCAAGCGGGGAAGCTGAAGAACAAACCCAGGTCGGCTGGGGCCTCATTCACTTGTGCCTGCTAGGCTTCCTTCAGAATTACTGTCCAGCTACTGTCTACATGCCATCCAGGAGTGGTGTTCGGAGTGTGGGGATGGACGTAGGCGTGGACAAGTTTTGCCTGATGGTTCTGGAATCTGAATTGCTGCTGCCCTGCTAACTGTTATTGTTCCCAGGTATGTGACCGTGAGGGCCCTATAAGTCTGCGTGTTGTTGGAGGTGGAGGGAGGGTGATCTGGATTCCAAAGAGCAGTTTCCAACACCGAACTTATGCTGTAATGCTTCTGATTCATAAAATGAGCTCACAGTCTCACGGTATCCTGAGTGTTGCTTCGAATGCAAATGCAGATCCCGTAAGTAAGAACTGGGGATTTCAGCTCCACCCAGCTCCAGCCCCATACAGGCAGGGTGATTCCATGCAGAAGCTACTCTTCCAATGGAACTCGACCCCTGGCTGCATTTTCGGAGCCTTTGGCGTGTCTGGAAAGAATGGAGGCCCCAGGCTGCTTCTATACTAATGCATGCACATAGGAAGGGTGCCAACTAGCCTGGCCAAAGGAAATGCCCAGGTTAGCAGATTCCCAGGCAGGAGGCTCCAGTCATTCTGAGGTCCCTTTGGGGTCAGGATTACTGGGACACACTCTCCAGAAGGCCAGCCATTGGGCAGTGCCAGAAGACTGGGTTTATTAGTATCCCAATCACACATGGACCAACTCCTTTGAAACCAATGGCACAGTATGAATTCCAGCAGCCAGACTCACTGGGCCCTCCACATGCTAAGTCTACAGTTTTGGGACAAAGATTTTTCATTCCCTTGTTCAGCTGCTGCTGCTGCTAAGTCGCCTCCGTTGTGTCCGACTCTGTGCGACCCTATGGACAACAGCCCACCAGGCTCCTCCATCCGCAGGATTCTCCAGGCAAGAATACTGGAGTGGGCTGCCATTTCCTTCTCCCTTGTCCAGCTAACATATACTAAATACCTACTAGATGTTGGACACTATGGGAACAACACAGAGCATATACTAGAGCGAGCTATGGTAATGCTGAAACGAGCTTTCAACATTTGATGTATAGATAGTAACCTGCAAAATCCTCACCGCAACTCTATGAAGGTATAGAAACTCTAGCTCCCAGTCTGTGTTTTGACCATCACCCTACAGAAAGTACACAAATGACTATATAAGGAGTATTCAGAAGGCTGAGGCTTCTCTAAAGAAATGGCATTTGAAACAGGATTACAAAGATAAGCTGGAGTCTCCCCACTACTTGTGGTCATCCTCATTGCACCAGGAGCAAGGGCTCCTCCTGTGAGACCCAACTGCATCAGAGGGGTTGTCAAAGCCAAGATTCCTGGACTGATCCCACTCCCCATTTTAGTATACTCTGCTCTGTGTACTCCCCTCCCTCCATCCTTCTCCCACTCAGCAGGCCCAAGGCCTTGGCTCCACTGGGCAGCCCTTCCTTGAGTTCCCCTACCACAGGAGGCCTTCAGCTGAAATCTGTAACTGCACATCACCTTTTTATTTTTTCTCCATTTATTAAAAGCAGTGGCCCACAGGGCTAAACACTCAAGCTATTTTTAAATTCCACATTCAAAAGCTGAACTCTCATCCCCACAAACACTCCAGGGCACTCTTTCCAGTTGAGGGGGGTGGGAGGGTGGGAGGTGAGGGGCTGACAGAGACAGGAAAAGAGTGGGTTCTCCCTGATGGTTGGAGAGGCCACACTGGCAGCAGTCAGGTCTTCTCAGAGCGAGCTGCGTGGCTGGATGAGTGGGAGGAGAAGGAACCCTCCAGGCTCTTCACCCCCCTGGCCCCTGGGAGCTACTCAGACCAGAGTAACCTGCCAGAGGCCAATCCAATTAGAGAGGAGACTGGGCCAGAGACATGTGGTGAGCTGGTTTATCACAGTAATTGAATGTTTACACTCCTATTATTCACTGTCCAGAGCCGTAGGAAAAAAAAAAAATCCATAAATTTCCAACCAGGGATGTCTTCTCCTACCCCCTTCCTCCTGAAGCCTTCTAACCACCTATGAAAATGGCACATTTCTCTGCCGCGAAAGCAGCACGTGCACACCATCACTGGGAGGTTCTGGAGCAAGACAGATGATTTCCTTGCTTCAGCCAGGGCCCCACAAGGAAAGAGAGCCTTCTCCGCAGAGCTGCGGTTCACCCTCCTTCATCAAGGCTCCAGCCTGTCCTGGAGCTGCAGGGCCCAGCAGAGGCCAGACCTCCAGGAGGCCCCCAGGCAGCCTCCCCCTGCTGCGGCAACCCAGACCTCCCCTCCCCCACTCTGCCCGCCCCCGTCTCCACTGCCAACAGGGATCCCCTGCACACACGTGCCTAGGTGGCCTCCGTAGTCACCCAAGGCCAGCCTGCTCTCGCCCAACCCACCGTCCCCTGAGCAAGGCTCCACAGGCTGGCACCCAGGTCCCAGTGGGATGGTGGAAGCAGGAAGTAGCCATCAAAGTTTGTGACCGACAAAGTTTTAAATGGGGGAGAGGAACTTCCCCTTTCATCCTTCCAGCAGCTCACTCGACGCTGGGCTGGAATACCCAGGGTACCCCCCACCCCGACCCTCACTTAGGCTGGCAGGTACCTCCTCCAGGCCTGCCTTCCTGAGGCTTTCTTGGGGCTGAGGCTTGAAAGCCCCAGGCCCTTAAATCCAGAAGCCCGGGTGGGGGGCCCTGGAGGTGCAAGCGCTCCTGCTCCTGCATGAGTGAAGTGAAAGACTAGTGTGACCACTTCCACAGAGCCGGCCATAAGCAGGGTCCAGAAAAAGACCCGGGCTCCCGAGCTCCGCAAGGGCACCACCAAAAGCACCACCACCAGGTGAGGCGGCGGGAGGGCTCCGCAGGCCCGAGAGGCGCAGGGCGCGCGGGGGCGACCGCGGGTGACAGGTCCGAGGTGCGCCAGCAGCGCCAGGGTGCGCGGGTGAGGCCGCTCCGCCCGCCCGCAACGCTCCAGCTTAGGCCTCTGCTGCACCAGCTCCGGTTCCCCACTACCTCCGTCCCCAAAACTCCGGGCGCGGGCGCAGTTTCCACGTCCACTCTCCGGTGCTGGGGGAAGGGCTCCCGCGCCAAGTTCCCGCAGCTCGAGAGCCACCCTCCGCCCCCCACCCCCGCCTCCCGGAACCGGGCTAGGTCATGCAAGCGAGTCCCGTAGGACACCACGTTTCGCTCAGGCAGAGGAGGGGCAGCCGTATTCCTGAGCCTGCCGCGGCCGCCACCGTGGGCCCGGCGGCTTGGGAGGGTTTTCCTGCAGGGGCCGCGCCCGGGTGGGCGGGGGCCGCGCGCAAGCTGCGTAGCTGCACAAACACGGCGGGTCGGCGCTGCACACGCCGCTGCGGGCCTCGGGGGTGCGGGCAGCGGAGGGGCGCGCGGCGGGGAGGCAAACGCACGTACACGCGCGCGCTTTCCCCGCCGCCCGGGCCGCAGAAGTTGCCGCCGCCCCGTGCCCCCGCTCCGGGCCGCGCCTGCAGACCTGCAGCCCGCGCGTGCAGCCCGGGGTCCCTTGGCCGCCGCCGCCGCCAGGGCGGGCTCTGTGCCGAGCCGCGTGCAGGCCTCGGCCGCCGGCCTGGCAGCCCCACTTACCCGGCTCCGGCCCGAGCTCCCGCATCGGCTGTCCTTTTCCGCCGCGGGCCGCCGCCTTCGGTCGCCTCCCAGGCTCCAGCCGCCTGCACGCACTCCCGATTTTAAAAACAAACAGGCGCCGCCGCCGCCGCCGCCAGCCAGCGGCGCTCGTAGGGTTTCCGCCAGCCCGCGCCTCCCAAGGCTGGGAAGTTTGCTGGCGGGGCCCGGGCGGGACGCGCGGGCTGTCACCCCTTGCTTGCGGCGCTGGAGCCTCGACGCACCCCGCGCCCGTGGTTTCCGCCTCGCGATCGCTCTCCCTCCCTCTGTGTCACCCCCAGTCCTGCGATGCAGTGTCAGGATTGCACTGCTCTGACTCATCGGTTGAGCTCACAGCTTGAAAAAAAAAAAGAGAGAGAGAGAGAGGGCGAGAGGCAACAGCGAAGGAGGAGGACTCTGGCGTGCTACAAAGGATTGCACAACTCCGGGCTGGGAGCGCGGAGAGCCCAGCGGCCGGCCGGCGCGCGCGGCTCGGCGGCGAGCAGGAACCAGCTCTACCACTTCATCAGCACAACTGTCTCGGGTCGGCCTCTCAGCCAGCAGGCCCGGCGCCGCCCACTTCCTAAGACCAAATAAGGCCGGGGAAGGCGTCTTTAAACCTCCGGCGGCTGCCCAGGCTGGGGATTTCCAGCAGACCTCACCTCCACTCCAGAGTCAGTCGCCACCCTCCCCCAGCCCAGGAACGGTGCCCCCCGATGGCTTTGCTGGAACCAACAGGCCACGCGGTTCGTTCCTTTCACACCAAGGTCAGGAGGAGACGGTGACGAAATGTTTGGAAACCCATCGGGCCTGCCAGGAAAGTCTGTGTGTGATGCTGGGGAGGACACAAGTCGCTTTCTTCCACAAAGAAAACTCTGGTTTTGGATACGGTAGGGCACGCGCAGTCCTCCCCAAGGCACTTTATTAACAGTCTCCCCCAGTTTCCCTTTTTGGCTAGCGGTGTTAAGGTTATTGAGAGACTGGTCTCAGCTCCTATAAAAGACCCATGTCTCGATTACCTAAATGTAAAAAGTGCCTCGGTTTAATTCTAGCAACTGAGGCCAGAGTTGGGCAGCTTTGGGCTGCTTGCCTGTAGTTTCCCTACCTTCCCTGCCATCACCTGATGCCATCCCCTGATGCCTCCTCAACTGGCCGGGAAGATGGGAAACATTTTTGCTACTCAGGTGGTTCTTGCTGGCCCCCAAGTATACTTACAGTGAGGTGCCAGGGCCAGGAGTAAGTCCTGGGGAGGGAGCCCATTTTCCCTGGCTCTTTTCATTTGTTTTTGTTTTTCCCAAGGAGATGGGTCAGAAGGAGATTTTTCTTTGAAGGAAAAGCCACTGAAGAAGATACTGTGTCCTGGCAGCAGCCGCTTTTCCCCTGTGGCCAGTCCTGAAAGGCAGGTGCATCCTTTGCTTTCTCAGGGGGAAGGGGAGGGGCAGCGGAATGTGATTCTCACCGCCCTTCCCCACCCCTGCCCTCCCCCTGCCCTCAGTGGATGACAGAGACAACACTGGTACCTTCTGCCTAGAAACCTTCAAAACCCCACACTTGCTTCTAAGAGGCACGACCTTCCTGTCCTCTTCCAAACTTTTGCTGGTGGGAGCCCCCGTGTGCAGCTAGAGCTCACACCTTACCCAGGAGGGAAAGGGCTTATTTACACACATGTCACAGCAATGACAACTTAGCCTTATCTGCAAAATAAAGATAATTATGTCAGGGGACTGGACCCGATGACCTCTTAAAATTCCTTCCAGTTTAAAATCCGTGATTCTGTGATTGCCAAAAAATGAATAGAGGAGCCAGGGAAACCACCTCCAATGAAGAAAAGCCCAGACTCCTGGATTTAGCATCTGCTCTGACAGGATTGTTCCTGGCAATTCTCAAGGCCTCTCCCCCCACACAGCCTACTTAACAACCCTGTGTGTGTGAGAAGTTTCATCTCACTCATTTTATGGATGAGAACACTGAGGTTCAGAGAGGTCGACTGACTTATACAAGATCACAAGGCAAGCCAATGGTTTGTCACCTCTCTTCCTCTTCCCATCTCCCCCAGAGGAAGGCAGTGAGTCACTGAGGGATTGAGGTGCTCAGGCACGCAGGCCCCCAAGTAGAGGCTGAACTCCCAGGACTCCTGCCAGAGGTTCCATGCAAAATCTTTTTTGTTTTTTCCATTTGTCTGATGTTTTCCTTCCCACTGACACCTCATCCAAGTGAGGGAACCAAAGCAAAGCCACCTGGTCTCCGGTGCTCACTGCTGCCAGCTTCCTCTGCAAACCTGCAGCCATCCTCACCTCCTCCTTGGGCCTGGGCCCCAGGGGGTGGGCTTGGGCCAGCCCAGAGCCAGCCCCCCAAGAGCCAGTGCAGACCAGCCCAGGGATGTTCCCCTCCAGAACCCTGGCTGGGGAGCACATTCCTAAAAGAGCCTGCCACCATGGAGCCAGAGCCCAGCCTCCAGGGAGCAAGTGGGAGCCACTCCAAAGGGCACTCTTCAGCCTTGTCCCGCCAGGACTCCCTCCCTGTCCCACGCTGGGCTGCTGGGCTGGGCCCAGGAAGCATCACAGGGAGCAGGGGTGGATGGCAGGATGCATGAGAAACAGGAGTCAGTGACCTGGAAAAGCCCTGCTCATGGAGTAGCTCTCACTCACAAAGGAAGAGAGGGAGGAGAAGGGGTATGTGCGCGTGGAGGGGAGAAGGGCCCAAGACTGTCCCAGATGGCGCCTGCCTGGCAAGAGAAGTCTCCCTCCCAAAGGCCGGCAGATGAGGATGTGTAAAGAAAGCTGCAGCTCTTCCAGGAAGGCCCTCGAGGTCAGTTTTGCTGCAGATATGACACTGCAGAATCACTGACATGTAAAGTGAAAGTTTTGGTTCTAGAAGCTCTAACCCTTCCTACAGGGGCACCTAAAAAGGGTGCCATTTGGGGAAGAAAAGAGAGAGAAAAAAAAAGAGAGAGATGGTCCAGGGACCTTACCCAGAGAGCGGGCTTTTCTCTACCAGCAAGCTACAAACTACAGCAAAGAGCACAGAGCTCCAGGTCCCAGGGAGTGCATCTGCTGAAAAACACTCCAGGAAGCAAAGCACCCTAGACAGGATCTCAAACTCTGGGTCCCAATGACCGTAGAATATGGCATTCAAGAGGCTTCCAGGAACAGCACTGGCTCCCTGGACTCTGCGCCGAGTTACCCTTCACTGCCCTGAGTGGTCATCACTCGCATCCTCTTCTGAGGCAACCTGAGACCATGAAGAAGCTTACACGGGGGAATTCTGTGGTATGTGAATTCTATTCCAATAAAGTTGTTACTAAAAGATAAAAGCAGCTTCCACGGAAGCCAGGTTCTCACCACCTATCCACCTGCCTCCATTAACCTTGTTTCCATCATTCATTTGAAAGAGTTTCCTTCACCCCACACCCCATGCCTGCTTTCCAGTCCTTTCTCTGTCAGGATTCTCCGTCCAGGCCAGCACACATAGTGTGTTGAAGTGAATAACCAACCTTTGCAGGAAGGTGGGGAGTTGAGAGTACAAACACCTTTGAGGAAATCCCAAGTCCACCTTATGTCCCTAATGTGCCTTGTGTCCCCGATGTCACTTCCCTTTTCAGAATAAAGGGACTACCTACCTCTGGGACTTCATGACCTACAGTTACAACAGAAGAAAGACAAGGCTGTATGTAGACAGAACAGGGAACCAGGACTGAGTCTGGATCCTGCCTAACTAAAGCCAATCCACTGTGTGATCTTAGGGAAGTTGACACTTAGCTTCTCTGAAACCCCAGCCGTGACGTTAAGGCACCGTGCGCTGAGAAGTCCCTGCACTGCCTCCTCTTCGACCCTTGAAAGCCCAAGGGGCCCCCGCCTGAGTTCACGCTGACCTCACCTGTTCTGGGGCAGGGCCGCGCCTACCACAGCAGCCCACAGCTGTCCTCACCCCGTGGCCCACCCAACCGACCCCCGCCTCCAGCTCCCTCTCTCGCAGGCCTGGGCCAGGTTCTGAGTGCCTTTGTCAGGCCCGAGAGGGAGCTTCTGCAGATGTCCCCAGTTGCTGCTGTCACTCTGGGACAGACGTCTGGCCGGGGACAGAGAGAAGGACAAAACAGGTGTGGCCACCGGGGAGGGCAGGCCAGCAGGGCCACAAACAGAAATGCCCTTTCTTCACAGAAGAAAGAGCTGCCAGCTTCCCAAAGGCCTCGTTTCAGCACAGTCCAATGCGCCCTGCAAACCAGCCCTAGAACCGATTCCTTCATGGGCTGTTCTCTGGAACTCGGCTTCCCTACCTTATGGCTGTGGGTCAGGAGGGAGAGGACCCCTGAGATCCAGCATATGCACTGCACAGTTTTCTAAAGCCTTATTTTTAAACGAAAACAAATAGAAATGATGCATCTTGGATTAGAAGCCAAAATTCATATTCATGAGAATGTACAGGTTAAGAGCACAGGCTGAGACCTTAGTCCAATTTTTGGCTCACACTAGCTTGATGACCTTGAGCAATTTCCTTAACCCCTTGGTGTTCTCATGTGCAAAATAGGGATGATAAGAGCTTAAAACAATGGTGTACGTTAAGTCTTTTCCTAAGTATTGACTACCATTTTTTCTCCTCTCCTAACTGATCTAGTCTAGGACATTTATCACCCATACTGCCATCAGAGTGATCACATCCCTTTTCAATCGCTCCCACCAGACTTCCCTGATGGTCCGGTGGTTAAGAATCTGCCTGGTAATTCACTCCATGGTGGAGGCGGGGATGGGAGGGGAGAGGAAAGGATTCCACATGCCACATGGTGTGGCCAAAAAATTTTAAAAAAAAGCACCCATTACCTGCTGCAAAAAGCTGTTAGCCAGACTGTTAGGCACTTGCGGTTCTGGAATGATCTGGCTCTGCCCTACTTCCCAGCCCCAGGCCCACACAGTCAAACAACCTGAAGTTCCCCAAGACATCTGCTTTCTCACATACGCACCTCCTCCTTGCATCCACAGGTAAACCTTACCCTGCTCTTGACTTGAGCTTAATGGCAATTCTTCCGGGAAGCCTTCCTTGACTCCTTCAAGCAGAGGACTGCCACTGCAGTGAACACTGCTGGAGCCCCCCACCCCCCGCCAGTGATCCTCTTTTATCAGGCTGGTATGCCATTCCCCAGCTACTGTGGTGTGTTGGCTGCTAAGGGCTCACAGTTGCCCCCTTCTCAAAGGGAACCCCTGCTGGGAGAGAGCACTGCAGACAATGATTGACTTGGGGTGGGGGAGGTGTCAGAGAGGGGTGGGTCCAGAAGATGGGCCCCCTTTCCCTCAAGGTGGGATCATATCCGTGCTGGTGCAATGCCAGCTGCAGGGCTCCCTGGGACATCTGGCTGAAGCTAGCTCAAGCTGCAACACATCCTTCCTTGCTTAGCTTCTTCCTCAGCCAAGATCCACTTCGCTCATTCTCTTCCTCCTTTGCATGTGTGTTCGTGCTTAGTCGCTTCAGTCGGGTCGGACTCTTTGTGACCCCGTGAACTGCAGCCCGCCAGGCTCCTCTGTCCATGGGATTCTCCAGGCTGGAATACTGGAGTGGGTTGCCATGCCCTCCTCCAGGGGATCTTTCTACCTGGGGATCGAACCCACATCTGCCTGTGTCTAGTGTACTGCAGGTGGATTCTTTATCCACTGAGCTACCTGGGAAGTCCTCAGAGAACTTCCTATCAATCCCAGGCACCTCCAACTGTCTTCTCGGTCTCTGCCCCTAAGGCTCAGAAGAACCACACTCTCTCCTAACTCCCATGACATTCTCTGTTTTTCTTACCTCCATCCCTTACACGTTGTTCTACAGCTGCCTCCTGTACCACCTCCCTTCTAGGGTCAGAGCTTCTGAAGTGCACAGCCTAGGTCTGAGTCACCTTGAATCCCTGGTGCCTGCCTATACATGGTGCGTGCTTAGAAAATTAAAGGCCTGTTGATAAATGCACAAGTAAAATAATATTTGTAAAAATTTGAGGTAAGCAATTAGATGTAACTATTACTGTCACTACTTTATTACCATTCTGTTTCTTCCATTCTAAGATGCACATTTCCCCCATTTTAATATCTCTGAAATCAGGATGCATCTTACAATTGATATCACATCATGGTTTAACTAGCAGCATTTTCTTTTTCATAGTTTGCATAAAATAATGATTGTTTTATAATCACTGGCTTCTTAGGGTCAGTGGTATATGGTATTATTATTATTTTTTTTTTTTGCCACGCAGCTTGCAAGATCTTAGTTCCGCGACTAGGGACTGGACCCAGGCTCTGGCAGTGAAAGTACTGGGCCCTAACCACTGGACTGCCAGGGAATTCCCTGTAAGGTATTATTATTATTGTTATTACTACTACTACTACTGAGAGTGGATCTCCTGGGTTCTAGAGACTGCAAGGCACAGCCCACAGCTAAGTCCCCATGACATGAGCTCAGTAACTGTCGGGCAAGCTCTCATAAAGTGACTTGTATTTTCCCAGAGGTCAGAACGACCCTTGTGTCTGGACATCTCTGAAAATGCCCATGAAAGCAGGCCAATGCGATGTCAAACAAGCTCTGAACCAGGAGTCAGGAGAGCAACGTTCCAGGCCTAGCTCTTCCTTTAATCTTCCAGATGACCCCACACAGGACCTATCAACACATTAACTGAGCATCTACTAAATGCTTGACGTGATGCGACCCCAATGGGTGCACCCAGCACCCCGAGGAAGCCATTATCCTCTTTTTTTATAGATAAGGTTAAACAGCTCTTCCAAGGTCAGACAGATGGTACTTGGCCACCAGCCTTTCTGAGTCCTGATCTCGGCTATTTGAGGATACCTCCCTGGGCCTGTTTTCCCAAAAAAATCATCAAGTAATGAGGCGTCACAGGTTGGAGGCTCACAAGCCAGGCTCATTCCCAGATACACTGCATTTGACCTATAATAATGTATTTTATTTTTATTGAATTAAATGTATTTCCAAACATTTATTTAAATCAGGAGATTTAAGTTAAAAACCGGGATTTCTGGTTTGTCATTAAAAAAAAAAAGGAACATAGCTTACATTGGGTCCTCCTTCTCGGGGGTGGAGTCAAGTAGCTGTGCCAGGCACTGTGATAGGAGGTACAAGTTTCAGTTTTCCAGATTCCACCCCTTCCTAGGCCACGGTTCATTTATCATCTTGCCTGTGCTGTTCTCTTGCACCCAGCTGGCCTCTGTTATTAAGATCCCCCTACTCCCTACCAGGCTTTCAGTGGGTGACCCTTAAACTAGATGCATTCCAGGGCCCTCTGCAGCCCTTACCCGCCTTTCGCTTCTCCCAGAATCTCCCAGCACAGCCTCCCTCTAAGGAGGTCACTTTAATGAACCTATTTCAGAACCAGCAGGCAAGCCCCTGCCTGGCACCAACCTCCCTCCATCACAGGCACAGACCCCCCTTCGTTGATACCTCTCACCCCTACACAGAGCCTCAGTCCCAGCAGATGTGGAGAGGAGTTAGCCCAGGTCGAGGGAAGGGGCCCCATCCAGGAGGCAGGGAGGCAGGCAGGACTTTGTATTTCCCAACAGGAAAGTGGTTCGGAGGAGATAAATTGTAAGCGGGGGAGGCTCCGCAGTCACAGATGAGCACAGTTTGACACATAAGGAAAGACAAATAGTAAATCATCAGGAGGAAAAATGCTGGGTCTCAGCAGCAATTTGAGATATGCAAATTAGAATACCATTAAGGACCCATTATGACCCAAGTCAATGTGAAAATAAGTAAATAAATTAAACATAAAAGCTGCTGTTGGCAGGTCATCAGGAAACAGCTGCAAGTACACTGTGGTGCCGCTGTAAACTGCTCAGATCCTTCTAGAATGTGATTCTGCATTGTGTTGCAAGAGTTGGAAGACTTGATCAGGTTATTACAGTCAGGAGACCAGATCCCATGGAAACAACTCAAACTACCACCACAAAGGAGTTTTTATAAAAGAGGCTCATAGGAGCCTGTATTTAGACTCCCCCCAAATGGAACTCCATTCAGATTACAGTATGGTATGGTAACAGAATGAAATACAAAGGATTGACACAAGGAAACAATCTGATGAAACCATTCGATGAACTCACATTAAGTGACAGAATCAGAACAAAAAATAGTAGGGGGGACTTTTTAACTATGTTAAAACTCCATAGGAACATTTTGCAGCAATCAGAAAATTATGAACAGTGCAAATTGCCAAGGTATAATGTTTATTCTGTTAAGTTGATCAAGATGATTTAAATAATAATGATGATAATAATGATGATGATGATACTGATGATGTAAAGGCCTTTGGACAGAATTTCCTCATCATAAAAATACCCCAGCCCAGGTCCCAGGCACAGGTAGGTCCTGCCCCCTGCCTTGATGAGGAAGGAAGAAGGAATGTAAACTGGGAGAGGAGGGGTTATGACTGTGGGCAGGAGGAGGGCCCAGAGGCTTCCCTTATCAGGAGGGCTCTGAAAGACACTTCTGCCCAAGAAACAAAGTGACACAAATAAACCCACACCATTTAACCTCCAGAGTCCTGGGTGCTAGCTCTTAACTGCTTCATTTGCGCTCTCAATTTTACTAATACCTTATTTCAGCAACTTCGTAGGTGACACTGGGGCTCTTTGCGGGCTAGCCTAGGAACCAGCCCAACCACCATTTATAGCATTGTTTCTATGGAAATGTGTTTCAAGCTACAAGAAATTGAGCTGCTGACAACCCTGGGGCACGCACGTGGTCTCTAAATTAGGGAACTGAGACGAGCAGTTATTGCTGGGTCCTGGGCTCAGGAAGACAGCGTGTTACTTAGAGTCTGTATCAGTTAGTACACCAACCCGCAATGATCCCCTTGGAGCTGGCTCAAGATCACTGCAGGGGGTGGGAATGAGACCACAGCATGGAAGAATGAACACTGTATTCAAGGGAAGCTCGTGGATACTCCTCATCTCTGCTTCCACACCCACACACAACCTGAGTGCCTGTGTGACATGGAGGACATGAAACTGGCCCGAGTATCCTCATGAGTACCCAGGCAAGCCCTGGGCCCACACACTCTCCAGCTTCCCTCTGACCCCGGCAAACCTCCAGCCATAAGGCCCTACTTCAGTCTGAACATGGAACAACAAACTCCAAATCTTTGAGAGTTCTGGAATTTGGCTTTAGCACATGTAGCTTGTGAGAAACCCATCTCTCCACACATTCTGTTGCAGTGGCTTCTGTGTTAGCAGGCTCCAACCTGCCCATTCGAGGTCTGTCCAGGGCTCTCCCGGCTCCACCCACCCCGGGACTCCAAACAACACAAGGAGTCTCCATTTCCTGCCTCGGACTGTGCTAGTCACAGGGAAAGAATGACCGTGGGCCTCCAGACACTCCACATGACAAGAAAGTTCCCCACCGAGAAGGCTACCTAGAGTCTGTCATACAGACTGAAGTAAGTCAGAAAGAGCAAAACAAACATCATGTCTTAACACGTGGATGTGGAATCTAGAAAAATGGCAAAGATGATCTTATTTGCAAAGCAGAGAGACACAGACGTAAAGAACAAATGCATGGATACTGAGACAGAACAAATGCATGGATACTGGGGTGGAGGATAAATTGGAGATTGGGACTGACATATATACACTACTGTGTATAAAACAGGTAACTAACGAGAACCTACAGTATAGCACAGGGGACTCTACTCAGTGCTCTGTGAGAGCTGAATGGGCGGGCACGTGCGCTCAGTCGCTTCAGTCACGTCTGACTCTTTGTGACCCATGGACGGGAGACCACCAGGCTCCTCTGTCCATGGGATTTTCCTGGCAGGAATACTGGAGTGGGTTGCCACGCCCTCCTCCAAGAGATCTTCCTGACTCAGGGATTGAACCCACATCTCCTGTGTCTCCTGCACTGCAGGCAGATTCTTTACCTGGTTGAGCCACCAGGGAAGCCCAACCTAAATGGGAAGGGAATCCAAAACAGAGGGGATAGATGGTCGATGCGTTTTGCTATACAGCAGAAACTGACACAGGAGTGTAAAGCAATTATACTCCAATTTAAAAAAAAAAGAGAGAGAGAAAGCTACACACAGGGAGGCAAATCCAAGGGGGAGTGATGGTAAGAAGGCTGTTCACTAGGCGTCTCAAGGTTCTGAGATGCCAGAGACACAAGGTGGTCAGAGACAGTCAGAAGACAGTCAGCTGCTCAGCCACAGGCCACACCTGCAGCTGCAAGTCCCAGCAGAGCTCTTGGCAAGATGGGAGGGGTCAGAGGGCCCTGCCGGCCAAGCCAGAGAGAGACTGGATGAATGTGGGGGCTTCCTTCCTGAGCTTGGTTAAAGTGAAGTGAAAGTCGCTCAGCCGTGTCTGACTCTTTGCGACCCCATGGACTATACACGGAATTCTTTAGGCCAGAATACTGGAGTGGGTAGCCTTTCCCTTCTGCAGGGGATCTTCCCAACCCAAGGATCGAACCCAAGTTTCCCGCATTGCAGGAGGATTCTTTACCAGCTAAGCCACAAGGGAAGCCCCCCTGAGGTTGGTTAAAGGGCAACTCTAAGTTTCAATGCTATAATGAATATGTGCAACCCTGCAAACACCCAAGACACAAACTCACTGGGGCTCCACCTGGGTCAGGCAGGGCCACGGGACGTCAGTTTGCAAATCACACCCTCTCTGCTGCCTGTGTGAACTGCAGAAGAGAGAATCTGCCACCCGCTGCGGCTAGGCCTGCGGGACCAGGCAGAGGTGAGTGGGCAGCTCAGAGCCAGAGTCTCAGCTTCAGGGCCACATGTGCTCACTGGGCTGGAGCCCTGGAAACCCAGGTGCGAGCAATCATCGGGGACTCTGAGGCCACTGGATCGCCTGCACGAGGCAGAGTCCATGCCGGGAGCCCCAAAATTAAGTAGTTAGTCGGCCTATGAAGTCAGGCCTCCTCTTACTAAAAGACTCAGTTAGCCAATCTGAATTCTCCAGCCCCTGCAGTGCAGTGTGCTGATAAGACATACCAGTTCTTTCTTTCAGGTGGTGGCAGATGGGAGGTTTGGAGATCCTCCCCAGGGGCCTCCTTCACACTCAGATCCAAAGACTTTGATACGTTAAGGTCTTTTTTTAAAGAAAATTATATGTAATATAAGTAAAATATATATAAGCTTATACATTTATATGTTATACAATATATATTAAAATAGGACAGCAAGGAGCTCAAACCAGTCAATCCTAAAGAACACCTGTGCTGTGAGCTGTGCTTAGTCGCTCAGTCGTGTCTGACTCTCTGTGACCCCATGGACTGTAGCCCACCAGGCTCCTCTTTCCATAGGGATTCTCCAGGCAAGAATACTGGAGTGAATTGCCATTCCCTCCTCCAGGGGATCTTCCCAACCCAGGGATCGAACCCAGGCTTCCTGCATTGCAGGAGGATTCTTTATGTCTGAGCCACCAAGGGAGCTCTGAATATCCATTGGAAGGACTGATGTTGAAGCTGAAACTCCAATACTTTGGCCACCTGATGCGAAGAGCCAACTCATTGGAACAGACTCTGATGCCAGGAAAGACTGAGGACTGGAGGAAAAGGAGGCGACAGAGGATGAGATGGTTGGATGCCATCACTGACTCAGTGGACATGAGTCTGAGCAAACTCCGGGAGATAGTGAAGGACAAGGAAGCCTGGCGTGCTGCGGTCCATGGGGTCGCAAAGAGTCGGACACAACTTAGGGACTGAACAACAACAACAAATATCAATGTTGTACAAATATAATATATATTAAAGTACGTTGATATAATGTTATAGCATAATAAAATATGTTAATATATGACGTGTTACATTAATGTAAGTATTGTTGTTGTTATTTAGTGTTGCAAAATATATTTCTGAGCAGGAAAAGAACCACACGTGTCTAAGTATCTCATTTTATAGACAAAATGAGACCCCAAGTGCCTGCTTTGGGGCTCCTGCTGCACCCTGCTGCAGCCGTCGACAGGGGGTGCTCGTCCTCCCCCTCCGACAGGAAGAGCTGCGGCGCAGCCTGTCGACCACCACTGGCTGAACAGGGCTTTCATTTTAAAACCTCAAGGTGTCCTCTCACGGTTGGGCGACTTGTTCTCCCCAGCTCCTTCTCTGTGCAAAGCCGGCAGACAGTGCCGGGCACGGACACTGAGGGGTCGTCCTCCAAGGGCAGCTGGTGTTTATCCTTCTTCGAGGGTTGGGCTGATGCGGGAGGGAAGTCTCTGCCACCTTCAAACCAGCTCCTCACCACGGCCTCCTCGGAGTCCTCTCCAGGACCAGGGGGGCCCAGGTACTGGCTCTCTGTGGCCCTAAATCCCCTTCTTCCCCTCACCCGGGTCTCCCTCAGGCTCAGAGCAACAGCAAAGCCCCCAGGGTATTGGCTCCATCCACAGGTGCCAAGGGAGACTGTGAGCTCACCCACCACAGTGCCCCCAGCCTAGGCCAGGCGCTGGGCCTGTCCCTGCCCCCTCGCCTCCTGCGTCCTTACATCCTCTCAGGCCGCCCTTCCAGTCACATCACAGACACCTCCTGTGTGCCAGGCCAGGGAGGCGCCAGGCTCACCTGCGGCTGATGCCAGCCTCCTCCTATGGGGAAGCACAACTGCAGAAACGCTAGGGTGGCGGCTCAGGAAGGCAGCAAGGAAGCAGGTGACTTCTGGCCAGCTCTGTGGGCATCCGCCAGCAGACAGACAGGGAGGACGCTCCAGGCAGGGGGACAACACCGCACAAGGCACAGGGGCTTGACTGCCATGCTGAGGAGCAGAGACAACATGAAGGGCAGCTCGAGGGAAGTGCGTGCGGCAGGAGAGGTGGGCTGGGGCTCCCAGGGCCTCGGGTGCCTTCCTGAGGATGGTGAGCTTCCTCCTGCAGGACTTGGGCAGGCCTCAAAGGCTTTTTAAGAGGGGTGACATGATCTTGCCTGGAGGATTCCATGGACAGACAAGCCAGGCAGGCTACAGTACGTGGGGTCACAAAGAGTCAGATACGACTGAGCAACTAACACTTTCACTTTCATGATCAAAGCTGTGTTTCAGTAACATAACTCAGATCCCTCAAGACTTCTTTTTCTGCTTCAGTGTTGTTTTTAATGCGATTCTGTTTCATCTGGACAGAAATGGGCAAATCGGTGCAAACTATGCTGGCACCAACACTGGCCAGGAACATTCCTGCTTGACCCTGCTGGGGATCACCCTGACCCCACACTGGTGAACAGGCCTCAGGCTCAGACCTCACCGCCAGTCCAGGATGCAAGAACTCGGCCCTTAACACATTCAGCTGCATGGAGGCAGCAGCTTCCCAAAAACAGGCACCAGGGGAAAAAAATCTGTAACACTGGCAGCCACAGCAGCCATGAGTCCAAAAGTTCAAAATGACATTTTTCTCCTTAAAGCAAATGAACTGCTTTGTCTAAGTTTATTGGAACTGAATGACCAAGATATCATGCAAGGTGCCCTTACTTCAAAGAGTTATAACCAGAGCACCTGGGGGCAGGAAGGGAGCTGGCGCTCACCTAACCAGCACCTTCTTGTCTGGATGAAGAAATTGGGCAGGGATGCGACTGGCAATGCTGACAGTCCCAGGTAGACGAAGCCCTAGCTCCTTAGTTTTTTCTCAGCCAGGATATTGGCTAAAATGCCTCCACCAGGTTGACATTGTCAGAACTTGAGAAGGGCCCAGTCCTGTTGCTTTGGACACCTTGGGCACCAGGGACTTCAATCATTCCACACACCAAGCAAAAGTGAAAGTGTTAGTCGCTGGGTCGTGTCTGACTCTTTGTGACCCCACAGACCATAGCCTGCCAGGCTCCTTTGTCCATGGAATTCTCTAGGCAAGAATACTGGAGTGGGTAGCCATTCCCCTCCCCAGGGTATCTTTCTAAAACCCAGAGATGGAACCTAGGTCTCTCACACAGCAGGAGATTCTTTACTGTCAGAATCAGATTCTTTACCATCTGAGCCACCAGGGAAGCCCTCCCCAAATCAAGCCTGAAGCCAAAACTCCAACCTCCAGTGGAAAGCAAGATAGCATCTCCCAAACACCTCATGGCCCCGTGGGTCTTGCCCAATCCAAAGGAGAAACAGAATTCACGCTGTAGCTGCCTGCTGGGGAGAGAGAGCCAAGCCTTGGCCTCAGTCCTTACAAGGCAGTGCTGAAGTTTTCCAAATGTTCAGGGAGGATCCAGATGCTAGGATGAGCTCTCTTTTCCACTGGAATCATTCAGATTCCAGAGGAAAAACCCAACTGCTAACGAAATGCTCAAAAGCACAAAAGGATCCTAATGTTTAGTTGGAAACTAAAGAATTCAGAAAGACGTCCCAAAGGACTAAGATCAAAATGTGGATATTTTCAGTGGCCTAAGAGGGATGCCCTGTCTCCACCTCCTATGATCTGCACTGTCCAGTCTTCCCAGTTTGAGGGTTAAGATGGGCTCTGGCTTCCATGATGGACACCTGTTCACTGGGCCTGTGCACCCATCCCCAGGTTTCAGGAACCTGGAGCTGTGAGTCCTTGTGGAAGGAAGAGTTTCACTTGCCACTGGGGAAGCTGTAACTCCAGAACGTATGAGAACATGGGCATGTGACCTAAGCCAGCCAACCAGATGCTCCACCTGGGCTCCGCCTCTGGATTGCGTGACACCATAAAGAATCAAAGAGAGTTCAAAACTCATTCCAGAGGTGGTGGCAGCATTCAGGTTAGCTGGCAGCCAGGTCAGTGGCATCATCACTTTGTCTTCGGTTCCAGCTACCCAGCTTCCCACAGATCCTGATAGATCTCTGAGCCTCCTTCTCCAGATTTCCAGGGTATTCAGTGAGTCACCAGATATCCTTCCAATACATTCCTTTTCTCATTAATTTAGCCGGAGTCAGCTTCTGCTGTTTGCAGACCAAAGACCTAGACTACCCCAGCATGTCCTTCGACCTCCACACTGACTCCTTTGGCCCCCCGCCCCGCCCTGAGACAACACCTTTGCTCAAGCTTCTATCCTTCCCTCTGAAAAAAGTCTCGTTTAAATACTCATACATAGGACAGGATTACAGCCACCTTATAATCACAGATATGAACAAAAAGACGTAAATGCTGAATATAGCAATCCATCCTACCCCGGTTCTAAGTAGATGCCCCAATTTGGGGAATTAATACCAGAAATTAAAAGCATTACCACTCTCTTGGACTCTTCTCTGTTTCTCCATCAGTTTAGGGAAGGGTGGACTTGGAGTCAAGAAACCTGAGTTCGAGAACTTGCACATGTCATTCCAACCCTGGGGCAGGTAGTACCTGTACTACGTATTTCTCCGAAAGGTTAAATCAAATGAGAAGACCCTATTCATGGCAAAGCTCCAGGAACTTTCAAATTCCTAAGTCAATCATTCTGTTCAGTTCTCTCTTTCTTGATGTCCCCAGGGATGAATAGTTGATCAATTTCAACTCAATAAAAGACATATGAAAATATGTACCATGTGCTGTATTTGGTGAACAAAATCATGGTCTCTGTTGTCATAAAATGCAACGCTTCCTCCTCCTTTGGCATCTATGACACCATGCTCTCCTATCTCCTTCCTTTCTCACCATTTGTTCCTTCTTGGTCTCCATTGCTGACTTCCCTGAACTGTACCCCTTAAATGGTGATCCCCTCACCTCCAACTGCATGCTCTCCATGGGTGATGCCATCAACTCCCCTAGCTCCAACTGTGTCCTGGTGATTTCCAAGTGTCTGTTCCAGAATGTCTGACAAACAGAGGGGGCTAATGGGAGGTAGGTAACTGGATTTGTCTGGAACTTGTCTTGAAGCTATAGCTGCACAGTAAGGAATCATTTTTACTTAAATGATATGTTTATTGATTACTTAAATGATACATTTATTGATAGCCTGCTTAGAGTCCATGGGGGAAGCAATGCTCCCCACTGCCATCCTCCTGGGGTATATCTTGCCCCCAGATCCACGTGTCCAACTGCCCACTAGAACTGCTTTCTCGAATGTCCTGCAGGTGTCTCCAAAGAGATTAGACTTAGTGTCTCTCCCCTATAACCTGCTCCTTCCTCCTTATGTTTCAAGTAGAAAGCAAACACTCCAACCTCTCCCTTGCTCTGTTCCGCACCGCTCTGGCTCCGACTCTTTTTCATCTAGCCCCAGGGACCACACTGACCTCCCGCAGTGACCTCCTCACTGGTCCCTTTGCTGCCCAGTTTCCCGCCTCCGGTTAATCCTCCACATCACAGTAAGTGATCTTTTAAAAAGACAACCTGATCCTATCTCTCCCTCACACACACGCACACACCCCCCCCCCCCCCCCCCCCCCCCGCCAAGGGACCTCAGGGCTCCCACTGCCCTCAGAGTAAGGTCCAAATCTCTCTGCAGACGCCAATGGCTGGCCCGTGACCTGGCCCCCGCCCGCCCCCCTCTGCACCCCCTCCCACCAGCGCTCCACCACACCAGCTGCTGTAGCTCCCGGAGCAGCCCGTGTTGCATCACGCCTCCACGCCGGGCCCTGCTTGAGTTGTTCCCTGTGCCTTGAATGCCCTGACCCCCTTTGCCACCTGGTGGACGCCTACTCCTTTCTCAGGACTTGGCTCAAACACCAGCTCCTCCAGAAGCCTCGTCCTCATTAACTGCACAGCCCTCGTTGGGCACAGGTACCGGGCAAGGAACTGGGGCCATGCTAGACCTTGCCCAGTGGTCCCACTCTCCTCTGGCCAGGCCGAAGTGACCCCATCCCGCTTCTGAGCCCTGCAGACCCCTGAACACTTTCACACTGACATCCGTGGCACTAATAGCTCTTAGCTTTTGCGCGTGTCTGTCTCCCTCAGAGACTGTGAACCCCTAGAAGCAGGAGGCTGACTCTTCTTTATCTTTGCATCCCCAGCACCTTGTATGTGGCATGAGTGAGTGAAAGAATGAAGAATCGGGAGGGGAATCATTCTTTAGAATGACAGGCAACGTTCCACTGCTACTGGAAATTCACATCCGAAATGCTAGCTGGGTACATCAGCACAGGCTCCTTGGAGGAAATCCTGAGCCTTCCCCCACCTCTAGTGCAAGTGGAAATGGGGATCCAAGAGTGGCTTTGGCTCCCAAGTTGTCCCAAAGCACATGCTGTTGGAGGCCACAGAGGAAGCGGATGCAGTTGTGTGCGGTAGACTCGCAGGCCTCTTACAACTGCCAGCAGTAGGGAGGCTGAGGAGGGGAAACAGGGGAAGGAGAGAGAGGGAGAGCAGATGGGGAGGACTACGGCCTTATAGCAAAGCGTCTGCCACACATGGCACTGCCCTCTCCCAGCCCCACAGCAATGACAGGTCACCCCAGGCATAAGTCCTTCCTCTGCAACCCTGCAGTTTAAAACCCACTCCATGGATCTCTGCATCACACCCTACTCACCTGTTCAAAGAACCTTTCTTACTTAACCTTCTATGGTTATTTCCTAAATTATAAACCTGCCGTCTGTTCAAGGGTGAGCCTGGGCCTGCTGCCTGCGGGATGTCACAGTACAAGCATTCAGCATGCTGGTGAGACTGTACTGTTTGAACACACACCTATTTCATACTACAGAGCCCCCAAATTCAAGCCAACCACTTTATCTGCCTGACCTTAGAAATGACAACTTCTTCCAGAACTAGAGGAACCGCCTAAGATGAAGTATCAAGAGCCTGTGTGTCTGCTGGCTACCTGCTACCCTAGTAAGGGATTTTTCAAGGTTAACCTTGATTGCATTCTTGTTTTTCACTTTTTACACTGACTTTATTTTACTGTTATTTATTAGCTGCAGCACGAGGGATCTTGATCTTCATTGAGACACTCGAACTCTTAACTGTGGCATGTGGGATCTAGTTCCCTGATCAGGGATCGAACCAAGGCCCCCTGCACTGGGAGCTCTGAGTCTTAGCCACTGGACCACCAGGGAAGTCCTGACACACGTTTAGAATCTGATCCTCAGAAAATGCAACTCCACCAAACTGCATTTTCTTAGCTGACAGGTCCCTCTGGCTATAAACTTATCTCAGAAGCTGATTGCCAGCCTCCTGGAGAGAAAGGGCAGGTGGGATCTCTGATTGGGCCACATGCAGTGTTGAGAAAACTGCAGTTATTCTACAAATGCCCAGTAAGAACAGTCAGTCTTGCATTCATTGGCTTTCCCAGGGGGTGCCAGAACTGTGTTCCTGGGCCCTCTAGCACCCCACTGTCTTCCTAAAGAACTTGCTTTCACCCCAGCTTTTGGTTTTGTTTTTCTTTCAAGTTTCTTTTTTTTAAATCTTTGTGTACTACCTGAAGGAAACTAAAGAGAGCACAGTAAACAAAATCCTTGGTTTACAAATACTGGAACTGATGATTATGAAGACCACGACGATCGATGTAGGATGGTGAAAGAAAATGGAATGTGAGGGTTGCGCCTGACTGAGTTCCACTGAGCAGCTGTGTAGTCTTAGAGAAGTCACTTATCCCCTCTGAACCTTTCAGTTAAAAATGAGTTACCTCAGGTACTCTTTCCAGCTTTAAATTCTCTGAGATGCTGTTACTACGGTTACTATAAAACAGGATGAGAACAGTCCCTAAGGTCCTAAAGCTATAAAAGGCTCAACAGTTCTAAAAACTGATTGCTTTGTGAAACAGCAAACTCTAGACAACGTGGGTTTACTAAGTGCAGTTTATGCACAATTTTTCAGAAATAGTTTTCTAGGAAAATCCCAGTTTCACCTTTATAAATGCATCAAGAATCTTCAGTTAAAAGTTGAATTCAACATACTGATTGCATGTAATAGCAAAACACTGGAAACAACCCACATGCTCTTCAACAACAGACTAGTTTAAGAACTTCCCTGGGGGTCCAGTGGTTAAGAATCTGCCTTTCAATGTAGGGGACCTAAGTTTGATCCTTAGTCGGAGAACTATGATCCCACATGCCATGGGACTACGAGAGCACCATAACTAGAGAGCCTGTGGGCCATATGATGCTGTGAATGCCCTGCGTGCTGCAACTAAGACCTGATGCAATCAAGTAAATAAACAAATATATATATTTTTTAAAGTTAAATAAATGATTGCATTTTCATACAGTGGAATACAAGTTAGCCAAAGGAAAAATGAAGCGGCTCTATGGGCACTGATATAGAACAATCTCCAAGACACATTAAAAGTGAAAACTGCAAAATGCAGAACGTTATGTAGAGTACACCAGCATTTGTTTATATATTCATCTTTTCTTCTATATGCAGAAGCCACATCTGGAAGCATGGCTGAAAAATGACAAACTGTAGTTGCCTAAGACAGAGACACTGAAGGACTAAAGAAATGGGCAAGATTAGAGGATGAGAAATTCACTTTTTCAAAATATTATGTTATCAAATTTATCAATATGTTCTTATGGGTTCTGTTTTGTCCTTTTCTTAAGAAGGTCTTCCTAAAAAGAATAAAATAAAAAATTTTTAAAAAGGTCTTTCTTCTCTTAAGGTTAAAATACATGATTATTTTTCTAACTCTATTGCCCATTTATATATGCCTAAATCTGTATCAGCTTCCCTGGTGGCTCAGCAGTAAAGAATCCACCCACCAAGCAGGAGATTTGAGTTTGACTCCTTGGTCAGGAAGATCCCCTGGAGAAGGAAATGGCAACCCACTCCAATATTCTTGCCTGGGAAATCCCACACACAGAGGAGCCTGGTGGGCTACCGTCCATAGGGTAGCAAAGAGTCAGACAAGACTTAGCAACTAAACAGCAGCAGCTTTTTAGTATATATATATACAGTAATCTATTGTCTGTACTGAAACTATTTTTGAAATTTACTTTACACTGTATGGACTCTTCTGGTGGCTAAAATGGTAAACAATCTGCCTGTAATACAGAAACCCGAGTTCCATCCCTGAGTTGGGAAGATTCCCTGGAGAAGGAAATGGCAACCCACTTCAGTATTCTTGTCTGGAGAATTCCATGGACAGAGAAGCCTGGCAGGCTACAGTCCACGGAGTTGCAAGGAGTTGGACATGACTGAGAAACTAACACTTATACTGTATAACTTACCCCTATTGAATTTTGAACTATATGTATGAATTACCTGTTTTTTAAAAATCCAAGTATAATTGATGTACAATATTATATTATTTCAGGTATATAACATAGTGATTCAGTATTTTTACAGATTATATTCCATTAAAAATTATTACAAGATCACAGCTATAATTTCCTGCACTATATAGTATATCACTGCTGCTTATCTATTTTATACACAGAGGTTTATATCTCTTAATCTCGTATCCCAAATTTGTCTCTTTCACTTTCCTTTCCCCTTTGGTAAGCACAAGTTTGTTTTCTATGAGTCCATTTCTATTTTGCATATACATTCATTTGTATTATCTTTCAGATTCCACATATAAGTGGTATCATACAGTTTTACCTTTCTCTGAGTTAGTTTACAAAGCATAATATTCTTTAGGTTCATCCATGATGCTGCAAATGGCAGAATTTCATTCTTTTAATGTCTCAATAATATTCCATTGTGTATATATTTTCCATATATATATATGGGCTTCCCTGGTGGCTCAGACAGTAAAGAGTCTGCCTGCAAAGCAGGAGACCTGGGTTTGACCCCTGGGTCAGGAAGATCCCCTGGAGAAGGAAATAGCAACCTATTCCAGTACTCTTGCCTGGAAAATTACATGGATGGAGGAGCCTGGTAGGCTATAGTCCATGGAATGGCAAAGAGTCAGACATGACTGAGCGACTTCACATTATATATCTTAATCCAGTCATTTGCTGATGGACAACTTGGGTTGTATATTGCCTTTCTGAGAATAAAACATGAGGGGGAAAAAAAAAGAACCTATCAGATTTAAAAAATTTTTTTTTTTTTTTGGTCTCATCACTTGGCATGTAGGATATTAGTTACCCAACCAGGAATCAAACCCACAGCCCTGCATTGGAAGCACAGAGTCTTAACCATTGGACTTCCAGGGAAGTCCCAACCAGATTTTATTTTTAAATACAAATTTTAAAGAATCTAGCATATGGGGTACATTTTATGGTATGTGAATTATATCTCAATTTAAAAAGAAAGACTAGCTTATACGGCAAGGTTGAGATTAACAGCATGAGAACTGAGTGGAGTCAACAGAATCCTCCCAGTTAAGCATGATGTTAGGGTTCAACCAGGATCTCCCCAAGACTCAGCTTTATAGTATAGTCTAGTTTTATAGGTCAATACCTGTTTGGGCAAATCAAAGCTGCAATCAACCAGGAAACATCTCTTTGCCTTCCTCATAATTCTCGTCTGAGAGTTCCCCAGTTCTATCAGTTGGTTCCCTGGGAGGACCAGGCCAACCTGGGAAATGAATGGCTTCCCCCCATCTCAGCCAGTGCTCAGGCTTAGAATATCCTGGGGCAGGTCAGCTGGGTTCAAATCAAGACAAGGAGGAGCCAGTGCTGAAGCTGGACAGACTCTGTCTAGTGCCCAGAGGGAAGAGGCACTGGAAAAGAAGCCGAACAATGAGGTGCAAAGCCAGGAGGCACCAGAGAGAGGCTAACAGGCAGAAGGAGGAAGGTGGCTAGATGTTCAGAATAAAGACTGGGAACTGTGGTTCTTCGTGCTTGGCTTGGGTGTGTGTGCCTATGCACGGCCAACAACATCTGAAGACCACTGGATCTGCTGCAGCCTCACCATCACCACCATATCCTCCTCATCAGACATCCTCCCAGGAACACCAGGGAGGACAAAGATATATAAAACAGAGACTTCCAGTATAGTTAAAAGTGATAATACTGATCCACCCAAAAGCACATTTATGAAGCCAAATGCAAGATGTGATTGGAGCTATGATCCAAAGCTGAAAGTCCTTTAGACAAAGTTTCAAGGTTCCTCCATCAAGGGGCCCCAGTGGATGTTACTGGAATCTCAAGGAGAGGCCCACAAGGTGGAACAGGGGAAATTCTTAAAGAGAGAAACAAGGCTAAGAAGGAGAGCAAGACTAAGCCAAGTGGGAGAGAGGAAAGAGAAGGCATTCCAGACTTCCGGGAAAGCATGAAAGGTAGGAACGCTTGCCACCAGCAGTTTGGACAGACACACAGAGCGGGTCACAGGGTCAGAGCAGAGTTAGGGCAGGAGAGGGGTGGAGGCCAGACCCCTGTGTGAGAGGCCCTGACTGCCAGCCTAGAAGTTTGATCCTTACGGTGCAGACAGTGGGGAGCCATTGAAGGTTGCTGAGCAGGAGGGTGACCCTTGCAAACAGGCGTTTTAAGTGAGATTACAGAGGAGCCCTTTATCCCAGGATCATTCAAAGACCTGTGTGTATTTCAAGTGGCACTTGAGACAGAAAGTCGTAAAGCCCTGCCCTGTGTCATGTAGAAGAAGAAGGGGAAAAAAAAAAAAGGTTTAAGGGTCTCACAAAGAGAGGCTTCAGTGAGAATGAGCAAAGAAGGGGGGCACATTTTAAAGAAGGAAACAAATTTGCAGGACAGAACCACCAGTCATCTGGAAAACTGCAGCACTTTCTTCAGAGTCTGGAATGCGCTCTTTTGACTGGAGAGGTTCTGCCTCCTTTTTTGGAGGTTAGTTGTGATGTCAAAACACAGGCTTTTGGTGCAGGCAGGCGGCTGGAGGAGGAGATGAACAGAAATATAAACACTGGGCCTGAGAGCACAAGAGGCCTCCACACCAAGACCACCGTCTTGCAGGGGGACTTCTCCATCTGCCTCTCTCAGTGGAGCCTCAGAGTCTTTGTCAAAGCTGCTGGGAGCTTCCTAATTACCCAGACAGCTTCTCCTCTTAAAACAATAAAGTGATTTTTAAAAAATCTGTCAAGTTTTGATGCAGAGTTTCTTCGGTATTGTTCCTACTTGTGCATAGTGACGCAGGAGGCAGGGCTGTTCTGGGGCCACGAACTGGGCAGTCACGTTAGGCCATAAATCAGCATTTACGTAAGGTGGGAGAGGAAGTCAGGATTAAGTTTCCGGTCTTAAACTGGGCTGTGTACAACTGCAGGTTCTGTGAATACAGAGGCAAAGCCGAGCGAGCCAGGGGAAGGGCCTGCGTTAGGCACAAAAATCAGCCAGGCTAACCTGATGACAAGGGTGAGCGGCTGCTCCAGGTGGCTGCACAATTCCAGGGGTGGGGAGTGTCTGAGTCCTTTTTTCTTTTTAATGATTTTATTTATTTATTTATTATTTTTGGCTGCCTTGGGTCTTCGTTGCTGCACAGGTTTTTCTCTAGTTGTGGCAAGCGGGGGCTGCTCTCTAGCTGCGGTGCTCAGGCTTCTCAGCGTGGTGGTTTCTCGTGTTGCGGAGCACAGGCCCAGCAGTTCTGGTACTTGGGCTGTCACTCCTCAGCATGTGGGATCCTCCTGGGATCGAACCCAAGCCCCCCGCAACGGCAGGCAGATTCCTATCCACTGAGCCACCAGGGAAGCCCTGAGTCCTCTCTTTGGCCTCTGCTAGAGGTTCATCTCCTCTGCTCTCCCGCCCACAATCCCAGGGGGCCTTTGGGCACTTTCAGCTTCTGCACAGTCTATACGAAGACAAAAACTTGCAAACTCAAGGCTGTCTTTCCTCCGAAGTCAGAAGGGAATGCTCCCTTTCCCTCCCCTTTGGACTAGTGCTGTGTACCAGTGGGTTCTTACTAAAGTAGCCCTGGTCAGGTGATACAGCTAACCAGGACCTTGACAGTCAAGTTCAGTAAAAACCCAAATGCACCCAACACAAGGAGTTGTGCAACTTGTGGGAACTCCCACCTTTGCAGTGTTTTTGCTCTAGCCCGCCTTCCCCTGTAGCAACTGTGCCTGGATGTCCCAGACTTTCCAGAAATGTCCCGATCTCACGTGGTTTTCCTTGAGTCTCTGGAAGCATGTAGGTGTCTGCCAGGGATTATGCCCTAACGTTTTGGTTAGACAAATGGTCACTGTGCCCGTGACATGCAGCTGGCATGAGGTTGCAAAACAGCATTTTCCCTCTGGGTGAAACTCCGTTCCTTGGTTGGGGAGAAGGCCAGGCATGGCGAAACTCCAGGGTGCTGGGCCATCGGTACCCATCACCGAGTCACACAGTTCCCTCAGCGGGGAGTGCTGCCCTGGCAGCACCTTCTGCCTAGGGCACGGAAAGAGTGGGCTGAGATTTGGCATGTTGGAAGAAAGGCCCAGCACGCAGTCTGTCCCTCTTTGTGACTGTGTTTTAAATCCCTCTGTTACAGTTAGCCACCTCTGAGGCCCTCAAGGAAAACCTGTTTGCCTTCTTTCCACACTTGAAGGCTTAGCTCCTTTCTTGCGGGTCAGAAGGTGTGAGGACCCCCCCAACCCTGGTCTGTGTAGCCGGGCTTGCTCAGGAAGGAGGGAGAGGTTCCTCTGGAGAAAAAGGGTATGAGTCACTCCTCCACCCCCACCCCAGACACAGGCCACAGACTACAGTCTCAAAGACCCAGCACTTTTCCCTTTGCCCAGAACACAATAAAGGAATTAGGGACCCACCTACTAAGTTTCTACATCTGACACTTGACGGCTCAAAGTCTAGCTCACCAGTACAGTCACACATGTCTGACGTGTCTCTTTGCAGCCAGGCCCCAAGCCAGTCACCATGCAATTTTGCTAATTCAAACTGCTTTCCCGTTTAGGAAGGTCGATAGCCATCTCCCATCTCCTTTTCCTGCTGACGTCATCCCACATTTTCTACAGGCACAAATAAGGGTACAATTCTTGGGACAGTTTTCAGGCTGCTTGAGGTTGGGAGTGGAAGGATCCTGCCCTCCCGGGTCCACTCTACTTCTGTGGCCGTTTGGCAAATTATCCGAAGTGAAGGGAGAGGCGAGGAAATAAGTCACCTCGCTAAGGTGAAAGGCCGAAAAGAACTGAGCGACTGCAGCTCAGACCCAGATCTGTCCCGGGCATTTGCAATGCAAATACGCGTTTTGTTCGCTGCCACCGAGGTCTTGCACAATACCCTGTGTATAAACATCCAGGCCAACAATGCCTGACTGTGCAATCACGCCGTAATTACAGGCCGGCAGGAAGCTGCTGCTAGGAACTGCTCCATTCAACTTCTAGACATTCCCAGTCGGAGTCTCCACCGCACCGACGAACATTCCTGCACACACCAACGCGTCCCCGACGCGGCCGCTGCCGCTCCAGTTGCAGACTCCAAGCCCCGGAGCCCGGGCGCCACCCGCCCGCCCGCCAGTCCCAAGTTACTTTGCCAGGGATGTCATAAACTTCTCAGCTGTTCTTTAAAAAAAAAAAAAAAACCAACAACCCTACGCCACGAGGCTACCGAAGGCGGCGCGAACCACCATCGAAGTTCCCAAGCACATTCCTGCAAGCCCTAGCAGTTTTGGAAGAACAGAAAAAGAGCGAGATGCCTCCGAGTCCATTGGAAGCGGGTTTGGGAGTTTTATATAGAAAACACTCACATATGTATGTGGGTGTGCTGACAGTTTTTATGGCTAAATTGCAAAGTGTTAGGTCTTAGTGATTACTGTCAGGCTCGGGACGTGGTGTAGGAGAAGAGGGTGGGGGGAGTCAGAGGAATTCGTTCAAATGGGACTCTGGGGCCGTTCTGGGTTTTGCCTTTTGGAAATGCGTAGGGGTGTTTCCCAAACTTCCAAGTGGCTGTGCTCTCCGGCACTGTCGGGCCAAGCAAAGAAAAGTGGGGGGAAAGTTCCTTTAACTTCCTTCCTGCAACCTCAGCGAGGACTGCGAAGATTCAGAGCGCGCTTCCCTAGGAAGCCGGGCGGGGTCCGGGGGACGGCTGCGCCCAGCCTGTCGGGATGAGCACCCCCCTCCCCGACCCCGGGCGGAGGGCTAGCCCGGGACGCCGGCCACGGGAAGCCCCTTCCCTGCACCCCTGCGCTCTCCAATGGCGCCTGGAGAGCCCCGGCTGCAGCCCCGGGCTGCTTGGAAATCCCGCGGCCAAACAGGGTCGCATCCCGGGGCCCGGCTCCCGGCCGCAGAACTCGCTCCCTGCAGCGGCCCCCGCACGCCACCCCAGCGCCGCCGGCCCGCCCGCCCGCGCCGCCGAGCCCGGGCCCCGAGCGTTTCGGGGGCCCCCACGGCGGCGCCACGGCTGCGTAGGGGGGGCGCCGAGCCCCCGACTTACCTGCGCGCTGGGTCCCGGGGCCGCTCGGAGGGGCGCGGGGAGCGGGGCGCAGGCGAGCACGGCCCGCAGACTCAAACTTTGTTGCTCTCGGGACGGCGCAGTCGTCACTTCCTCGCCGAGCGGGTGGCGCGGCCCGGGCGGTGACCCAGCAGCTCGCGCGGTGGCGCGCCGGGCCCTGCAGCCGCCCGCGCCCCCGGCTCTGCGCGCCCTCGGCCGCGGAGAGAAGAGGGCTGCGGTCCGCCTGCGTCCCTCCGGGGGAGGCTCGCTCCAGCCTCGTCGTTTCCGCGCGGAAGACATGCAGGATCGGGGAAGATGGTGCTGGGGTTCAGGGGCCCAGAACTGGAGTTCCAAGAAAACAAAGGATGGGAAAGGAGGAAGAGAAAGCTTTTCTGTTTGGTGATGAGCCTAGAAAATAATGTTAGAAAACAGGGGGCTCTGTGTTCGTTTTTGCTTTGCTTTTGTTTTGTTTGCACCAAATAATGCCTAAGCTGGGCCTTAAAACTCGGGTCTCCTCTCCCCACATCCCCTCCGAAGATCGGCACCCTTGTCCTTCGTCATTTCCAGGGATTATAAGGGCGCAGGACTTACAGCGTTTTTGACTTCAGGGGCAATCTCAGCGCCCAAGTTTTGAGGCTGCAAAATAGTTTCTGTTCTAACCTTCCCTCTCGATTTCCACCTCCTTTACACTCAACTCATAGACCTCTTCGGGGCCTGATGCAGTCTGTGTTTCACCATGGACCAAAAGTGACTTGGAGGGTAGGGTGGCGTCCTGACAAAAGGAGCTTCAGGCAGTAGTAACTCCGAAATCTATCATCGCCCAAAGTACATTAGCTCACGTTATTAAAAACTACAACAACAAAAAGCCATCTTTGGAGTTTCCGATAAATAGCAACAAAGTAGTTTAAATGGCAGTCTTTTGGGAAGAATTCCTGATCCGGTAAAGCTGGAGAGAAAACCGGTTAGCCTTTGCTGTGGTTTAAAAAAAAAAAAAACAAGCAGACATTTGAAACAGCAGTGGACAGCTTTCATAACAGAAACATTAGCTTCATTGTAACTTGTGCAAACAGGGACCTTTTCAAAGGTGGTTCAAAAGCATCAGTTAGGACTCAACAATTTTCTCTTTTTCCCCAAATACTGCTGCTACTAGCACATTGGCCAGATCGCAGAACCGCCTGTTCCAAGACTTCATCTTTTTACTAAGGCACAGGAAACCGCAGAGTTGAGTGAAGGCTTTGTCCAGAACGGTGGATGTAAAACTGATAGCAAAGTGACCCCTGAGAATGATCCTCAGGTCTGCATTAATACCAAGTGGGAAACCACGAAGGCAGACTCACCAAAGGTTAGGAGTATGAGGACAGAAGCTCTCCTAGCAACAGGTTAAGCCCCTAGCACACAGGGTAGCCCTGTATGAGCTGCTCTCATTTCTACTGAGACATTATTCATGGCATATTTTAAATAACCACACATATCAGGTGAGAAAAACAACCTTGCTTTGAGAAATAAGTTCATTACTAGACTCTCAATCATAAATTCTCTGAAACTTTTATGACATGCTATTTGGGGATGGTGGTAGAGGGATTGTCCATTTCACTTGTAAAATAGAAGTTTATTTCTCAATGTGCTCTGCTTAAGGCAGGCAATGATAATCTAGGCATAGAGAGGATATGCTTCTGAAAACAATCTTGTGGTACTCCATCTTCACTAGAACAAGAGCAAAATATTTCTTTGTTCAGTATTGTGATTCTGAATTCTCAGTCACAGCTTCATGAATATTCAGTATTATTGCATGCCCAGGAATAATTAGCAGACAGGGTAAATGTCTGAAGGATACTTATGCATGCACGGACACGCATCGCTTTTTCTCTGTATAGGGTGACATATTTGCTGGAGTATCACCAAGTGCAGAAGCTGTTGCAGGCACCCTCGAAAACAGCCCCCTGCTAATAGGGGTCCCCTCCCTCCTGGTATTCATGCCTTATACAATCTCCTCTTCTTGAGCGTGGGGGCTAGACTAATCGACTCAATTCTAACAAATCACGTGTGGCAGAAGTCATGTGATGTCATTGCTGAGACTAAGCTATAAAAAAAACCTAATGTGGCTTCCATCTTGGGTGCTCTGTTTCTTTTCTTGCTCTTTCTTGGATCACTCACTGTAAGGGAAGCTAGTTGCCATGTCGTAAGGCAACCCTGTAGATGAGGCTCAAGGCCTCCCAACAACCACAGGAGTTAGCTTGACAAGCAATACCTCCCCCAGGTCCCCTCCCAATCAAACCTTCAGGTGAGGCCTTCAACCCCAGCCAGCAGCTGCCTCATGAAAACCCTTGTGGCAGAGATATCCAGCTAAGCTGCCTGGATTCCTGACCCACAGAAATTGTAAGATAATAAATATTTGTTGTCTCAAGCTGCTGTGTTTTGAAGTAATTTGTTACACAGGCACAGATGACTAATGCACAGGGAAAAGAGAAGTAAATCATTAGGGGTCCAATAACAAGCTCACACAAATTTCCTGGCCCCTCACCTGGAAAGCAGGACATAGAGAAAGAGGCAAGGTCCTAGACCAGTCCTAAGTGTAACAAGCAAATCCTAAGAACAGAAGACCTATTCCTTACCCTTTTTACAGAACAGGGGTCATCCTTAACTTTAAAATAGGTCAGAGAGTGTGTGTTGCTGCTCAGTCCCTGGCAGTCCTGGTATTGAGTGTCATCAACCTGCTAGTGTGTGCAGATGTCTCTGTGTCACAAGAATTGACATCTGTCCGGGTGTCCTCTTCCTCCTCTTCAGGGCATCTGCTCTGATCTCCAAGGCCTTGGCACACCCAGTGACTGTGGAGTCAGACTCTGGTCCTGGAAGGGAGCTCGAAATACGGGCCTTCAACCCTGGCAGCCCAGAAGAGATAGGTCCAAATGTAGGGACACAGAAGGGATAGGGGATTTCAGTGGGGAGTCCAAAAGAAAGACGCGGTCCTGCTGTCAAAGAGCAAGCTGTGAACTATCTCTGATAAGAATCGTCTCCCCACTGCTTCCAGGACTACAAAGAACTTTCTGTCCATGTGATGGTTATCTTTCTCTCAGCATCACTTCCTCTCTGACTGGAGCTAATTATTTGAAAACACAAAACAAAATTTTAGGAAGCAGAAAAGATGTTCTACTCCTTTGCCCCTTTCCGGGGCATCTACTTACGGCTGCTCCCCCGCCCCCCTGCCATGTTCCCCTCCCCTCAGCCAATCCTGCAGAAGCTGGCAATTGTAGAGACTGTTTCTGTTTCCCCTCCAGAGACACTAAGCTGATTCTTCTCATGTGCAGTGGCCGCAGCTGCTGTGTTGCCATGCCGTCATCCAGTTGCTATGACTTATGAGGTTGTGGATGTGCCAGAACGTGAATCTATTAATTTAACAGGAACTAGGCTCAGCACATACATTCCTTGTTAGGTCATTTGCTTTGCTACCTAAACCACATCCAATGCGTTCAGCAATTCCTAGAGTCTGGCTTTGCAAAAATGCTAAATGCCCTGAATTTTGCATCTGCACAGTTTTATATTATTAAATTATTGTGGAGGACATAAAGATATTCTAGCAGGGATATGCAAGGAGATTAGCTCAGGGGAAAAAATTAAGGGGAGGGAAATAGTCAAAGTCTCTGGTCTTCATCTCCTACATACTGAGGTCCTTTCTGCAGGAGGTGTCTGTCCTCACTTCTGTAGAGATCCTGTCCTGAGCCAGGCTGCTCAGTGACAAGGTCTAAGCCCTGGGACACCAGAACTAGGTGATGGATGCCACAATAAGAGAAACCGCTGTCCTCTTCTGGGGCACCCGCAAGCAGGCATTTTTCATTCACCCCTTCAATTAACACTTACTGAATGTCTACTGGTGGGTGTGCTAGAGAAACAAAGATGAAAAGGACAAAGTCTCTCCCTAGTGGAAGAAAAAGACACGTAAATTAGAATGCAACGTGAGAAGTATAAGAATCGAGTTCTACCTCAGGTACTATGAACTTCCACAGAAGGAAGCAAGTCTGTCTGGAGAAACGGGTTATGGGTCACTGCCAGTGTTTTTCTTTGATAAAAAATTGTTTCCAAATTATCAGATGCATTGCATTAAGTAATAATAAGGATTATTTTGCATAGCTTTTGTTTCACTTGTGTACAATAATACGTATTTTTGTATGGAATCATAGTGTAAAGCATATTTCCTGCATGCAGTCGAAGAAGTGTGAAAGTTCTGGGTTTAAACAGTAATAAAAAGCTACCAGACTCTGACGGCCTGTGAAGGGCCAGGCCTCAAGGTGTTGTCCCATTAGACAGTTGAAGAGACAAGCCATGACATAAGACAGCCTTCCGAATGCTCCTTCTTTAGTAAATCAAGGCCAAGCCTAAAGAACCAGCTCCTTGAGTCCTCTCTGAACAGAGCAGAGGCCCCTTCCACCCAAGCCAGTTGGGCCACCTCCAAGACAATGAAAGAGTAGCCACTGTCAGACAGTGGGAGGGGAAAGAGGAAAGAGAGAAGAGGGTCAGAAATGCATCGTGGAGACTTACCTGCTGGTCCAGTGGCTAAGACTCCATGCTCCCAATGCAGGGTGCCAGTTCAATCCCTGGTCAGGGAACTAGATCCCGCCAGCTTCAGCTAAGAGTTCACATGCCACAAATAAAGATCCCGCATGCTGCAACTAAGAACTGGTGCAGCTAGATGAATAATTTTTAAAAAGTATTATGATTTTCCTCCTCTCCAAATCTCAGGTGGGAGTGGGGAAGGTGCATTACCTAATGAGTGTACTGAAAGCAAGGGCTTCCCAGGTGGCACTGGTGGTAAAGAACCCACCTGCTAATGCAGGAGGTATAAGAGACGCGTGTTCGATCCCCAGTCAGGAAGAGCCCTTGGAGGAGGGCATGGCAACCCACTTCAGCATCCGTGCCTGGAGAATCCCATGGACAGAGGAGCCTGGCAGGCAACAGTCAGTAGGGTTGCAAAGAGTCAGACATGACTGAAGCGACTTAGCACATATGTACACATTGCAAGCACAAGGTGGGAGGAAGTGGTTCTCACCCAGCTCCCCACTGGAACTCTGAGATGAAGCTGCCTCCAAAGTGGCTTTATACCCCATAGAGAGCAGCCATTTCAAAGTGAATCTGGTGGTCAAGCTGAGTAGGCAGAGCCAAGCCTGAGGCTTAGTGCTCCTGAGTCCCCACGGTTTCCAAGTGGCAGAGCTAGCCGGTGGAGAGCCAGCAGCCTCCCGTGGGATGCCCTGGTGGACAAGGAGACCCTGCAACAAGCTCAGTGGAGACATGGGTCTGCACTAGTGAAAACACAGAGGACAATGAGCACCAAGTTGCAAAGCGGGAGATGCCAGTGCTGGGAGGTAGGGGGTGGCTTTACTAAAGAATCCACAAGTTCATGTGCCGTTCACAACCGGTACCATCAGGGGCCTGCCCAGCCAGCAGAAACTGAGAGGACGAGGCGTCTTGATATGATGATTAGGAACAAGGATCTGGGGCTGCCCACACACGGCCTGGTTTCATGTCCCATCTCTGCCACATACTACCCATGTGACCTTGGACAAGCTACTTAGCCTTTTTGTGTCTCAGTTTCCTTGTCTATAAAATGAGGATCATTGCACATACTTGATAAGGTTGTTATAAGATTTAAATTAGTTTTTTTTTTTTTACTGCACCGGATCTCAGTTTCAACACTTGGAATCTTCAATCTTCAGTTTGTGGCATGTGGGATCTTTAGTTTTAGTGTGTGGGATCTAGTTCCCTGTCCAGGGATCAAACCTGGATTCCCTGCATTGAGAATGTGGAGTCTTAGCCACTGGATAACCAGAGAAGTCCCTAGAATTAATTTGTAAAGCTCTTATATATATGTTCCTTAAGTGTCAGTTATATAAGGAAATTGTTCACCAAGCAAAAGGAATTCTATAGGGATGTCATAGGACTCCAAGGCCTCCAAATTGGATTTTTAGTAAAAAATCCCCCCAGCCATCAGCTCATGAGGAAAGTTGGATCAGCTGTAGACTGTACATTTAAGATATGGTGTAAGTTAAAAGGTTTGGCCCCTCTGCATAGTCTGGCTGAAAAGATAGACACAGTAGTTTTTTAAGTAAGACATTACTTACCTTCAATTGTCCAAATGTAATTTAAGAGGGGATTGTGGTTGGTTAACAGAATAACAGTTCTCTCCAAAATGTCCATTTCCAAACTCCTAGAACCTAGCACAATTGCTGATTGTGCTGTGCTGTGCTGAGTCGCTCAGTCGTGTCCGACTCTGTGACCCCATGGACTGTAGCCTGCCAGGCTCCTCTGTCCATGGGGATTCTTCAGGCAAGAATAATGGAGTAGATTGCCATGCCCTCCTCCAGGGACTTTTCGCAACCCAGGACCTGAACCCAAGGTTGCTAATTAGCTCATCTTAAAACAAGGAGATTACCCTGGATTGTTGGGATGGGCCAATGTAATCACAGGGATCCTTAAACAAAGAGGGAGGCAGAAGAGGAATCAACCAGAGGGAGACCTCACTTTGGAAGAATGATGAGAGAGATACAAGGTTGCCAACTCTGAAGATGGAGAAAAAGTGTCATGAGCCAAAAACGGAGGTGACTTCCACACATTGGAGAAGGCAAGGAAACAGATTCTCTCAGAGACTCCAGAGAAGAATGCAGTCCTACTGACCCCTTGATTTTAGCCCATTAAATAAAAGTCTGCATTGCTTTAAGCATTACCAATTTTGTGGTGATGCATTACAGTAGCCGTAAAAAACTCTCACGGGAGCATTTTCTAAATGTAGTATTTTCTGGGAGGTATTTGCATCATGTGTTAGGCACATGTGTCACAACGTGTATTAGAAGCCCCAATTTTCAGATTACAATTTGAGCAGGAAGTCTGACTGGGTGGGCCAGGCACAGTACCAGAATGTCAGCTCCTTGGGAGGTGCCCAGAGTAACAGGCCCCTTGAAACTCGGGGACAGGTCTTTGAAAGTACAATGGCATACAGTTTCATCCGCTGCTTTCGGGATGGACTCCCAACACGCACACTGTTTCTTGGAGCTTCTTCTCAGAAGTGGTAACTGTTGGTGCTAGCAGGCCACAATGTGGAGGGCAAGTGTAGAAATGGTTAACAAAAGTAAACCAGAGTCAGCTGTCAAAAGCTGCTGTGGAAATTCTCTGTGCATTTGATGACCACACTTCCCCAGCAAGGTTGTGTTACCACCCAGAGTTTGTAAATGAATCTTTGTTTTCACAGTGAAGAGGAAAACACAAACCCAAGAGTCAAGGCAGTCTACACAGCATTCCTGGGATCCGGGTCAGCCAGCAATGCCAGACTTCAATCACTCTGCACAGGTTGCTTTTTCCTGTTCTTAGCTCAAAGATTAAGCTCCCTGCATGGTGGGGAGGAAGTCTTGCCATAATCCTCTGCCAGTAATAAATATTGGTCCTGGGACATCAGTCTTAGCAGTAACGTAGGAGGTGTCGATCAGAGTTCTCAGGCCAAGAAGTTGCTAGACATTCATGAGATTATCTTAGGTCTCATGACTTATGGGAAAAGGAAGTCCTCCTATTCTGGGTGTGGTAATATCTGGGGATTACCACACAAGGGACAACATACTGTGGCCATATATAGAGTATGTAAGCTCTTTGGGGAGTCTTTGTGAACTGGAATTTTTCACAGTATCTCCAAGAAACTGTGTTAGAAAAGCTGTAGATTGGAGGATTTCTTACACAGGGCACAAGACCCCATGTACTCCCTAATGTATCCCCTTTTATTGATACATCCTAATTTCAGACAGAGTTTTCCAGAGGGCATTAAGGTGGAAGGACCACTTTGGACCAGGTTTCCACCTATATTTAGAGCAGCCCAGGCCATCAGCTGGACCATTTGTGTCCTCTCTATTACTCTTATTGGAGAAGGCAATGACAACCCACTCCAGTACTCTTGCCTGGAAAATCACATGGACAGAGGAGCCTGGTAGGCTGCAGTTCATGGGGTTGCTAGGAGTTGGACACGACTGACTGACTTCACTTTCAATTTTCACTTTCATGCACTGGAGAAGGAAACGGCAACCCACTCCAGTGTTCTTGCCTGGAGAATCCCAGGGATGGAGGAGCCTGGTGGGCTACCGTCTATGGGGTTGCACAGAGTCGGACACGACTGAAGTGACTTAGCAGCAGCAGCAGCATCACTCTTGTATTTTTCTGTTTTTGGCTGCACTGGGTCTTTGTTGCATCATGTGGAATTTTTCATTGAGGTACATGGACTCTTCAGTTGTGATGCACAGGCTCCAGAGCATGAGGGCTCAGTAGCTGTGACATGTGGGATCTTAGTTACCTGACCAGGGATCGAACCCATAACCCCTGAATTGCAAGGCGTATTCTTAGCCACTGGACCACCAGAGAAGTTCCTCTATCACTCTTGAAAGCTATCTCATTTGAACAGCCTTTGCCCTGCACTGTGGGGCTTTGCCTGGTTTCCTGACATAATTTTTCCCTTTGCCCCTAGTAGGAGGGTGGGGTCACTGACTCACCTTCCAGGCTCTCCCCGTCTGAGTTCAGTGAATTGGTTAACTTCCACCTGATGTGGTTGCAAAGAACTGGAGGATCTATAGAATGCCACTGAACCCCCAAGTGGACCATATCCAGGCTCCTGGTGTTCTGGCTGTATCTATGAGCATCTGTCCTGAGCTGCATTGACCTTCTTTTAGCCTAAGAATTCATTCTCCCCTAGGCAGAGTACCCAGACCAACAGCCTTGAGGCCTAACAATCAGCAGTCTGGATTCTGGGTCTTGGTTACAGTATTCAAAACAACTGCCTTAGAAATGGAGCCCATGTAACAATTAAAGGCTGATTCCATGATCCATCTGGTCCTGACCCAAAGAGAGACTCGACCAAGTCGGGGGGTCTTGTAGACTGTATTGTGGTGACTGGCAAACCTTACCTCATTAATTATAGCTATTGACAGACATAGTGCAAGAGACGGGTGTACATGGGTACCTGACCCCAGTGTGGCCCCCACGGCTCTCCCAGCATGCCCTATTTCCAGGAAGCTGGTTTGGAAGGCTACATTCTTCTCCCTCCTGTGAAGTTATGGAGCTTCTTCTAGAGCTTTCTAACAGCGGTGCAAAGGAACACTTTGAGTTGCCTAAACCCTGTCAAGGCAGTGAATCAAGGGCTACGGGCATCAAAAAGTGAGACACCTGCCAAAATCCACAAACAAATCTCCACATGTTCCTTCCACAACTAAAACCAATAGGAATCAACAGAGCAAGGATAGGATTAACTGACCTGCACTTCCACTCGCCATCCCTGGCCTTCTTCCCCATCTCTGGCCTTCTGGGGCAGCTAGAGAACTGTGAGCTCACGCACATCACATTGAGCTCATACACATCACATTTCTGCATGCCTTGTGTATGTCCCTGGTGAGCAGACTGCCCTTTGTTCCAAGCTATCTCTTTCAGACAGTGTCTTTCTCAGAACAAAGTACAGGCCTGCTTGCTATTACTTCAAATCTGGTTTCCTAAAGCTTAGGGTTCCTCTCTTGCAGTGGGCCTCACTGTATGGGCAGATCATCTGGCCCTCTTTATGCTGCTTTTGGGAACTGGGACTCAGGAATCACCACAGGGAAATGTCCATAATCTTGCTACTGTTGCTGTGGATAAAGAAGTCCTTTGTTTCTGACGCAGAAGTCTTCTGTGTTCTGCCAGCATCCACATAGCAAGGTAACTTGTTAACTTGCAAAGTGGGTAAAAAAATATTTGAGCACCTTCACAGTTATTGACAACTTTTTTTTTTTCTCATATAACACTCCTCCTGACTCACCAGCTCATGCCCCTCAGGCCTGTGATCCTTAAAGCCACTTTGGTAGTTTGGGGCCAAGGGGAAACTACTCCTACAGAGGTGGAGACAAACCAAAAAACCAAATTAAAGAGCAAGGTTGAAGCTAGGACAGGACTGAGATATCAAGAAGCTTGGTTTAAACCCAAGACTGGGGACAGCTTGTACTTCTGGGCTGTTTATAGCTATATCGTTGATTATATGTTCCAGGCAACTGACTGGCAATTCTAAACCTGCTTAGGTAAACAAACTCATTGATTTCCTCATATGTAAAATGAGTTGGATTACATTATTTCTGCGGTTCTTTCCAGCTATGATATCTGTGCTTTATGAATCTGTGACAGAGCTGCCTGGTACACACACTAGGCACTTGAGCTCATTTAAAATAATAATTGCAAAGAGAACTGTGATGCCGGAGAAACAACATGGCATTATAACTTAAGAAATCTGAATTCCAAAATGAAAGGTAATATCTTCTGTGCTGTGTGCTTAGTTACTCAGTTGTGCCCGACTCTGGGACCCACTGACTGTAGCCCACCAGGCTCCTGTGTCTAAATGTGTGTAAGGTCTTTTAATATTCAAATAACCCATTTTTTAATTTTTTGAGACAAAAGAGGGATATTTATGAGATCTAGCTAAAAAAGTGGACCACATTGTCTCAGGTTTGGGTTTCAATGAAAACACTTCTTTCTACTAATAAACTTATTCACTGGTGGGAAAAAAAGGAAGCCTCAGTTCCAGGCCCATTGGACGTGGCTTACATTGAGGAGGCAAGAGGCTTTTAGTTGGCTCAAGCGGATGCATTAAATCACAATGAAAAAGTAAGTTTCTTTTCAATTCTCTTTTTATTTTTCTGATTATGTCAAAGGGAGTGAGTGAGTGAAAGTCGCTCAGTTGTGTCCGACTGTTTGTGACCCCATGGACTATACAGTCCATGGAATTCTCCAGGCCAGAATACTGGAGTGGGTAGCCTTTCCCTTCTCTAGGGTATCTTCCCTACCCAGGGATTGAACTAAAGTCTCCTGCATTGTGGGCAGAATCTTCACCAGTTGAGCCATAAGGTCTGTTTGCTGTTACCATGTCTCTGTATTTAGTTGCTAAATTGTGTCCCACTCTTTTATGACCCCGTTGCCTGTAGCCTGCCAGGCTCCTTTGCCCATGGGGTTTTCCAGGCAAGAATACTGGAGTGGGTAGCCATTCTCTTCTCCACCGTGTCTTCTCGACCCAGGGATGGAACCTACATCTCCTGCATTGCATTGTTTAACGCTGAGTCACCAGGAAGGCCCTAGTGTGTCTTTAACAGCTCATTAAAATGCACTCATCTTCCTTTTCACAAAGAAAGAGAGGTCTCAAGCTCAGACACTTCACAGACTCCACTGTTCCCTGACCCACAAAATAGGAAGAGGAATAATATCTCCCTCAGTTTGTTAAGAAGGAAATAACATAGCACCCAAAACCCTCAGCCCAGGGCCCAGCTGGTAGATGGCTTCTGATAAAGAAGAAATGTTGATAACTTAGCTGCATCCATCCCGGTGCAGCCCTGGCCCTTCACTCCCACATCCTCATGATGACCCTGTGTGGTAGGTGCTGCTATTCCTGCTCAATAACCCCACGAAGTAGATATGGTTCTCCTAGTGTTACAGATGAGTGAGCTAAGGCTCAGAGAGGTTAAGTAACTTGCCTGGAGTTTTAGAACCGGTAAGTGCCTCCAGGTGAGGTTCAAACCCCACTTGCTCTGACAACAGAGTTCTACTCTTTTCCCTCCTACCAACTATGACACCAGACCTGATTAAATAGGAACCCCCTGGCTAGCGGTGGGGTTAGGGGGTCACAGAAGGAATTCTGAATCCCTGTCTTGCTGGTGAGCATCCTCACTCCCACTGCCAGTCTAGGACAGCCTGGGACCTGAGGCCGGTTCTTGGTCCTCTTTTCCTGGTGTCTACCCTGTCCCCATTTGCCCAGTGGAAAATTCTGTCTTCATTCAGTGATTGGAGTCCTTTCATTAGCCTCTTAACTCTGTTGCTAGATCTCCTTCCGCTGGGCTTCTACTCGACAACCATCTTGTCTGTTTAGACTTTGGCCAATTGCCTGACGTTGGATCCCTGGAACCTCCACCTCCCTTGCTCCAGTTTGTCATGAGCAGGTGTGTGGGAAGCATCTAGTCTGCTTCTCTCTCAGGCCACTGCCAGTCCACGATCAGGCCACCATTGGTTCTTGACTGAACAACTGTAAAAAACTCCATTCTTGCTTAACTCCCTTCCTTCTCCAAAGTACAGCTAAGAAAAGTTTTCTGACGTGCCACCCGATTGTGAAACTCTCCTCTTTATCCTTCAGCATTTCCTTTGGATTAAAATCTTGACCCCTTCGTCTAGTTTTTAAAGACCTTTGTGAACTGGTGCCTACTGAACCCTTCAGCTTATTCTGTCTGCAGCCTTCGTTCCCTATGAGCTGGTCACGTTGACACTAGCTGCAGTCTCTGAATGCTTCTGGATGTCCTTGGCACACAGTTCATGCACCTTCACATGCTCCAATAGAATACTGCATGATCCACTATTGTAACGAGGCAGAACTATCCTAGTGGACGAGCTAGGCGCCTAGGCCTTGGAGTCAAAGTATAGATTGAAATTCTAGTAATGTCACTTGCCTGAGCCGTATGACCTTGGGCAAGTCACTCAGCCTCTCTGTGATTCCATTTCCTTGTCTGTAAGATGAAGATAATAATAGTATCTACTAATAGGATTCTTGTGAGGACTACATGAAACAATGCACGGCCAATGGCTTAGCGCAGAGTCCAGTGCATAGCGAACATTCAATAAATACTAGTTATTGTTATGTCACCACACTCCATAGTGTATTGTAAAGCTCAGTCCCCTGTTTTGTCTTTCTCTAAGCATCTTGAGGGCAGAGAATGTCTCATTCACCGTTAAATCTTTGCGTGCTGTGAGGAAATTAACAAGATGGCACCAGTCAGGCGCTCTCAGCCCACCTTCTCATGCCTTCTCGCCCCACGTTCTATAAACAATGACTTTGCACGGCTGTGTAACAGCTGAGATCACTCATAGCACTGAGCATGTGTGTCTCGAGGCACGCACTTGGTCACGAGCTACTTTGGGCCGTAGACCTGTTTGGGCCTCACCGTGAAAGCCCTGGCTTCTGCTGCCCCGTGGCTCCATGGGAATGGCATCACGGTTATGTCATATGAGGTTATGTTATGGCTCCATTATGGTTATGTTGTGGCTGCTGCATCACCCAGGAGAGAGGCTGTCTTATGGCTGCCATGCCAGCCTGGAGAGAATAAATCTGTCTGCAGTTCCTACAGCTCCTCGAGTCTCCGTCCAGCCTCTTGGGTCCAGCCTTGCCTACCGTGGGTTCAGTGAACGAGGCGCACAGTGTGAATAGCAAGGCGACTGGCATCACGCACAGGATCAGCAATACTCATGCCCAGCATAGAAGCTGACACATAAGGTACTCAGTACATATTTACTGAACAAACACATGAATGAATGAATGTCTTGCTCCCTGGTTTAGCTAAGTCAACTTTGCCTGATCCTGCTTAGGTGGTGCTGGACTTTCCTGGTAGCCCAAGAGTTAAGAATCCACCTGCTCTTGCAGGAGACTCGGGTTAGGTCCCTGCCCCTGGTCCAGGAAGATTCCTCACACTGCCGAATCATACTGAGCAACCTAGCCCGTGCACCACAACTACTGAGCCCGCCCTCTAGAGCCCAGGAGCCTCAACTACTAAGCTCAGGTGCTGCAGCTACTGAAGCCCTCAAGCCCTCGAGCCCTGGAGCCCACACTCCGCAACAAGAGAAGCCGTGGCAAGGAGAAGCCTGTGCACTGCAACGGAGATTCTGTCCTCCTCACCACATCTAGAGAAAGCCCGCATTCAGCACAACCAAAATCAATAAATAAGTGGCATCAATCAAGGTAGAAATACCCCCAGGAAGGGTAGAAGGAAAATCTCCCACACTGTTTGTCCTCTCAGCACCTCCACCTCCCTTTGCTCTAATTTGTCATGACTAGGTGTGGGCAGCACCCAAACAGACCAGGACAGCCATGCCTTCGATGCGGGTTTGCTGGACCATGCCCTGTTGGGTGCTGAGGATACCCAGGGAGGGGGAATAGGGTGTGAGCCCTGCCTCCAGGAGCTTCCTGAAGGGTGGCCGGGTCTAGATATGACTAGCCACGCAAGGCGATGGGCAGTTCCAGTGCAGGATGCACTCAGCAGACATGAGGATCTGACCTAGCTGCACAACTAGGAGTCAGAGCATAAATGTAGGACCAGGGAATCTGATTCCCAGGATCTGGAGCAGTGAGTCAAAGGTTAGGGCAGAAGATTAGCTACGCTGAGAAGAGGCAGAGTTGAAGCCAGCAAAGTTTGGAGTCTAGCAGGTGAAGCCCTGCACCAGATTGGGGGTTATAGTCTTCTTGCTCTTTGTTTTTATTTTTCTTCTTCTCTCAAGGCAAAGAGAAAGTCACTCAGGATTTCTCATCTCAAAAGTCAGAGTAACTAAAGAAGCAGCAGCCGCCACAAGCTAGTATTCAAAAGCAGCTTTGGGTCTCCCCAGGAAGGCAGTAGCTGTGGGGTTGGCCCCTGGGACCTGCTCCTGGGCTAGCTGCTGGCAGCATGGAGATGCAGGAACACTGAGCCCTGGGGCATGAGGCTGGGGGCCTGATTTAAGGCAGGTCTGAGGCCTCATGTAAGTCACTGGACCACTTGGGCCTCCATTTCTCCACTTAGAAAAGGAGGGTTTGGACAATGAGAAGGGGTTCCAACCTTCAAATTTAAAGACTTCTTTTTCCAAGCAAAAAAATGTCAAAGACTCCACAGGATGGCAGCGGTCATTTTGGTAGCTGTGGATCAATGCAAAATGATAAAGAACCATCACTTGGCTATCTTTTAAAGGAATTTGCATTTTATCAACCACAAGAGCATCTGCTGTCATTTACAGGAGTATAACACCTTTAAAGGCCCAGAGTCATATCCTTCAGGAAAAGCTTCTACCCAGACTCAACCAGCAGAGATGTCATCTTCCTTAGGACTTAGAGATTAGTCACCTATACCTCTCATTTGAAAAATGTGAGGGACACCACAGCACTGGGTGAAAGTTTTTCAGACTTATTCATTATGAAGTCCATTGATGATGTTAATACGATGGAACAAAATTTATGAAAGCAGGGGGTGATGGGTGATGTTCGTCACTTTTTGGCTGCCCAGCTTCAGAATCCCTCCACAGGTTTGTGGAAGATGTCATCTTAAGTCTTAGTAGACATTAGATTATCATATTGTGCTTGTAATCAGTCATGTCTGACTCTTTGGAAACCACTGGACTATAGCCCCAACAGGCTCCTTTGTCCATGGGATTTCTCAGGCAAGAATACTGGAGTGGGTTGCCATTTCCTCCTCCAGGGGATCTTCCTGACCCAGGGATGGAACGTGCATCTCCTGCTTGGCAGGCAAACTCTTTACCACTGAGCCATCAGGGAAGCCTGGAAATTAGAGCCCACTGCTCAACTCTCACTACAGAGGCTGAAAATGCCAGACACTCGCTTCCCAGCTTCTTTTATAGCCAGAGCTTAGACATGTGACCTGGACTCAGCCAATCAGGTGCAGTGGCATGAACTCTGACTAGGAGACCAGAGTCAGCTCCTCAGACAACCTTTTGGGGTGAGATGGTAGCGGCTGCATGTCTTGATCCAAGGGTGTCAGGAGCAGCACGGTCATCACTCAGGCTCTGACCCTGGTTGTGCACAGGTTTCCCGGGTTTCTGAGGCCAGGCCCAGCTTCTGTGCTACCCTTTTGGCCATGTTCCTGGCTACTTACCCGCATCCTTGGTCTCATTCATGCCGTCAGCCTGCTCTCCTGCCGTAAGCCTGCTCTCCTGCCTTCCCAGAGATTCTGTGGGTTATTCAATACCCTTCCCATTAATTCCTCTTCTGCTTCACTGATCCAGAATCAGTTCCTGTTGCATTTTAAAGGTAGTGTGCCTGCTAAGTCGCTTCAGTCATGTCTGACTCTTTGCAACCTCATAGACGATAGCCCACCAGGCTCCTCTGTCCATGGGATTCTCCAGGCAAGAGGACTGGAGTGGGTAGCCATTCCTTTCTCCATGGGCTCTTCCTGACCCAGGGATCGAACCCAGGTCTCTTGCATTGCAGGCAGATTCTTTAACCGTCTGAGCTGCCAGGGAAGCCCTTTACAGATGAGAAATCTGAGGTACCAAGGAGTGGAACAATTGGCCCAAGGTCAAGATTTAAATCAAGGCAGCCCCTGCACCAGGGTTTGTGTTCGTAACTCCTGCTAACAGTGTTTTTTCAAGTTTGTCTTTTGAGATTAAAATTAAACCACCTTAGAAAGTAGAAAGAGAAGTGGAAAATTTTGTTTCAAAATTGAATGAGTAAGTATCAAAATATCCAACAACTGTTCTTCATCCCCATCATAAATGTAAAAGTCAGGCAATTAACAACTAAAACTTACAATATGTACTAAACAAACACGACATTTTTATCACTCTGTATGCACTGTTACAAGCCTGCTGGTTTATGGAGTCTTGTGGACCCCAGAGCAGGAAGTACTCAGCTCTTCATTGCTCTGACTTGGTAAGCAGACATGCTCAGGCTGGCACAAGGCACACCCACTATCAGGACCAACCTAGGCTTAGAGACGCCAGGAGGAACTTGTGCCAAAGTCCACACAAAACTGAGTTTACTAAAAAAATATCACATCGATGGAGATATGTCACAGGGCACAAGAGTTAAATGAAAGAGCGCCAATGGCCAAAGCTTGAACAATTTGAGGAACAAAATTCAGTTCAGTTCAGTCACTCAGTCGTGTCTGACTCTTTGCGACCCCATGAATTGCAGCATGCCAGGCCTTCCTGTCCATCACCAACTCCAGGAATCTACCCAAACCCATGTTCACCGAGTCAGTGATGCCATCCAGCCATCTCATCCTCTGTCATCCCCTTCTCCTCCTGCCCCCAATCCTTCCCAGCATCAGGGTCTTTTCCAATGAGTCAACTCTTTGCATCAGGTGGCCAAGGTATTGCAGTTTCAGCTTCAACATCAGTCCTTCCAATGAACACCCAGGCCTGATCTCCCTTAGGATGGACTGGTTGGATCTCCTTGCAGTCCAAGGGACTCTCAAGAGTCTTCTCCAACACCACAGTTCCAAAGCATCAGTTCTTTGGCCCTCAACTTTTTTCACTGTCCAACTCTCACATCCATACATGACTACTGGAAAAATCACAGCCTTGACTAGACAGACCTTTGTCGGCAAAGTAATGTCTCTGCTTTTCAATATGGTATCTGGGTTCGTCATAACTTTCCTTCCAAGGAGTAAACGTCTTTTAATTTCATGGCTGCAATCACCATCTGAAGTGATTTTGGAGCCCCCCAAAATAAAGTCTGACACTATTTCCACTGTTTCCCCATCTATTTCCCATGAAGTGATGGGACCAGATGCCATGAGCTTAGTTTTCTGATTGTTGAGCTTTAAGCCAACTTTTTCACTCTCCTCTTTCACTTTCATCAGGAGGCTTTTTAGTTCCTCTTCACTTTCTGCCATAAGGGTGGTGTCATCTGCATATCTGAGGTTATTGATATTTCTCCTGGAAATCTTGATTCTAGCTTGTGCTTCTTCCACCCAGCATTTCTCATGATGTACTCTGCATATAAGTTAAATAAGCAGGGTGACAATATACAGCCTTGACGTACTCCTTTTCCTATTTGGAACCCGTCTGTTGTTCCATGTCCAGTTCTAAATTGTATCAAATTATAATCCAAAGTATAAAATAAATATCCATGAGTCCATACTTGCATAAAATCTTTTAAAAAGAAAACTTTATAGTGGCGAAATTTAGCAAACATAATTTTAGGCAGGTATGTCCTTCAGGCAAGATCATTATCAACAGTCATAAATCATGTTGATAGCATGTACCTTTGATATGATGTGATGCAAATGGCACTTTACATCTGTGAGCATCCTCTCCAAAACCCTAGTCTACTCACGAGAAGAATATCAGGCAAATCCCAACAGAGGGATTGAAAATAGGATAAAAAGCTCAGCTAGTACTCACAGGCATCAAAAACAAGGCAAGTCTGAGGAACTGTTACAGCCAAGAGGAGCCTAAGACATGACACTTTAATGTGGTTTCCTAGGTGGGATCCTGAAACAGAAAAAGGGCATTAGGTTAAAAAAAAAAAAAAGGAAATCTGAATAAACTATGGACTTTCGCTAATAATAATGTCTCAATGTCAATTCACCAATGGTGACAAATATACCATACCAATATAAAATGTTATTAATAGAAAAGAGTGGGAACTGGAGACAAGAGGGTAAATGAGAATTCTGTTCAATTTCTTCGTAAATCTAAAATTTTTATTTTAAGTCTGCTATATAAAAAGAACCATAAAATTGACTGAAAGTGAAAAAGCGAAAGTGTCAGTCCATCAGTTGTGTCCAGTTCTTTGCGACCCCATGGACTGTCACCCACCAGGCTCCTCTGTCCATGGAATTCTCCAGGCAAGAATACTGAGGTGGGTTGCCATGCCCACCTCCAACTTTTTTGAGAGGCCTTCCCTTCAAAAAAGTTCATTTACCTGATGATTCAATTTAAATCACTGAAGTCTTGACAGACTAAAAGTGTCTATTTAATGCATTCATGTTGTTATAGACTAGATATCTCTTAATAGCAGTTTTTAAAATGCATATACATATATATGTATGTATCTTCTTTTCTGTGCAGGTTTTCTCATCTTGGTGGCTTCTCTTGTTGGGGAGCACAGGCTCAGTAGTTGCGGCTCGTGGGCTTAGTTGCTCTGTGGCATGTGGAATCTTCCGGGACCAAGGATTAAACCTGTGTCCCTTGCATTGGCAGGCAGATTCTTATCCACTGCGCCTCCAGGGAAGGCCACTTTGATATTTTTAAAGTGAAATTTGAATCTTCCTATTGCATTCCTGAATCTCCTCATAGTGGTTGAGCACGAGGTTGAGCACAGTCTGAGCTGCTCTGACGGAGGGGAAATCAGAGGTAATGTCTTTATTTATGTCCCTAAAACCTTCTGGATCTCTGAAATGGAGAGAAACCTCCTTACCTACAGGCGAAGCACTTCAGTAATTTCAGGCGAAAACAACGCAGTAACTTCCCATCCCCCCAGCTCCACCCAAGACATTGTGTGAGCAACTGTTTGAGGCCACGGCTGCAGTTGTCTCTGTCCTGCATTTGCCTGTCAAGCCCAGTCCTTCTCCCCAGTGGGAAGGGCAGAAGGCTGGTATGAAGCAGGGCAACAGATGGCTGGGACATGTCCTCTTGAAGCTCAGCTGCCCAGGCCAGCCTGCCAAGCTGTGTACATTTCAAACGTTTGAGATTCAACCAAAAGAGACAAGTAATGATTTTAAATCACTTGTTGAAACACATGGCTAATCCTTGGGTAGCCAGAGAAGAGCGCTTTAAAAACTCACTTAAATCCAGTGGGGGTGGAGGGGGGTGGGGGACAAGGAAACTCTCTGTGCTGTTTTGGCTTTGAACCCAAATCAGGTCATCCTGGGGGCAGCTGAGCATTTGTCCAGGATCCCAATATGCATCCTGCTTTCTCTGCTTTTGGATAGAGTGTGATGTTTCGGTTCGTGTGCTTATTTGGGGTGGGAGTGAGGAGGGGAAAGGCTGTTAACAGGTAGGTTTGGATCCTGAGAAATTATGCACCCTGGCATTTGCCTCTGGTCTGAAATTGGGAGCTCTCTAAGTTAGCTTGCTTCATAAGTTCAGTCAGTTTTATTTCCCCATCTCGATTCAGGTCTTTCTTACTACTTGGCTGGCTTACATGAACAGTTTCCTACAGTTGCTTTGCTGTCTTGTGTCGTTAGAATCTCCCACCACAGAAGTCATTTCCATCATTATACAGCGTCTCCGATTTTGAATGTATTTTCTGTGTCCCCCCATCTCCCTCCAACTCAGGATCCCATTCATTTCTTCTTTCACCACAGAGCTTCTCGAACCAGTCCTCTGCTCTCCCTGGTTTCAGTCTTCTCTTCCTGTTCATTCACCTGTTCCTCCTCTACTATTGAAACCTCTCTTGTCGAGGTCACCAGCAACTTCTGTGTAGAAAACCCAGTGAGTCTGTCTCTGCCCTCATCAACGTTGGTCTGCCAGCAGCATCTGCCACAGTTGACCACCTCCTCCTCCCTTTCACTCTTCTCTCCTGCTTTTCACAATGATACTCTCTCCTGATTTTCCTTCCATTTCTTTCACCTCCTTTTCTCAGTCTTCTTGGCAGGCTCTTTCTCAGTCTCCTTCTTCCTGTCACTCCATGTTGGGGTATCTCAGGAATTGGTCCCAGAACAGCTTCTAGTCTCTGTCTAAAGGTCTCGAGATGACCTCATCAGATCACAGAGCTCTGAATGCCACCCAGATACCAGACTCCTGATTTTACACCTCCATCCCTAAGCTTGGACTCAACTGCCTGCTTTATGTCTCCACTTGGCTGTTAATAGACACCTTAAATAATATAGTTCCAAGATGGAGCCCTTGATTCTCGAACTCTCCCCACTTCTCTCCCCTCTTACCCTTCTTAGCTTCTTTATTCATCCTTTTCCTCAGGCCAAGATTCTAGAAGCCACCTTTCATTCCTCCTTTTTCCTCATCCCCCACATCCAAGCGACCCCTGTGTCCAGTCAGTTCTACCTCCAAGACGACATAACTAGTCTTTTCTTTCTGTCTCCACAGATACTTTCCTAGTTTTAGCCACCATCATTTATCACCTGAACAACTGAAAGAGATGCTTGCCTGGCCCCTCTGCTTCACAGTGGTACCTCCCAAATTCACTTTCTCATATTCTAATGTGAGAACCTGTCATTCAAAGACATTCTTTCATTGAAGGAATATTTATTGAGTGCCTACTAAGTACAGGCAGTGAACAAATAAAAGTTTCTGCCCTCAGAGAGTTTACAACCTAGTGGTGAGAGACAGGCAATAAACATGATAAAATAAACAATTTGATGTGTTAGAAGATTGATAGATCATATGGAATAAATTAAATCAACATAAAGGGACACCAGGGGATCCCAGGAAGCATATGTTTTTGTTATGGGAAGTTGTTATAACTTTAAATAAGGTAGTCAGAAGTATTGGATCTCTATATATCATTTCCCACTAAAGGGGATTCTAAGAGAGATGTCTGATTCCAGATTTGAATTTGGGCCAAAAATCTGTAAGATGAGTCTGGAACATCTCATTGCATCAGAAAGCAAAGAAGATGACAAAGACATCAAGGATGGCATTACAAGGACTCAGAAGTGAAGTTCAAGGGGCTCCCACTGCCTGAAGATAGGATAACTTGAGTATTTAAAAGAATACTGATGGTAATGGATCAAAAGACATACCTGTCAAAATCCCTGAGTCCATAATGACTCTTTGAAAGGAAAGAACCCAACTCATTGGTCACCTTTGGAGGATGCTAGGAACCAATTATTCTGAAAACTTGCAAATGAAAGAAGTAAGCAGGTGTCCTGCCTTTCCGATATGAAAGAGACCAGGTAAATAGTTGGTAAGGGGAAGTTTCTCTTTATAGCCATATTCTATCTAAGAAGTGAAGAAAAATAAAAAGAACATCATGATTTTATAACCTCTAGGGAAATAACCAATCTAGGTCACTATCATCAACAGCTGCTAACACTGCAAAAAAAAAAGAAAAAAAAAGCAAGCAAGATACTACATGCCTCTTGCTGGACAGACACAATGCCTCTTATAAAGTAGTTAGAGATGAACTTCAGATAAATAACAAATAATGCTTAGTATAAATAGATCTCAAATATTCCATGAGATATTTTTATGCTAAAAACTGTTCATTATTTGCATGAAATTCAAGTTTAACTGGGAATCCTATACATCTATTTGCCAAGCCTGGCAACCCTAGAAGTAGTCTAGCCAAAAAAGTCAGACCTAAATCTGATGAAACCTCAAAGTCTAACCACCAGGAAGTACCATGGGACAGTGAAACGTGCTTAATGATACCATCACGGCAGTGTCATCAGCGATGTATGAGCTATAAGCACAGACTGCCCAATTTTTGTTTTTTTCCAACAAATAGGGGAGAAAGGAAGAGGGAGGCAGAAGAGTTTATTGGATTCTTGTTCAAAAATCAAGAGTAGGTGTAGCCACTGTGAAAAATAGTCTGGCTTATTAAGTCCACGTTACTGACTCTTGGCTTGGTCTCCGGTCTCACACCCCCTGCCTTACACTTCATAGTCCAGCAGCACCAGACATATTGATTCAAGGCTTTCTAGAAGCAATCTGAGACACTTGAGATCAAGTCTTGTTTTACTAAGCCAGGTTGCAAATGGAGGGGTCTTGTGGGGAGAAGAGAAAAAACTAAGATCCTACTTTGAGGGTAAGACAAGATGAGAGATGCTTTGGGAAAGTAGCAGAGATGCATCAGAGAGGTGAGCAGGAAGTTTTCTTGGTAATGAGTGATGTATGCCTCTCCTTGGCCTGCTCGTGAAAGGTCTTTGAAGCAGGGTGATCTGGATGCAGGGATAGGTCTTCAAGGTGTAGCGGGGTGGTTCAACATCCTGGTTTGATTCTGCTTCTATCTCTCTCTCCTCCATGAGCCCCTCAAGACTAGAGACCATGTTTCCAGCTTTAGTTTTCCCACTGCTTGTCAACATGCCTGTCGCTTCATACACATCTGGTGAATGAATGAATGAGTGAATAACCCTGTATCCTTTGCAGAGATGGTGGTCTTCTTCTGATATAAAACAGTATAATTAATATATGTACAGTTGGGCTTCCCTGGTGACTCAGGGGTTAAGAATCCACCTGCCAGTGCAGGAGGCACAGGTTTGATCCCACGTGCTGCAGAGCAACTAAGCCCACGTGCCACAACTACTGAACCCCTTGCACCTAGAACCCAAGCTCTGCAACAAGAAAAGTCACTGCAAAGAGAAGCCTGCGCATGGCAACTAGAGAGTGGCCCCTGCTTACCGCAACTAGAGAAAAGCCCATGCAGCAATGAAAACCTAGCACAACCAAAAATAAATCAAATTTAAAAATGTTTAAATAGATATACGATTGTGACATGGAACACTGAATTTAATCTTGGCCATTTCTAGACATCACAAAGGAATATTTTAAACTGAGAGCTAAAGGTCAGCTTCCTGAGACAGAAGCTCAGGACACTCTCCCAGGCATCTTGAGATGTTTTCCTCCGTAATGGAAAGCCCAGCTTGCTTCTTGTTTTCACTTGCAGCTTCAACTCTAGGCGTCTGCTCTGACTGTGTCTTGTGACATGTTGTGGCAGCTGTGATAAGGCTCACATCACAATGAGATGACAATCTTGGAAGAAGATCCCTGGACAAGTCAAGAAAATTAATAAGGGCAAGGAAGAGTCTCACCCTGGGATGCATTCACTGGCTGTTTTCAAAGTTCTGAGCCTTGTACTCTTCACCATCTATTTACTCAAGAATAACATCAAGAGAGGAAGAAGGCAAGGGCACCCCACTCCAGTACTCTCGCCTGGAAAATCCCACGGACAGAGGAGCCTGGTAGGCTGCAGTCCATGGGGTCACGAAGAGTCAGACACGACTGAGCGACTTTACTTTTCACTTTCATGCATTGGAGAAGGAAATGGCAACCCACTATCTTGCCTGGAGAATCCCAGGGACGGGGGAGCCTGGTGGGCTGACGTCTATGGGGTCGCACAGAGTCGGACACGACTGAAGTGACTTAGCAGCCGCAGCAACATCAAGAGAAAGAAGAGATAGGGAGGAAGAAGAGACAGAAGACTCTGCTCCTTTACCTGGCCCTCTATCTAGAGCAAAGGAACGACAAAGAAAAAAGATGAGTGAGGCTACTGTGTGAGGACCTTAAGCTTGAGATAAAAGCATCTCCTTATATGACCATCATGTCATAAGATATTTAAAAAATATCCAAATAACACTGTTCTTCCACATCATCACCTTCTGAGTTATGAAACTATCGCAGTTAGCAAAATTTTTGGCTTTTGTTTTTTCTGAGAGTGTTAGGGAAGACCTAGACTTTTTTGTTTTCAGTTTAATCATACACCTCATTTCCCAGGCATGACTAGGAGGACTCTGGGTTGTCCAAAAATTCATCTCTTCGCTTCAGAGATGGAAGTTTGTCATGACTAAGGATACGCTATGAGTTAGGTAGGCGTTACACAGTGAGGAAGCATGGAAGGGTTTACAGACAGCATCTGTGAGACTGCCCCTAGACGCGAGCAAAGTCCTGTCTGCCCATCACTGACACACTGCAGTTATGCAGTAAGGGTTTGGTGAATGACTGAGTGACCGAGAAAGACTACCAATGCATACACAAGTGTAAGTTGGGGAATGCTGGGGTCCAGCCTCGGCGGGTCCGAGGGTCTTGAGGGATGAGTGGCTTCGGTGGAAGAACTGAACTGAGGTGAGTCGATGTGTGGTGATGAAGCAGTCTCTCAGTTTATTGTTGTTGGTTAACAGTTTTATAGCCAAAAGACATCCCCATTACATCACAAATATTCTATACAATTTTTTGTTTTTTGCCTACCATCAACAACTTTAACATTAAGCTCACTTTCCTTGCAAAAGGTCGGATTTCTGCATAATTAGACTTAACAATAGTATGTTTACCATTTGAATGTCTCCAGCATACTTCGGATAAGTACATCAATCTAAGTAGAAAGGTTACATTTCTCTTACTAGGTGCAACTATGTAGAAGCTAGAAAGAAGGGCTTAAGCTTGAAACTTTTATTCTATTAACCTATTTTGGTTCTTACAAGGAAAGAGAAAAGAGGACAAAGAGACAGTTTAGCAGCACTGCTTTAACAATGAAGTCCTATTAACCTTACAACTACTAAAATGAATTCCTATGTCTACATAATCCTAAAGCAATCAATATCTCCAACTATGCTGGCCACAGTTATGAGCATTCCTAAGTCTCAATCGAGCCTGATTTCTTCAAGGAAGCGAGCCTCCTCTGTGGAGTGGTCAGGGGAGTGGGAGGTGGAAAGGTGACCGAAATACGAGCCTTTCTGGTGGTGGCCTTGCCATGACCTCCAGAGAACTCTTGGTAAACTCCCCAGTAAGGAGTAGTAATCCATTTAAATGTCCCTTTCATTCCTCCATAGCCCCTGGGGAAGGTGATCCACCTTCCCGGATCCTCTGGTCCATAGGTCTGGGGGGATTATCTCAGGACGAATTCTTTCCAACTGTGACTGACCTACTGAGATGAGCCAATGTTCCAAGCATGGACAGAACTTCCAAGAAAAATACCAGGGTGGGGCTTGCCCAGGATGCCCCGATAAAGAAAGTCAGCTTTGCAGCTTCTTTCTTAGGCTCGTAACCTTGTCATCCGAGCAAGGGGGCATCCTGACGGCTCCCTGCAGGGGAATGTGGGTGAAAAACTAGAAAAAAAGAAGCCCAGTTTTTTCATTCACTTGGTCTCACATAGAACCTGAAATTGGTGCTTCCAGGTGCTTCTCCAGGAAGCTGAGCCCATGCCATGAGAGTAAGAGGAATTAGAGCCAGCACTGGACTGTATCCTAACATTTCAACACTTTCAAAAACAGCACTGAAGTCCTGGGGGATTTGAAAAAAAAAAAAATTAGGGGAAAAAATGCCAAATTTCAGCCCTTCAGATAAAGACTACAAGCTGTTTTTTGTGCACACTGAGAAAACATCAGCCTGGGGAGGATGTGTTAGTTTCCTAATGTTGCTGTAACCAAGTACCACAAATGTGGTGGCTTGAAACAACAGACATTTCTCGTCTTATAGTTTTGGAGTCTGGAAGTCCAAAATCGAGGTCTCAGCAGTGTCACACCCCCTCCTAAACAGGTAGGAGAATCCCCCTGTCTCTCCCTTGCTTCTCTGGGTTTGCGGGTACTCCCTGGCACTCTTCGGCTTGTGGCTGCCTCTCTCCAGCCTCTGTCTTCTTCACACCACCTTCTCCCAGCACATCTGTCTTCACATGACCATCCTCCTAGAAAGACACCAGTCATCTTGAATCAGGGATCCTTCCTACTCCGCTTTGACATCTCAGCTAATCACATCTGCAGTGAGCATTTTCTCAATAAGGTCAGACCCTGGAGTGCTGGAGTTAAGATTTCAACATTTTTTTTTCTAATAAGAAACCTCTAACTTAAAACAATCTATTTATTTTTAATTGAAGGATAATTGCTTTACAATATTGTGTTGGTTTCTGCCAGACATCATCACGAATCAGCTGTAGGTATGCATATGTCCCCTCCCTCTTAAAACCGCCTCCCACCTCCCACCCCATCCCCCCCCTCTAGATTGTCACAAAGCACTAGGGAAACCTCTAACTTAAATATATACATGCATATATATTTATTTATTTAGACTGCTTCGGGTCTTAGTTGCAGCTCACAGATCTTGCTTGTGGCTTGCAGACTCAGTTGCCCTGTGGCATGTGGGATCTTAGTTCTCGGACTAGGGATCGAACCCAGCTCCACTGCACTGGGAATCAGATTTTTATCCAGTGGGCCACCAGGGAAGCCCTCAACATATATTTTTTGAGGGGAACACAACACAATTCCTGACAGGATACATTTTTGGAACATAGTACAATTAAAATAGGGTTCAGGGACCCAACTGACCCAGAGCATAAAAATTGTTACCTGCTTGGCTACTACCTCCTGAAAGTCAGCATGAATCACCAGGCCCCTGTTGACCAAATTTCCCAGTGGATTAGCCAAGCCTGATTGGCCAAACCCTTCTGGCCTGCTGGTTTATAGAACTCTAACCCCAGGGTCATGCTAACTGTAGATACCACATTTCTGGGAGACACTATTTCTCTGCTTTCTTCCTGAGCAAAAACTTTATGACCAAAAGTGCATCACTAGGGCCAAATCATTATTCACTTGTCAATTTCTGGCCCTTTGCAGTAAGAAATAGTTTGAGTTCCAGGGTTGGCAATGCCACTGATGCTAGATCATGCTTCCCCGCTCTTATTTAAGCCATGACACACAGAGGCAAGAAAGGTGGCATTTATAATGCCTGGGGAAAGGGCCAGGTGCCTCTGGCCACCTCAGACTCTGCCCGGCTTTCTGAAGACTAAAGAGATCACCACCCCAGGCCACCAGGCATCTACTGATTCATGGACACTGGGAGCGAAGCCTGGGTCTAGATGACTGTACTCAGATGTCCTAGGGGCAGGACTGACTCCACCCCGCCATTTCTCACCTCAGTGGATCTTCTCTGTTTCTTTGTTTGGCTGTGTTGGGTCTCAGTTGCAGCACGCAGGATCTCTGCTGTGTCATGCAGGATCTTTCGTTTCAGCACACCGACTCTCTAGTTGGGGCTCGCAAGCTCAGCAGTTGCAACATGTGCGCTTAGTCGATCCGCAGCATGCGGGATCTTAGTTCCCTGACTGCATTGAACCCACGTCACCTGCATTGCGACATGAACCCTTAACCACCGGACCACCAGAAAAGTCCCTCGGAGGATCTTCATTTGGTGACTCTGGACTTTCCTCATATATATGAACATCTGACTCACCTGAACAAAAGGAAAGAACTGAGCGAAATAAAAGGAAAGAACCGACCTCCATGAAGAATGACCGCAGTTCTTATTCCCTAGGGGAGGAGCTTGTTCACAGGTAGAATAGATCTGCGGTGTCTGAGATCACAAAGCAGTCCAAGGCCTGGATCAGGACTCACAGCTAGAACCGATGGCCACATTCTTCGTCTCCAGGTTGGAGCCCTTTCTCATGGAAGATAAAAGTTGCCACCACAGGAGAGATGGCTGGTTTGTGAGCAGGGAATGGGCTCTGTCTTGGATCATGGGCTTCCCGAGGCTGCAGTTTCCTGAAGTAGCAGTACCTCCTGAAAGTATGGATGCCTCTCAAGTGCTTCCTCCTCCAGGTAGCCCTCCTTGACCCTCCTGCCTGAATCCGGTGACCCTTCTCCGTATTCTGGAATTTATTTTCACCATGGCACCTATTGTACTGTACAGTAGCTGTCTGTCTCTTCCCAGGCGGTGTGATGAGCTCCTGGCTCTTACTTTCCTTTTATTGCCTACAGTTATCCCTGAGAGGCACACAGTCTTACTGAACAAAATGAATGTCACAATTCACTTTGAGGACAGTGGAAGACTGTTTCCACAAATCAGCCTCCCTAAAAGCCACATAATTTCTGCTTGGTGCCCTTAACCTCTCCCTGTCTACTCACACCTGGTTCCAGGCAGCTGTAAAATTGGCTATGCTTTTTATTTAACTCAGGGCATACCCTGGCTCCTCCTCCTACCTTTCTGCCAGGCCCTCTTGTTCAGTTCAGGTTTTCTCAGTTCCGTGGGTCACCACCTACCAGGATCTTTACACTGAAAAGTGACGTCTTGAGAGGCACTGGTGACACCTCTGCCTGTGGGTGTCTTCTCTGGCTCATTCTTCACTCTCCCCTCGGCAACTTGCACGTGGGCCAGGGCCTGCTACCCAGGTCAGCACCCAGGGCCTCTGGCTCTTGCTTATCGGGGAGAAGGAGTTGGACTGTCACCCATCTCCATTACTTTATTCATGTGTCTCCTAATTTATTTATGTATTTACTGTAATAACTTTGAGATAGAATTCACATACCATAAAATCCACCCTTTTAAAGTATGCAGTTCATTGGTTTTAATACATTCACAGAATTGTGCAAACATCACCACTATCTAATTTCAAAGTATTTTCACCACCCCCGAAAAGAATCCCCATAGCCATCAGTGGTCCCTTCCCATTCCTTCCTCCTGCAGGCCTTGGCAACCACTCCTCTGCTTTCTCTAGATTAGTCTCTATGGATTTGCCTATTCTAGATATGTCATATAAATAGAATCGTATTTGTGGCCTTTTATGTCTGGCTTCTCTCAGCACAATGTTTTCAAGGTTCATTTACTGTAACATTTATCAGTAGTTCATTCCTTTCTAGAGATGACTAATATTCCGTTGTATGGGCAAAATGCATTTTATTTATTCATTCATTAGTTGGTGGACATTTAGGTTGAAACAACCTGTTTTTTGGCTATTTGAGTAATGCTACTATGAATATTCATATACAAGTTTTTCTGTAAGCTTATGTTTTCCGTTCTCTTAGGTATATACCTAGGAGTGGAATTCCTGGGTCACAAAGTAACTTTTGGTTCAACTTTTTGAGAAACTGCTAGGCTGTTTTCTAAAGGGGCTATACCATTTCACAGTCCCACCAGCAATGTATGAGAGTCCAGGTTCTCCATATCCTTGTCGGTATTTTTGATGATCTTTCTTTATTATTTTAACTATCCTAGTGATATGAAGTGGCATGCCATGTTGGTTCTGTTTTGCCTTTCTCTGATGGCTAATGATGTTGTTGTATTTTCATGTGCTTATGGACATGTCTATTTAACTCATCTGCCTACTTTAAAAATGAGTTGCTTTTTAATTGATGAATTGTGAGAGTTTTGACTTATTCTGGCTAAAAATACTTTATCAGAGATATGATTTGGAAATATTTCCCTCCATTCTGTGGGATATCCGATACTTTCTTGATGTCCTTTGAAGCACAGTAGTTTTAATTTTAATGAAATCCAATTTATTTAATTTTTTCTTTTGTCACTTGTGCTTTTGATATGATATCTAACAAACTATTGCCTAATCCTTGGTTACAAGGATTTGCTTCTCTGTTTTCTAAGGGTTTTATAGTCTTTGGTTCTAACATTTAGATTCACGCTCCCCTCCCCTCATTGGTTTATCATTTCCCAAGGATAAATGCATTTACAGTGCATTTGCTTGGTGTAATAGGCTCTGCATTGTCTGTTGCCTTTATACTGGGATGAGATACTTCCTTTATAAAGTTATTCATATTCAGTGGTTCTGTGAAACAGACATTTACCTTCAATAACCTTTGGCTTCTATTATGCCAAAAACAAACATATATGTAATAAAATAGGTTTTCCAGACTCCAGTCAGGCTGTGCCCTGCCACAGAAAAAGATTGGAGATATTCTAGATGTTGAAAACTTTGGAGGTGGTTGGGAGCTTGGTATTTTAAACCAGCTTGGATAATCTCCTGTGACCTCGGTCCTGAGGAAGAAAGAATACAACGGCAGAAGTCTTCACCTGGGGGCTTGATGCTTGGCAGTCACATCACCACAAGCCCAACCACCCAGGCCCTCTGTGTCTGCCTGTGGTTCATTGTTCCAGCTGTTTTGATTATTTGATTCAGCCATTGTCTGCCAAGATGTTTGGGTTTGGAAATCCTTCATTATAACTCTGAACAAATGATATCACATTTTCTGACAAATCTTGCATTTGTTGGTCTTTGACAGTTGGTGATAAAACTAGTTGTAGTTTCCTTGGATGTTGGTTTTGTGTGCTTGTTGATCTTCAAAGGGTATGTTTGTTCTCCTCTTTGTCAGCGAATCCTTTGACTTTCTATTTATTTGAATTCCTTCCAAAACAAGAAAGAAATTCATTTAAAAAAAAAATTAAGCTCTACTTTTCATCTGGTTAAGTTTCTTGGGATTTAGATTTAGCACGACTGGAAGAATAGTGCCAAAAAGAAAGATAGTTTAAATTTAACTTATCTTTACTTTATCCTTTTTTGCATTAAACCTCAGCCAAACAATGTAATTAGCCAAGGGCTACATTTATAAATTCATTATAAATATACAATGAGATAATTACCTTCCCTAGAGAGAAATGGCTAAAAGTCTGGCCATCCAAAGTCTTTGCTTTCTAGTAAGCCAGCCCACACAATATGCAGAAAGACAGCTTGGTCATCCTTCCAAGAGAGATTTTGAAGCTGATCTGTGATTATCTCCTGTTATCCAATAAATAGAAATAACATCCATCCCCCAGGAAGCCACGTGTATGGAAACCTACAAAAGACTACAGAACACATAAGCTCTTGGCTGTCAAAACTCCATGCAATTTTGAGGTGTGGATCCAGAGATGGACTTGGATTCCTCTGCTGTTGATTTGCTCCTAGAAATGCCAGGCCCTCCCAGTCAGAACAGAACCAGGCCCAAATCCCAAGCAATAGCACAGGACCTTGTTTCCTCTCAGTGTCAGGATGCTTTTTAACAGAAATAACTGAGTTAATGACATGTCTATAAACTTCATTTAATACTGAACCCTTAAAAGATGCCTGTGAGATCATATTGATCTAATTAAAAGGAGCAACTATGAAACATATATATATATATTGTATGTATATATGATGGCCCTTCTAGTAAAGTGCTTATATAAAAGTCTAGAAAAAAGATACATTATTTTCTCCAGATAAACTACATGTTTTCCACTTTACACTTTAAAAGAAATTGTGATGAATATATTTTACTTTCATAGTAAAAAATTAATTGGGCCAAATCTATTTTTTTTTAAATAGATCTTACCCTGAACTCAAATGCTTGTTCAGAATTTTTAAAATATTCCGCAAAGAGTGCGTATTCGAATCTGCTACTCTGCAGGAAAACTTTAATCAGCCTTTAATGGTGGAGAACCAGGCCAAATGTCTGCTGCTCAAGCAGGCGGGGCCCAGCCCTAAATTCCAGGTCACTGGGCGGTTTGTCAGGGCAGCTGGCTCATGGTGCTTTTGCCCCCTGCTGGATAACTTAGGAAAGGGCAGTCTCAGGTCCAGAGTTTCTCCGGGCTAAGACAGTGGAGTGGAGAAGGGAATGGCAACCCACTCCAGTGTTTTTGCCTGGGGAATCCCAGGGACTTGGGAGCCTGGTGGGCTGCCGTCTATGGGGTCGCACAGAGTCGGACACGACTGAAGCGACTTAGCAGCAGCAGCAAGACAGTGGAGAGATGAATGTTTAAGAAGAACCCGGTGGCGCTTGGAAGCCCTGGCCTTATTCCTCAAAACAGAAGGGCTTGCCACAGGGAAATTAATCATGTAGCAACCTTTTCAAGTTCCTTCCCTCCTTCCCCCATCTCCCTTTTTTTAACACATATCTGTATCTTTTAAATGTCCCAGACCTCATTCTAGGTATTTACATGTAAATAGACCTTAGATTTGGTTTTGTGCCGTCCTCTCTTTTATAGCATAAATTGTATTGCATTGTGCTTTTTTTTTACTTGCTTTTCTCAGCAGTCAATGTATCCTGGCAGGGGTAGGACAGGTAGAGAGAAACCTGTATGACTGACAGTGACCTCCGCATTTTGCGTCCCTTTGTCACTGCATTCAGGCCAGCTTCACTCTTTTTGACCCCTGAGTAGTACTCTATGGTGTGAATAGGGCACAATTAACCACTTCTGTCCTGAGGAACCTGTAGGTTTTTTCCAATTTTTAGCTATTGCTGAAATACTGTGTTGAAATCCTGATAGATAACTCCTTGTGGATATAGTCAAAGTTAGAATTTTTTCCTTTATCAGTTCAGTTCAGTTGAGTCGCTCAGTAGTGTCTGACTCTTTACGACCCCATGGACTGCAGCACGCCAGGCCTCCTTGCCCATCACCAAATCTCGGAATTTACTCAGACTCATGTCCAGTGAATCGGTGATGCCATCCAACCATCTCATTCTCTGTCGTCCTCTTCTCCTCCTGCCTTCAGTCTTTCTGAGCATCAGAGTCTTTTCCAATGAGTCAGCTCTTCGCATCAGGTGGCCAAAATATGGACGTTTCAGCTTCAGCATTAGTTCTTCCAATGAATATTCAGGACTGATTTCCTTTAGGATGGACTGGTTGGATCTCCCTGCTGTCGAAGGGACTCGCAAGAGTCTTCTTCAACACCACAGTACAAAAGCATCAATTCCTCAGCACTCAGCTTTCTTTATGGTCCAACTCTCACATCCATATATGACTACTGGAAAAACCATAGCTTTGACTAGATGGACCTTTGTTGGCAAAGCAATGTCTCTACTTTTAAATATGCTGTCTAGGTTTTCCTTTATGGTTTGTGTCTTTTGGGGCTTCCCAGGAAGCTTAAATGGTAAAGAATCTGCCTTCAATGCCGCAGACCTGGGTTCAATCCCTGTGTCAGGAAGATCCCCTGGAGAAGGACATTGCAACCCACTCCAGTATTCTTGCCTGGAGAATTCCATGGACAGAGGCGCCTGGAGGGCTATACAGTCCATGAAGTTGAAAAGAGTCAGTCACGACTGAGAGACTTTCACTTTCTTGGGTCTTTTATGTCTTAGTTAAGAGGCCTTAGCTATTCTAAAGTTATACAGTGTCTTCCTATATTATACATTCTTTTTTTTTTTCATTTTGAACCTCAGTTGCAGAGCTGACTTAATCATACTCCTTGCCTCCTCAATTCATACTCTACATAGTCATCATTGGTTCGTATAAGACATATTTTTAAAGATTCCCTTTTCTCCCTGTTTTCAAAACCCATTCCCCCTTCCCACTATAGACATTTGCTTTGATATGTTTAATAGCTATAACAGTATTTGTGTGTTTCCTTGTAAGATATGTAGTATACATATGGAATATTTATATAAGCGATATTGTGCCATATTCCACTGTTTTACAGACTATCCATATGGCTGTGGTACATGCAATTTCTTGCTCCTAAGTGCTCGACTCATCCTTTCCCCCAGTAGTGAGCCCCTGGAACCTTCAAATCCCAGTGGCACAAACAGCCCTACAAGGGACAACCTCACGTGTGGTTGGTCCCATGTGAGAAGTTTTCTGGAGTGTATTTCCAGATTGCTCACATTCTTGTCTAATGCATTTTTAAAATTTATTTATTTATTTTTGGCTGTGCTGGGCCTTTGTTGCTGCTCGGGCATTTCTCTAGTCGTGGTGAATGAGGGCTACTCTCTAGCTGCGGTGCGTGGGTTTTCCATTTCAGTGGCCTCTCTTGTTGTGGAGCACGGGCTCTAGGGTGTGCAGGGTTTAGTAGCTGCAGTGTGGGGGCTCGGTACTTGTGGCTCCCAGGCTCTAGAGCACAGGCTCAGTAGTTGTGGCACAGAGGCTTAGTTGCTCCGTGGCATGTGGGATCCTCCCAGACCAGGGTTTGAATCTGTGCCTCTCGCATCAGCAGGTGGATTCTTTACCAGTGAGCCACCAGGGAAGACCTCTAATACTTTTTTTTTCCCCCCTTCTATTCATATTTCCATCCACATTTGGTTAGTCTGTCTGAACACATTTAACTTTTGCTATGATCTTGACCCAACTAATTCTTGAAATTTTCTTTTGGCAAAAAGCATTCCTAATTTCCGTTTTGGTCATGTTTCTTTGACAGGGTTTAAGTCAAGGTTTGGTGTGGGGAGGCATTTGTTCGATTTGTGTTAGATGGTAATAATATGACTTTCCTGTGACTCAGTTGCTCAGTTGTGTGACTCTTTGTGACCCCACATATGGTAGCCCACAAGGCTCCTTTGTTCATGGAATCTTTTAGGCAAGGATACTGGAGCAGGTTGCCACTTCCTACATCAGAGGATCTTCCTGACTTAAGGATCTAACCATATCTCCTGCGTCTCCTGCCTTGGTAAGCAGATTCTTTCCCACTGCACCACCTGGGAAGCAGGTGACTTTGTTTGGGTCCCTCCTAAAGCAGAACTGAGACAAAGACTTTGGTGACAATAGTTTATTTGAGAGGATATCTTAGGAAGACAATGAGAAACAGGGGAGAGTGATACAAGGAAAAAGGGAAAGCCAATGAAAGATGCATTACTGAGCTGGTTATCACTGAACAATTGGCACAGTCTCCTTAGAGACTCTTTGAAGAACCAGGTAAAAACCACCTAGAATTGTCCCTCTGAAGAATGGGAGGCTAGGACATTTATCTGTTAACCTTCATTCTTCATTGGCTGAGAGTTGCCCCTTGGGACAGACAGATAGGCAGACACACACACACACACACACACACACACACACACACACACACACACACTCACACACTTTCCCACTGTGGCTATGCCTGCAAGTGGAATGAACAAGCTTCTAAGCTAAGAGAAAAGCTGAGTGACTCACTGGTACTTGAAATGGGTGGCCATCAGCTCCCAGAGGAGCACTGACTTTCAGCCGCCCTGTGGATGTGCGCATCCTTATCTGTTAACCGCTCTCTGCCCCACTTCTTTCCCTGCAGCTGCTATTCATGTATTGACTACATCTGACCTCTCTGTCCTGACCTAGTAAGACCCACTCAAACCTCTCGCTGAGCTGGGCCTATTATAGCATCCCCCTGCCTCCCTGGCCTCAGGCCTTCTGCTCACCCCACTGGCTGGCCTTCAGCAGCCCCCACCCTGAAAATTCAGCACTTTCCTCCCACCTAGCAGATGTGCCCATTTCTTGCCTCATTCCATCTTCACTTTTACTTTCTTTTCCTCTTCTCTCCCCTTTACACTGTAAGCTTGCTGGGATCCCCAATAGCATCAGATCATTTGCTTACTTGCTCTCACAGAAAGAACCCTGCTCAGCTTCAAATAATAAAAATATGCAGAACAATATCTAATACTATTTGAGCACTTTACTAAGTGGCAAACACTATGCGAAATGCAATTTAGTCGTTTCCTCATTTTAGCTTCGCAAAAACTCCAAAAAGTAAGTACTATCATCATGTTGAATTCACAGTCAAGGAAACCAGCTTGGAATAGATGACTCACTTAGCTGATGGAGCTGGCCCTCAAGTGTGGGCATTTGGCCTTGAGGATTTCTTTTTGACCACTGTAGTCAGCTCAGCCATTATCTGCCGACTGACCCTTGGAGAAGGGACTTCACTTCTTGTGCCTGGTTTTTGACTTTTCAAACACAACAGTCTTTATGGTTCTTTTTTCCTCTCACAAGATTACTGAAAGTATGAAGTGAGATTTAAAAAAAAATCAGTATAACACCTTGGCTATTTGTTTTTTGTTTTTTGTTTTTTTTTTTTGCTTCACAGTGTTATCATTATGTGATACTTTCTTCCTAGGGCTAACTCTAATGAATTTCTCTGCTGGCCTCCAGATACCTGAAATTCTACAAGTAGAAATTTATTCATTTGCTGTCAGCTCACAGTTCTATGGGAGAGGACAGAGAGTAATACTTCTCAGCTATTCCTACCTTAGCATGAGTGAATTTATGACCTTTTCTGAGGGCTAGTTTTGAAAGAGGAGACAGGCAAGAAGCGTGAATGCACTAAGGCTGGATTAAAGGGAAGCCACACTAGGTCATCACCCTAGAAAAGCTCTTGCACCTGTGCACCAGGATTTACGTGCAAGAATGTTCTTGGCAGCTTTGTTCCTGGTAGCCTCAAACTGGAAACACTACCCATCAAGAACAGAATGGAAAAATGCATTGTATTGTATTCGTATGAGGGAATACAATACAGCAATGAAAAGGAGCGGCCTTTAGCAATGTGGCCAGTGACTTGCTTCACTTTCATGAACCTAATGTTGAGGGAAAGAATGTTGACCCAGAAGAATGTATTCAGTAGGAATCCATACACGTAAAGTTTAAAGATAGGTGGTAACTTTACAAAGAATAAAAGAGACGTTGCTATCAAGAATGTCAGGATAATAGCAGTCAATTCTAATTTGGAGAGAGGGGATTGTGACTACTCAGGGGACATACACAGGCTTCTCGGAGGCGAATAGTTACTATTTTTTGACCTAGTTGTTGCTTACACAGAGTTGCTTTGAAATTATAGTTAGTCCCTCATTATCCATGGATGTTGAACCACAATCTGGAGGGCTTGACTATACTACACCACCTTACATCAGGAAACTTTGCATCTGAGATTTTAGAATCCATGCTGAGTCCTGAAACCAATGCCCTACAGATACCAATGGACAACTGTTTGTTAAACTGCCCAGGTATGTTCTATGCATTTTATACATGCATGTTTTATCTCTCTCTTTTGAAAAACTGAAAGAAGGGAAGGGTGGGAGGAAAGAAAGGAGGGAGGGAGGGAAGGAAAATCAGCCTCCCAAAGCAGACCTCATTTCTTCATATAGCTAAACCAGGTCCGACAGGTCCTCAGAGACCTGGAAGAGAAGTGGTCAGGTTTGGAACAGATGGCGGAAGGCTCTGTACTCAGCATCTATGCATATTCAATTGTCAAAGGGCTTTTCCAAATTAAACAGATTTATTCTCTCACCAGCCAAGAGTCTCCATTGTTTTGCATCCTCAGTATCATTCGATTTTATCAGATGTTTTATTCTTGCTTCTTTTGTAAGATGTGTAAAGATATCTCATTATTGTCTGAAGTTGCTTTATTTTAGTAATTAATTCACTCGAGCATCTTTTTGATATATTTTTTAATTTTATGAAATGCCTATTCAAGTCTTTTGCCCATTTTTTCTATTGGGTTATTTTTCTTTTTCTTACTGATTGGAGTGTGTATATTTTGGATATCAGGGCTTTGCTAGCTGAAAATATCTTTCCCCACTTGACAACTCATTGCCTGCGTTTTTCCAGGTGGGAGGGAACAGAGGCACAAGCATTCTCTGCCTCTGAATTCCTCTGCCTACTGCTTGGGCACCTTAGGGAGTTTGCTCAGCCTTCATGGGCAGTGGCTGCCATTTCTAATGCAACTCGGAGTTTCTGTTCCCACAACCAGTGGCCTTGCTGTCCCCTCCAGAGGCAAGCTGCCCAGGAAGCAAGGGAGCCCCTGTGAGAAAAACAATGTGAGCCCTGTTTTGTGTTTTCTTTTCTCCTGCTTCCTCTCCAAGAACAGAAAAAATGAAATTTTGGCACTGTCTCAACCACATAAGCCTGTACTTCATACAGCAGTGCCAAAGAGAATAAAATAGGAAAGGACTTAGAGGTCGGCCAGTTTCAGAAGCCCTGTTGTACTTGCCTGGATTTTACTGTCTGGACAGTAGTAAATGCTACCTGAGAACTGTGAGCACGACTGTGCCAGGGTGGAGAGAGACACTCACATCTCGCCAGAGGGCAATGGGTCACGTTGCCTGCCTCAGCCGGTGAAGCTGCCTTAAAGAATGTTACTAATGGGCTAGGAGGTCATTAGCAATCCCCCCTGTGGTACCTATTTGAACTTGGAACTGACTTCCAGAGGAAGTGAGAGGTAGATGTGCTATTTTTTTTGGTCATCTTTATTTATTTATTTTTTATTTTTAATGGGAGAATAATTATTTTACAATGTTGTGTTGGGTTCCATCATACAGCACTGTGAGTCAACCATAAGTCTATGCTAATTGTCCCTGAGAGGAGGCCTGACTTTCTGGTGAGGAGGGTGTGGGGAATCCTGAATTTATGGTCAGTTTGAAGCATTGATTTTCATGTGACAGGGACAAAAACTTTTGAAAATATAATTCATCAGCAACCCCATCTCCCATCCTACTACAACATTATCCATACTCTTAGTCAACCTCTTGAGGACAAGTCTTGGTTTATGTGATTTGGAAACCCCACCAGCCAGTGTAAACTAAGTGGCTGGGAGATGGTAGGAGAGGGCTCACCATAGGCTGGAGCCCTGGAGATCTACCTTGAGGAAGGAGAAATTGCTTTCTTTCACGTAATATGCATAATGTTACTCCTTCCTCAACTGACCTCTCTGAGGAGGTTTAGTAAAGGCTTTGCTGACCTCAGAGATATTTAATAAAGTCTTTGTTGCTTTCAGGGCTGTCTAGAGTCAGATTTGTGTTTCTTTCTCTGTTTTAATAAACTTTTTTTTTTGACTGCACTGTACAACATGCAGGACCTTAGTTCCCCTTCCAGGGATCAAACCTGCGCCCCAGAGTCTTAACCACTGGGCTGCCAGAGAAGCCCCTTGTGTTTCTTTGGACCAGAATATGGTGCTAAGGTAGGTCTTAAGGAAGGAAGAGTGTGTGTGTTAGTTGCTCAGTCATGTCCGGCCTGTAGCTGACCAGGCTCTTTTGTCCATGGAATTCTCCAGGCAAGAATCCTGGAGTAGGTAGCCATTCCCTTCTGCAGGGGATCTTCCTGACCCTGGGATAGAACCTGGGTCTGCCACACTGCAGGCAGATTCTTTACCATTTGGGCCACCAGGTCTTTAGGAAGGAAACGGGGACTCAGATGACTCAGATGGGTCATACTTAGGTGCCTCTCTTTATCTGCACCAGTAGGTCCTCTACACTAACAACACACATTCTACTGGAATGCTGGACAGGATGTAGAATTCCTGGAGACCTGGGACCCATGGACCTCCTGGACTTCCCCACAGGCAAGCCAGAGGCCTGCTCCAGCTCTGAGACCTGCAGCTGCCTGGCGTCACCCACGGTGACCTTGTGGGAACCTCCCCATAGGCATGGAGATGGTTTCTAAGACCTTAGGACAGAAGTTCACCTTGATCCTCATCTGGTTCAGTACCTTGTTCCATCCAATGAGGGCTGTTTTAGGTTGGTTTCTCTCAAAAGCCACCCCTGAGATGAGGATTTGAGTGCAAGTCCTTTATTTAGGAAGCACCCTGGGGAGGAGCAGCAGGTGCTGGAGGAGCCATGGGCCCAGCTGCGGCCCCTCAGTAGTGAGGTGAGCCAAGGAGGTCGGCGGTGGCAAGTGAGAGCCCAGCAGCACCCAGACCCAGACCGACCTCCAGAGCATCTTGGTCACCGCTTTGCGTCTGCTTTCCAAATCTCTCGCGATTTTTCTCTCGTGGCCAACCCTAATGTGTACAATACAAAGGGAGGAAATTCTGGAAAACGTAGCTCCAGCTGAGCTATGTTGATGGGGTACAAAACCCTGTACAATTCTCCCAATGACTGTACAGAGAATACATGTTCTCAGTCTACAAAGTCCAACTCGCAGCCCAGCATTTTCTTTGTTTTCCAAATCAATGGAGTTTCTGCCTCTGAGTGCCATTCTAACAGACAGGCCAAATACAGTCGTCCCTCGGTATCCCTGGGGGATTTGTTCTAGAACTCCCCGACAGGTACCAAAATCCACGGATGCCCAAGAGTCTTGTGTAAAGTGGCTAGCGCAGCTGGCTCTCAGTGTTCCTGGGTTCCACATAAGGTGAAGTTTCCACAATCTTCCCTGATTCCAGTCAGTGACTGTTGAAGGTTAACACCGAGGCAGACGTTGTACCGTTCCCAGGAACCCCTCAGATCTGGTGACGCCTTTGCTCCCCTGCCCCACTTGGGACCATGGGGCCTGTGTGCAATGCTAAGGGTCCCCAGTGCCTTTCCTCTCTGGGGCTTTGCCTCTTTCCTGCGGCCCTGCCAGGAAACCAAGACTAAAGGCAATCAGTTCCCTTCAACTTTCTTACTAAAGACGTTCCACCATAAAGCAAGACTGCCTTCTGCTCTTTCACACACCTTCACTGAGGCAATAAAGCATTAACGCTCCCTGCTTGATGGGAAAGAGACTAGCCAGGAAGAAAAAAGTAAATTTTTAAAATACTATCCAGGGACCTAGGCTGTGGTGGCTCATTTTTCTTTTATTATTTATTTTTGGCTGTGCTGGGTCTCTGGTGATGCACACAGGCTTTCTCTAGCTGCAGTGAGCGGCAGCTATTCTTTGTTGCAGTGTGTAGGTTTCTCATTGCAATGGCCTCTCTTGTTGCAGAGCACAGACTCTAGGCACGTGGGCTTCAGTAGTTGCAGCATGTTGGCTCAGTACTTGCGGCTCGCAGACTCTGGAGTGTCGGCTCAGTAATTGTGGTGCAGGGGCTTAGTTGCTCCTGGGCGTGTAGAATCTTCCTCGACCAAGGGTCCAACCCATGTCCTCTGTAATGGCAGGCAAATTCCCATCCACTGCGCCATAGGGTAGCTATTCTTCTGTGCCTAGATGAGGACATTAAAGTGATAACAGCAGCTGGAGGCCCCTAGGGAAAAAACAGCAAGTTTCAAGTGTTCTAATGATGCTGATGTGCAGTGAGCTGGGCTTCATGCTATTGTTTACAGTAAGAGATGATGCACTGCAGGTACATATGTTCAGTTCAGTTGCTCAGTCGTGTCTGACTCTTTGTGACCCCATGGACTGCAGCATGCCAGGCCTCCTTGTCCATCACCAACTCCTGGAGTTTACTCAAACTCATGTCCATTGAGTTGGTGATGCCATCCAACCATATCATCCTCTGTTATCCCCTTCTCCTCCTGTCTTCAATCTTTCCCAGCATCAGGGTCTTTTCCAATGAGTCAGTTCTTTGCATCAGGTGGTCAGAATATTGGAGTTTCAGCTTCAGCATCAGTCCTTCCAATGAATATTCAGGACTGATCTCCTTTAGGATGGACTGGTTGGATCTCACTGCTGTCCAAGGGACTCTCAAGAATCTTTTCCAACACCACAGTTCAAAAGCATCAATTCTTCAGCACTCAGCTTTCTTTATAGTCCAACTCTCATATCCATACATGACTACTGGAAAAACCATAGCTTTGAATACATGGACCTTTGTTGGCAAAGTAATATCTCTGTTTTTTAATATGCTGTCTAAGTTGGTCATAACTTTTCTTCCAAGGAGCAAGCATCTTTTAATTTCATGGCTGCAATCACCATCTGCAGTGATTTCGGAGCCCCCCAAAATAAAGTCTATCACTGTTTCCACTGTTTTCTCATCTATTTGTCATGAAGTGATGGGACCAGATGCCATGATCTTAGTTTTCTGAAGGCTAAATTTTAAGCCAGCTTTTTCACTCTCCTCTTTCACATTCATCAAGAGGTTCTGTAGTTCCTCTTTGCTTTCTACCATGAGGGTGGTGTCATCTACATATTTGAGGTTATTGATATTTTCCCCAGCAATCTTGATTCCAGCTTGTGCTTCATCCACTCCAGCACTTTTCATGATGTATTCTCCATATAAGTTAAATAAGCGGGGTGACAATATACAGCCTTGGTATATTCCTTTCCCGATCTGGAATCATTCTGTTCTCCCATGTCCAGTTCTAACTGTTGCTTCTTGACCTGCACACAGATTTCTCAGGAGGCAGGTCAGGTGGCCTGGTATTCCCATTTCTTGAAGAGTTTTCCACAGTTTGTTGTGATCCACATAGTCAAAGGCTTTGGCATAGTTAATAAAGCAGAAATAGATGTTTTTCTGGAACTCTCTTGCATTTTCTATGATCCAACGAATGTTGGCAATTTGATCTTTGGTTCCTCTGCCTTTTCTAAAACCAGCTTGAACATCTGGAAGTTCACGGTTCATGTACTGTTGAAGCCTGGCTTGGAGAATTATGAGCATTACTTTGCTAGTGTGTGAGATGAGTGCAATTGTGCAGTAGTTTGAACATTCTTTGGCATTGCCTTTCTTTGGGATTGGAATGAAAATTGACCTTTTCCAGTCTTGTGGCCATTGCTGAACTTTCCAAATTTGCTGGCATATTGAGTGCAGCACTTTCACAGCATCACCTTTTAGGATTTGAAATAGTTCAACTGGAATTCTATCACCTCCACTAGCTTTGTTCATAGTGATGCTTCCTAAGGCCCACTTGACTTCGCATTCCAGAGGGTCTGGCTCTAGGTGAGTGACCACACCATCGTGATTATCCGGGTAGTGAAGATCTTTTTTGTATAGTTTGTATAATTCTTCTGTATATTCTTGCGACATCTTCTTAATATCTTTTGCCTCTGTTAGGTTCATACCATTTCTGTCCTTTATTGTGCCCATCTTTGCATGAAATATTCCCTTGCTATCTCTAATTTTCTTGAAGAGATCTCTAGTCTTTCCCATTCTATTGTTTTCCTCTATTTCTTCACATTGATCACTTAGGAAGGCTTTCTTATCTCTCCATGTTATTCTTTGGAACTCTAAATTCAAATAGGTATATCTTTCCTTTTCTCCTTTGACTTTCACTTCTTTTCTTTCCACAGCTGTTGTAAGGCCTCCTCAGACTATCATTTTGCCTTTTTGCATTTCTTTTCTTAGGGATGGTCTTAATCACTGCCTCCTGTATTATGCCTCCATAATTCTTCAGGCACTCTATCATATCTAATCCCTTGAATCTATTTGTCACTTTCAAATAACAGGGAGGGAACACAGCCCTGCCCATCAACAGAAAATTGGATTAAAGATTTACTGAGCATGGCCCCGCCCATCAGAACAAGACAGTTTCTCCCTCAGTTAGTCTCTCCCATCAGGAGGCTTCAATAAGCCTCTTATCTTTCTCCATCAGAAGGCAGACAGACTGAAAACCACAACCACAGAAAAGTAACCAATCTGATCACATGGACCACAGCCTTGTCTAACTCAATGAAACTATGAGCCATGCCGTGTAGGGCCATCCAAGACAGACGGGTCATGGTGGAGAGTTCTGACAAAAATGTGGTCCACTGGAGAAGGGAATGGAAAACCACTTCAGTATTCTTGCCTTGAGAACCCCATGAACAGTATGAAAAGGCAAAAATATAGGACACTGAAAGATGAACTCCCTAGGTCAGTAGGTGCCCGAATTGCTACTGGAGAACAGTGAAGAAATTACTCCAGAAAGAATGAAGAGACAGAGTCAAAGCAAAAACAACACCCAGTTGTGGATGTGACTGGTGATGGAAGTAAAGTCTGATACTGTAAAGAGCAATATTGCATAGGAACCTGGAATGTTCGGTCCATGAATCATGACAAATTGGAAGTGGTCAAACAGGAGGTGGCAAGAGTGAATGTTGACGTTTTAGGAATCAGCAAACTCAAGTGGGCTGGAATGGGTGAATTTAACTCAGATGACCATTATATCTACTACTGTGGGCAGGAATCCCTGAGAAGAAATGGAGTGGCCTTCATGGTCAACAGAAGAGTCTGAAATGCAGTACTTGGATGCAATCCCCAAAATGACAGGATGATTTCTGTTCGTTTCCAAGACAAACCACTCAATATCACAGTAATCCAAGTCTATGCCCTGAACAGTAATGCTGAAGAAGCTGAACGGCTCTATAAAGACCTACAAGACCTTCTAGAACTAACACTCAAAAGAGATGCCCTTTTCATTATAGGGGACTGGAATGCAAAAGGAGGAAGTCAAGAAATACATGGAGTAACAGGCAAATTTGGCCTTGCAGTACAGAATGAAGCAGGGCAAAGGCTAATAGAGTTTTGCCAAGAGAATGAACTGGTCATAGCAAACACCTTCTTCGAACAACACAAGAGAAGACTCTACATATGGACACCGCCAGATGGTCAATCTCAAAATCAGATTGATTATATTCTTTGCAGCCAAAGATGGAGAAGCTCTATAAAGTCAGCAAAAACAAGACTGGAAGCTGACTGTGGCTCAGACATGAACTCCTTATTGACTATTTTTCAGATTAAGTACATATGTACATACATGGTATATGGGGACTGTGTGTGCACAGGGATCTCTGTAGCACTGCATGCTCCACAGAGCATGGAGAACAGAGTTGGGTGCTTCTATCACCTACTGAGCTGATGCTGAGAAAGACTGAAGGCAAGAGAAGGGGACGACAGAGCACGAGGACGAGGTGGTTGGATGGCATCACCAACACAATGGACACAAATGTGAGCAAGCTCTGGGAGATGGTGAAGGACAGGGAAGCCTGGCATGCTGCAGTCCATGGGGTCGTAAAGAGTCAGACATGACTGACCGACTCAAAAACAACAGCAATCACCGACTGAAACACCTGTCACTAAAGAGCTGCTTAATGAGAGTTTCTTCTGACTTAAACTATCAAATTCTTAATGATTTACTCAGAGCAATATAAGTTCCAACACACAAAAATGCTTACATCTTTATTCATATGTTCATCTATCTACTTTGACTACATAGCTGTTATTTAGCTGTTTCTAAGGGTGATGTTCAGCAGTTTGCTGCTTAGCCATCTTTTTCCAGCTAGTTTCTGAAAATAGTGGCTTAATTGAATGTTCTGAGAGTAATTTCATCCCGTTGCCAAGGATTTGGCTGCACATTGTGTTTTAGACTACTTATACTCGACACCCTTTTCAGTTTATTTTTATTCTTGATTTTATTACACATACCTCTTCCCCTTGCTCTTCCCTAGGTACATTCTCCACCTCCCCCACATCCCGTCTGTGTACTCAGAGGCTTTGGGCTGTCAGAAGATACTACTGTGAGTGAAAGTGAAAGTTGCTCAGTTGTGTCCAACTCTTTGCACCCCCAAGGACTGTATGGTCCATGGAATTCTCCAGGCAAGAATACTGGAGTGGGTATAGCCTTTCCCTTCTCCAGGGGATCTTCCCAATCCAGGGATTAAACCCAGGTCTCCCGCATTGCAGGTGGATTCTTTACTGGCTGAGCCGCCAGGGAAGCTCACTGTAATGCTAGTTTAATGATTTTGTGTTCAGGTTGATGAAGTCATCTAAAGGAGGTACATTTATAACAATGTTTTTATTAGCAATATCAGAAAAAAAATGGAAAGTGACTGTAGTTGTGAAGGGATAACTGATTACAAACCTGAGTTTGCTGCCCGTGTGATGCATGTGCTGCTCAGGGGCACACCAGCGAGCATCTCCCAGTTCCAGCTACTTTTATCCTTGTGAATAATGACAGCACCATTCAGAGCATAAAGACACCTAAATGGTACTTTAAATTTAGTCTTTACCTATTTGTACTTCTATATAATTTTTATTGGCATCCCACATGGCACTAGTGGTAAAGAACCCACCTGCCAATTCAGGAGACATAAGAGGCATGGGTTTGACTCCTGGGTTGGGGAGATCCCCTGGATGAGGGCATGGCAACCCACTCCAGTATTCTTGCCTGGAGAACCCCATGGACAGAGGAGCCTGGTGGGCTTCAGTCCATGGGGTTACAAAGAGTTGGATATGACTGAAGCAACTTAGCATGCAACACATAATCTTTATATCTCTACATCTTTTTATTGTTTCCTGCCATGATAAACACTGAAGCAGGTGTTGATTGCCTCACCAGTGAGTCTGGTTCTGATGAGAACACACGCTGAGGTGTGAATCAGCAGCTCTGAGTTCACTAGCTCTTGCGATTTTCCCAGCTGCAAGGAGGAGTCGCTGGACAGTCCTCTCCAGAATATCAGGATTCGCGAGTACAGACTCACAGGATTGGTGGAGCAGCTCGGGGAGAAACAAGAACTATTTAAAAGAAGTGCTTGAGGGACTTCCCTGGCAGTCCAGTGGTTAAGACTCTGAGCTTTCACTGCAGTGGGGCACAGATTCCATCCCTGGTTGGGAAACAAAGATCCTGCATGCTGCACCATGCAGCCGAAAAATAAGTGTTTGACAAATTAATTTATCTACAAAACAGAAAAAGACTTACAGATAAAAAGAACAGACTTGTGGTTGCTAAGTGGGGAAGTGCGGGAGGAATAGACTGGGAGTTAGGGATTAGCAAATATAAACCATTATACATAGAAAGGATTAAAAAACAAGGCCCTACTATATGGCACAGGGATCTATATTAAATATCTTGTGATAAACCATAATGAAAAAGAATATATATATATATATATATGAATCATTTTGCTGTACAATAGAGATTAATACAACATTGTAAATCAACTATACTTCAATAAAATAAATTTTAAAAAGAGAAGTACTTGAGACTAAAGGATGCCAGGCTTATTTTTCTCCTGGCTTCCCACAAATCAAATGCGGAAAAGAAGAGAAAAAGGTAAAAACACAAAACAATAGCATTTAAAGATGTTCCTTTGGCACATGCCTTCTCTCTGAAGGTCTCTCCTCTAAGCAATAATTCAGCCAAACTCTGGTTTTAAGATTCTTGTGAAATGACAAAATCACAGTGAGGCTGTTATTACTGCAATAATGTATGCTTCATTTTTCCATTACTGAAGGAGAAAACTCTTTGGGGAGTGAAATTCAATACTCAGTTTAACAAAAGCACTGCATACTAATTCACAGTGAAATGTGAAACCAATCCAGTGAAGAAAATGTCCAGATAAAATGAAGTGGGCCATGGTAATGATATGGTCTTTCAGTTACGGGTCTCATGTTGTGAGGATTACAAATTCTATCCTAAATGTTAATTAAGGTTCTCAATCTCTCTGGCGGTAAATATAAAGGCAGTGACTTCACAGAGGAGAAGATTAAGACAAGGGTCCCTGTGACTGATCCAGAGATGAACAAGAAGTCCCAGAGAGAAGCATGCAAGTGTGCGTGCTCAGTCACGTCTGACTCTCTGTGACCAATAGACTGCAACCTGACAGGCTCCTCTGTCCACTGAATCCTCCAGGTAAGAATACTGGAGTGGGTTGCCATTTCCTCCTCCAGGGGATCTTCCTGACCCAAGGATCGAACCCACGTCTCCTGTCACAGCAGGCAGATTCTTTGCCACTGAGCCACTTGGGAGCCCCATAACATCCTGTATTTCCCCTATCAAATAACACAGTATTGTGTCTGCCTAATTACTTGTCCTAGTCCCTTCTAGACTAAGCTTCGTGAGGAGGAAGTTTGTGCTGATCTTTTTCACCATGTGTACCACAATATCCACATGTAATGGACAATAACGAAGTATTTGCTCAATGCATGAATGAATGAATGAAGCATTTATCAGCAATCTCCCTCCCTTTGGTACTTATCACATACTGCATATACTGTTACTTCCCCGTTTTCCCAACTGCATTATAAACTTCCTGGGTCAGGAACTCTCACATACAATATCCCACTTAGCACCGACTCTGGTGTTAAGCACACAATGGGCATCTATTTACTTGCTTATTAATTTGACAAGAGTGTATAGTGTGTTTCTTTCTGACTTACTTCACTCTGTATAATAGGCTCGAGGTTCATTCACCTCATTAGAATTGACTCAAATGTGTCCCTTTTTATGACTGAGTAGTATTCCATTGTATATATGTACAGTTTCTTTATCCATTCATTGGTCGATGGACACCTAGGTTGCCTCCATGTCTTGGCCATTGTAAACAGTGATGCAATGAACATTGAGGTACACATGCCTTTTTCAGTTTCAGTTCCTTTGGGGTATAAAGAGAGAAACAAATATTGTATTATTAGTGCATATATATGTAATCTAGAAGGATGGTACTAATAAACCTGTTCACAGAGCAGCAATGGAGATGCAGACATAGAGAACAGACTTATGGGCAAGACTTGGGGAGAAGATGGAGAGGATGAGATAAATGGAAAGTAGCATGGATGCATACACACTAACATATGTGAATTGAGAGCCAATGGGAATTTGCTCTATGACTCAGGGACCTCAGACTGGGGCTCTGCAATAACCTAGAGGGCTAGGAATGGGTGAGAGGTGGGAGAGAGACTCAAAAGGGAGAAACTCAAAAGTGTACATTAATCATATATACACCTATGGTTGATTCATGTAGATGTATGACAGAAATCAAACCAATTTTGTAAACCAATCATCAATCAATTAAAAATAAATAAATATTATATATATACACACTACCAAGAAAAAAGCAAGAGCAGCAAAGTGCAGACAACTCACAGGGAATCAAGTGTGCTGCAGTTATTAAATAACACTTGAGCACTCAATAGTATTTATTTCATTAAATTTAATTAATTTCAAATTATGATGACTTCCTTGTTTGAAATCTCAGAAAATATTAACTATGGACAAGCTGAATTTTAATAGTTATAACAAATGTATGTAAAATGACTATTTTGGAAGATAAAAATAATTCCAAAAAATTCTGTTGGTAACCCTACCTTATGAGAATTTCAAGAATGTTTTCTTCCATTTCTTTGCAATAGTAATGATAAAAATGTCTGCCAAGCACCCATCCTGTGGTTAGCTCTGACTTATCTAAAAATAAACTTTGGTTATTATGACTGAAACAAAAATTCTATTAATGATCACATGATAAACTTTAAGGTAATTAATTTAAATTTATTTGAAATAAATTAACTATTTTAATTAGCTACAATTATTTAATTAGTTTGAATTAATATAAATATAATCTGAACAAAGACTGCAAGATAAAGATGTAGAACAGTGAATATTTCAAGGACACAAGATTTCCTGGTTGTACTTTACAGTCAATACCTACCTCCCAGAATGAACTCTTCCATCTTCTATCAGCATAGATTACAGTTATGTTTTCTTGTATTTTGCCCATACATTGAATCACACATTTAAAAAAAAGAGTGTATAGTGTGTTACAATGAGGAAGGCAAATGTGGAGCTTAAGAGGAGGGAGGTCGGAGAGGAGGAAGCTGGAAATGAGTCTGATTGAAACCCTCCAACTACTTAAATTTTTTATATCTTACAGTGGGTATAGATATTGTCTTATTAACAGAAAAATATTTTATTACCTGCTTAATAAAAGATGTTTTTATATTTCCAGTTTGAGGGCAAGAGAAGGGGACAATAGAGGATGAGATGGTTGGATGGCATCACTGACTCAATGGACATGAGTTTGCAAAAAAACTCAGGGTGATGGTGAAGGATAGGGAAGTCTGGCATGCTGCAGTCCATGAGGTCACAAAGAGTAGGACACGACTTAGCAACTTAACAATATCAAAGAGAGCAAAGAATCGAAGTTCAAAAACAGATTTTTGAAAAAAGCATCCAATATGGAGGAGCAAAAAGAAGAGAGCAGGAGGGAAATAATAAGATCAAATAATTCCAACAGGCCAGCATCTTAGCCAAGGAGGAGTTGCCTCATGTGTTCTGTAATATGTGTAGTTTGACAGAAATGAGAGTCCTCTCCCCTAATCTTAAAGGATAACTATTTTTTAAAAAGTAAAATCATGACTCATATAAATGTAAAATTAGCATATGTCCAAGATTTATTTAAGTGAAAGTGAAAGAAAGTCACTTAATTGTATTTGACTCTTTGCAACCCCATGGACTGTAGCCCGCCAGGCTCCTCTGTTCATGGAATTCTCCAGGCAAAGATACTGGAGTAGGTTGCCATTCGTTTCTCCAGGGGATCATCCTGACCCGGGGATTGAACCTGGGTCTCCTGCATTACAGGCAGATTCTTTACCAACTGAACCACCAGGGAAGCCTATAAGATTTAGTTAACTCATTGAAGAAAATAGTAAGATATTATAACTGATTTAAAAGATAATTCAGAGAGTTCAGTTTGTTTCAGTTCAGTCGCTCAGTTGTGTCTGACTCTTTGCTACCCCATAAGCTGCAGCATGCCAGGCCTCCCTGTCCATCACCAACTCCCGGAGCCCACCCAAAGTCATGTCCATTGAGTCAGTGATGCCATCCAACTATCTCATCCTCTGTCGTCCCCTTCTCCTTCTGCCCTCAATCTTACCCAGCATCAGGGTCTTTTCAAATGAGTTAGCTCTTCGCATCAGGTGGCCAAAGTATTGGAGTATAGCTTTTAATACGCTGTCTAGGTTGGTCATAACTTTCCTTCCAAGGAGTAAGCGTCTTTTAATTTCATGGCTGAAATCACCATCTGCAGTGATTTTGGAGCCCCAAAAAATAAAGTCTCTCACTGTTTCCCCATCTATTTGCCATGAAGTAATGGGACCAGATGCCATGATCTTAGTTTTCTTAATATTGAGCTTTAAGCCAACTTTTTCACGCTCCAGAGAGTAGACACATACATATTTCAGCAACACTGAAATTAATTTGCTTAATAGACACAACACTGGTTTTTTAGGTGTGGGGGAGAAAGTTCACTTGCGCTCAAGGAACAACTTGCATTTATATTTCTATGGACAAGAATCATTTACACTGTTATCAGTTTTTTTTCACAGCTCACAAAGTTGGAAATTAGCTCAAAGACAATGAAAGGTGGAGATATTCTGAATGACTGGGTACCTAGTAACCTTTCACACCAAGTTTCAAGTCTTTCACAATTTCTCTTGACGTTAATAAACCCTGCAACTAATCCTCCAACATAAGGCTTCACTTTTTTTTTTTTTTAAAGATTAACCACACAAAACTAAAATCTCTGGGCTACCTGAATAAAACAACTGAGTGGAATTAATATCCCAGTTCTATATAGAGGCTTATGTGCCCCAAAAGCCAACATGCTTTTTTAAATATAACTCCCATGTCCTTAAAATAATATATCTGGTATTTAACTTTTTGTTATAATGAAATATATTATGAATACAGCAAGTTTACAGGATACTATAAGAAACATCCAAAAAAAAAGAAAGAAAGAAACATCCAGGGAATTCCCTGGCAGTCCAGTGGTTAGGTCTCCACATTCTCACTGCAGAGGGCCTGGGTTGGGAACTAAGACTGAACAAGCCCCACAGTGCAGTCAAAAAGAAAATATAAGAAATACAATTATATTTTCTCCTTTTCTGGATGGTATTTCTCTCCCTCCAGAAATAATCATTCTCAATGTGGATTGGGAATTTACCAGTCCCTTGCATATTTCTATGCTTTTGCAACAGAAATTGTACCCATAAACAACACACAGTAGTGTTTTGCATGTTTTAAAACTTTAAACGTAATCATACTGTTGTTTTTTCCCTTCCTTTCCCTGCTTTTTCTGTTCAACATTATGTTTCTGAGGTTTTTAGATTTGATATTTGCTCCCCTCACATGCCTCTCTTGATGCACACAAAAACCTCAAGCCCTTCTTTAAAATTATTTGGAACTAAAAAACAAAACTAAATAGACTTCCAGGGACTTATCTGGTGGTCCAGTGGTTAAGACTCCAAGTTCCCAATGCAGGGGCCACAAGTGCGATCCCTGCTTGGGAAACTAGGTCCCACGTGCCACAACTAAAGATCCCACACATGACAATGAAGATCCTTCACAGCCAAATAAAAATAAATAATATTCTTCTGGTTATGGAGAAATATGAGATTGGCAAATCCACTCCCCACAAAACCAAACTATAAAGTGGGACAAAGTTAACATAAACAACCAGTTTGTGCTCTGAAAATTGACCAAGGGCATATAACAATCTGAGAAACATTTACACTTGAGGTAAACTGTTTAAATTTCAGGTAAGAACAGTGGAATCTGAAGTGTTTTGCCTGGGAGCTACTCCTATCTGCTCCATCACCCCAGCTCAATTTACGGAGGTTCTGCCAGGATAGGGCGGAGAAGGCAACGGCACCCCACCCCAGTACTCTTGCCTGGAAAACCCATGGACAGAAGAGCCTGGTGAGCTACAGTCCATGAGGTCGCTAAGAGTCAGACACGACTGAGCAGCTTCACTTTCACTTTTCACTTTCATGCATTGGAGAAGGAAATGGCAACCCACTCCAGTGTTCTTGCCTGGAGAATCCCAGGGATGGGGGAGCCTGGTGGGCTACCGTCTACCGGGTCGCACAGAGTCGGACACGACTGAAGCGACTTAGCAGCAGAAGCAGCAGCTGCCAGGATAGGGCAGGCCATTAGTAGCTTTTCTGCTGTGGCTGAAGGGAGACACCTTCTCTGGAGTAGTGATCCTTCCAGCCCTTTCCAGAAGCTCTTCCAAAGAAGTAAAAAGCTCAGAGGTGCAACTACCAAGCGCTCTAGCCAGTTTAATGATTCTTATACCCTTGCTCACCATCCTAGTCATCTTTCAGCTTCTAAATTCTGTGATTTATACTGAGCTATTAGCTCTAACGTGAATAAAATATAAATAGCAATCACTTCACCTGTCTAACTCAGAATGGACTCCCTTAGGGTTTTAAGTCCTTGGAGATCTCAGGTGTCCCAGGAACAAGCCTTGTTCAACCTAGTTCAACACAAAACAGGGTAATTAACAACTATGAAATTGAGAAACCAGCTCACGCTGGGTAATCCATCTTTCAGCATATTGGGGTTCTTTGGGGGAAGAAAAGACAGCCCTGTTGTAAAGGAAGGAGTCCTGGGCCAGCAGTCTGGAAAGACTATATATAAACTCCAGCATTGTCCCTAACCGGCTGAAAGGTGGCTGATCCAATCACAGCAGTTCTCTGAGTTTCAGTTTCCTCAGTCTAGAAAACGAAGGGTAGCCTTGTTGGCGGAGAAGGCAATGGCACCCCACTTCAGTACTCTTGCCTGGAAAATCCCATGGACAGAGGAGCCTGGTAGGCTGCAGTTCATGGGGTCGCACAGAGTCGGACACGACGGAGAGGCTTCACTTTCACTTTCATGCACTGGAGAAGGAAATGGCAACCCACTCCAGTGTCCTTGCCTGGAGAATCCCAGGGACGGGGGAGCCTGGTGGGCTGCTGTCTGTGGGGTCGCACACGCCTGAAGCGACTTAGCAGCAGCAGCAGCAGACCTGTTGGGCCCCTAACTGGCTGTGATCTTCCAATCCGAGGCTCAGGGAGAAATCCATAAAACAAAATTCCTTCTAGGGCCTCCTGGAAATGAACCCAGTGGTCAAGGATGAACGGTTTGTTCTTTGCTTCCGGCCAATAGGGGCAGCCACAGGGCACCGATCCCGGTTATTTTGTTAATACACTTCTCCCAGACATGTGACTAGTTTTCAAATCTCCGCACCGTCCCAGCTTCTCTTGGAAACACCAAGACTCCCGGCGCCGCCTAAATTCCAAAAGCCCGTCCCTGGGCAGGAAGCGGGGTGAAGAGTCAAGGTCTCGTCGCGCGCCTGCGTACTGCGGCCGGAGGGCAGAGGTCGCCCGGCGACCCTCGCAGATTTCCGCAAAGCCCGCGAGACTTCCTCCCGAGCGCGTCTGTGGTGAGCGGGGGCCGCGCGTGTGGGTCGGCTTGCCGGGGGAGGGAGGCTCGAGGACCTCCCGGGGCTGCCGGGACGCTGGCGTTATTGCCTAGGTCACTGGGATAGGGAATGCCTGAGGAGAAGCAGGGCTTTTTTTTTTTTTTTTTTAAAGAATTGTTGGTAGTACGCAACTGGCGTGCTGCGGTCCATGGGGTCGCAGAGTCGGACACGACTGAGCGACTGAACAACAAAAACCACCTCAGCTTTGGCCAGAAGCGTGTCTAAGGTGCCCTTGGGACGTTCGTTTAGCAGATATTTAAAGGGCGCCTGGGCGCCCCTGGTGGCTCAGTCAGTAAAGAAGGCGCCCGCAATGCAGGAGACCGGGGTTTGATCCCTGGGTTGGGAAGAGCCGCTGGAGAAGGAAATGGTAACCCACTCCAGTATTCTTGCCTGGACATTCCCCGTGGACGGAGAACCTGGCAGGCTTCAGTCCATGGGGTCGCAAAGAGTCGGGACACAACTGAGCGACTAACACTTATGGGCACCTCCTATGTGCCAGGCATGGAGGGTGAACATAAATCACTGAACTAAACAGGCACGAGTCCCTTGTCTTCGTGGTGCTAATATTCTGGGAAATGGCTGAAGTTTTGTGTTTTTTTTTTTTTTAAGTAATTTACATACGAGGGAGTGGATGGTGGCTGGAGCCCTAGAGGAAGGTGAGAAAACAAAGATCCAATCAGGAATCCCCACATACTAGACTTGAGGAAAGGAAGAAGGAAACCGGAAATACCAAAGGAGAGGAGAGCCGCCATCCCGAAAACGTGGAGGAAATCCCAGAGATTTACACCTTAGGTAATAAGGCCGTGGGCAACAGTCCTTTGTGGTGGAATATTGAGCAAGATCATGATAGAGAACCCTTTCTTCCTTAAAGGTGTCAGGAAGCTCCTGTGATGGCAGTGGTGTGTGTTGTGTTTGCAGCCTGTTGGGCCGCAGTTTATGGGGTTGCAAAGAGTTGGACAGGACTGAGAGACTAATACACTAGAGCGTCTTCGTTGGGTTTCCCTGGTGGCGCTGGTGGTAAAGAACCCGCCTGCCAATGCACCAGACATAAGAGACTCCGGTTTGATCCCTGGGTCTTTCCTCTTAAAAATACATGGAGGAGGGCATGGCAACCCACTCCAGTATTCTTGTCTGGAGAATCCCTTGGACAGAGGAGTCTGACCGGCTACAGTCCATAAGGTCCCAAAGAGTGGGACAGGACTGAAGTGACTTAGCACATGCAGTGTCTTCATTATCAGTTGTGTGATGATGGGCAAGTTATTCAACCTCTGTGCCTCCTTTTCCTCCTTTATAAAAGGGGAACAGTAACAGTACTGTCCTCAGAGGGTTGTTGGGTGGCAGGTTAAAGGAGCCAATGGCTAATAAGTCCTTAGTCTTAGCACTTAAGAACATTCAGGAAACAAGCTGAGAGAAGGAACTTTCCCCAAATCCCAGGTGATTAGAAGCAGGACATGTAGTCTGCTCTTCCTAGTTCAGTGCCCTTCCCCTTATATTAGGCTGCAAGGTAGACGTTCAGATAACACTCTCTTTTTAAGGGGCACTAGAATTTTTTGGTTGATAATTAATATTGTATAATTTTGGAATATTGTGCTGTGCTGTGCTTAGTCTCTCAGTCGTGTCCGACTCTTTGTGACCCCTCGGACTGCAGCCCGCCAGGCTCCTCTGTCCATGGGGATTCCCCAGGGAAGAATACTGGAGTGGGTTGCCATACCCTTCTCCAGGGGTTCTTCCCAACCCAAGGATTGAACCCAGGTCTCTTGCATTGCAGGTGGATTCTTTATGGTCTGAGCCACCAGGGAATATTGCTTACCACCAATTAAGAACCTACTTAATGTCATAGCTGGCGAATATGGTTTGCTTGATGTCAGTCAATAACGACTTCCATTTTTCTCCTCCCATTTGGAGTGAATTTAACACTACCATCACCCTTCCTTTCAGATCTAGAGCTGGTGTATCATATTTTAGATTTTAATTTTAGAACTAAATATCTTTATGTTTTAAATGTGTTGTTTGTTGTGCCATTGAGAGATACTACACGATTATCCTACATTAGTTAATTGTAGTGTTTGGCACTTGAAAACTTTGTAATTTAATACAGAGGGTAAGACTAATAGTTACTTTTCACGCTGATAAGCGATATTTGGACAAGTCTACCGTGTGCATCATCTGAAGAAATAAAGCATACATTGTAAGTAATTGGAGAAAAGGGTGACAGATATGAAACCTCATTTGAAAAGACTCCTTTGGTTGAAAATTTAGCTATCATGGTGCTATTAAACACCACTTAAGGTCAGTTTTTGTTGGATCCAGTGTCTGTTTGGAAAACTTTGTTTTTTAATCCCTGCATAATTTATACACAAGGTGATTCAACAGAAGATTTTTTTTAAAATATATTTAGCCCTAGAAGACATTATAGAGTTCTGCTGTGATGAAACAGAGTGCATACAGCACCACCTTAGAAAAGTGCTTAAACCCTTTAAGACTCATTTTCCTCATCTATAAATTGGGGATAATAATAAAAATATAGAATTGTTAAATATATGTTAAATACTATATGAATATGTATGTGCATGCATATATGTATATTTCATAGCATAACAGTATTATGAAATATGTATATTTCATAGCATAACAGAGTAACATTAACAGTCTGTTTTCATTTTTAGTGATGGATAAAGTAAGAAGGTCCAAGTCAGATAGGGCCAGCACTGAAACTTCATTTTACTTCTTTCATTAGCTCAAATTGTAAACCCAGAATAAATTGATCTTTTTTCATTTACTTAGCCATCCTGTGTTACATAACTTCCTGGAAGGTGAGGATTTTAAAATGCTTTTGTTATGTTACTTTTATAATCAGCAAAACTATTAAGAAATTTCCATTTTGATAAATAAAAGAGTTTTTGAAAATGTGGTTATATCTCAGGTAAGCAGTAGATTAACTGGCTAACTCCAGAGGAGTATACCATATTGTTTCCTTTTAATCAAGCCACAGTAGGAGCCTTAATCATGATGACATGAAGATGAATGTACTTGAATTATGAGGCCAAAACATTTGTTCCACTCCGTCTTCAGTAAATTTGTTCCTGTTAGCCAAATATTCTAATTAGATTTAGTCTTTTTCACATACTTGCTTTAGGAGGCAAACTCTGACAGGAAACTATAGTCTTTTTTGGATCCTAAATATGATGCTTCCTTTCCTTGTTCAGAAACACTTTTGTTTTTAGCTTTTAAATTGTTGGATATATCATTACTTTCTTGTGATTTAAAATGTTTCTGTTTATAGGAGTTATTTTATACAGAAGTCTGTTGAGACCACTGTGCAAACAAGGTGATGATTGTACAAAGAGTGGTATTGAATTCCAGACCTGGTATGTATTTGTCTGTGATGTCTGTGATTTATTTGTCTGTATTTGTCTGAACAGCTGTGGTCTTTAGTTATTAATGCAAATGGAGTAACAAAAAGTAATAATATAATGTCAATGTGGTAAATGAAGGAAGGAGGATACTAACACTAGTTGAGATCTTAGAGGAAATTCTTTAAACAATATATAATCATTTTTTAAATAATTATCAAGGCCACTTGTTGAAGAAATAAGGTATTTTAAAGTTACTACAATATATAGAAGATTGTATTACAAATATATTTGGCTTTTGTTTTTTGTTTATAGCGTGTAATATTGATTCTTAAGATGTACTTTTCTATTTTATGTGAAAAGCACTGACCTGTTGCATCATAAGTCAGCTACCTGACATTTAACGTGAACCACAGAAGCTTAGGTGTGGAAGTAACCTGAGAGGTTTGGGCCTGTGCTCCCTTGGTTTTGGTGTTTACCTAGCATGTGGCCTGGGGAAGACACTTACCTTTTCTCAGTTTTAGAAAGAGAGCAATTCGATTAAAATGTCTCTCTTCCATTTTCGCTTTAGAAATTTGATGATTTAATGAATAGGAAGTTTTTCATGTTGATGTTTGATAGAAACCAAAACAATACTGTAAAGCAATTATCCTTCAATTAAAAATAAATAAGTTTGAAAAAATGAATAGGAAGTTTTGATTATATTCATTTAAAGTTTCTGTTTTCATCTTAAAATGAGGAAGGATAGTTTACCGGTTTACTTTGGCTGTTGTGGTGTTTCTGCTACCTTGTAAATTTTAATTTTTCTAGTTAAAAAAAAGCTGGCTGTGCTTTCTCACTTTTAGAAACCCTTTTATAATTTTGTAACAGATGAGGTAATTTACCTGTTATCACCTTAAAAAAGATTTTGACGTTGACAGCAACATGCCGAAGGAACTTCTTGGAGAAAGCCAAGAGCATTTGAAATTATTTGAAGAATTTATGCTGAACTACATAGAAATTTCAAAGCAATAGATTTGTTCACGTGTGTGTTTAGGGAGTGCTGTAAGTCCTAGAGTGACCATGTAAAGAATAATAATTCTATGGGAAAGTGCCTTTTTTATTTTATATTTTTGTCTAATATTTTAGGAAAAAATGGTCATCCAGTGGCAGAAAATTTCCGAGTGGAAGAAGTAAACTTATCAGATTGTGTCAATGAAGGACAAGTACAAGTCAGAACTCTTTATCTTTCCGTGGATCCTTACATGGTAAGAATCAGGGTTTTGTGACCTTATGAAAATAATTTTATACCCATATTTTTTCATGTTGCATCTGAATTTTATTTTATTTTTAAAGCTTATTTTATTATTATTTTTATTTTTAAAATATTTATTTTGACTGAGTTGGATCTTAGCTGCAGCATGCAGTATCTAATTCCCTGACTAGGGATCAAACCTAAGTTCCCGGCATTGGGACCCCATAGTTTTAGTCACTGGACCACCGAGGAGGTCCCACATCTGAATTTTATTGTATAATCCTCATGATTAGTAAATATTTGAGCAATATATCTTGATACCTGTAAATTACAAATTACCTTTGTGTTTATTCACTGGTGTTATTAAGGAATGTTACAGAAGGAATATTTTCATAATAGAAGTGCATATGATTAGTCAGTGTCTTTCAAAAGTCCAGATCACTTCCTAGTACTAAGTAAAACTTGAGATAGTAAATTAAGATGGGAAATCCTCTCAGACTCTGTACAAACTCTTTATTCTAGTAGGTCTCTTTTGAAAGGAACAAACTCACTGATGCTACTTCCAGATAAAGGAGGTTTATTGAAAAGAAGTTATATGTTGCCTAGGTCTACAGCTGAGAAGCCATCAGGCATATGAACTTAGGGTTTATAAACAGAGATAGTTTTACTTCTTGCTTTGCTAGTGGATCCTTTTTGTTTCATTTTCTTGCCTATTACCCTGACTTAGAACCTCGAATATAGTGTTATAAGTGGCAAGAATGGACATCCTTGCTTGATTCTGATCTTAAGGGGGAAACATTCGGTCTTTGACCAGTAAGCTTGTTGTTAGCTGTGGGATTTTTCTAGATGCTCTTTATCTAGGCTTAGCAGATTTCTTCTATTCCTGGTTTTTTGATTGTTTTTATCATCAAGGGGCATTGGATAATTTTTATTGTGGTAACATTCATGTAAATATAAAGGATGCTATTCTATTTTTAAGTGTATATTTAAGGGCATTCACAGTATTGTACAGCCATTGGCACTTTCTGTTTCCAGGGCTTTCTCATCATCTTAAACAGAAACTCTGTGCCCATTAAACAATAAAATCCCCACTAACCCCTCCCCCAAAAGGGGGATTTGGATTTTGTCATATGCTTTTTCTGCTTCTGTTGAAATGATTGTGTGGTTTTTGTCTTTTAATCCATTGATATGATTTATTATATTAATTGACTTTAAGATGTTAAACCAATCCTGCATTCTTGGGAAAAAAAATCCCATATGGCCCTGCTGTGTAGTTCCTTTCCTTTGGTATGTTGTTAGATTTATTTTACTATTGTTTTGTTGAGGCTTTTTGCATCTATAAGGTCATAAGACCATATTCATTGTTTTCTTTTGTGTTTGCCTGGTTTTGGTAATATGGCCTCATAAAATGAGTTGGAAAGTGTTCCCTCTTCTATTTTCAGAAGACTTTGTGAAGACTAGGTATTAATTCTTCTTTAAAAGATTGGTAGAATTTCCAATGAAAGCATCTGGCCTGGGCTTTTCTTTTTGGAAAGTTTGAAAGTTACTAATTCAATGTCTTTATTTGTTGTAGGTCTGTAATATTTTCTGTGTCTTTTTGAGTTAGCTTTAGTAGTTTGTGTCTTTCTGAGAATTTGTCCATTCGATCTAAGTTGTGTAATATATTGGCATATAGTTTTTCTTAGGATTGCCTTATAATCCTTTCTTATTTCTGAAAGGTAAGTAGTAATAATGTTCTTTTTTTCATTTCCTGATTTTAATAATTGAAGTCTTGTTAATTTTTTTCTTTGTCAAGTCTAGCTAATACTTTGTCAATTTTGTTAGTCTTTTCAAAGGACCAGCTTATGGTTTTGTAGGTTTTCTGTAGTGTTTTTTTTATTGCCTGTTTCATTATTTTCTGCTCTTCTTTGTCCTAGTTTTGTGGTACAAAGTAGTGCCTGTGAGTATTTACTAAAATAAAGAGAGAATATCATAATTGCTTATTCAATAAACTGTGTTAGATCAGTTGACTGATTTGGGGGAAAAGATTACAGCCTTAGCTCAACTCCTGCATCACAATAAATTCCAACAGATAATGAAAAGTTACAGGAAAAAGAATTTTAGGAAAAGTATGGCTGAACAATTGAATGATGTTGGAAAATGGAAAATGAGAGACTTCCTAAAATGACAGCATACCCAGATAATATGAAAGAACATGATTGATAAATGTGACTTAAAAAAATACTGTATTTAAACACAATAAAACAGCATGTACAAAATCAAAAGTTAAATGGCAAACTTGCAGTAAAAATAAGAACAACAACAAAAAGATAATAATGTCTGATATGTAGAAAGCTCCTATACATTGATCTGTGAAAAGTAGAAGTTAGGCAAAGAATATCACAGTTTCTATGCATATGCTTGCTTCCTCATTTTGGAAGTACAAAGTACCCTTGTAGAAGATAAATAGAACCCTTATTTCTCTCTTCTCAGGCTGCACTTAACAGTGGGGACCCAACTGGCAGTACCACCTTCTGCCAGAACAGTTGGAGCCTCCAGAAGGCTCCCGGATCCTTGACTCTAGTTTGGGTTTTATCTTCCAATTTCAGACCTGTCACACTTGCTTATGCTTACAATGGATTGCATGTTGATGACTTCATTCAGAATTCTTCCCAGGGGCAGCAAGAAGTTTTTCTTTATGGGTTAGGGAAATGAGGTGATGATTGGTCTAACATATTCTAAATAGACAAATTTTCAACTTGAAACAGAAGAGTGAAATAGGTCACTCATTTCCCACAGACCTAAAGATGTGCCCTCTTTCAGTCAGGGCAAGCTCAGGCATGCTGTGGGCCTTGTCACTCTAGATGGTGCAGAGTGGATCACATGAGGAGAATAATTATCACAAATTCATAAGGAAAATGACAGTGCAGTATCTAGTATTCAGAGTCAATTCCTGTTGATGACTGGTTCAGATTTCTTAAGACTTTTTTATACTTCTGTGTACAAACACTTAGCTCAGAGCATCTTAAGTATTACACGTGCCCTAATGAACACAGTGTAAAGAATATCACTTAAGCCCAGGATAATAAATACAAAGTAAATTAAGAGAATAAAATAAAATTTACCAAAATAAAGCCCAGGTTCCAAGTTAGAAGTGTTTGGGTTTTTTGTCTTTTTTTTTTAGAAGCACTTTAAAAATCAAACAGAGCAAATAGAAATACAGTTGATCCTTGAACAACACAGATTTGAGCTGCAGGGATCTACTCGTGGGGATTATTTTTCACTAAATAGGTACTGCAGTACTACACAGTGTGGATCCAAGGATGCAGAACCACAGATAGAGAGGGCGTCATACATGGATTTACATGGATTTTTGACCCAGGGTGTCCCTAACCTCTTGTGTTGTTGGAGTCAACTGTAGTTGAAAAACAAAAAAGGAAGTGTTCTTCACAGAGTTTTTTGAGTTGAAACAAACTTCCCATTCAGCAGAATTCCCTCTGAGACTCTTACAGTGAGAGAAATATATGACCCAAAGATTTTAGGGGTGGGGAAATGATGAAACATCAAGGATTATGACATGAATTGATGATTTTCACTTCTAAACACCCCAACTTCAAAACAGCAAGCAAACAAACAAAACCTCTTTTTCCTCCAGAGAAGTATATATAGCTCCTCCATCTACTCATTTCATGCTAGGAAGCACTGAATCCTTCTTGAGAAGTTTGTCTTTTCTTCTCCGTGTCCGTCTCTCAATCTTCAAGTCCTGTTCAGTTCAGTTCAGTCACTCAGTCGTGTCCGACTCTTTGTGACCCCATGGTTTGCAGCTCTCCAGGCTTTCCTGTCCATCATCAACCCCCAGAGCTTGCTCAGATTCATGTCCATCTAGTTGGTGATGCCATCCAATCATCTCATTCTCTGTCGTCCCCTTCTCAGGTCCTGTGGCTCCCCCCTAATAAATCTCAGTTCAGTCCACTTCTCAGAAAACTCAAAAGATATCTGCTTAGTCTGAATCACCATTGTTTCTCTCTTATTGGGGTATCCTTGCATAGGCTCTTTGACCTCTTTTTTTTTTTTTTTATTAGTTTTGCCATACAATGACATGATATCACCATGGGTTTACATATGCTCCCCCTCCAGAACCCCCCTCCCTCCTCCCTCCCCCCGGGAAATCTCGTTGCACCAGCCCCTGGGCTGGTGATTGATTAGACATGATAATTAACATGTTTCAATGCCATTCTCCCATATCATCCCACCCTTTCCCTCATCCACGGAGTCCACGAGTCTGTTCTATACATCTGCATTCCTTTTGCTGTCTCGCATGCTGGGTTCTCGTTACCGTCTTTCTAAATTCCATATATATGCGTTAATATACTGTATTGTTGTTTTTGCTTGTGGCTTACTTCATTCTGGATAATGGGCTCCAGTTTCGTCCATCTGAGTAGAACTGATTCAAATGAATTTTTTTTTAATGCTGAGTAATATTCCATTGTGTATATGTACCACAGCTTTCTTATCCATTCGTCAGTTGATGGGCATCTAGGTTGCTTCCATGTCCTGGCTATTGTAAACAAAGCAGCGATGAACATTGGGGTACACGTGGCTCTTTCAATTCTGGTTTCCTCGGTGTGTATGCCCTGCAGTGGGATTGCTGGGTCATATGGCAGGTCTATTTGCAGTTTTTTAAGGAACCTCCACACTGTTTTCCATAGTGGCTGTACTAGTTTGCATTCCCACCAACAGTGTGAGAGAGTTCCCTTTTCTCCACATCCTCTCCAGCATTTATTACTTGTAGATTTTTGGATTGCAGCCATTCTGAGTGGTGTAAAGTGATATCTCATTGTGGTTTTGATTTGCATTCCTCTGATAATGAGTGATGTTGAGCATCTTTTCATGTGTTTGTTAGCCATTTTTATGTCTTCTTTGGAGAAATGTCTGTTAAGTTCTTTGGCCCACTCTTTGATTGGGTCGTTTATTTGCCTAGAATGGAGCTGCAGGAGTTGCTTGTATATTTTTGAGATTAATTGTTTGTCCGTTGCTTCATTGGCTATTATTTTCTCCCATTCTGAAGGCTGTCTTAGACCTCTTAAACAATCTTTCACACTGCAGCCAGAGTGATGTTTTAGTAATAATGGTTTGTAATAAACTATTTATGTCAGCTTGCTTAAAATGGTTTAATGCTTCCCGTTAAACTATTAATAAACATTAACTTTATTAATGGTTTAAGTAATGGATAAGTTACTTAACTTATGTGATAATGGTTTATAAGATTTATAAGATTATAAGTTACTTAACTTATAAGATAATGGTTTAAGTAATGGTTTTAATAATGGATAAAGATTAACTTTCTGGACATGGTCTAAGACTCTGGCCCCTGTTTGCCTGCCCAGCTTCTCCATACCCTTTGACCCTCACCTCGCTGGACTTCGTCCTTGTGTAACACACCAGTGCACCTTTTGGCTTAGGCCTTGTATTAATCATGTCTTTCTGTATTTTATGATTTTCATAAAATCATTTTCTGTATTTTATGATGCTTTGACATCTTAGGGGCCTTGCTAATCCTGGAGAGACTGCCCCTCGAGTGCTAGCTCATTTTTAGAGATAATAAACAATTTTTGTGGGACACACCTTTCCTGTGTGAACCAATCAACTTAAAGCCCATATTTCCAGCCACTTCCTTCATCTAACTCTCACATACCACCAATATTTCCACCTCGCCCTAAATCACCCAAGGGCTAAGTGCCAGACAACTAGGAACACATCCATGAGCCAGAGCCCACTGAAATGATTCAGTCTGTCCAGTTCTGATGTACTGAAGCTTGCCTGCCCTACCTTACCCACTCCTTTTCCTGGAAGCCACAGTAAAGAGTGGGCCATGATGTCCTCTCCCTGCTTTTGCCTCCAAACTCTGGTGCTTTCCCATGTGACCCTGTGTGATATGATATGCCTTTTCTCTTGGGTGTTATAATAAATTCTTCTTTCAAGGCAATTGTGTCTATGTCTGTCATGTTACAATAACTGATTAAAACAACATTCTAGGAACTTCTCTCCTGGCTCTGCCTGCCAGTGCAGGGGACACAGGTTTGATCCCTGGTCCAGGAAGATCCCACATGCCACAACTACTGAGCCCATGCTTTAGAGCTTGAGCTCTGCAGTTAGAGAAGCCACTGCAACTGGAAAAAGCCAGCATGCAGCAATGAAGACCCAACATAGACATAAATAGATAAATAATAATTAAAAAAAAATTCTGGGTACAAATTAAAACAAGCCTCCATATCTAAAAACTTCCTTTCCCTTTACCTGACCAACCCCTCTTACTCCCTAGAAGCCTGCTTTATGCTTTAAAGAGATTTACTTTGGCAAATCACCCTTAACCCTCAGACTGTTCCTCTCTATTAGATTTTCTCAAAAATACCTTGACCTTCAGCATGTATCCCAATTTTAATTAACAATTATTTATTTAGTTATCAGATGTTTGTCTTCCCTAATAAAAAATTATTAAGACAGAGGTCTTATTTATCCCTGTATCTCCAGGGACTAGCATAAGTGCTTATTAAATATGAATTAAAAGAAGGAAGAAAATTACTTTGGTTGCTTCCACTAGACACTGTTCTTAAAAAAAAAAAGACATAAGTGCGACTTCCCTGGTGGTCAAGTGGCTAAGACTCTGAGGCTTCCTGCAGGGAGCCTGGGTTCAGTCCCTGATCAGGAAACTAGATCCCACATGCCACAACTCAGACCTGGTGCAGCCAAATAAATATTTTTAAAAAAACCTCTTTAAAAAAAAAGGACATAAACATCTTTAAAGGGAAAAAAGGAATCTGCTGAGCATTAAATTATTGAAATTTTATATCATTCCAAATTTATGACTGCTTTTAATCACTATGTATATACTATATTTTACATGGTTATATTTAATATGTATATACTATCTTGATTTCATATTTATGATTTTATATTCATATCTTCATATGAGAAATTAGTCCAAATATTATTTTGCTGGTTGTATAGCATTTTATCTTATTGACATTATTCACTTACCTATGGGGAATTACTCCTTCCCACTTTTTTGATTAGCCTGAAGAATCAGGTACTTGGTGTGGCCAGTATCCAATGGCTGCTGTACTTGCTTTGAAGAATATATGGGGACTTGCCTGGTAGTCTAGTGGTTGAGAGTCTGCCACCAATGCAGGGGACATGGGTTTCATCCCTGGTCGGGGAAGATTCCACATACCTGGGGTAACTAAAGCCCGTGCACCACAGCTACTGAGCCCACATGTCCTAGAGACTGTGCTCCACGATAGGAGAAGCTGCCGCAATGAGAAGCTGCAACTGAAGAGTAGCCGCCACTCTCTGCAACTAGAGAAGGCACCTGTGCAGCAATGAAGACCTAGCATAGCCAAAAATAAATAAAATAATTTCTTTTTAAATCTTAAAAAAATTAAAAGGATTTATGGGAGGGGCACACAAACAGAAGTGTAGTATATTCCCACAGGAGCTTTGGCATCAATACACCCTGTGATCTTTTACCCTGGTGAACTGAACCAGACCATGTAAGGCCCCTTGATGGAGCAGCCTTCCATCTCTTCCATCTCCTGGACCACACTGTAGGTACATCTTGGCCTTCGTATGAGAGGCAAGAATGAGCCACAGAGAGGAAGAAAGCCTTGATTGCCTCCCAGAGAAGTCTTTAGCCCTAGTTCTATGGAAGGGTGTGGTACTGTGGTGACACTTTGTCTTTGAATAAAGAGAACATTCATCTGAAATTAGGGGGAATGATGTAGTACTTGGTCTGAAGTTTGATGAACAGCTGTATAAAAATTGTTTCATTTCTCTTTTGGGTTATTTCCATTGTGGAAGCAGTATTGCTCAACTAAAGAAATGGGTAGTATTATGGTCTATATGTTGCAAGTCTGTTTTCTATTAAAAATGGACGTTTTATAATATTATCAGCAACATGTAAGTGTACCTAATTTCCTACAATCCATTGAAACCATTGACACAGACTCCTGTATTATGCTAGCATATAGGACATAAATTTCTTTAGTTATTTAAAAGGGGCTTCCCAGGTGGCACTACTGGTAAAGAACCCGCCTGCCAGTGCAGGAGACATAAAAGACATGGGTTCTATCTCTGGGTCAGGAAGATCCCCTGGAGGAGGAAATGACAACCCACTCCAGTATTCTTGCCTGGAGAATCCCCATGGACAGAGGAGCCTGGCAGGATACAGTCCATGGGGTCACAAAGAGTTGGACACTACTGAGCAACTAACACACACACACACACAATCCACATGTCATGCAGTTCACACATTTAAAATGTATTATTCAGTAGTTTTTAGTTCATTCACAAAGTTGTCTATTTACCACAATCTAGTTTTAGAACATAAATTCTCTTTTTTTTTTTAAGGGCATAGAATCTGCATAGAAGCTACATATATCCTCCCAAATACTTTAAAAAAGCATTTATTTATGTCTTCATTTTTGGCTGTGCTGGCTCTTCATTGCTGCACAAAGGCTTTCTCTGGTTGCAGGGTTCGAGGTGGGTCGTGGTGTGGGGCGGCAGGGTGTTGGTCTACGTTCATTGCAGCGCACAGGCTTCTCATGGCGGTGGCTTCTTTTGTAGTGGAGCACGGGCTCTAGGGTGCTGTGGGCTTCAGCAGCTGCCGTAAGTGGGCTCAGCAGTTGTTGTTCCTGGGAGCTAGAGCACAGGCTCAATAACTGGCCCACAGGCTTAGTTGCTCCGTGGCTTGTGGAGTCTTCTTGGATCAAGGATCGAACCCTTGTCTCTTACATTGGCAGGCAGATTCTTTACCACTGAGCCACCAGGAAAGCTGCTTAATTTCTTTTTTACTTTATTTTTAAATTTTTATTTTATTTTTAATTGGAAGATAATTACTTTGCAGTATTGTGATGACTTCTGCCATTCATCAACATGAATCAGCCATAGGTATACATAGGTCCCCTACTTCTTAAACCTCCTTCCCACCTCCCTGCTCATCCCATCCCTCCAGGTTATCACATAGCACTGGCTTTGGGTTCCCTGCATCTTACAGAATATTCCCATTAGCTATCTATTTTCCATATCATAATATATATGTTTCAATACTACTCTCAAGTCATCCCACCCTCACCCTCCCACACTGTGACTGTAAGTCTGTTCTTTACATCTGTGTCTCCTTTGCTGCCCCCTAAATAGGATCATCAGTACCATTTTTCTAGATGCCATATATATACACATTAATATATGATATTTGTCTTTCTTATTTATTTCATTCTATATAATAGGCTGTAGGTTCATTAAATTCCTTTTAAATTTCACTTCTTGTTTTTTTCAGGATAAGAAATAACTGAAAGGAAGAGAGAAATTAAGATAAATTTTGTTTGGCTAACACTGTACTTAACATTACTGAATTATATACTTTCTTTTAATCACTGGGTAAATAAGTAAGCTGGTTCAGTATTATCAGACAAAGTATCCCAATCTATGTTTCTTTTTTTTAGCGTTGTAGAATGAATGAAGACACTGGCAGTGACTATCTAACACCTTGGCAGCTGTCTCAGGTGGTTGATGGTGGAGGTGTTGGCATCATAGAAGAAAGCAAACACACACATTTTACAAAAGGTGATTTTGTGACTTCCTTCTACTGGCCCTGGCAAACCAAGGTTATTCTGGATGGAAATATCCTTGAAAAGGTGATGTACGAGATAAAGTATCTGATTTTTCTCTCTTGTTATTCCTTCTTTGTGCATTTGGTGTTCAGTTTTGCTTGCTGTCAGGGAAAAAATAAAAGCATATGTTTTCTTTTTAGATAGCTGTCAGAATGTGAAAAGCCTTTATTCCTCTTCCACTGTTGGCTCTAACTATATATGACGGTCCTTAGATTGCCAATGAACGATGTTGTTTTTCATATTTAATTCTCAAGTTTTACATGTATAAAATAAAACCTGAGCTATAAGCATCAAAAAATTCTTTATACTAAGAACCAGAATGCCCCTTACAGTTAAATGCTTGAAAAGTTTCCTAAGAAAGCTCCAGTACTTTGTCCACCTGATGCAAAGAGCTGACTCATTGGAAAATACCTTCATGCTGGGAAAGATTGAGGGCAGAAGGAGAAGGGGCCGACAGAGGATGAGATGGTTGTGTGGCATCATTGATACAATGGACATGAGTCTAAGCAAACTCCAGAGACAGTGAAGGACAGGAAAGCCTGTTGTGCTGCAGTCCATGAGGTTGCAGAGTTGGACACATCTAAGTGACTGAACAACAACAGCAAGCAGTTACCACTTGACTCAAGAAATCCATTTGGTTTGTGCTTGAAATCCCATCTTGTGGCAGAAATCTTGAGTTCAGTTTCTACTATTTGGTTGAGTCATGTGAAATTACCAGTATTTGTCTGTTTTGACCTACAAAAACTGGCAGCTTCATGTAATTCAGCCTAATAATTGTCATCAAGGAAGTTACAGTATGTCTCTAATCTCAGTTTCCTCATGTGCAAAATGAAAACAATAGCTATCTCACCAGTGAATGTGAGAATTAAATTAAATTAAATTAGAATTAATTTAAATTAAATTTAGTTATAATAAATGTGATTAAGGCTTTATAAAAAACTTTATATAATTTTAGTATTTTTTATGATTACAAATTCTTACAGTTGGTTAAAGGTGCCTGTTAAGATATAAGTGATATGGGAGACATTACACAATCATTTATCAATGGTACTAATAAATGATGTTTAACTAGAAATTTCTTAGTAGGAAGTGAAAAAGAAACATTCAGCAGTTTCTAGCTTTCCCTGTCATAGTGATATAGTGGGAAATGGAGCAGTTGGGGAGAGCTTAAAAATGTTTGGGGAGCAGGTATTAGAAATGAAGAAGAGGAATTCAGAAAGGATAGAAAAAATGATATTTACTAAACACAACTTATCTCACAATTTTTTTACTGGCTTTACTAATAAATAACTGTTACCTACAGGATATATTTCTATGTCTGGAGATGGAATTGGCAACCCACTTCAGTATTCTTGCCTGGAAAATCCCATGGACAGAGGAGCCTGGCAAGCTGCAGTCCATGGTGTCACAAGAGTCAGACAGGACTTAGCAACTAAATCACCAAACCACCATATTTCTGTATAGTGTATTGTAGACCTTTCTGTGAATTGTAGACTTTACTATCTCCATTACCTTTATCTACACATCAGACTTGACTGATAGCCATTTAAAATTGATTGCAAACTGCCATTTTTTTTCTGTGTGGCAGTTTAATTGCAAATCAAGGTGGTGAATCTTGATTACTTTTGGTGGTTTGTTACATTTTTAATCTCTAAAATTATAATAAAACTGTTATGGTAGAGAGTCTTTCTATGTAATTTTTTTTTCATTTTCCCTTAATGTTACAAATAAGAAAACAGACTGAAAATGTAAGAGATGTACAATTAACTGTTGATTGGGCCTGGTAAACATATAAGTGTAAAATGCTGAAAAGCCAAGAGAGCTTATTTTATTCTATAATTAAACGAGAAGAAATTGAATCACACCTTCCTTTTATTTTCATGAAACGTTTGAAGTATCAAAAACAAGAACTGTTAAAGAGTTTGAGCTGACTTTTATATAGATAAGTGTTTACTCTGAAATTGCTCAGAGATTTTTAAACCTTCCAATTTTGTGTAGTATTTTCCTGTTAAGTGTTTCTTCTCTTGATTTATTTGAGACACTGGCAAGAAAGACTGAAAAGTTGTTTACTGTTCATGTTGGGTTGTTTATTAGTCTGCTTGAACCGCTTGAACTGTTGTTACAAAATACAATGGACTGAAATTTATTATTACAGCAGGATTTTATTTTCTTATAGTTTTGGAGGCTAGAGGTCTGAGGTCAAGGTGCTAGAAAATTTGGTTTCTGGTGAAGCCTCTCTTCCTGGCTTTCAGATGGCCTGTTCTCCCTGTATCCTCACAGCATCCAGCCTTTCTTCTGTGTAACTGCTGAGAAATATATCTCTGGTGGCCCTTCCTCTTCTAAGGCCCTAAGTCCTATCAGATTAGGGCCCCTCCCTGATGCCCTCATTTAATCTTAATTATATCCTTAAAGACCCTATCTCCAAATACAGTCACACTGAAAGAGTTAGGTCTTTAACCTATGAATTTGGGGAGTTCATGAAGTCATAGGTCGTCTCTACTTTGTTGACTTGAGACAGAAATTCCTAATCTTATTTTTTTAAAGGTATATATTTCATTTTAGGTAGACCCACAGCTTGTGGATGGACACCTTTCATACTTTCTTGGAGGTATAGGGATGCCTGGTCTGACTTCCTTGATTGGGGTTCAGGAAAAAGGTCACATAACTGCTGGATCTAATCAGACAATGGTTGTTAGTGGGGCTGCTGGTGCTTGTGGATCCTTGGCTGGGCAGGTAAGCTTTTGGAGAATTATTTGATGTTCTAAAAAACTGGTCATAACTGAATCTCTGGATCTGTGTATATAGTTTGAAATATACAGTTGAACAAATATGTAATGTTATCTTACATATATTTGCTAGAAGCGATATTATTGCATGCTTAGACTCTCTTCCTAACAATGTGAAAAATGTTGTAGATTTTTTATATTTTATTCTCTTTTAACCAAAAATGACATGGTAAATGCTGGAGCATTGCTCTAATCTATATGAAGGAGAAAAGTCACAGTACCTGTCTGGAAATCCATGAATTGAAAACATAAACTTATATTTAAAAAATATCTTCAAATAAAAAGGCACTTATTGGGTTCTAGAGATAGGTTAATATATTCCCAAGTGACTCAGTGGTAAAGAATCCGCCTGCAGTGCAGGAGACACAGAGACCTGGGTTCAGTCCATGGTTTGGAGTAGGAAGTGGCAACCCACTCCAGTATTCTTGCATAGGAAATCTCCTAGGCAGAGGAGCCTGGTGAGTTACAATCCATGGGGTTGCAAAAGAGTCAGACATGACTTAACTACTAAACAACAGCAACAGAGATATAGTAAACATTATGATACAGTTTTATAAAGTACATTATTTTATGAATAGTAGCCTTCAAAGTATGAAACCACAGAAACAAACATTTTATCTTAATAGTGATTTTATTTCCTCACAGGCCCCAAAAATATTGAATTGCAAGATAGAGATGTTTTTGGTTTGACTGTTCCTTTCATGAGATCATCTTTAAATTGTGAGATTTTAACATTCAAACTAAGTCTAATTTTATTCAGTCTTAATGTTTTTAAGAATGCTGTTATATCTGTTCTCAGTTCTTTGGGTTTCAAATTACCTTTCTCGAAAAGACTTACAAAAGCCTAAATTGTGTTGAACACTTTCATATATGTACTTGTATTATCTTTCATATTTTCACATTTTTACACTTAAATTGTGACAAGAGAAAGTTGTTTAAGTTTCAAAAATTTCTCCCCTAGATTGGCCATTTGCTGGGCTGTTCCAGAGTCGTGGGAATTTGTGGAACACCTGAGAAGTGCCTCTTTTTGACCTCAGAATTGGGCTTTGATGCTGCAATTAATTATAAAGAGGGGAATGTTGCAGAACAACTCCATAAATTATGCCCAGCTGGAGTGGATGTTTACTTTGACAATGTTGGCGGTGACATCAGTGATACAGTGATAAGTCAGGTTGTTTTCTGATTTGTTTGTTATAAATTTGAATGCTACATTTTATTTGATGTGATATCTTTTTACCTGATATTGAGAAAGAAAAAAAACTTTATAAACATGTAGGGTTTATGGTGAAAAATAACATGATGGTCAGTATTCTAATTAAGTGATACAGAAGAACTTGATGAAGCTGTTTCCATTTGTTTGCAGATTTGCACTGTGAGCATCAGTTTTAGTTCTTTGCTAGCAATGTTATAGTTTCACCTTTATTTTTGTGAAAAATTACAGTTGTATTATACAAGTGAAGTTCTAGGCTCTAACTCATTTCTAACCATCACCTCTGACTTTGGGTAGGGAAATGATTTTTATAGTTACAGGTATTTGCATATTTTAATTGACAGCTTTATAATTTATCAACATTTAGCTATCAACACTGCACTGTCCTTTTCTATATGTAAAATTATTTTCAATTGAGTTTAAATTATCTAAACCCGAAGAAATACTCCACCAATAATAGTGGAAGTAGCAACAATGACAATGACAACTAATGAAATTCTTTTGCAGATTACCAAAATCTTATTTTTTACCTCTGTATTCCTTTCAGTTCAGTTCAGTCGCTCAGTCGAGTCCAACTTTTTGCATCCCCATGGACTGCAGCACACCAGGCCTCCCTGTCCATCACCAACTCCTGGAATTTACTCAAACTCATGTCCATTGAGTTGGTGATGCCATCCAACCATCTCATCCTTGGTCATCCCCTTCTCCTTCTGCCTTCAATCTTTCCCAGCATCAGGGTCTTTTCAAATGAGTCAGCTCTTCACATCAGGTGGCCAAAGTATTGGAGTTTCAGCTTCAGCATTAGTCCTTCCAATGCATATTCAGGACTGATTTCCTTTAGGATGGACTGGTTGGATCTCCTTGCAGTCCAAAGGACTCTCAAGAGTCTTCTCCAACACCACAGTTCAAAAGCATCAATTCTTTGGCACTCAGCTTTCTTTATAGTCCAACTCTCACATCCATATGTGACCACTGGAAAAACTTTTGGGGTAGATTTATTTGGTAGCTAATTAAAACTTTTTGATACATATACGGGGTGAGTCTTTAGAACAAAATCAATTAATTGGCATTAAGGGATTAGATACTATAGGGAATTCCTTATAGTATTTAGTCCTAACCCACAGTGTTGTTAGGATTGTGCACTTTCACTGCCGAGGGCACGTGTTCAATCCCTGATAAGGGAAGTAAGATTCCACAGACCGTGTGGTGCAGCCATTAAAAAAAAGAGAAAGATTAAATACTAGAATCAAGGAGGCTTTCACTGAGGCAGCCATAAGATCATTAAATACAGGGAAGGTATATATCTTAAGGTATAATCATCAATTTTCTCTGAATAGATGAACCAGAACAGCCACATCATCCTATGTGGTCAGATTTCTCAGTACAACAAAGATGTGCCTTATCCTCCTCCACTACCCCCTGCTATAGAAGCAATCCAGAAAGAAAGAAACATCACAAGGTCTGTTCTACACTTTCTCCATATTACCAGATTCAACAGGTTTAAAGATCACAGATGTATACGAAATATATTGTTCTTCATATATAATTGTTTCCTATTAAGTAAAATTTGAAAATGTACATTTTAAGGTGGTTCAATATTTAGGTTTTGGTTAACTAGCTCCCTGGCAGAAAACTTTTTGGAAAATGCGCCTGTTCAGTCAGTCTTTTTTTGTGAGTGTTAGAAATTCAACTCATGTTGGCTTAAGTGCAGAGGACATTTATTGGTTCATGTATTGAGAAGTTCAGTATTAGTACTGGCTTAGATTTGGCTTGGTAAAAGGTTTGCACAGGGTGTCCCAACTCAGTTTTTCTTCACCCTGGGCTGTGCTTTTTTCTGGGTTGGTTTGGCTCCCTGTGGACTCTCCTCTTGCAGCAGCAACAGGATAACTGTTATCTTTGTTCTTAGATTTCACCAGGTTAGCAATCCAACCAAAAAGAGAACAGCTCTCTTCTTGCAATTTTATCAAGTCCCCAAACTGATACGTGTCAGCTCAGACTGGCCTGGCTTTCATCACATGAGGGTGGGGAAAAGATGCCACCCACAAAGTAAAACCACAGTGTTACTACTACATGGGATTGTAGATCCTGAGCAGACAAAACAACAGAAGTCCACGATATGTATGTTTGTAACTGCACCTAAAGCTGTATTTGACCAGACTCTATGTGATTAATGAGTTTTTGATTCTGGAATGATTTTATATGAGCTTTCTCCCTCCCTAGTCTCTGATCATTATCCTTCTCTTCCTCACTACAGAGAAAGATTTCTGGTGTTAAATTATAAGGATAAATTTGAGTCTGGTATTCTCCAGCTGAGTCAATGGTTTAAAGAAGGAAAGCTAAAGGTAGAACTTGCTTCTATTCTTGATCAATGTCATTCTTCCTGCTACTTGATATACTATTGTATTATTTGAATTTAATATTAGTTTCATAATAAATATTTTTATAAAAGAAAAGTATACTAAATATCATAAATTAACTTTACCTCCCAGAGAATTATCATTCCCTTTATCTAAAATTTTATTAAACTTTACTTTTCTTAGATTATATGACAGGATGAATAGGTTTTTGTCTTTTCTAAATTGTAATATTCATTAGCAAATATTTATGGAATATTACTATGTGTTAGAAGTTGTTTTTTCTTAAAAATCTTTTAAGTATTTCTTAGTACCTCTCCACTACCCTACAACCTGCCCTTCCTGGACCTTCTGATAGATCTATTGGTTGTGGTTGAAAATCAGCAGTTACCAATTTGAGGTCCAGAGACCCCTGACCTAGGATGTCCTTGAAACATGCAGATAATAGACAAAGTTGTATGTGTATGTGTGCTTATATAGTTTGTTTTTTGAAAAGAGGGTGTACAGAATATGACATTACGAACTGAAGACTAGACAGTGGGAAAATAAGATTGTATTAATATTTTAAAAATCAATTGATAGGAAAATTTTCTGACCTAACTATATAAAATGAAAAATATCTATTTTTAGACAGAAAGTGCTAAATAATATTTCTGCCTTTTGCAAAAATGCAAACCATTAAGTAGAAACACTGAAGTCTAAACAATATAAAATATACCTATTTCGATTTACAGATCAAAGAGACTATGATAAATGGATTGGAAAACATGGGAGGTAAGATGAATGTAGATTTATTTACTATACACATCAGTTCAGCACAAATACTGTCTTTTTTCTTTTAATTCTACTTTTCAGTTGTTTCTTTCTCTTTGAATCACATTTCTTTCCTGTGAAACCTTAAATATCTTAAATTCTGTGAAAGTTCAGCTCAGTGGTATTTAAGAGCTATTGTTTTCTCATTTCAAATTATAAAATATTTCTTTGTTTTTGTAAATAATTATTAAAAATTGTAAGAATTGTGAAAGTTATTTAGCCTCTAGGTAACTTTCTCAGATTGAATGGTTCTAAGTCATCAATCATAAGATTACATTAAGCAGATTTTCAGTATTTGAGTTTCTTTTTTTTTGGCTAACATACACAGATTTCAACAATCTCTTTTATTTCAAATGAAGAGAATTAAATCAAACTGCTCATTTTTCCTTTTTGAGAAAAAAATCTAATGTATTTGGTTAATGTGTTTACCAAACTGAAATATGAAATTCACTCACATGATAGATGTTCATTTCACTTACTTAGTAAAACTTTATGATTAGATTTCTGATATTTTTTTAAGCTATTAAAATTGTTTTTTCTGACATTTATCCTCATACTTATTTTGCTATAGTCTTCAGACTCTGTAACATTGGACATGGATATAAATGCCAATTAAACATTTATAGTTTGGGTAAAAAACACATTTTTAAGATGTTAATTGGGTTGGTTTGTCCTGTAACTTTCTGACATTTATCCTCATACTATTTTGCTATAGTCTTCAGACTCTGTAACATTGGACATGGATATAAATGCCAATTAAACATTTATAGTTTGGGTAAAAAACACATTTTTAAGATGTTAATTGGGTTGGTTTGTCCTGTAACTTTGCTAGTGTTTTATTAGCGGTTTCTTTTCATGAAAGTTTCCTTTGGTACTTAAAATCATCAAAGAAATTATTCACATTAATCATATGTGCCTGGTCTACTGACAAACATGTATGATGGTGACATTATGTTGTCAGATAACTTCCTGTTTTTTTTTCTCTTTCCAGCTGCATTTCAGTCCATGATGACAGGAGGTAACATCGGAAAGCAGATAGTTTGCATTTCAGGAGATACCTCTTTGTAATCTCCATAAACATCTTCATCAAGGAAAAACATGGATTTCTTTCCATTCTGCTGAAAGATTTCAAGATACATTAAAAAAAAAAGACCCTTAAGAGTATAGATAATTTTTGCTTTAAATGTGAGAATAGGTGATATTTTCTTAGTTGCACAACATAATTCACTCCTATATCTTTAATGTCATATATGTACTCTACATCCTATATGATTATTACAATAATAGATTGATGTCAACATGACCTATTTTTCCTTCTTTTGTTAAAACTAATATTACATGAAATTTATATCAGATATTTAGAAACTGTTGGAGATTTAATGTAACTTTAATAGATCATACAAAATATTTTTTAAGTTAACAGTTTTTATTAACTTTATAACATTTGTTTAAAATAGAATGCTTGAGAAGACACAAATACGTATTCAATTGGAAATGCTTTATGTAATTCTTGAACTGTAGCTTGGTGCAAGAATAAATGGGGTAGTGTTTCCATATTGTGTTGATGGAAAAGGGACTTAATGGCAGGGTGTGTGTGTGTGCAGAAGTTTGGGGAAATTCAGAGTTTAGTTTTTGGGGTAGAACAGAGGCTTTGTGTCAGAAGTAGTATAAGTTAATAACTGAGGCTGGTTAGGTTGATGGAGGGACTTACTACAGAAGATGATCTGTTTGTGTTTTGTCAAGTACTCCACAGTATACCCTAAAAACCCAAATCTATATTGATAAAAGCCTATGTTTATTTTAGGTTAGTAGGTGCATACTATCAAATAGTTATAAAGATTTCAAGAGAAATAGGTATAGACATCACTTCAAGTTTTAAGTGATGAAAAAGATTTAAACAACAAATACAGCTTCAAAAAATGACAGAACTGACTGAGAAAAAGTAACAAATGGTTGTAAACATGAACGTTCAGATCTATTAATGTATCTCTACATAAGAGCATTTGTTTTATTCATTGTAATCAACCCTTTAATACAGTAAAATTGAGGATTTTTTTTGAGTGTTGTGCTTGTTTATGGTCAGGAGTTTACAAACTGTAGTATACTTTTGTGTAGATTCACACTGTTGTAATCAGTCACTCCAGTTGATCTCAGTGGCCTTCAGTTCTTTCTGTTGTATATACTTTTCCATTTCATCTCCAGAGAGAGCTTCATCTCTTGTCTAAGCGTTGACAACTCCCAAATCTGTATCTTATTTCCAGTCTCTTGAGCTAGGTAGGCTCTTCCTTGGTGGCTCAGACAGTAAGGAATCTGCCTGCAATGCAAGAGACCCTGGGTTCGATCCCTGGGCCAGGAAGGTCCCCTGGAGAAGGGAATGGTAATCCACTCCAGTGTTCTGTCTGGAGAATTCCATGGACAGGAGCCTGGCAGGCTGTAGTCCATAGGATTGCAGAGTCAGACACAACTTAGCAACAAACACTTTCACTTTCCAAGTAAATAACCCGCTTGCTCCTTAGAAGAAAAGCTATGACAAACCTAGACAGCATATTAAAAAGCAGAGATGTTACTCTTTTGACAAAGGTCTGTATAGTCAAAGCTATGGTTTTTCTAGTAGTCATGTAAGGATATGAGAGTTGGACAATTAAAAAGGCTGAGTGCTGAAGAACTGACGCTTTTGAACTGTGGTTCTGGGGAAGACTCTTGAGAGTCCCTTGGACAGCAAAGAGATCAAACCAATCAATCCTAAAGGAAATCAACCCTGAACATTCATTGGAAGGACTGATGCTGAAGCTGAAGCTTTAATACTTCGGCCACCTGATGTGAAGAGCAGACTCATTGCAAAAGACTCTGATGCTGGGAAAGATTGAAGGCAGAAGAAAAGGACAGCAGATGATGAGATGGTTGTATGGCATCACCGACTCAACAGACATGAGTTTGAGTGGATTCCGGAAGCCTGGTGTGCTGCAGCCCATGGGGTCACAAAGAGTCTGACAGAACTGAGCCACTGAACAACAACAATCCCATAGGCACCTGGGATAGATAAACTCGGCTTATCTTGAAAGGTGTTGCTTTTCAATCACCATCCTTTGTGTAGGAAACTACTGGTTTCTTCAACCCTTCTCTATTCTTGAAAACGCCCTTCTTCGAAAATGCCCTTTATTCCCAGGTGGCTCAGTGGTAAAGAAACTGGCTGCCCGTGCAGGAGATGCAGGTTTGATCCCTGGGCGGGGAAGATCGCCTGGCGAAGGAGAGGGCCACCCAATCCAGTATTCTTGCCTGGAGAAGCCTGGTGGGGCAACAGCCCATGGGGTCGTAAAAGAGTTGGACATGGCTGAGCACGCTGGCACACCACTATCTTAACTGAATCTCTCCTTCCTTTGGGACCCAGCAAATATTCAAAAATTACTAATCTCAAAAAGTCAAGTCAGACACATGAAGTTCTAAGTTGTGGCATCCAGCCTGAAACTCAAGGGTTCTAGCCCGCTGTGGACGTCCGAGATCTCTTTACATCTGAATGTACTGACGGAACCAAGACTTTAGGGAATCCACGTTCCGAAAAAAAGTTATACACCCGAGTCTCAATTTTTTACCCCGCCCAGTATGCAATGCAGAACTATTCTGCAAGTTCCCTTCTCTGGCACTTACGCTTCAAAGTCTCCACTGAGAGAACTCTGATAAATGTTTAAGTAGTGATCTTTTCTTCCGCGCTGGCCTCCACTGCAACCTGTACTGATCTCAGCTGACAGGAAAAACTACCCCGTCCGTCGCATCAGGGAAGCAGTGACGTCAAGACTAGACTTGCCTGACCCCGTTTCTTCGGGCTTCGCAGACCACGGAGCTGCAAAGGCCGACAGGGGATGTGTGGGAGGCGGGAGAGCCAAGCCTACCCTCACAGAGCCAAACTCTGCGTTGCCAGCTTGGCCCGCGCAGGCCTCGAGCCCCCGGGCCGGACACTCCGGCGCTCCGTCGGCCGGGCCGGGAGGCGAGCGAGTGGGTGTGTGCGTGGGGGGCGGCCAAACTTCCTGTCCCGCGCTCGAACTGCTTCCGGCAGGAGCCGGAAGACGCTCTGTGCGGACAGAATTCGGGACCGCCTGACGGACGGACTGCTGCCCGGGACTGGAAGGTGAGCTCTGGGGTGGTCCCGACCGTACCCGCTCGGCTGGGTGGTCTCCGAGAGCGAGGAAGTCAGCGCCGGCCCCTCGGGGGCGCGGGCCGAGTTTGTCCCCGGAGGGGACCGGGAAACCGCCCCCGGGGCACCCCACCCCGCTCTGGAGCGGCGGGTCTGAAGCCCTCCGGCTTCGGCTTTCCTCCACGAGGGCTTCTGGGGCCGGTGTTTCGGCTCCTTTACTTGGTTTGGGGGCCAGGGGCATGGGGACAAGACCGACCTGAGAAAAGCTAGAGTCAGCGAGTGCCCGGGGCGGGGGCTCCCAGACTGCACCCGCAGCGAGGCCCGCCCGCCAACCTTGGGGCCCTTCACTAGGCCGTTGTAGTCGGCGAACGATGATGTGAAGGCGACTCTGCCCTGGATATTTCAGCCCCAGATCTACCCTCTTCTTCCGTATGTCCACTTACTTTCTGGGACTAGAAGAAGGAAGACTCCCACTCGGAGGGGCTGGGCCGCCGGTTTCTCCCTCGCGTGTCATTTGAAGGCGAGGGTGGGGTTGTGAGTGTTTACCGCCTGTATTCGTTTCGCAGGTTGTATTTATCCTCTGAAGTCTCTTTGGTGAAAAGAATTCAATTAGTTTTTTAAAGTTTATCCCTCTTGCTCATGAGGCTCTGAAATGCACTTATGATTCATTTGAAGGTTAAATATTATTAACTTGGAAGTTAAGAATTTGTATTTCTTCCTCATTTTGATCCATGGGTAGACGCAGCATATTTGTAAAGAGAATAAAAGAAATATTTTAAAATAAAACCAGGGACATTTTGTTATTGTTAGGGAGTGAAAAATTCCAGTCTTCATATGAGACAAAGTGAGGTCAACTAAGCGCGAAAGATTTAGGTTCTAGTTTTTTAAATTCTGCCTCTAAGTAGAGGTCTCTTGGCAAAGTACTTAATCTCTAGCTTTCAGACCCCCACCCTCACCTCCAGTAAATGAAGGAGATTACCTATTCATTCAGCAAATATTTCCTAAATGCTTAGTTTGTGCAAGCACCATGCTGAGTTAATGGGAGGATGAATAAATTCAGTGAACCTTAACCAGTGAGAAAAACATGCTGGAAGACAACTAACTCCCAAAGCAGGGTGAGATAATTGTTAAAGAGAGGTTAAACTGTGTTGTGAGAACACCAGGGAAGGATAGATTTGTTTTGACTGGAGGGAAAAGAGGAGGCTTCATGGAGGATGGCATATGAGTTAGATTTTAAAGAGGAAAGGATTTCAAAGATCACAGCTGGATTGCAGCGTTTATTACTGGAGGGTCTTATTACTGAAAAACTATCCCAAGGGAAAGATTTTGAACATTGAAATAGGTTGGAGTGTTCATTTAGTAGCCAATCCAGTGTGTACTGGAGAAAAGGATTCATTGAGGAGTATAGTGGATGCTTTAACTGAAACAGTATTTGAGGACATACTGTTGAATATTTTAAAATGCCATGCTTAGGGATTTGACTGTTAATTCTGAGGCACTGAACTTTGGGCAAGGGAAGTGACAAAATTCTCTATGTTTGGGAAAGATAACTCGAGTGGCTGCTTAAAAGATGGATTGGAAAGGGGAATTTTAAGGGCAAAATGGCCAGTTAGAAGCTTGTTTTCATGTTGGAGTTGAAAGATAATGAAAAACCTAAACAGTGCATTATGGTAGGAATAATTGTGGAGGAATAAGAACCACTGGGATTGTTTAGATATGGAGGATGAGATTGTTCAAGACCTAGAGTTTGTAGCTGAGCGGGAGGACAATTGGGCAATAACTGAAATGGATAATACGGGAAGAAGAGCAGATTTGGTGGGGAAGATGACAATCTGAATTTTGGACATTGTTAAAATTGAGATAAACATCCACATGGGGATACCTAGCAAGCAGTTAGAAATAGTTTGGAGTTCATAGAGAGGTCAATAATAGAGACAAAAATTTGGGTAACATTTGTGGTGTCATTTATTCAATATGCAAATATTTATGTAGTGCCTACTAGCTGCTTACAGAGAAGCTTGTATAAAAACTCTCAAAGCTCATGGTAAAGACAGTCTCAGAGCTTCACAGTATCAGAAATGACTCTTAGAGATCTAAATTCTTTATGAATTACATACAGTACTCTGCCAGGCACCAGGTGATGGGTTGTGGGTGCTAGAAGATACAGTAGTGAACAAGACGGACTAGTTCTTTTCCTTGTTTATGGAGCTTACAATTTGTTAAGAACCTTGCCCTTTTTTATGACAGACAGACAAAAAGTGACTACTATATAAAAACAAAAGAATTAGAAATTGTGATGGGTGCTGTAATAGAGACAGTAGGGATAGATAGAAAGTAAAACTGGGGTTATGGGGAACCTTCCTGGGATAAAGTGATCAGGCATACATAACCTTTTTATGTGAGTTGATCATTGAACAGAGCCCTGAAGAATAAAAAAAACAGCTAACCAATGGAAGAGAAAGCATTCCTAGCTAGAGGAAATGACACGTACAAATCACTAGCATAGGAAAGAGATGAATGTGTTCAAGGAACTAAGGGAGAGCCATTTGGCTGGAGCTTAGTGAGCAAGTACTAGAGAACAACTCTGGAATGTTTTTGGAGAGGCAGGAATGGATCACATAGGTCCTTATAAGCCTGGATAAGGATTTTCGATTTTTTTCTAGATATATTGGGAAGCCACATGAAGAAAATGTGAAAATTCATAGTTTTAAGATGATATTGAGTGATGTGAAGAGAACAGAATGAAGAGGGGCAAAAAATAGAAGCAGGGAGACCAGTTTGGAGGCAGTTAGTGTATTTTAAGGCAAGAGTTGATGGTGGCCTGGAGTAGAGTAGAGGCAGTAGAAGTAGGTGGGTTAGAGATAGACTCAAGTCCAGACTTGTAGCTGGACTGCATACTGGGAGCAAAGGAAAGAAAGTTACAAAAGTAACTTCTAAATGGGGTGAATGATGGCCTTCTCTTGAGTGGAGGATTGTGGTCAGAGGGGCTGGCAGGGGATGATGGGAAACAGGCTTCAGAGAGAATTCATTTTGAATATATTAAATTTGAGATATCAAAACATCAAGTAGAGATGTCAAATAAGCAATTATATGTATAAATTTGTACCTCAGAGGAGATATCTAGGCTATAGGTTAAAATTTTGGAGCCCATGTCATTTAAAGCCATGTGTTCACACTAGGAGGAGAATATAGTAAGAGAAGAGGGTCTGCAAACTCCTGAGGAACATTAGTATTTAGAAGGTGAGTGGAGGAGGAATATAGGAGCTATCAGAGAAGACTGGAGGAGTGGCCAATGAGATAGGATTAAAATGGGAATCTTAGAAGAAGAGAGTAAAGTGTTTGTGGAAGGAGGCAATGCTTCTAAGGGAAAATATCAGTTATGACTCTGGTTGCAAATGACCATTACCTGAGGAGAAGAGGAATTTATGACAAGGGTGTGGGCAGCTCACAGGATCAAAGGAAATGCTGAAGGCCCTGGATTTGAAAAGGACAGAAATCTGAGTAGCCCTAGGGGGAGACTAATAATTGCAGTACTGGAATGAACAGGTTGCTATAGCAGTTTTCACCTTTTAGTTAGTTACTTCTAGAATTCATGTTCTAAGTTAAAGTATCTGATGAACAAATCAGTTGATTGCCCAGCAGTTGGTTAGGATAGGAACGAACACCTTACTCTGCAGTCCCACCAAGAATGTATCCAGTGAGGGAGGGGTAGATCCCCAAACAAAATGTGGATCCTGTCACCTAAACAGGGGGAATGAATGTGGAACAAAAATAATAGTTGTCCCTTGCAAAGGTTAAGTAAGATGAAGACAGCAAAGTATCAATTAAATTTGGCAGCATGAAGATCATTGGCTTTAAATTTATCTCTGAAGGATTGCAGAGAAATGGGGAGGTGACTGGAATAAAAATCAGGGCTGTAGGAATGGGGCACCCCAGAAGATCCTGGGAAGAGAAGAAGGAAAGCCCAGGATGAACGTTACAGTTTCTGAAATTCGTTCTGGCTTCCCAGTTCTGTGTTCCTGATATCTTTCATCAGTCCTCATTACCACTTTATCATTAAAATTTAATTAACTCTCATGCTGTATCTTATACTATATATGATATTAAAAAGTTACTTGATTTTTCTGCTTCTTTCTCTACCATTTTATACCAAAACTTAAACTACTCTTTTATAAATTTTAATTTTTGGTCTTTGTAATTCATTAGCATTAGTAGAATTTTGATTTTGTTTTTTAAGTATTACTGAGCATTGTTCCCTTCTGTATCTGTGGTCAGCCACAGGTAGAAGTAGAGGGAGCTGAGAAGCAGATTGGCAGATGGGGAGAGAGATTAGTCCTCTCGGTTGAACTTTTGTGCTTTATTTTAACCTTTGTGAGTAGTGACCAGTTGAGGGACCACAGTGTTTTGCAGTTTCTTCTCTTTTTTCTCATCCTCTCTCCCTCTTCCCCTTCTTTACCAAACCGAGTTAAGGTCAAGGCGTTTTCTGCCTCCCTCCGGAGGATAAGAACAGCACTGGTGTTCTGGGCTTTGTACTCTAGAGTGGAATCACATTGCTTTTTGGAGGCTGGCACAATGATGTTCTGTTTCTTTCACGATGCAGAGTATTAAAAGCCCCTGGTCCTCTTTCCATTTGGAATACATGCCCTTCTGTATGGCACTCAGGACGGAAGCAGGAGACCTGTATCAGCTCTATTCCCTGATTGCTTGCTTAGTTTACTTTGGTCTGGTTTTCCCTCCCAATATTTCTCCATGTAGCCTGCACTGGTTTTAGGCCATATCTACTCTGGGAAATGGTGTTACCACTAATCCCTGTCTAACAAATGAAAGTTCTTCACTGAGGTGTGGGACCAAAAACTGGTTAATTATAAAGACACTTTGTATCTCTTTGCTGATTGGTGCCTAGAGTGTAGTATATTCCTTTGCAGATGTTTAGAGAAGTTTGAGGATGGGCTTCAAGTAATCTCAGTTTCACCAAGACTTTCATCAGTGATAATTACTGGTTGTTGGATAATATATATTTATAGCAGGCTTGTATCTGTGGCTTTATATTTTTATGACTGACTGTGTTAAACGTATGTATCTTAGACACTTGAAAATAAAATGTTTTTCAGTCTCTGGAACATAACCTGTTAATAGCTTTGTGAGATCATTTTAGCAGATCTTATCATTTAAAACAAATTCAAAGTGCATGAGATTAGTGTACTTTAGTATTTTATTGTTTTATGAAAATATGCTATTTTTGTGTACCTTTGTGTGTATTTTAGGGCTTTCTAGGTGGCGCAGCGGTAAAGGATCTGCCTGCAATGCAGGAGACGTAGGTTCAATTAGAGGGTCAGGAAGAGCCCCTGGAGGAGGAAACAGCACCCCATTCCAGTATTCTTGCCTGGAAAATTCCATGAACAGAGGAGTCTCGTGGGCTACAGTTCATGGGGTCGCAAAGAGTTGGACATGACTGAGTGTCTAAGCATAGGATGTGTATTTCACTCTCTGGGTTATGATGGAGAATGTATCTTATTGTGGGCTGTGGTCAGAAAAGTTTGAAAACCACTGCTTTATAGGAAATTTGGACTCAGTAACAAAAAAGCAGATTTCTTAACCTTTTATAGTGTACTAAGGATTTGATAGATTTGCTTGTTTCTTAAGCACTTATGCAAAACTTTGCTTCTGAAGAATTTTATAATTGTTTCTGTTAACTAATACGTAAGTAAGCTTAGGGTATATCTGTTTCATTTTGATATTTCAGATGAGTTTCCTAGGGCCAAGATGATGAGTAGCTTGCCCAGTTCTCAGCCAGCAAAACAGAGGCAGAATTTATGTTCCTGCTTTAGACACCTTGGATTTTTTTAAAAACACCTCAACTTTTTTATTAAACTTAGCTTCTTAGTATTAATGCATAATTTGCTGGATGATTTTGAGTGTACTGTAGAAAAAGAATACAGTTTATCAACCTTCAGTTCCTAGGATTTGTTTATTTGGCTAAGAGCAGAGGGAAGGTTGTTCTCCGTATGGTCCTGATCATAGAGATTGCTGTTGTCCTTAATCTACTTTGCTGTTGTTAGAGGAGTTCTCTCATTACTTCTTCCCAGAACATTTCAGAGCTTCTTATGTTTTTTGCTTTGGTTTGTGCAAAGGTTTGTGTTGCCTGCATTCTTTTTAACTCTTAGGTTGACTATGGGATAATATATTCAATAATAGCAGTGGCAGAATCAGTGGGTTTCTAAAAATACAATATGTGCCAGACCAAGATTATTTTCTTTAAGCAGTATGTTTTGATGGCCATAGGGAACCATAGAGGCAGTCAAATTTAGTTGTTACCCAGGATAGAGGGCAAAAGGGTCTGAACAGTACTATTAGACCAATCCTTGGGTTTCTGAGATCAGTTTGTTTTGTTATAAACTCTATCCAGAGCCAAGAATCTTTATGATTTTTGGAAAATATGAATTGATGTGCCTGGCCTTTATTGCTGATAATTAAGTACCATTATCTCTTTTATTATTTATGGTACTAAATTAGGAATTTTTCTGTTTAAAAGGAAATAAGAATACACATTTTACCTATCAACCAGGTAAAGGTAGAAAATAAAAATGAACAAATGATTGTCCACATTAAAGGATGTTGAGTGATGCTTTAATCACAGGATACTACTTGTTATTGCATCTGTAATCTCTTATCTTAATTAATAGCATAAGAAATCCTGAGAAGGAATTTCCTCTGAGACCCATAATTATCTTGAGAATAGCTTCCCTTTGAGTAGAGCTATGCCTTCACTCTGCATGCGTGCTCAGTCACTTCTGTTGTGTCTGCCTGTTTGCGACCCTGTGGACTGTAGCCCACCGGGCTCTTCTGTCTTTGGGATTCCCCAGGCAAGAATGAATACTGGAGTGAGTTGCCTTTCCTCTAGTGTCAAGTAAATTGCATTGGAAGGAAAAACATTGGACACTCCCCCCACCTCACACTTGTAAAGTATTTTCATTGTAATTACTCTAAGTATACTCAAACAAAAAGCTCTGTAATCCTTATCCCTCCTATATTGACCCTGATGGCTCTTAACTATAAAATCAAAACAAATTTACAAATAATTCAGTAAAGCGATGGTAAGGGCAGTGGAATTTTTAAAAATAAATATGCTGAAGCAGGATTGTTTTCTTAAGCAGCCTGTGTTTTGATGGCCATGCATCAAGTAGGTAGGAACCAGGTATTTAGTTTAGGATACCAATGTTACGGCCATTGTTACAACAAAGTTATATTTTTATCTCTAAATTGTTGTTTAGTCTCTAAGCCATGTCCAACTTTTGTGATCCCATGAACTATATATAGCCCACCAGGCTCCTCTGTCCGTGGGGTTTCCCAGGCAAAAATACTGGAGTGGGTTGCCATTTCTTTCTCCAGGATATCCTCCCGACCCAGGGATTGAACCTGCATCTCCTGCATTGGCAGGTGAATTGTTTGCCTCTGAGCCACGAGGGAAGCTCTTACGAGGAAGTATATAGATGTTAACCACACTAAAAACTAAGAAAATCCAAATTAAATTAAAATTCATATTATGTAGTAGAGATGTTTTACTGAAATGAAATACTTAATATTGCGCATAATACCTGATTCTGGGAAAGATTGAAGATAGGAGAAGGGGACAACAGAGGATGAGATGGTTGGTTGGCATCACCGACTCGATGGACATGAGTTTCAGTAAGCCCAGGGAGTTGGTGATGGACAGGGAAGCCTGGCGTACTGCAGTCCATGGGGTTGCAAAGAATCGGACATGACTGAGCGACTGAACTGAACTGAATATTGAGCTGAATAGTGGAAAGATTTAGCTTTGGATTCACTAATATACATAATCTGTGTCTATATTTTAGCTTTAATAATAGCAATGTAGAGAATATTGTACAAGGTAGTATTTATAATGTAAAGGCATTGTGAAACAGTTTATGATAATCAGATCTCATATTCAACCAAAACTGGCCAGAAGTCCTTGAACGCCAATTTCAGTGACGTATTATTTGGTAACTTTGTAGAGTTAGAGTTGCCTTATTCAGAAGAAAATGACACAGAATGGAAGAAAGTTTATGCAAATCTTTTATCTGGTAAGAGACTTGTATCTGGAATATGTAAAAAATTCTTTCAATTCAATGATAAAAAGACAACTAAATTTAAAAATGGGCTGATGATCTGAATAAGCATTTCTCCAAAAATGATGTACAAATGGCTTATAAGTACATGAAAAGATGCTCAACATTATTAGCCATCAGGTTATGCAACTCAAAACTGCAATGAATTACCACTTCACACCTACTAGGATGGCTGTCTTAAAAAAGATGTAATTTTAAAAAGTGAGGATAGGGAGAAAGTGAACCCTCATGCACTACTGGTGGGATTGTAAAGTGGTGCAGCCACTTTGGAAGATAGCCTGGTAATTCCTCAAGAGGATAAAACACAGTTACTATATCATCTTATCAGTTCTATTCTTAAATGTATATCCCAAAGGGTAAAAACATGTTCACACAAAAATTTTCCATATGAATGTTTATAGAAACATTATTCATGATAGCCAAATTGGAAAACAACCCAGATGACCATCAGATGAAAAATGGATAAATAAAACGTATAATATATCCATGCAGTAGAATAATGTAAAAAGAAATTAAGTACTGATATATTTTGTAACACGGGTTAACATTGGAAACATGCTAAGTGAAAGCAACCAAGCACAAAAGGTTACATGTATGGTTCCATTTATATGAAATGTTCAGAATAGGCAAATCCATAGAGACAGACAATAGACTAGTGGTTGCCTAGGCTTGTCCTGAATATTCATTGGAAGGACTAATGCTGAAGCTGAAACTCAAATACCTTGGCCACCTGATGCGAAGAGCTGAGTCATTTGAAAAGACCCAGATGCTGGGAAAGATTGAGGGCAGGAGGAGAAGGGGATGATAAAGGATGAGATGGTTGATCACTGACTCAATGGACATGGGTTTCGGTGGACTCTGGGAGTTGGTGATGGACAGGGAGGCCTGGCGTGCTGCAGTCCATGGGGTCTCAAAAGAGTCAGACACAACTGAGCAACTGAAATGAACTGAACTGAAGCTTGTTCAGGGGAAGTTTTGGGAGGAAATGGGCAGGGATTTCTAATGGGTTTCTTTTTGGGGGTGATGAAATCATTGTAAAATTAATCATGGTTATGGTTATGCTTTATTGACTATGCCAAAGCCTTTGACTATGTGGATCACAACAAACTGTGGAAAATTCTGAAAGAGATGGGAATACCAGACCACCTGACCTGCCTCTGGAGAAACCTGTATGCAGGTCAGGAAGTAACAGTTAGAACTGGACATGGAACAACAGACTGGTTCCAAATAGGAAAAGGAGTACATCAAGACTGTATATTGTCACCCTGCTTATTTAACTTATATGCAGAGTACATCATGAGAAACGCTGGGCTGGAAGAAGCACAAACTGGAATCAAGATTGCCAGGAGAAATATTAATAACCTCAGATATGGAGACGACACCACCCTTATGGCAGAAAGTGAAGAACTAAAAAGCCTCTTGATGAAAGTGAAAGAGGAGAGTGAAAAAGTTGGCTTAAGGCTCAACATTCAGAAAACTAAGATCATGGCATCCTGTCCCATCACTTCATGGCAAATAGATGGAGAAACAGTGGAAACAGTGTCAGACTTTATCTTTTTGGGCTCCAAAATCACTGCAGATGGTGATTGCAGCCGTGAAATTAAAAGACGCTTACTCCTTGGAAGGAAAGTTACGACCAACCTAGATAGCATATTTAAAAGTAGAGACTTACTTTGTCAACAAAGGTCCGTCTAGTCAAGGCTCTGTTTTTTCCAGTAGTCATGTATGGATGTGAGAATTTGACTATAAAGAAAGCTGAGTGCTAAAGAATTGGTGCTTTTGAACTGTAGTGTTAAAGAAGACTCTTGAGAGTTCCTTGGACTGCAAGGAGGTCCAACCAGTCCATCCTAAAGGAGATCGGTCCTGGGTGTTCATTGGAGGGTCTGATGTTGAAGCTGAAAGTCCAATACTTTGCCCACCTGATTCGGAGAGCTGACTCATTGGAAAAGACCCTAATGTTGGAAAAGATTGAGGGCAGGAGGAGAAGGGGATGACGGAGGATGAGATGATTGAATGGCATCACCTACTTAATGGCCATGGGTTTGGGTGGACTCCGGGAGTTGATGATGGACAGGGAGGCCTGACTTGCTACAGTCCATGGGGTCGAAAAGAGTCAGACACGACTGAGCGACTGAACTGAGCTGATGGTAACATAACTGAATATACTAAAAAAATTAGTTGTACACTTGGAGTGTAATGTATGATATGTGAATTACATCCCAGTGAAGCTGTTATGTGAAAAAAACATTTGAATTGTTTTTGAAATCTGTTAAATGGGTAATTTGAATTGGGATTAGAAATAGCTAAATGTACATAGCAGGTTGCTGTGTTAAAGATGAGATCCACCCAGTATACTTGATACGGTACTGAGTGCTCTAATACAGATTCTTTTGAGATCATCTGCCTGTTGTATTACAACCTACTTGTCTTTCTTTTATTTATACAGCAAACATACAAACTACAAACTGGACATCAAATTGTATGGTAGAACTCAGTTGTTGTTCAGTCGCTCAGTTGTATCCAACTCTTTGCAACCCCATGGACTATAGCACGTCAGGCTTCCCTGTCCATCGCCACCTTTTGGGGTTTACTCAAACTCATGTCCTTTGAGTCAGTGATGCCATCCAGCCATCTCATCCTGTCGCCCTTTCTCCTTCTGCCTTCAGTCTTTTCCAGCATCAGGGTCTTTTCCAGTGAGCTGGCTTTTCACATCAGGTGGCCAAAGTATTGGAGCTTCAGCTTCATATTCAGAGTTGATTTCCTTTGGGATTGACTGGTTTGATCTTGCTGTTCAAGGTACTCTCAAGAGTCTTCTCCAGTACCACAGTTCAAAAGCATCAATTCTTTTGCACTCAGCCTATTTTATTTATTGTCCAGCTCTCACATTCATACATGACTACTGGGAAAACTCAGAGCTCAGTTATAATATGGATACTGATTTGTTCCAGAAAATGCATGGGTGTTAATTTTTTAAAAATTATTATTGAAATGAAAACACTAAAATGAAATGTCACAAATAACCATGAACCCTTGAGAAATGGTGATCTAGAAATGACTCTTAAACTACAAGAGAGGTGGCAGCTCCCTTCTCTATAAATTATTATAACAGATTTGTAAAATTGTCTAAAATCTAGTATATCTGATTTTTTCCCCTTGTTTGGTACACATATTCATATGCTTAATTTTTCAAAATTGTTCATTAATAAGGATATCAGAAATGGAGATAGTACCATTAGTTTCTAAGAAAACTAACAAATACAAAGGATAGTAAATAGTTGTCTAGTTTCTTAGAGAGATTTTACAACCCTGGAATCTTAAAATTGGAGGAACCCTAAGGATAACCTAAACAAACATTTGATAATTTCCTGGCTTCTTGCAATGAGCTGAAATTGGGAAAAAGGAATTTTTAAATCCTGAAGATTCAAGACCAGACTTAGAGGGATTTACTATTTTTGCCAAGTTGCTCTGGGTGGGATTGCTGGCTCTGCAGCTTAATAATTTGGACAAATAATTGTACTAAACCTTGGTTCCTTCTTCTGTGAAAAGAGGGATTGGTAAACTACATTGAGCAGTTACAGTGTTCAAGTGAGAAAACCATGTGAAAGGAAAAGTTGGATTTATGACAATTTTATGTGGTAAACTTAAAGCAAACCTTTTCATTTACATTTTATGTGTTTTTATTTTTTTTAATGACAAAAATGAGGATTTCTGGAAGCCAGCAATGGGGAGAGGATTGAACCAACAGGGCAATAAACATTTATTCACATACTTCTAAATGCCTTTTTTGTAGAGTAAGTCTTGTTTTGACTTTCCATTCTACCTTGGTATGTATTGAAAACTCCCATCCTTGATATATTTTATACTATATGCTTACTTTGTATATAATAGAGCTCCCAATTTTAGTAAAAATTGGACAAAATAAAGCAGACTTATTTGCCAAAATCCTGAAAGAAAAGTTAAGCTTTCAGAAAGTAAGAATTTAGAGGATGGGAGATAAGATGGCACACTAGAAGGACCTTGAATTTACCTCCTCTCATGAACACACCAAAATCACACCTAACTGTTGAACAATCATCAGTGAAAAAGACTGGAACCTACCAAAGAGATGTTTTATATCTAAAGACAAAGAAGCATCCACAAGATGATAGGAGAGGCACACTCTTGATATAATCACATCCCATACTCCCCAGATAGGCACCCCACAAACTGGAGAATAATTACATTGCAAAAGTTCTCTCACAGAAGTAAGAGTTCTGAGCTCCAAGTTAGGCTACCCACCCTGGGGATCTGGCATCTGAAGGGGAGCACCTGGAGCATTTGGGTCTTAATTTCTGGAGCTCCACAGGACTGGGGGAAACGAAGACTCCACTCTTGGAGGGTGCATATAAGGTCTCACATGCACCAGAACTTAGGGTGGAAGCAGTGACTTCTTAGGAACCTGGACCAGACCTACCTGTTGGTCTTGGAGGGTCCCTTTGGGAAGCGGGCAGTGACTGTGGCTGACCCTGAGGACATCAGCACTGTTGGCAGAGATATTGGCGCGTATTCATCTGTGTGAACTCTTGCTGGCAGCTGACAGCTTGCTTGGGTCATTACCACCAAGACCTGGCCCCACCCAACAACCTGTAGTTCTGGGATGCCTCATGCCAGGCAATAGGGCAGGAACACAGCCCCACAGTAACAGACAGGCTGCTTAAAGACTTCCTGATCCCACAGCCACCATGCCCCTTGACTCAGCCCTGCCTACCAGGTAGACACCAGAAGCAAGAAAACTACAGTCCCGCAGTCTGTGGAACTGAGTCTGCAAATACTTATCAGAAACTGCCCTGGGACCAGATTGGTGCTGGCCTTTGGGTGACAAGAGGACTGCTGGGACACAGAGGACATCGCCTGCAGAGGGCCACTTCTCCAAGGCTGAGAAACATAACTAACATACCACATACACAAAAATTCAAACAAATTTAGACAAAATGAGATGGCAAAAATTATGTTCAGACAAAGGAACAAGATAAAACCCCCAAACATCAACTAAGTGAAGTGGAGAAAGGAAGCAGTCTACCCAAGAAATTGTTTAGAATGATGACTGTTAAGATAATCCAAGACTTCAGGGAAAGAATGGATGGGCAGAGTGAGAAGTTACAAGAAGTTTTAAACAGAGTTAGAAAATATAAAGACCAGCCAGCCAGAGTTGTAGAATACAATAACTGAAATGAAAAATACGCTAGAAGGAATCTGTAGCAGAATAAATGAGGTGGGATGGATCAGGGAGCTGGAAGAAAGAGTGGTGGAAATCACTGCTGCAGAACAGAAAAGAAGAGGATAGTTTAAGAGACCTTTGGGACAACATCTGACACACTAACATTCCCATTATAGTGGTCCCAGGGGAGAAGAGACAAAGGGCCTGAGAAAATATCTGAAGAGATAATAGCTGAAAACTTCCTAACAGGGGAAAGGAAACAGTCACCGAAGTCCAGGAAGTGCAAAGAGTCCCATACAGGATTAACCCAAGGAGGAATATGCCAAGACACATAGTAATCAAAATGACAAAAAAAGATAAACAAAATATTAAAAGCAACAAGGGCTAAGCAACAAATAACATGCAAAGGAACTCCCACAATGTTATCAGCTGAATTTTCAGTAGAAACTCTGCTGACCAGAAGGCAGTGGCATGATACACGTTAAGTGAATAAAAGGAAGAAACTGCAAACAAGAATCCTCAGCAAGGTTCTTGTTCAGATTTGATGGAGAAATCAAACTTTATAGGCAAGTAAAAGCTAAAGTGATTCATCACCACCAAACCAGTTTACACCAAACGCTTAAGAAACTTCTCTAGGTGGAAAAGGGCCACAACTAGAAAAAAGAAAATTACGAAATACGAAAGCTTACTGGTAAAGGCAAACATCCAGTAATGGTAGGAAATCATCCACATACAAACTAGTAGGGAAGTTAAAAAAGTAATGAAATCATCTGTATCCACAATAAGCAGTTAAGGGACACACAAAACAATTAGATGTAAGATATGATATCAAAACCAGTAATCATGAGAGGAGGAGAGTAAAAACGCAGGATATCTAAAATGCATTTAAAATTAAGATATCAACAACTTAAAGCAATCGTGTGTGTGTGTGTGTGTGTGTGTAGAGAGAGAGAGAGAGACTACTATACCAAAGTGTTCAGGTGGTTCAGACTCTGCCTTCCAAAGCAGAGGATGCAGGTTTGATCACTGGTCCAAGAACTAAGATCCCACAAGCCATGACACAACCAAGCCACGTGCTACAACTAGAGAAGGCTGTGCACTGCAGCGAAGAGCTTGCACACTGCAGCAAAGAACCAGCACGGCCAAAAAGCAAAATGAAACGAAAACAAAACAAGAACAAACCTCATGGTAATCACACACCAAAAATCTATAATAGATAAATATACACAAAAAACAAAAAAGAAATCCAAACACAAAACTGAAGATAGTCATGAAGAAAGTAAGAATTTAAATTAAATGGGGGAAACAGCTTCACGAGGATCCCAAGAGTTCTGTTTTTTTTTTTGAAACACAGTTCAAATTTTGACCGTACATTATCTTTTATACAAAATTGAGAATTTAAGAAAAATGTTACACCAGCCTACCACCACCCACCCAGTACAGCAACTATCATGGCTGTGTGAATTTCCTTTTACTTTTTCCTGTGCATGTCATAACTGGTTTTAATGTCATTAACATTTTTTGTTAACAATTTTTTGTTGTTGCTTTCATAGGTATTTTTAAGTGACAATGTCATACCATAATCAGCCATTACTTAAATGAATATATATGTGTATTTATATGTTGCTTATAGTCATTTATTATCACAGATGATAAGGTGAAATTCTTTGGGCATATAGCTTTTTCCATACTTAAAACCTTTGCTTATTTTTTATTTATTTTAAAATTTATTTTATTGAAGTATAGTTGATTTACAGTGTTGTTTTTGCTATACAGCATAATGACTCATATGTGTATATATACATATACACATGTGTTCATATTTTTTCCATTGTGGTTTATTATAGGATATTGGATATAGTTCTGCGCTATACAGTAGGACCTTGTTGTTTATCCATTCTATATATAATCGTTTGCATCTGCTAATCCCATTCCATTTCTCCCCTACCTACTTCTCCCTTGGCAACCACAAGTCTGTTCTCTCTTTTCCTAGAATAGATTCTTAGTAGAAATTCTGTATCAAAGTATGACTTTTTATGGGTTTTGGGACATGTTGGGCTTGTTCTATTTTAAAACAAGTGTTTGGGGCTGAATTCTTTACTTGCTGTTGAGATTTGGGGGTATATAAAGAAGTGGCTTTGTTTTTTTTTAGCTATGTTTTCCTACTGCTCTGAAGTCTCTCTTTTTTCCTCTTTTAGGTGACATTGATTACCCACCCAGCACAGCGTCTTACAGGAAAAGCATAGCACTTCCTAGAGGAGTATGAGCACAACAGGGAGGTGTCATTGACTCTGAATTAAAATTTCAACCTGTCCCCTGAACAGCTACAGAATTTGGAAGCTGAATCAATGTTATCAGATGAGTTAGAATCCAAACCAGAGGTGAGCCCAGACAACTGGTTTCTTTTTCTTTTGGTGGGCTGTGTTAGAGAGTTTGTTCTTAGTTCAAGAGTCAGCAAACTTTTTCTGTAATGGGCCAGGTAGTAAATATTTTAAGTTTTGTAGGTCATATGGTTTTGGTGGTAAATACCAGTTTCTTCTATTACTAATTACTTTCTCAAAAATTTAAAACTTCAGTTCTTACCTTTGTAACTTTTTATATTTGTTAGTTTTGGGGCTTCCCTTGTGGTTCAACTGGTAAAGAATCTGCCTGCAATGTGGCAGACCTGGGTTTGATCCCTGGGTTGAGAAGATCCCTTGGAGAAGGGAAAGGCTACCCACTCCAGTATTCTGGTGTGGAGAATTCCATGGACTGTATAGTCCAAGGGGTCGCAAAGAGTTGGACACGGCTGGGAGACTTTTGCTTTCATATTTGTTATTTAAATAAGTATAAATTATTATACATTTAGATAACAAATTTTATTTTTATATGGCATATATATGTATACATATGTAAATCTTTACTACCACAAACGATGTTAATTAATTTTGTACATATTAATATAATTATATTGAGTATATAATTCTATATATAAATAAGTTTTCTTTTTAAACGTGAATAAGGGATTTAAACATAAGTTTTATTCATTTTTCTCATTCTAATTTTAGAACATTTGTGTTGTTTAGTGGAAAAATAGCTAAATTTGGAATTGTGTTACCTAAGTATGGAGACTGACACTACTCCTAACTAGTGCTGTGACCTTGGACTAGTGATTTAGTGTCTTCATCTTGATTTCTTACCTTTAAAATACTTGTTCAATTTTACTGAGTTCAGTGAGGATTAAAAGAACCAATACACAGAAAAGTGCTTTATAAGGTATATTATAATCGTACACATTGTTGCAGTTGAATTTATAATAGCCACCATTTATAACTATAATTATAGTTTTTATCATTTTTTTGTTTTGTGGAAGGTTATTACTTTCCATATCATTCAGTTTTTGTCTGGAATAGAACACTTGATAAAAATAACTTGTAATATTTTGTAGTTAATATGATTTTTCTATGAATAAAGTGGATAGTAGTGAGCAATCAAGACTTAATTATCAATACATAGTCTCCTTTTGGTAAATTCAGAAGTTTAGATATATTTCTGACAACCTGTATTATTTGTTGTCTCCACATCCCCCCTTTCCCCTCCAGCTCCTGGTACAGTTTGTTCAGAATACGTCCATCCCCCTGGGACAGGGGTTGGTAGAATCAGAAGCTAAAGACATAACTTGCTTGTCCCTGCTTCCAGTGACTGAAGCCTCAGAATGCAATCGGCTAATGTTACCAGGTAAAAATTAGTGTCATCAAAGATAAGATAAACAAGACTTAAAAGAACTTAGCCTCCTCTGTGGTACTGGTGGAACGGGATAACTGACTGGTAGAAACTGTAAAAATTAGAGGAGTCGTGGCGAAAGGCAACCATGGGAGTCATAAGAGTGTTGGTAGTTTATTTGTTTAATTTTTTGGCTGTGCACTGCAGCCTGTGGTATCTTAGTTCCCCAAGCAGGAATTGAACCTGGGTCCTCAGCATTGAGAGCGTGGTGTCCTAACCTCTGGACTGTCAGTTTCCTGCACTGATAGTTTAAGTCATAAGAACAGATATGAACACCCATAGAGTGATAGTGAGGATAAAGGAGGCCAAGGCAGAACTGCATGGAACTCAAGGTATCTATTCAAGGTACAGGGTGAGGCAGGAGAGCCTGTGAAGGAGGGAATAAAGACAGGCTAGAGCAATAGGAGGAATACTGGCATGAAGTATAGGCATGGAACCCAAGGGAATGGTCAAATTGACAAATGCTTCTAAGATGGCTTCTAATAAGCCATCCCAATGAGATAGGCTTCCCTCATACCTCAGTTGGTAAAGAATCTGCTAGTAGTGCAGAAGACCCGGGTTCAGTTCCTGGGTTGGGAATATCCCCTGGAGAAGGAAACGGCAACCCACTCCAATAGTCTTGCCTGGAGAATTCCATGGACAGAAGAGCCTGGCAGGCTACAGTCCGTGGGGTCACAAGAGTTGGAGAGGATTAGTGACTAAACCACCACTAATGCCATAGGATCAGTTAAGTCATTATTGCCCTAGGCAGGACATGTGCCTTGAAAAGGGAATGGAAAGCCAGGCTGTAGCAGGTTGAGGTATCACTGCAAGGATGAGTCTAGTTGAGGAAGTATACTTTCTAAAGGTTGTCTTGCTATGGGAAGGAAAAAGAGAAGGACGTAGAATAGATTAAAGAGTTAAAATTTTTTTAAGATTTGAAATATTAGAGGGTAGTTTTGTGTTAAGGGGAAAGAGCCCATTAGAGAAGCTGTGAACAAAAAGAGTGGGTAATTGGTAAGGAGGCTCCAAGAGAGGTAGGAGGAAGTAGCAGAATGCTCAGCATGGGTAGTGAGATTGGCTTTGTATGAGAAAAAGGAGATTCCCATCACTTGACTACCAGCAAGGAAAGTATTATTTTTGGATGCAGTGAATTGTTTTTTTTATGGATATTGAAATATTTAAAATTTAGAATATTAATGTTAATCAGAGGAGGGTCATCTGTTGTGATAGCTTATTTGTTATAAAATCTTTTGGTTACTATCCTCTGGTGGTGTTCTTTTCTCTTTGATTTTTTTATTTTTTCTCTCTGATTTTTGAAGTGACTTAAGGGCAGATCTGTTCAACCAGTGTTGATTTATGGTGTCTGTCTAAATCACACATCTTCTGTCTCTCAACTCCCATTTTTCTACTGGTATGTTGGTAATCTTTGCAAATCCTTGTGGATTTTCAATATGTGAAAATTTCCATGTTCTAATAAGTGTTGATCTTTACTAGGCTTTTTCCTGTAAATTTTCTCTCCTAATTTTAACTTCTTGGGTAAATATTTTTTAACAATAGTGAAAACAGAAACAAGAGCATCCATATTCTTTTCTACATTACCTTCTTTTAGTTTTAACTTTGCTTTAAAATATTTTAGACAGTCAGATATAGATAATAGTAAAGGAAAACCCAAGTACTCACGCCCAGCTCATGAAACATATTATTAGAAACACAAACATATCTGTACATACCTCGCTAACCTCATTCCCCTCCCTCCTAAATACGTGTGGATATGTAACCTACATATTTTTAGTTGGGATATGTGCTAGACACAGAAAAGTGCAAAACTATATGGATATACATTTTGAAGAGTTAATAAGGAAGGAGATACCCACCACCCAGTCAAGAAGGAGAACATTTCCAGCTTCCAGGCCTTCCATGGGTTTCTCCTTGATAAAGAAAACCTCTGTTCTTCCATATGTCACCACTGTCCTCAATTTTTTAACAATTAATTCTTTGTTTTCTAAGTTCTAGAGAAGGGAAAGGCTACCCGCTCCAGTATTCTGGCCTAGAGAATCCCATGGACTGTATAGTCTGTCAGGTCGCGAATAGTCGGACACGACTGAGCGACTTTCACTTCACTTCACTTTCTAAGTTTAATCCCCCAAGTCTCATTCCAGAAAATAAAGAATTCATTGCATCCAAAGATAATGCTTTCCTTGCCAATAGTCAAGTGGACTTTATATGAGTGAAATCATATAAATATGTCTTGTTGACCTTTCTTCTTTTACTGTATATTTGTGAGATTCATCCTTGTTTATAGGTGTGGTTTGTGTGGTTTCATTGCTGTATACTGTTCTATGAGTGTACCACAACTTCTTGATGCCACTGTTGATGAATATGTAGTTATTTTCCAGCATCATATTATGACAAACAATGCTACTATGAACTGTAGTTAAGAACAGGCTTTTTTTAATATGTGTGGTAAAATATATATAGAATAAAACTAACCATTTAACTGATTCATTGGCATTAAGTTCATTTACTTTGCTGTGCAACTTCATTAGGCTTTAGAACAGCAGTGCTGTGCCTAGACTTCTACTTTATTCCTGTAATCTATCGGTTATCTCCTTCAAAAAAGAGAAAAATGTAACCTGCATTCTATGAAGAGGAATGAAACCCCTGAACACATTGGATGCTTTAGCACAGTAGTGTAATTCCTCATTATGTTGCAATTAGAATCTTTGGAAATTCATCCCCTCCCCTAGAATAAAGCTGTAGAAGCAAGTCTTCTGAATTATTTCTTTACATTTGGCATAAACCCAGAACCCTAATGAAACATGTTGATGATTCTGTACAGTTTCAGGTGTGTCACAGGCTATGATTTTTCCCTTAATGACTCACTAGACCTCTCAAATACATGTTACAAAAATTAAAGAGCATTATCTTTTCCCAAGAAAAACAGTTTAAATCCTATTCTTGAGTTAATATTTACTTTGCCTCAAAAGGACAAAGGTCTATAATGTCCAAATGTGGATGGTTTGTTATTAGTTACTGCCAACCACCAGAGGAGTGTGCCCCTCACATTTTGATTGATGTCCTTTAGAGCTTTAGCTACCTTTCACACTCTGTTCTTTTCTGAGGCAGATTTTATATTCATAAAATGAAAATGCTATCTGCTCCTATAAGGGCGTTAGTTGCTAAGTGACGTTACAAGGGTGTTAGGTACAGTATATCAAAATAGTGACCTCCTCGGAGATAGCTACTGCATAAAGCTGTGGTATTTTCCCTTTATTAGATGATACTCCAAATCATGCGAACTCCTCCAAGGAGGTTCCTTCCTCAGCTGTGTTGAGAAGCCTTCAGGTGAATGTGGGTCCAGACGGAGAAGAGACGAGGGCTCAGACTGTACAGAAGTCTCCAGAGTTTTTGTCCACTCCAGAGTCCCCTAGCTTGTTGCAAGATCTACAGCCAAGTGATAGCACTTCTTTTATTCTTCTTAACCTAACAAGAGCAGGTATTCTTTTATTTTTTTCTGACCTCTACTCATGCTTAAGAAAAAAACTTGGAGGTTGGGCGGGGGGGTGGGGAGGAATAATTAACTTAGTCATACTTAAAATGGAAAGAAGCTATTATTTTATTATTTTGGAGAATTGGTATAGTTTGGTGATCGGTTGAACATATAGAGGAAAAAGGCAGACTCTTAAGATGACTTAACATTTTCTTGTTTGGGGGAGTTAGTTGGTACATTCAGCTAGATAGTGCACACAAGAACAGGACCAGGGGAGAACGATTTGTGCCTGCTGATGTTGAGTGTTCTCAGGAACGCTTGGGAGGAGAGGTAGGAACAGGAATCCAGAGTTCTAGAGAGGTATGGTGTGAAATAAGTAGTTTTTAGTGCTTACCCGCATTTGGGAGATATATGAAACAATGAGTATGAATTCTTTGGTTCAGGAGTAGTCTGGAGCATAAACAGAAATGAGGGCACATCTGAGACCCTGAAAAAAATTTTAAGGGGGTGATAGAAGAATGGGAAGGAGCCAGTAGAGAGGGGGATCAAGAAAACTGAATGAGAATGCTGTGGGGGAAGCCACATTTAGTATCTTTTCTTCTGTAAATCATACCAAATACTACAAATTGGGCCCGTGAGTTGAGGACTGGGAAGTGTATGTCTGGTGAACTTAGCAAGAGCAGTTGTTACTGAGGTAGGAGAGATGGAGCCTAGAGTTAAAAGAGTTGGGGAGTGGACAGCAGGTGGAAAAATAAATACACACGTTAGAAGTTAAGAAACTTCAAGAAACATGACTTTGAAGGAATAGGTGAGAAGGTGATATTTAGAGTCATACTTGAGATTTTCTATAAAAAAGAAAAATGTGGGAGAAGCTTGAGCTTAGACAGATTGACAGGCTGAAAGGGAAGCTGTAAGGTGGCCACTAAGGAGGAATGGGTTGAAGGTGGAGAGGAGATAGCTAAAAGATAGGATTGGATCCTAGAGGTGAGGGTTAGCTGAATTGCTTCGAAACACACTTTGTCTCTGAAACAGGAGGAGATAAGATAGACTCATCTGTCAGCTGGGAGTAGAGAGATGATAACCTAATCTTGCATGAGAACAGAAGCTTGAGGTGAGACGTGAAGGTCTGGAATAGCTGATTCAGGACATGGAGAGTTTCTGAGCCAGGGCCAGTCAAAGGGCTTACCTGATTACTTACTTGCATGTATCCTCTTCTTTCTTCCAGGTCTGGGCTCTTCAGCGGAACATTTGGTATTTGTACAAGATGAGGCAGAGGATTCAGGGAATGATTTCCTCTCCGGTGAGAGCACAGACAGTAGCATTCCCTGGTTCCTCCGGGTTCAGGAGTTGGCCCATGACAGTTTGATTGCTGCTACTCGGGCACAGCTGGCAAAGAACGCAAAAACCAGCAGCAATGGTGAGACCCCTGTGTTATTTTCCTTCCCGGTATTCTGTGCAGAGCTTTTGGTAAGACAATGGCTATCTTTTTTTTTTTTTTTTAATGTGTTAAAATAATTTAATTCTCCCTGTACATTTCTGTCCACATGAGCCAACAAAAGTCAAGAATGCATACTTTACAATATTTACCTGTTTTGGGACATTCAAGTCAATTTCAGATGGCAAAAGTAGAATTCAGTCACTAATGACATGTTTAAAAAATATATATTAAACAAAAAAATGTTTTTACAAGATAAAAAATAATTTTCCACAATGCAGTAAATTGCAGATCACTGAAATTTTAACTCTTTAGATGATTTCAGTTCAGTTTTTGGTTTCAAAATCTAGAGACAGCTGAAAGAAAAAAGCATTGGCAGAATTTCTATCTGTTTTTACATTTCTCTTTTTTGTTTCGACTATTTGTTACACTGTTCAAAGATGTTGAGGATGAAGGTGCTCTTGCATGACCAGTGGCCTTTAGATGATCAAAAAGTTTATTCCGGGATGGAAATTCACTGTGGCAGGTTGTACAGCTGATAAGCACATCACTCATTGTCTGTGGTTCAGCAGCTACTCTGACAGACTTTTTAGTATCTTTGGCTTTCTTTCCTTTGGGTTTAGAAACACTTTTAGCCTCAGTTTGGGGGTAATCGCACAGTTCCACAGTCTCTGTGACCCCAACATTTTCTGGGAGACTATCTTCTGATTCTTTGGCACTGTTTTGATTTAGGTTGGTATCTTCCCGGTCAACCTTTACTCCTTCTCCAGTTCCATTTTCATTGAAATTATCATCATAGTTCTGTGCTGGTTTCTGTTTCTTTTTCTTCTGTTTTTTAGAAAGCTTTTGTTTTGATGCATCCTCCATCTCTTCCTCGGAATTGGCATTCAGACTGTTTTCATCAGTTTGAGGTCCTGAAAAATTTGCTTCCTCCTCCTCCAACTGTTGTTTTAACAAGGCAACCATTTCCCGATGCTTCTTTGATTTTTCATGATTCCTCATAGCCTTTTCGGTCTTGAAAGACTTATCACACGCAGGGCAGTAAAGGCCATCATAAAGTTCTGCATCCTCGGCCTCGTCACTGTCTTTACCATCCTGTCCGTCTCTGAGCTCCTGGTCTTCGGTTTCGTCTTCACCTGATCCATCTCCAAACTGCTTTTCATACTGCGCCTCCATCTCCCTGAGCTCCTTCTCCAAGTCAGCTACCGCCATCCAGCTCTGCTCTCTGTACTGCTCTGCCAGCTTGGCCTGTTGTAGCTTCTGCTGCCGCCTCATCGCCTCAGCTTTCCTCGCCTTCTCTGCATTTTGTTCTTCCACGAGTTTTCGATGAGCCTGCACTCTTCTATCCCTTTTGCGGATGAAAGCGACCAGCTGACGGACAAGCTCATTCTTCTGTTTCCTCGCTTTGTCTCGAATCTTTTTGTTTTCTTTTTCCATGGCTCGTTTCTCCCAGCGGTTTGAGGCCTGCCGTGTATCATATTCTTCTTTCCAAGCAAAGTTCTTCTGAGTGCAGAAACTTTGCCAGTAAGCATAGAAAGGGTGGACTACCGTGTCATAGTCACTCTGGGAGTCTCCAAAAGTTGGGAAATCTTCCATGTCCTCTTCTAAAGCAGATTCTAGTTCTTCCTTTGCAATCATTTCAAAAACATTACGGTACACCATATAAAAGCCCTTTTCATCATCACCATAACCAGAGTAGCAGGTAACAGTGAAATAGTGAATCAAATCTAAGCTGTCATCTTGATACTCTCCATCAAGCCCACCTTTAAGCAAAGCCTCTCTATGATTATCATACCACGCTCTCTCCAGAGGGTCACTCAACACATCATACGCTGCTTGGATCAGTTTAAATTGTTAAGCTGCTTCTGCGGCATTATCCAGATTTTTATCCGGGTGCCATTTCAGGGCCAGCTTCCGATAGGCTTTCTTGAGCTCCTCCTCGCTGGTGTCTCGCCTCACCCCCAGCGCTTCGTAGTGACACTTCATCGCCCAACTGGGCAGAGGGCTCGGGCCGGGGCCCGGGGCGGGACCGGAGCCCGGGCTCTGGCCGAAGTGGCGGCGACGGCCCTGGTGGTCCTCTCCAGCGGCGGGAGCCCGGCGCCCGCACCTGGCCAGCCAGCGAGTGCGGCGGCGGCGGCGAGGGCGCGGGCAATGGCTATCTTTTGAGTTGCATATAATCCAGATTACTTTATTGGTGAGAGCAGAAGGCTAGAAATCTGTAAATTGCATATCTTATTTTCTATAAAATAACTCAGCCATGCCAGGTTCATGTGCAGAATCAGCTAACAATTGTCAGCTTTAAATAATATACTGAACCCTTGTTAAAAGAAAAAAATTTTCACAGATCTTGGTGTTATCTTCAGTTGATTTTGTACTGTTCTTTATACTTAGAGATCTTACACTATTATGAAATCAAATGGTTTTATCAATAGAAATGAAACTACAAAACAGATAAAAATGAAATTAATATTAAATCAGTGTGGCAGATGGCAGTGTTTCACTGAAACTAGATTGCTGCTCATGGCGGTTTAGCAATTATCAACTACCATAGTGCTGCTTTTGGGGGGCAGGCAGAGCAAGGAGGGTGGAACCAGTTCATCAGAAGACCTCTGAATATCCAAATAGAGTATAGTGTGGTTTTTCTTGAGTTCAGCGTGCCTGCACTATTTACTCTGGGCCACTTTTTCTCTAGTAATTTTCAGAGTGTGGTCGCTAGGTCATCTGCATCACCAGTAATTTAGAAATACACGTTATCAGGTCTCATCTTACTGAGTCAGAAACATTTTTAATTTTTAGTAACCCCTCATTATAGTTATGATGCGTGTTAAAGCTTGAGAACCATGGCTCTATTCAAGCCCCTTCTAAACTACTGCAAAATCTTGGCCATAATATTTTTTGTATTAGATCTGCCGCTGTATTTTCTCATTAATCTGTGACAATTAAGGTAATACAACAAATGATTGAGGTTAGGTACATACTGTCATTACCACAAACATAACGATCACTTTCATCTAAGTTGAAATAGAGAAATATTTTAGTTTTGTATGTGGTGCTGTATATTAGGAGTTTGCAACAGACCAAATAGCCACCTGTTTTATAAAGTTTTATTGGAACACAGGCGTGCCCATTAATTACAGACTGTCTATGACTGCTACTATGGCAAAGTTGAGTAGTTGTGACAGAGACTGTATGGCCTCAAAGCCCATAATATCTTCTGTTTGGCCCTTTACAGAAAAAAGTTTACTGATTCCTGCTCTATACAATATTACTTTGACTAAAAATTTTATCCCAAATGCAAAGGCCTTACCCACATAACTGTAGAGTTTTGGAAGAGTTTACAGTGTTCTTCAGTAGGTATAATATAAGGTGTATTGAATTTCTTTTGTCTTTCTTGCTCTTTTTGGGGGGTAGTGTGCAAAAACCAGGTCATAAGACAGTTCTGCAAACAGTGCTTTGTTTTAAAAAAAACAAAGTGGTTTAGAGAGCACTTCTTTGGGAAACTTTTTATGACTTAAATACAAGACAACTCTTTTCTGAAGAATTTTTTCCCCCTATTTTATGATTATATTGATACAACATTGAATGCACGAAGCCCTAACTGTCACTGGTTTAAATCTCTGGATTAGCATGAGTTTTACAGACCTTTTGTTAGAAATTAATTAGCTGGCGTTCTGGAGTTATTGGGGAATTTTCTTTATAGTATATGCACTTGTATGCTGTCTAGAATTTACCCATATTTTTATTGAACAAACAAAAAAACTATTGTACAGTATTAAAAAAGAACAAGTTAATTAATATTAACTAGCAAAAGTCATCTTAGGTTCTGCTCCAACCTGGGAGCAATTAGTTCTGCGATTACTATGTGGTGAAGTACAGCAAAGAGAATTAAGGCAGGAAGAAAATAAGATTAGTAGTTGAGACAGATACTGCCTTTGATCAACTGTCAGTTTCCAGAGTATGGTAGGTATAACATGTTATCCTTCTGTTGGGTTTTGACAGGAGAAATTTGGAAATATGAATCTTATTGCTAAGGTATTTGTAATGGAAAGGTAAACTCCTTATTTTTATAACAGAATTAAGTGGTTGTGAATCTTATTTCTCTAATGATGTCCAAAATCAATACGGACGGTGACTGCAGCCACAAAATTAAAAGATGCTTGCTCCTTGAAAGAAAAGTTATGACAAATCTAGACAGTGTATTAAAAAGCAGAGACATCACTTTCCCAACAGAAGTCCATATAGTCGAGGCTATGGTTTTTCCAGCAGTCATGCATGAACGTGAGAGTTGAATGATAAAGAAGACAGTGCTGAAGAACTGATGCTTTTGAACTGTGGTGCTGGAGAAGACTCTTGAGAGTCCCTTGGACAATAAAGAAGTCAAACCAGTCAATCCTAAAGAAAATCAACCCTGAATATTCATTGGAAGGACTGATGCTGAAGCTGAAGCTCCAGTACTTTGGCCACCTGATGGAAAGAGCCGACTCTTTCCATCAGGAAAAGACCCTGATGCTGGGAAAGATTGAGGGCAAGAGAAGGGGGCGACAGAGGATAAGATGGTTGAATGGCATCACTGACTCAATGGACATGAGTTTGAGCAAGCTCTGGGAGATAGTGAAGGACAGGGAAGCCTGACATGCTGTAGTTCATGGGGTCACAAAGAGTCAGGCACGACTTAGCAACTGAACAATGACAACAAGTGGTAATAAATGTTTTTCTCTATTGATGTCCAACTATGTATTGAAGAAAATGAAAGAAAGGATGCACCACCTGCTAATCTGGACTTTATTTAAAGATTTAGTTAAAATAATTTCATTTTAACTTTAAGGAAGTCACTGCAGTGTATGCTTCTCTCCTCACCTCCTTTTATTCTACTGAACAAAAAACTTGAGCAGATACTATCTCTCACTTTTTTTTTTTTAATTTTTGTTTGTTTGTTTATTTATTTGGCTGCGTTGGGTCTTAGTTGGGGCATGTGGGGTCTAGTTCCCTGACCAGGGATCAAACCTGGCTCCCCTGCATTGGGAGCTCAGAGTCTTAGCCACTGGACCACCAGGGAAGTCCCTATCTCTCACTTTTAAAAATGTGATTAGAAATTTTAAAATGTGCTGAGTTTTTGCATTCTTAAATATTTCATAACTGAGGAGGGGTGGTACAGGTAATGAGAAGGTAATTCTTATTCTCTAGAGTGACGAAAACAGCCAAAGTGACTTCAGAAGATAGAAATCTTAGACTGGTTGTCTACAAAAGAAATTACTACTGTAAGTCCATGCTTAAGCCAGACTGACTGCTCCTCCTCAAAATAACAAGCTCTGATTACCTAGAGCATCAGGAGATCTTCTGCAGGACTCCACTTCTGGTGTTGCCATACCTGCTTCCTCACCAATCTGTAATGCAAAATAGATTGAATGCAGCTTTTTTTTTTAAATTAAATCATTTTGGATATTTCTTACATTTGTCAAAGAGGCCTAGTCTTGTGGCATTTGATAGTTTTGTGGAGTAAGTAAAGGCTGGAGATGCAGAGCACAGTTACTTTCTTTTGAGTGAATATACAGAGGATCGCTGGGGATGGTGGAGATAGATATGTGATTAATGATCACTAGAAGTGGCTTTATTGTTTGAACCAAAGTATCTGAGCAGAATCTTTCTCTGGATTACAAATACATGATTTTGTTACAGGAGAAAATGTCCACCTTGGTTCTGGTGATGGGCAACCCAAAGATTCTGGGCCCCTTCCTCAAATGGAGAAGAAGCTCAAGTGTACAGTTGAAGGCTGTGACCGGACATTTGTGTGGCCAGCTCACTTTAAGTACCACCTCAAAACTCATCGGTGAGCAACCCAAAATTCCATACTTGGAGCCTAGGAATGTTGATGCTTCTGAAGGAACTTGACAGAAATCCCCCCGTTTGACAGATTAAAGGAAAAAGGGGCTCCAGCTCACTTGTAGTTAAGATGTCTTTTGTTCTTTAATAGAGACATTTGCATTGTCTCATTTACCTTGTTCTTGACAAATATTTAATAAGACATTTGGCACCTAAATGTCTTAGGCAGGAGTTCTCAAAATCTCATCATAAAACATAATTTCTTTGAGAACTTAATAGTATATAAGCTTAAACTCTACTCTGGACCTATGGAATCAGTATTTTCAAGATGTAGGGCATCTGTAGTTTTAACAAACTTAAAATGATTCTCATACATCCAGATTTGGGATTTACTGTCTGCTTTGAGAGTCAATAGGAGCTTTGACTTGTTCTCTCTAGCAAAGAGCATTTTCAGGCTTTGCTGCTTATGTGATTTTTTTCCCCCCAGAAACGACCGCTCCTTTATCTGCCCTGCAGCAGGTTGTGGGAAAAGCTTCTATGTACTACAGAGGCTGAAAGTGCACATGAGGACCCACAATGGGGAGAAGCCCTTTGTGTGTCCTGAGTCCAACTGTGGTAAGCAGTTCACTACAGCTGGAAACCTGAAGAACCACCTGCGCATCCACACAGGTGTGTGCCACCTCAGCACTCCTGCAGGCTGTCTGCTGCTTGGCTCAGCGCTTGCTGGCTATCCTTAGTAGATGAAGATTGGGGTTGTTGCTAGAACTCTGAAGATGAAATTTCTTTTTTTCAGATGCCTCAGGGCATTTTTCAGTTATTTCAGTAACATTTATCGTCACCTCTTCGTGAGAATGAACAGTTTGATTTCTGCCTCTAGTAGCCTTAAACAGAAAGGGGATATAAGGCCTTCTCTAATAACAATGATTTGATGAGATATGGACAAAAGTGAGTCTTTCCAGATATCCTTGAACATTACACAGTTTTAACTTTGGTCATTAACATTTATTGAGTTACACAAACCACACAGATCCTATTTTAGGCACTAACTAGGGTAAGGTGAGGGGAAATACAAAAGCTAAGATTAATCCCTGACTTTGAGTTAACTCTTCTGTTAGAGCCTCTCAGCCTGAGAAACAGAATGGAGAAGGGCCTTGTTTTGGGGGCAGACAGCATGTTAATATCAAAGGAGCAAAATAAAGATACCCTGACTTCTTAATCTGAAAGTTTAAATGTGACTTTCCAAACCCCTTGACCAAGCTGTGCTACCTTTTGCCAGAGCTTAGTCATTGAACCTAAACTACTACCATAGGATGTGTAACTATTCTTCCCACTTTCTTGTTATCTTCTCTTTCTCTTCCTTGTTTATTCTTGCCTTGCTAAAACGACAGCAGGTACAAATAAATGGCATTTAGAAAGTGAAAGCCAAGGTGAAGCCACATATGTTCTGGGGATTTCCTCTAGATTGACATTATCACTGGGATATGTTTTAGGAAAGAATAGCTCTGTTCTCAGCTCGTTCTTGAAAGGATAAACTATTCTTGCTCCAAGAAAGCAGTTTGAATAAAAGAACAAGAAAAATATCTAGCTGAATAGCTAAGGAAAGTAGAATTCACCATGCCTTATTAAATTCAATAACCTATTTATCCTTGTGCCTCTCATCTTTGTAGCATTTGATAAAACTGAACATCATTTATTCAGAGTGTGACCTGATTTTCTCTCTTCATTCTGACTCTTGCTAGCTCTCCCTTGTTAATCCAGTTGTGGATCAATTTCAGAATTTTGCATTTCTCCCATTTTACTTGATATGCTGTCTTTGCAATCTCAGGCTTCAATTTAATCGTTTCTTCCTGGATGCCTCATAGATCTGAATCTCAATAATTAGCATAGTAATAAAAATTAGCATTTATTGAGGCAATTTAATGTGTACCAAGCACATATTCATTGTCTTATTTAATTTTCAAGGTACCTTCATGCTTTAGATATTGTGTTTATTGATGGAGAGACAGAGGATAGAGAGTTAAGGAACTTGTCCAACATTATGCAGCTTGGAAGTGGTAGAGCTGGGATTTGAATTCTGGTATGACTCCAGAGCTCTTCCAAGTATTTTATTTTTAAGTGCTGACAGTTCATTTTATCTCAGATGTCAGAATTGACCTCAGTGCTTTTTTAGTGGTAACTGTAGTAATTAAAGCTGCCAATTTTAGTGGTTTACCATGAAGACTGCTGTGTACCAGGCACTATGCTTAATGTATTTAACTTGTATCATTTCACTGACTCAAGGTAATCTTTTGAGGTTGTATTATGTTAATTTTATTAAAAAAAACAAGAACTCATTCTCAGATTTTAAATATTTTCCCCATACTGATAAATGGTTGTGGCAAGACTGGGACTCAGGATTAACTGGCTCATGCTCTTTAATCATTCTTCAGCAATGTCTCTTGAATCTCCAGTCTTTCTTATCTCAGCAAAATCACCATCCTCTCAGTTTCTGAACAGGAAGCCCATCTCACCTAAGCCAGATAGACGAAGAGATTCGTGCCACAGATTCTGGTGAATCGTTTTTGAAATCGTCTTTTTCTAAAGTTCTTGAGTTCATCTTGTTAAACATTTAACCTTATTTATTAACTGGAATTTTCTGTTTTCCTGACATTCTATCATATATATGAGTATATTTTTTTATTCATTTGGCAACTTTTAGAGTACATGACATTCTGAGGTTAGTGTGAGTATACAGATATGCTTTCCAGAAAGTTACAGACCACTGGGAAATCATAAGCCTTGAACTGTGTGGTACAGTCTGAAAGAACAGTGCAGTTTAGAGCTGTGCTCATCCCTCCGTCAAGGCCCAGCTCCTGTCTTGTCACCATGCCAGCCTTACTTGCTGAGTTTCCGTGTTTCTCCTTTATTCTTTCACACTGTCACACTCCCGGATGTGTTTTCCTAAACTAAGCAGTTCTCTGCAACACCAGCTGGGTGTCTACAACTGAACAACTGAATTCTGACACTATCTGAAGATAGCATCAGATCCCACATGCTCAGCCTCACAAGACTGCCACTTACTTCAGATGTTGGTTTCAGCCTCAGTCTGACTTGGCTACCAGTTGGAGGTTCCCATGACAATCCCCTCCCCTACTTTGGATTTGATTATTTGCTAGAGCAGCTCACAGAAATCAGGGAAGCATGTGTTACCAATTTACTAAGTTATAAAGGATATGATAAAGGATACAGATGAGTAGCCAGATAAAGAAATGCATAGGGTGAAGTCCAGAAGAGTCCCAAGCAGAGGAGCTTCTGTCCCTGTAGAGTTGGGGTGTGCTACTGTCTTGGCACATAGACCTGTTCAGCAGCCCAGAGGCTCTCTGAACCCTGTACTTTTGGATTTTTATGGAGGTTTCATCACGTAGGCATGATTCATCATTAACCCATTTCCAGGCTGTCTCTCCTCTCTGAAAAATGGGGGTGGGGCTGAAATTCCCAAGCTTCTAATCTGGTGACTGGCCACCATCCAGGAGCCCACCAAGAGTCATCTCATTAGAACAAAATACGTTCCTATCACCTAGGAAATTCCAAGGGGTTAGGAACTCTGTGTCAGGAATCATGATCAAAGACCAAATATTAGAATAGCAGATTATCCTAGTGCAGTTATCATTAGACAATTACAAGGGGTTTGGGAGCTCTGTATTAGGAGCTGGGATCCAAGACTAAATGTTAGAACAAAAAATGCTCCTAGCACCCCTGTGTACAAGCGTTTTAAGAGTTTTTTTCAGGAAGCAGGGGCAAAGACCAATAAATATATACTTATTTCACATTTGTCATTTTCTGAACTTGCTCTGGGCACTCTCAGTTTCAAGGCTGTGTTCATACTAGTTCTTGTACCTGAAATTTCCTTTCATCCTTGTTACTTTTTAAGAGCAACTTAAATTCAGCTTTTTAAAAATATTTAACCACAATAGGGATTTCTTCCGTTTATAAATACATGTAAGCAGTTTTTTATAAAGGAATTTATATTAAAGTTATTTATGAATATGTTTATTTCTCAATAGGTTGTGACCCTTGGGAAATATGGACTGCATCTCTGATTTTTTTCATTTTTTTATTTTGAAATATTTATAGCTTCATGAAGAGTCATAGCAAAAGGACAAAGAATTCTATTTGTGCTTCACCCAGCTTCTGCCCAAAGTGACATGTACAGTATCAGAGCCAGAAAGTCAATAGGACTGTCAGTCTTCAGTTTTCACCATGCATCTTTCATTTTTAAAATAGCAATACTGTAGAAAATGAGAATTACAGAAAAGCACAAAGAAGAAAATAAACCATAATACCACTATCATGATATAACTACTGTCAATACATTGTAACAGATTTTTCTGTATGTCTCTGACTAGACAATTGTTTTTATAAGATGGGATTTTGTAATAGTTTCAAAAATATGTATTCTTAATCTTAAAACTGAATCTTAAAGAATTGATGTAAAAATTCTGAGAGCATATACACTGTTTTCTTGATTTTCTCAGAAGGGATGGGATCACGTAAGAAGGTGACTCAGTGCACCTGGGGCTCAGCCCATGAGGAGGGAGAAGGTGGTATTATGTTCAGAGGTAGCCACTCTAAAGAAAATGGGTGGCAGGGTGGAGCTATGTACCAGAAGATCACTGAGAGGTGATACCTCCTGGATTGTCCAGGTGAAATATATAGCGTGAATTCAATAAATAAGAGTAAATGATTGAAAACAGGAAAAGATTGGTGGGAAAAGAGAATAAAAGTCATTTCATCAAAAGACTGAGTCTTTATCTCAATTTCTGTCTCTAGGAGAGAAGCCTTTCCTTTGTGAAGCCCAAGGATGTGGCCGTTCCTTTGCTGAGTATTCTAGTCTTCGAAAACATTTGGTGGTTCACTCAGGTACCATTCATAGATTTCAGGGAAGATGGAGAGCCAAAAGGGTAACAGGTTAGGGTAGTAGTATAAAGAAATCTAAAGAGAAACAGATGCCTTGCTTTCCTCCCTTTTCTTGACAGAATCAGAAATCACGGCCCTTGATGCTTACATTCAAAGGGTCATATAATCAAGGGGAAAAGAACCTAATTATTATTTTCATCTGAGCTATTGAACTGCTTTCTGATTGAGACCTTTCTCTGAGGAAATCAATAAATTTACTTGGCAGTACGCTGGGTACTTCTACATTACATCGGATATGGTACATGGAGTTATTCAGAGACTTGCCAAGGCAGAAGTGAACTCAAAGTAGAGTGAGATTCTAGAATGGAATCAGAAACTTGTTCAAATGGCTAGCCATGGAAATCAAAGAGAATCCAGAATGAGAGGAATGGAGAGAAGGAACTAGAAGTTACTTGTCATGAAGACAACAAAGCAGTTCAATGGGAGCAAGGGAGTTGGAGAGGTATAATCAGTCAGGGATATGAATTTCAGAGCTGAGATCCTAGGGGTAGAGCAGGGTTTTAATATGACAAATTCTAAGCAGAGGTAGCAAACTAACAGTAGGTTAGATGTGGATTTCCGGGTGTGTTTGTTTGGCTTGTAGAGTGTTTTCATTTTATTGTTCTTTATTTTGTTATGTAAAATTTTGTCAAACTTACATAAAAATAGAGAAAAATACTTGTTTATGTAACAATAATGCCGTTACCATAATCTATGAAAATAACAATAACTCCTTGGTTTTATCTCAGACTCAGTCCATGTTCAGAGAAGGCGATGGCAACCCACTCCAGTACTCTTGCCTGGAAAATCCCATGGACGGAGGAGCCTGGTGGGCTGCAGTCCATGGGGTCGCTAAGAGTCGGACACGACTGAGCAACTTCACTTTCAGTTTTCACTTTCATGCATTGGAGAAGGACATGGCAACCCACTCCAGTGTTCCTGCCTGGAGAATCCCAGGGACAGGGGAGCCTGGTGGGCTGCCGTCTGCGGGCTCGCGCAGAGTTGAACACGACTGAAGGGACTTAGCAGCCGCAGCAGCAGTCCATGTTTAATTTTTTTCCAGTTGTCTCAAAAACGTCTTTTAAAGTGGATTTGTTTAAATCAGGACCCAAAAAAGGTCCAGTTGCTGCACTTGGCTAGTAAGTCCTGAATGTAGATCTATCTGCATTTCCTGGTTTTCATGTTCTAGACTTACTGCACAGCAGAGTCAGTCCTATAGCTCATCTCATGTTCTGGATGTGTTAGTTTACCTCATTTTGTGTCATTTAACTTGTTCCCCTATATTTCCTAAAAGAGTCAAAGGTTTTGGCAAAGATATATGACGTGTGGTTGTCTGTGTTTCATTGCATCACCTCAGGAGGCGCACAGAGCTTTGGTTGTCACAGTTGATACAGTTGGTTCAGGTAGTTAACACCTTGCAACTTTTGACTTAATGATTTCATCTTTGAATGATGCCTAAAGTCGTTACTTCATTGGGGTTATAAAATGTTAATTTTTCTAATTTTGTTACTAATATTTGTTAGCTGGAATCATTCTGTTTAATAGATCTCTGTTGACTAGGATTATTGGATAATTTGCACATGAAAGATAGGATAAATATGTAATTCTTTTAACTGAGTTTTCAGAATAAGAAGTTGGTGCTCTGATTACTTCTAATAGTGTTATTTTCACTGCTTTTTCTCTCTTGCTAGTCTTATTTTGAATTCATGTGTTTCTGTAGGTCCACTATATTTCAGTCCATTATAGTTATTTTTAAAAATTAATTAATTTGGCTCACTGCCTCTTAACATGCAGAGTCTTCGATCTTCGTTGCAGTACGTGGAATCTTTAGTTGTTGTATATGAACTCTTAGTTGTGGCATGTGGAATCGAGTTCCCCGACCAGGAACTGAACCAGACCCTCTGCATTGAGAGCTCCAAATCTTAGCCACTGGAGCACCTGGGAAGTCCCCATTATAGTTACTTTTTAACAGCTTTTGAACCTATAATATGTATACCTTAAAATTCACCTATTGTAAATATACACATCAGTGATTTTTTAGACAATGTATAGAATTATATGGTCATCCTCACAATCCAGTTATAGAACACTTGTATCACACCAAAATTCCTCTGTGCCCCTTTGCTGTCAGTTCCTCCTCCCACCCCACATCCAGGCAATCATTGACCAGCTTTCTGCTTCTATAGATTTTGTCTCTTCTGGAAATTTTCTGGTCATCTCACTTAGTTTTTGCTATCTACTACTTAGATGTAGGCCAAGAGTCTTTGACGCTGCCCAAAATGTGGTTGTCAGGATAGGTAAAATGGAGATTGAGAGTTTCAGACTTGAGGACATAGGGGATAGTTCAGATCACTGTGTACAGGAACCACCATTGTGAATGTTGAAGACTGAGAGTTGTGGCAGGAAATGAGATAAAGGTATATTATGAATCTAGGGTTGGAATCCTTGAGGATAGTGCATGTCCTTGAGGTTCATGGGAGACTATATCTGCAAGGAGTAGGAAATGTTCTTTGTCTCCTATGATCTTATACCAGAGAGGTTGTTTTGTGGAAGCAGCAGTCCAGTGGGTCTGGAGAGCCTCAGAGGCTGGGAGCAGTGAGTAAGCTAAGCCTGCCTGGTGGCTTCCAGCCTTCCCCTGGGGACTGACGGTTGAGAGCCTGGGGAATGCGAGAAGGAGCAGCCTCTTCGTGTTTAGTTTGACATCCTCTGGGCTTCTCCATCTAGGGCTTGAGTCCATTCTCTTGCTGTCAGAAATGCACCCTGTTGTCTTGGTCTGTTTCAGGAGAGAAGCCACATCAGTGTCAAGTCTGTGGGAAGACCTTCTCTCAGAGTGGGAGCAGGAATGTGCACATGAGAAAGCATCACTTGCAGATGGGAGCATCTGGGAGTCAGGAGCAGGAACCAGCTGGTAAGGAGGAGAGGTAGAGGGAGGGCTGTATTTTGGGGGTTCAAAGAGGCAAATAACTGGCCTGTCTAATATGGAAATTTTCTGCTTCTGTTTTGGGTAGAGAGACTGGTCTCATTTGGTGGACTAGTGGTTTCCAAATATAGCTGTACAGTAAAATTGTTTGCAGGTTTTTAAAACATACATTTTATATTGCTTGTCCACCCCTCCCATCCAGCAACGTCAAACAGCCTGATAAATGAGATTCTTTGGGAGTAAAGCCCCAGAGTCAACAGTTTTAAAAGTTCGTCTAGTGAATTTGGAGGTAACTGGTGCTGATGCACGAACCAGCACTTGTGTGTCACTGTGGTGAGGATTTCTGTATGACAGTAGTTTAAGCAGTTTTTATTTATCAGTCATGACTCCCTTTTTTTTTTTTACACTAACTTAAATTTGATAATACATTTTATTGTTATTCCTTTCCATGTCTTTCCTTAATCATTTTATTCTGAATACTCCTTTTTAGGAATGCACCCATCCTATTTTGTATGTTAATTATCCAGATGCTGATCACAAGTGAGGGTATTTATCCATGAGGCTCATTTCTTCCCTTCTAGGTTTATTTTTGCTTCCCAAAAGTAAGTGAAATAGGAGGTGACATCCAAGATACAGGGTAACTTGTAGTTCTGAAAGAAAAGGCCAGCTTCCCCTGAAGGAAAATGGGGACCAGGCACAGCCTTGAGTGCTGTATGTCTCTCACATCCTATTCTCTGTGCAGCTGAGCCACTAATGGGCAGTAGTTTGCTTGAAGAGGCTTCAGTAACCAGTAAAAACCTGGTGTCTATGAATTCTCAGCCCAGCCTTGGTGGAGAGTCCTTGAACCTACCAAATACCAATTCTATCCTAGGAGTTGATGATGGTAAGACTTTCAACTCGCCTTTTTTTGGGGAAACTGGCTGCAACTAGGGACTAAGGAACGGGGTTGTCTCCAAAATGGAGGTTTTAATTAATTTCATTTCTTGTGAGTAGAAATGGCATGATTGAGTACCATTTGTGTTGTCTCTGAAGTGGATAAGTGAATCTTTAAAAAAAATTTTTTTCATTTAAAAGATAATGTAACGAAAGAATAAAAAGTTTTAAGAAGAAAATTATCGATAATCCTAGCATCCTAGCCCAACTATGTCTATCTTTCCTATTGCAGTTATGGAAGAACTTAACTTTTAAAACATTTAAACAGAACATAACCAGGTTTTACAGAGGAGAATTAAAGCAATTTCTCCATACCTTCAAAAGCCATATCTTCTGGAGAAAAGAAAGGGCTCTGTAGGAAACAGTTGCTCCTCTCTGGTATAGAAAGTTCACCCAAGTTACACAGGCCAGGCCCTCTTCTCTGAAAAACTTAACAGGTGAGGTCAGCATGCATTTATTCAGTGCCTACTTGTGTACCTGGCACCATGGGAAAGATAAAAGTAGAAGACAGGGACCTTAAAATCTAGTTGAAAAGTCAAAACTTACATTTGGGAAAAAACACTGAGTGAGTAGAAGGTAGTGTTTTAAGCAAACATTAAGTTATGTGGTACCCTGGAAGAGCACTGTAAACTAGAAAGCCCCTCTTAGTTTATTGGAGAGCTAAGTGCTTTATGTGTGAGCTGTTTCCAGAAGATCTTCATGGTGATTCTGCTGATAAACATTTGATGAGTCAGATCCTGTGTTTTCCATACTCATACCCCAGTCAGTTTTGGGTATAAAGACCATGTTTGTGTAACTTAACATATGGAGCCTACAAGACCCAGAGTGTGCTTCCACAATAAGCCTCTTCTGGTTCATAAATGATTCTAGTGGTTAACTGAAGCATGAGGCATAGAAATGGCATGGGGCTCCTTAGCCAGCCTTAAGGAAGAGGGTCTCAAAGGAGGAAGAGACAATGAGTAGGAACCTTGGAGCCAGGTTTAAGTGCTTGACCAGCACTTATTGTGCTGTTTCCATTACTGGTGACTGCTTTGCAGGTTGGCTCTGGTTCCCTGATTTATATGCAGTTTAATCCGGTTAATAGTGCTGAAGCCCTATTACTCAAAATTTCCATATTGAGAAATGGCCAACTGTTACATCAAGATCTTTTACCTTTTCTTCCTATCCCCCTTTTGTAATACTTTCCAAATTCACTGATAATGATTATCAGGCAGGAATTAATTTGGAAGAAACAGGAATATAGGATTCAGTTTTTCGGGGAACAGTTTTGAGAGTTCTTAATGAGAGACTTGATAATGAAGGTAGGGAAATCTTTGGATTCACTTTGCACTGACACCTTTTCCTGCTGTTTCAGAGGTGCTTGCTGAAGGACCCCCACGTCCTCTGTCCTCAGTGCCTGATGGGGCACATCACCTGGTGGCCATGCAGCCAGGGAGGCAGTCGTATGAGGTTTCTGTCTTAACTGCTGTAAATCCACAGGAGGTAAGTCTGTCTCTTGCCCTTACTTTGTTTCTGTGGAGAGTAAGGTGGGGACTGACTGGGAATCTACTTCAGAGGATCTGAAAAACATTCTTGTTTCCCTTTCCTGGAGACTTTGACTAGAATATCTTCCTTTAAGCTAACCTGAGTGTTAGGGTCTCCTAAACTGAGGGATAGGTCATTCACATCTGGGGCTCTCAACTTTAGTTTCCTTGATACACATGTCCTAATTTATCATTCATTTTGACAGGGTTGTTTGTCTGGGAGATAACCAGGCTGAACCAACTGAGCATATGGGAATGTGTCCACTTGCTTGTTGAGTAAGAACTATTATCTCAATCAAAGAGGGCTTTCAGGTTGATTCTAAGCACCTCTTACTCTTTCTTTTTGGTTCTGACCCAGAAAACAGAATGAAAACCAGTCGGGCTTCTAGAATCTTCGGATTGTCCTTTCACTGGCCTTGTGTTATAGAGGTAGATAACTTCATCATGAGCTAATTTTATATGCACATGCTTTTCCCAAAGCCTGTATATCCTGGCTTTGGCATTAGAGTATCTTTTACTTTTCATTATAACCTTTAGACCACAGTCCACCATTACAGCATTCAAATGACCCTGCCTCCTATATTGAGTAGTCTCAATTTTTCTGTAATATTTCTGAGGATACCCAAGTTCACAAGGCTCTGAGCATGCTGTATTTGCCAGAACCCTTCCTTGTATTTATCATTGTGACTCATTGTCTCATTCTTGCTTATGTTACATTGAAAGCTTTTGTCCTTCTCCTGGTGACTGCTTTGAAATATGTCTCACGTGGAGCCTTCCTTTGTTTTTTCCCTGCTTCATATATCTGTCTAAAATTTTTTATTATGGAAGTTTTCAAAAAGTGTATATACTGAGGAAGAGATTAGTATAATGAATCCAGGTAGCTATCAACCCAGCTTGAGGAAGAGATTAGTGTGATGAATCCAGGTAGCTATCAACCCAGCTTCAACAATTAACTGTCTACTGTGCTTATCACTCCCCTCCTACTGTTTGTTGTTGATGTTTTTATTTATACTGGAGTATTTTAAATCAGATCACAGACATTTCATCTGTAAATATTTCAATATACATCTCTAACAGATAAATAGTTTTTCATAATTATATCTTTATCATACCAAATAAAATTAACAACAATTTATTGATATCTTCTGATACTTAGCCTTTGAAATTTTTTCTCAGAAATAATCTTTTTATGGTTGGTTGGTTTGAATTAGGATTCAAACAAAGCCTGTATATTGCATTTGGTTAATAATTCTTTTTTTATTTCTAATAGTCCACCCCTCTCTTTTTCAGTATAGCTATCTATTTAAGGAATTGGATTATTTGTCCTGTATAATTTCCCGCATTTTTATTTTAGCTGATTGACTCCCTTTGTTGCCTGATATATTTCTCTATCCATAGATATCCTGGAAACTAGGGGCTTGATTAGGTTCCTGTTTGTTTTCTGCTTGGCAAGAATATTTTGTTGGTGGTTGTCTTCCTACTAGGTTTCATCTGGAGACACATGATATTCTGTTGTTCTCTTACAGATCTCAAGATTGACCAGTGGGTTATGTAAAAGCTTTGGCAACCATTACTTATCATGCCCTAGATCTGTTTTTTCATTAGGGCTTACACAGTGATATCCTGATTTTCTTTTTTCCTTCTGCTTTTATTAACTGATTCTTCTATAAAAGAAATACTTTCATTAACTATTGAGTTGCTGTGAAATAGTTCAGGAAAATCATTTCCTTATCTTTGTACTTAGTACAAATTACCTGACATACCAATCCACAACACTCAGTGTTTTCTTTTTTTTAATGTTTGAAACTTTGGAGCTTTTCTCTCCCATACTACTAAATACCTTTTTAATTGAAGCACTCCTTATTATCCCAAATAAATGCCAAATGTATGAAGACTGATTCACTCAACAGATACTAGTATATGTATCTGTAAATATTTCAGTATATACTTCTAACAGATAAATAGTTTTTCATAATTGTATCTTTATCATACCTAATAAAATTAACAACAGTTTATTGATATCCTCTGATACTTAGCGCAAGGCACCCTGTTGAGTACTAGTTATACAGGAGTAAATACAATCTCTGCCTCAAAGAGGTTATAGTCAGAGTTAGGCCCTCTACCTTTTATATAGCTACTCCATGGCTATATAAATGGTGCTCCTGCAGTTGTGCTGTGTAGAGAGTTTAGAATGGGAAGGGCAACAGGTCAATAACCGGCAGATTTTATTCAGGGTAGTAGTGCTAGTCTCGGAGGAAGTCATGGAATAAATTTTAGAGCTTAAGTTGAGACCTGAGGGATGAATAGCAATCATCTTGATGGAGACGTGGGAGGGATTTGGAAGAAATTTAACAGGTGTAAAGGTAGCAGTAGGTACAAAGGCAAAAGGTGAGAGGGAGCATGCCCAGCTATGGAACCACAAAGGGTTGAGTGTAATGAACTTGGAATGGAGAGAAAGGTGTGGAATGGAAAAATGAGAGAAGGGAAGACAAGCTGGTTTTTCTCTTGGAGGGTCTTACAGGACATGATTTTATCCTGGGCACTGGGGAAACACAACATGTTTTTAAAAGGGGGTATGATATGGTCAATTTTGTGTGTGCATAAAGTCCAATAATAGTACATTTGTTCTCTTGAACATGGAATTGGCTTCAAAGTGTCCTTGTCGGGGTGATGCTCGCTGACGATTTGCCTGACTAGTGAGTGATTACACGAATAATAATTTGGCTTATAGAATATTATTATTATCAGGATATCTTACTGCCATAGTGGAAATGACAGCATCAAGTGGTCAAAGTGCTGTCCCAAGGTCAGTGTATAAGTGAGATCAATCTGTGCATGTCTCTTGCTTTGGAACTAGCTGTCCCTGACTCACCCTTGTAGTGTATTCCCCACCCCCAGTTGTAAACCTCTCACTGAGTATGAATTATTTTTCCTATTATTCACTGGTAACTATTCCAGATTTGTTTTTAATCTCTTACAGTTACTAAACCAAGGAGATTTAACTGAAAGACGGACATGAGCCATGGGTGCTGACTCCTGGAAGAGCAGCTTTGTCTGATCCCAGAGTGCATTCAGTGGGAACAGGATGCTTATGGCTCACAATTTGCCAGAACCAAAACAAAAAAGGACCCCACTTTGCCTCTGTTCATCTTTCCTGGCCTAGAAGATGAATGTAGGAGAGCTTCTCTTCAGTTACCATCTGATGCAGACAAGGAAGAAAACAGTGAATATGGGCTGGGTGACTGGACCTACCTCTCTTCCCACTGCACAGTTTTGGGATAGACTTCTCCCAAAAGTGAGTTTGATTACGTGTTGGCTGTGGTTTCTCAGTAAGACTGTTGAGGGGAGGATTTCCTTTGAAGAGTTTTCATCCCAGACCGAGCTGTCTTTTCACTTGGGTGAACTAAATCCTGCCATCAACCATAAAGCTTCACCAAGAAGTTCAGCTTTCAAGATGCCTTGTTGCTTTGGAGAAGGGTGTGATGTCAGTCCTTTTGTGACATTCTCCCTTCAGCAACCTGAGTAAGAGACTCTCCGCCACTGGGCTGCAAAAAAATAAATTACTTGAATCCCTGCTTGGCCCAAGCTGAGGTACTATCTTGTCCAAATCACCTCTACTTGGCCACTTTGCTTTCTTTGTTTATGGGACATAACAGTAGCATGTTAAGAGGGTTTTGTGTGTGTGTGTGTTTTTTTTAAGTTAAAAATCATGATTCAGAGCTTCAATTGTTTTTCCTTTAAATAAAACAGCTGGTCAGTTCTTTGGCTCCTTGTTTTAAACAAATTTGTTTTCTTAGAGCGTAGATTAAGAAAATAATTCAGCCTTTCCCTTTAAGATGGGGCACTGATTTACCCTTAGGAGTCCATGCAGGTAAAACTGAGCTCAGAAGTCTTGGGGCACATCACACGAGCATCTTCATCTCCAACTAACAAACCCAGATGGTAGTTATTAGAGTATCACTTGTCATCACCAAAATGACCATGTTTGAGTCTGGAAAAATGGCAGTAATAACAGATATTCTTGACTCTTTCCAGAAAGGTAGTTTTAAAAACATGATCAAAGTTCTCCTGTTAGAGCATGCACTCTTAATATCATCCTGTCTTTATAGTTACTGAGAGAGAATACCTAATTATTATTGCTGAGAAGAAAAGCATCCAAAGATCACCTACTAGTAGGACGTCATGGCTGTCAGAAGTTTCAAATTTATTAAGATGAACCTCATGCTGACACAGTACATACATGCACACAGTGGCACATTCAGAGCAGATACAGCAAAGAATTAACTGCTGTTGTAAACAGATAGTTCTTAGTTTGTTAATGACATGCATAATTACACTGAGTTCATACTTATATTTTTTAAGTGCCAGTTTTATACTCAAACTTACACTTATTTTTATACGAGAACAATGATCTTCAACCTAGGACATTTTGCCACCCAGGGGACTTTTCGCAACATCTGGAGACATCTTTGGTTGTCAAAACTGGGGAGAAGGATGCTGTTGGCATCTAGTGAGTACAGGCCAGGGGTGCTGCTAAACATTCTACAGTGTATAGCTCCCTCAACCAAGAGTGTCATCTGGCCCAAAATGTCAACTGTGTTGAGACTGAGAAACCCTGTATTTTGGGTTGCAAAGGTGTCATCCTCCTTTGGGCTAAATCTGATACACAAATGTGAATTGTTTTGCCCACACATTTCCTTTTTTTTTTTTTTTGGCTGGGCCATGCAGCTTGTGGGATCTTAATTCCCTAACCAAGGAATGAACCTATGCCTTGGCATTGAAAGCACAGTCCTAACTGCTGGACCACCAGGGGAGTCTCAGTAATTTTTACATTAGTTGCCAACATGCAAATTTCTGGTTTCTGTTGAAAATGTGGTTTATCTGGCAATTCTAGGCCTATAGTCCAGCAGGACAATATTCTCCCGTCTCTTGTCTATCTCAGGCTGTCTTAAAGCTAGCCCATATGACCCATTTGTTTCCTGACCAGGAAGGCGTACACCTTTTTTCTGTACATATGCTTAAGTGTGAGACGCAAAGAAAAACTTGTTAATCAGTTCTGATCTTTCCATCTTGAACTTTTCACTTTGATTTATCTTGGACCATTCTCTGTTACCTACTTTTCTTTCGCCCATTCTCCAGAAGTAACCATGACTCAAAATCCAAGTTTTGTCTGCCTTGACTCAACCTCAAGTTTGCTGCTTGATATTATTCAAAAACAGTATTGTAAGTATCTTTATTAAGCAAGTGTTCTGAGATTATCTGGTAATTCGTAAGACAGCTCCTCCGGTTCTTTCTTGGGATTTGAAAGCTGTTCCAGAGATTCTTCTAAATCCTGCTGTGGATTCCTGATGCCAAGTTTTGTAGTTTCATGAGTGCTGCAGAATAAAGCAAAGCATTATACAGTTTTAAATTTTAAAGGAACCATCATGTAAGGCTTAAGCATAGTTTCAACACTGTCATTATTCTGTATGGGATAGAAAGGAAAACTGAGACAGGAGTTAGGGGGAAAGGCTGCTAGGACGTACCAAACAAAATTTGAGAGTAATGGAAATACTGTTTTTTCCCTTTCACTTAGATGATATCAGTGGAGGAGGTGGTACTAATGAGTTACTTTTAAAAAATGCTAGATTTGAACAAGCCATGGTGATCATGCTGAAGGGAAAAGGCTTTGATCAAGATATTACAGCTTTTATTGTGGCTCTATAAAGGTTTCTACCTTCACTTGTCAAAGAGTGTAATTTAACATTTAATAGGAAGTAAAAATATACATGATTTTTATTCAAAAGTGAAAGCATTGGACTGGAATTGGAAAAATGATCTGTTTCAAATTGAAGGAATCTAGACCTAATATACAATGGTTATATTTTATTCACAACTTCACTGTGCACCAAATTTAACTGTGTTACTTGGAGAGCCCTGGTTTAGATGCTCTAAGTATAGGACTGTGACCCCAGAATATGAGTGCGTTTCTAAAGCTTCCTCCCAGCAACACTGCTAGAGATGCAGCTTGAGAGCTGCAGGGTGACCCCAATCGCCTGGGACAATCACCGACTTCCCACTGCTGCTTCCACTGTCGAGCCTGGCTGCCCCGACCCTTTTTCCCTCACAAAGTCTTCGTCCAGCCCAGCCTGCTTCAGGGTGTCTTGATAGCGCTGTTCTGCTTCCTTCCTGGCAAGGTCCTGTGGAATGGAAATGAATCTGCTGTAGCTGAATTACAAGATTAATTCAAAATTGCCTGCTTAATCTGTATGCTTATAATATTTCTTTCCCACCCCACCATTAAAGCTGTACACAGATTTGTATGAAAATTAGAGCCTTGTTTTCAAGCTTTAAAGTACATGGAAACTACTTGAAGATCAGATTAAAATGCAGATACTCATTTGGTAGTTCCCAGGTGGGGCCTGCAATTCTGTATTTCTAAGACTCTCAGGAGATGCCAGTTGCTGTTTTGGGAACCTCACCTTTGTCAGCCAAGGATTCAGATTTTTGGAAGACCAAGTGAGACAACAATGAAAAAGATGAACTAAAAACATTTAAGATTCAAAAGCAACCAAACCATCATCTAAGTGATATTTTTCCCAGAGTGGTGAAAGATCTTTTGAGATCTGAGAGGGAGCTTTTTAGGAAAAAGCTAACATAAAGAGCAAAAGTCATTATGAGAAATTTTTACTTAGAAATCTAAGTTGCTAAAACAAAGCTAGTGGAGGTGATGGAATTCCAGTTGAGCTATTTCAAATCCTAAAAGATGATGCTGTGAAAGTGCTGCACTCAATAGTCCAGCAAATTTGGAAAACTCAGCAATGGCCACAGGACTGGAAAAGGTCAGTTTTCATTCCTATCCCAAAGGCAATGCCAAAGAATGCTCAAACTACCACACAGTTGCACTCATCTCACATGCTAGTAAAGTAATACTCAAAATTCTCAAAGTCAAGCTTCAGCCATACATGAACCATGAATTTCTAGATGTTCAAGCTGGTTCTAGAAAAGGCAGAGGAACCAGAGATCAAATTGCCAACATCCACTGGATTATTGAAAAAGCAAGAGAGTTCCAGAAAAACATCTACTTCTGCTTTATTGACTATGCCAAAGCCTTTGACTGTGTGGATCACAATAAACTGTGGAAAATTCTGAAAGAGATGGTACCAGACGATCTGACCTGTCTCTTGAGAAACCTGTATGCAGGTCAGGAAGCAACAGTTAGAACTGGACATGGAACAACAGACGGGTTCCAAGTAGGAAAAGGAGTACATCAAGGCTGTATATTGTCACCCTGTTTATTTAACTTATATGCAGAGTACATCATGAGAAATGCTGGGCTGGAAGAAGCATAAGCTGGAATCAAGATTGCCAGGAGAAATATCAATAACCTCATATATGCAGGTGACACCACCTTTACGGCAGAAAGTGAAGAGGAACTAAAAAGCCTCTTGAGGAAAGTGAAAGAGGAGAGTGAAGAAGTTGGCTTAAAGCTCAACATTCAGCAAATTAACATCATGGCACCCGGTGTCATCACTTCATGGCAAATAGAGACATTACTTTGCCAACAAAGATCCATGTAGTCAAGGCTATGGTTTTTCCAGTAGTCATGTATGGATGTGAGGGTTGGATGGTGAAGAAAGCTGAGTGCCGAAGAATTGATGCTTCTGAACTGCGGTGTTGGAGAAGACTCTTGAGAGTCCCTTGGACTGCAAGGAGATCCAACAAGTCCATCTTAAAGGAGATCAGTCCTGGGTGTTCACTGGAAGGACTGATGTTGAAGCTAAAACTCTAATACTTTGGCCACCTCATGTGAAGGGTTGACTCATTGGAAAAGACCCTAATGCTGGGAAGGATTGGGGGCAGGAGGAGAAGGGGACGACAGAGGATGAGATGGCTGGATAGCATCACTGACTCAATGGACATGGGTTTGAGTAGACTCCGGGAGTTGGCAATGGACAGGGAGGCCTGGCGTGCTGCAGTTCATGGGGTCACAAGGAGTCAGACATGACTGAGCAACTGAATGAGCTGAAGTAAATCCAAGACAATCCCGTGTGTATGTGAGTGTGTGTGTGTGTAACATGTAGGGAGCTGCGGAGGACTGGACCCAGGAAATGCCTCAATAATGCACTAATAATGCCCAGCATTTGGAACCAGGTCATTAGGGAATGTCAACTTCTGTTTGAAACTCTGGAGAGGAGAGAGATCTACAGGGCCTGATCTACAGCTCAAAGCTGTCTGGGATGGTGGTCTTTCTAAGGCTGTTCACGTAGCCCCAGAGCTTCCTTAGGGAGATGTCAACTGAGTCCAACTTCTCTAAAAGTCTAGAGAACATCTTAAAGTGAATCTTGCAGTCAGAAAGCTACTTAACCTGGAAGAGGCCTTGTGGGGTGCCTGCGAGCATCCCAACCTCTGAGGACCTATAAATGTGCCACAGCTCTAGAGGCTGGGGATGCCCAGGGCACCAGCACTATAGGAGGAGAGATGACATTAGCAAGTTAGAGATAACCAGACTGTCAACTGTATGTCTAGGATCTAACCTCCACTCTGATTCAAACTGTGCACCAGACTATAGTGAAAACCCCAGGAAGTGAAATATCCCTTTACAGATGCCTTTGGAATCCAGTCTTGGATGAAATCAGTCCAAACAGTGTTCACCAATGTACTGCTTGCTTTGGGAAAGATAGTAGTAATAAAATAAGCCAAATTTAGAATCTTGTTGAGCCTAAGGGAAGCATTTAATACTCAGATTTTTTTTTATTGGTTTTGCCATACAATGACATGAAATCGCCATGGGTCTACATATGCTCCCTCTCCAGAACCCCCCTCCCTCCTCCCTCCCGACTCCCTCCCCCTGGGAAATCTCGGTGCAGCACCCCCGAGCATCAATCCTGGACTGGCGATTGATTTCACATATGATAATTAACATGTTTCATTGCCATTCTCCCATATCATCCCACCCCTGCCCTCATCCACAGAGTCCACGAGTCTGTTCTATACATCTGCGTTTCTTTTGCTGTCTCGCATGCTGGGTTCTCGCTACCATCTTTCTAAATTCCATATATATGTGTTAGTATACTGTATTGTTGTTTTTCCTTCTAGCTTACTTCACTCTGGATAATAGGCTCCAGTTCCGTCCACTTGAGTAGAACTGATTCAAATGAATTTTTTTTAAATGCTGAGTAATATTCCATTGTGTATATGTACCACAGCTTTCTTATCCATTCGTCAGTTGATGGGCATCTAGGTTGCTTCCATGTCCTGGCTATTGTAAACAGTGCGGCGATGAACATTGGGGTACACGTGGCTCTTTCAATTCTGGTTTCCTCGGTGTATATGCCCAGCAGTGGGATTGCCGGGTCATATGGCAGGTCTATTTGCAGCTTTTTAAGGAACCTCCACACTGTTTTCCATAGTGGCTGTACTAGTTTGCATTCCCACCAACAGTGTAAGAGGGGTCCCTTTTCTCCACATCCTCTCCAGCATTTATTGCTTGTAGATTTTTGGATTGCAGCCATTCTGACTGGTGTAAAGTGGTACCTCATTGTGGTTTTGATTTGCATTTCTCTGATAATGAGTGATGTTGAGCATCTTTTCATGTGTTTGTTAGCCATTTTTATGTCTTCTTTGGAGAAATGTCTGTTAAGTTCTTTGGCTCACTTTTTAATTGGATCATTTATTTTTCTAGAATGGAGCTGCAGGAGTTGTTTGTATATTTTTGAGATTAATTGTTTGTCCATTGCTTCATTGGCTATTATTTTCTCCCATTCTGAAGGCTGTCTTTTCACCTTGCTTATAGTTTCCTTTGTTGTGCAGAAGCTTTTAATTTTAATTAGGTCCCATTTGTTTATTCATGCTTTTATTTCCAATATTCTGGGAGGTGGGTCATAGAGGATCCCGCTTTGGTTTATGTCGGAGAGTGTTTTGCCTATGTTATCCTCTAGGAGTTTTATAGTTTCTGGTCTTATGCTTAGATCTTTGATCCATTTTGAGTTTATCTTTGTGTATGGTGTTAGAAAGTGTTCTAGTTTCATTCTTTTACAAGTGGTGGTCCAGTTTTCCCAGCACCACTTGTTAAAGAGGTTGTCTTTTCTCCATTGTATATTCTTGCCTCCTTTGTCAAAGATAAGGTGTCCATAGATGCGTGGATTTATCTCTGGGCTTTCTATTTTGTTCCATTGATCTATATTTCTGTCTTTGTGCCAGTACCATACTGTCTTGATGACTGTGGATTTGTAGTATAGCCTAAAGTCAGGTAGGTTGATTCCTCCAGTTCCATTCTTCTTTCTCAAGATTGCTTTGGCTATACGAGGTTTTTTGTATTTTCATACAAATTGTGAAATTATTTGTTCTAATTCTCTGAAAAAGACCTCTGGTAGCTTGATAGGAATTGCATTGAATCTATAGATTGCTTTGGGTAGTATACTCATTTTCACTATATTGATTCTTCCAATCCACGAACACGGCACATTTCTCCATCTATTTGTGTCCTCTTTGATTTCTTTCATCAGTGTTTTATAGTTTTCTATATACAAATCTTTTGTTTCTTTATGTAGAAATACTCCTAAGTATTTTATTCTTTTTGTTTCGATGGTGAATGGAATTGTTTCCTTAATTTCTCTTTCTGTTTTCTCATTGTTAGTGTATAGGAATGCCAGGGATTTCTGTGTGTTGATTTTGTATCCTGAAACTTTACTATATTCACTGATTAGCTCTAGTAATTTTCTGATAGAGTCTTTTAGGGTTTTCTATGTAGAGGATCATGTCATCTGCAAACAGAGAGAGTTTTACTTCTTTTCCAATCTGGATTCCTTTAATTTCTTTATCTGCTCTGATTGCTGTGGCCAAGACTTCCAAAACTATGTTGAAAAGTAGTGGTGAGAGTGGGCACCCTTGTCTTGTTCCTGACTTCAGGGGAAATGCTTTCAGTTTTTCACCATTGAGGATAATGTTTGCTGTGGGTTTGTCATATATAGCTTTTATTATGTCGAGGTATGTTCCTTCTATTCCTGCTTTTTGGAGGGTTTTTATCATAAATGGATGTTGAATTTTGTCAAAGGCTTTCTCTGCATCTGTTGAGATAATCATGTGGTTTTTATTTTTCAATTTGTTAATGTGGTGTATTACATTGATTGATTTGCGAATATTGAAGAATCCTTGCATCCCTGGGATAAAGCCTACTTGATCATGATGTATGATCTTTTTAATGTGTTGCTGGATTCTATTTGCTAGAATTTTGTTAAGGATTTTTGCATCTATGTTCATCAGTGATATTGGCCTGTAGTTTTCCTTTTTTGTGGCATCTTTGTCAGGTTTTGGAATTAGAGTGATGGTGGCCTCGTAGAATGAGTTTGGAAGTTTACCTTCCTCTGCAATTTTCTGGAAGAGTTTGAGTAGAACAGCTGTTAGCTCTTCTCTAAATTTTTGGTAGAATTCAGCTGTGAAGCCATCTGGTCCTGGGCTTTTGTTTTTTGGAAGATTTCTGATTACGGTTTCAATTTCCATGCTTGTGATGGGTCTATTAAGATTATCTATCTCTTCCTGGTTTAGTCTTGGAAAGTTGTACTTTTCTAGGAATTTGTCCATTTCATCCAGGTTGTCCAGTTTATTTGCATATAGTTGCTGATAATAGACTCTTATGATCCTTTGTATTTCTGTGTTTTCTGTTGCGATCTCTCCGTTTTCATTTCTAATTCTGTTGATTTGGTTCTTCTCCCTTTTTTTCTTGATGAGTCTGGCTAATGGTTTGTCAATTTTATTTATCTTCTCAAAGAACCAGGTTTTGGCTTTGTTAATTTTTGCTGTGGTCTCTTTTGTTTCCTTTGCATTTATTTCTGCCCTGATCTTTAAGATTTCTTTCCTTCTACTAGACCTGGGCTTCTGCATCTCTTCCTTTTCTAGTTGCTTTAGATGTAAAGTAAGGTTATTTATTTGACTTTTTTCTTGTTTCCTGAGGTGAGCTTGTATTGCTATGAACTTTCCTCTTAGCACTGCTTTTACTGTGTCCCATAGGTTTTGGGTTGTTGTTTTCATTTTCATTCATTTCTATGCATAATTGGATTTCTTTTTTGATTTCTTCTGTGATTTGTTGTCAGCAGTGTGTTGTTGAGCCTCCCTAGGTTGGAAGTTTTGAATGGTTTTTTCCTGTAATTGATATCCAATCTCACTGCATTGTGGTCAGAAAAGATGCTTGGAATAATTTCAATATTTTTGAATTTACCAAGGCTAGATTTATGGCCCAGGATGTGATCTATCCTGGAGAATGTCCCGTGTGCGCTTGTTTTGGGGTGGAATGACCTATAGATATCAATTAGGTCTAGTTGGTCTATTGTATCATTTAAAGTTTGAGTTTCCTTGTTACTTTTCTGTTTAGTTGATCTATCCATTGGTGTGAGTGGTGTATTAAAGTCTCCCACTATTATTGTGTTGTTGTTAATTTCCCCTTTCATACTTGTTAGCATTTGCCTTACATATTGTGGTGCTCCTATGTTGGGTGCATAAATATTTATAATTGTTATTTCTTCTTCTTGGATTGATCCTTTGATCATTATGTAATGTCCATCTTTATCTCTTTTCACAGCCTTTATTTTAAAGTCTTCTTTATCTGATATGTGTATTGCCACTCCTGCTTTCTTTTGGTCTTTATTTGCATGGAATATCTTTTTCCAGCCTTTAACTTTCAGTCTATATGTGTCCCTAGGTTTGAGATGGGTCTCTTGTAGACAACATATATAGGTGTATACCGTTTACATTTAAGGTAATTATTGATAAGTATGATCCCGTTGCCATTTACTTTATTGTTTTGGGTTCGAGATTATATACCCCATCCCTGTTTCCTATCTAGGAAAGATCCTTTTGCATTCGCTGGAGTGCTGATTTGGTGTTGCTGAATTCTCTCAGCTTTTGCTTGTCTGTAAAGTTTTTGATTTCTCCTTCAAATTTGAATGAGATCCTTGCTGGGTACAGTAATCAGGGTTGTAGATTATCTTATTTCATGATTTTAAGTATGTTCTGCCATTCCCTTCTGGCCTGAAGCGTTTCTATTGAGAGATCAGCTGTTATCCTTATGGGATTCCCCTTGTGAGTTATTTGTTGTTTTTCCCTTGCTGCTTTTAATATTTGCTCTTTGAGTTTGATATTTGTTAATTTGATTAATGTGTGTCTTGGGGTGTTCCGCTTGGGGTTCATCCTATTTGGGACTCTCTGGGTTTCTTGGACTTGAGTGGTTATTTGCTTTCCCAATTTAGGGAAGTTTTCAACAATTATCTCCTCAAGAATTTTCTGATGGTCTTTCTTTTTGTCTTCTTCTGGGACTCCTATGATTCGAATATTGGTGCATTTAACAGTGTCCCAGAGGTCTCTGAGATTGTCCTCATTTAATTCTTTTTTCATTTTTCCTTTCTGTTTCATTTATTTCTGCCATTCTGTCTTCTACCTCACTTATCCTGTCTTCTATCTCTGTTATTCTACTGTTAGTTCCCTCCAGGGTGTTTTTTTATCTCATTTATTGCATTATTCATTGTATTTTGACTCTTTTTCATTTCTTCTAAGTCCTTGTTAAAGCTTACCTGCATCTTCTCAATCCTTGCCTGCAGGTTATTGAACTGCAACTCCAATTTATTTTCCAGATTTTGGATCATTTTCACTATCATTATTCGGAATTCTTTATCAGGTAGACATCCTATCTCTTTGTCTTTTGTTTGGTCTGGAGGACATTTATCCTGTTCCTTTACCTGCTGGGTATTTCTCTGCCTTTTCATCTTGTTTATCTTGCTGTGTTGTCCCTTTATTGTGGGGGTTCCTCACTATGGGTGGGGTTGGATGTGTGGTTTGTTAAAGTTTCCTGGTTGGGAAAGCTTGTGTGGTGTTCTGGTGGGTGGATCTGGGTTTCCTCGCTCTTAAGGAGCAATGAAGTGTCCAGTAAAGAGTTTTGAGATGTCGGTGGGCTTGGTGTGACCTTGGGCAACCTGTGTATTGAAGCTCCAGGCTGTGTTCCTGGAGAACTTGCTTGGTATATCTTACTCTGGAGCTTGTTAGCCCTTGAGGGGTGCTTGGTTTCAGTTCAGATATGGAGGAGTTTGATGAGCTCCTATCGATTAATTAATTCCTGGATCCAGGAGTTCTCTGGAATTCTCAGGATCTGGGCTTAATCTCCTGTCTTCCAGTAGCCTCAGGACTCCTTCATCTATGCAGTAATGATGGTAGAACGTCTAGTTTAATGATGAGAAGTTTCTCCACAGTGAGGGCACCCAGACAGGTACACAGGGTTACATGGCATGGGCCAGAAGGAGAATAGAAGAATCAGATGGTGAGAGAGTGAAGTGGCCAGTGATTACTTCCCTGTGTGCTCTCCACAGCCTCGATCCCTCAGAAATGTTCACAGAGTTATACCGAGAGGAAAAGAGGGAGTAAGGAGACAGAAGTGACCAGAGAGAGAAAAGAGGGAGTCCGATGGACAGAGACAGATCCAGCCAGTGGTCAGTTATGTCGGTGTTCTTCACCACTTGTAACACTCAAACAGATTCCCAGAGTTGGGTAGAGAAGATAAAGGGGAGGGGAATGAAAGAGGAAACTTGGTGGGAAAGAGAGAAAAAAAAGGAGAATCAAGAATGGGGAGAGAGCAGTCAAGCCAGTGATCTCACTCCCAAGTAACAATGTGTATTGAAGCTTGGATTCTTAAAGATACAAAGTTGATACCAAATACTAATAAGCAAAGATTAAAAATCTAGAGTAAAGATTGGATTCTCAAAAGTACTTTTACAAAAAAAAGAAAGAAAAATAACGAATAAAATAAGAATACGACAACAACAAAAAATTCAATTAAAACTAAAAAAGGGAAAAAGAGGAGATATAAAAGGGAAGAAATAAAATGGAAAATAAAATAAGGGAGAGAGAGGTGATTGAAAAAAAGAAAAATAAAAATAAAGAAAAAAAATAATGGGATTATAGGGGACTAAAAAATTCTAAAAATAAAAATAAAAAATAAAAAATATTGTATACAAAAAGTTTTAAAACAATTTAAAAGATGATCCAGGTAAAATTATATTTAGGGCTTTCTCTGGTACTGTTGCGTACATTGAGGGGTCAGTTCATTTTCGGATAGTTCCTTGGTCCAGCTTGTACTTCTCACGGCCTATAGACTCCTTTCTATGCAGTCTGTGCGAACTGTGGGGAATTAATCTGTTGCTCCTGTCAGCTCCAAAGCGGTTCCCTCTGCTTGTTTTAGCGTCTTCTGTTTGCTGGTCTCTTCAGTGTCTATTCAGCGCTCTGGGGTTTGCCCCGCTCCCTGCGAGTGCGCTTTCCCCGCCCCCCTCTGCTCAGGCTCTCGGTGGTTGGGGGCTGCGACTTCTCCCCTCCCCCAGCCCAGCCGATTGATTTTCTCAGCGTGCAGCTGGGCGTGCCTTCTCAGATGTGTGGAGCGCTGATCTCTGGCGGCAACTATCCAGAATCCCCAGAGGTCTTGGCTAGTACCCAGTTCTGCCCGTGGTCTGGGAGCAGAAGCCTCGCCGGGGCCACTCTCCGGCGGGGACTGGGCTGGTCTGCAGCCCGCAGCCGCCCAACTCCGCCGACTGTCTCGCGCAGCGGACCGAGTCCTCGCTGCCCTTTGTTCTGTGCGCGAGCCTGGCAGGAGCTCTTCCTTGGAAAAGCTACCCAGCGGTCTATCTCTGGTTAGCACCCTTGGTTAGGTGCCCCAGCGTTCAGTCCCAGTCCTCTCCCTAAGCGCGCAGCCCGCCCCTCCCTGAGCAGCCCGTGCGGGCTAGTGGGGGATGGGGCGCCCGGCCGCCGCTCCACTGGGAGTTACAGTTAGAGACGCAATCTGGGGGGCTTAATTATTTATCTATTTTTACTCCTGTTTATGTTGCCCTCCTAGATCTGCTGGAGAGAATGTTTCCTGGTGTTCGGAAACCCCTCTCTTTTTTGGGACTCCCTTCTCAGGAGGGATCTCGGTCCCTAACTCTTTGCCTCTCCTTTTACTTTGTTTTTTTTTTTTTTGTCCTACCTTCTTTCGTAGGCAACGGGCTGCCTTTCCAGATGCCTGATGTCCTCTGCCAGCATTCGGATGTTGTTTTATGGAGTTTGCTCGGTTTTTAAATGTTCTTTTGGTGTATTTATTGGGGAGAGAATGGACTCCCCGTCCTATTCCTCCGCCATCTTAGTTCCCCCCCTCTAATACTCAGATATTAAACTGTTTCATAATTTCTAAGAGCCATCGCATCCAAGACAGAAAATGAATGATACTTTAGACTTACCTTGGTAACTTGTTCAAAGAGATACGGCCGCCTTTGTATTCTTTTCTTCATTTCCTCCAATTCTTTCTTATATTCTTTTGCTCTTTTACGGTCATTATTCCTGAAATTAACAAGACCTTTAGAGTGAATTCCAGGCTTTTCCAATCTGGAACACCTTTAATTCCAGTTAAGTGGAATAACTCCCATAGACACTGGAAAATCTAATAACCCCATTTTCAAGGCAGGTGGCTCCCAAGATAGTTATCCTTTTGATACATGGAGGACACTGACCGATTCTCTTTCAGCTTTGCTTTGAACACCTCCTCCAGGCTTTTATGGGGATCCATGGCTTTTGCACGCAAGGTGACAGATTTAGATATCGCCTGACACTTCTTTTTGTGCATCTCCAACCACTGAGTACTTTCATCTGCTTTGTCCTTTTTCTCAAGTGAACATCTAAAGGGAAGAGGCAAGAAAGAAACACATATGACCAACCTGGGTATACTTTAAAGCAATCTTAGTAACCTCTCTGGAAAGTCTGTTGGTTTTTCCTATGAACAGGTGAGTAATTTACCACACTGGGATTTCAGAAAGAATAAGATTCTGAGGTTAAATGCACTGGTAGATGAAGCCTTTCCAGCACCATGGACAGTGAGTTTCTACCCTAGGAGAAGTTCGTTAATTGAACTGGAAAACATGAAATAAAATACTCTTACACTCAGGCTTCCTGCTATCTGGAAACAGTAATACTAATAACCACCATTTGCTGAGCTACCTACACTGACCCAAGTACAGACAGGCATCAATAAGTACTTCATAGCCATTAGCTTTTGTAATCCTAACTGCTGCCATCTGAGGTAAGGACAATAAATCTTGTTTATAGGCAACAAGACTGGGCCTCAAGGAGGGTAAGCTACCTGCTCAAAGCTACCCAGCATGCAAGTGAAAGCCAAGGTTAGAACCAGAATGCCCTTGACAATTGTGCTGTAAATGGTAGACTGGAAGATGCCTGTGTTCATGGTCTTTTGGGAATACATATCTGCGTTTCCACAGAGACCTGGAAATGGGTTTCCCTCAATGCACAGGCAGTTTGAGGTCAACTTGCAGCATTTAGTTTGTGTAAACATCATTCTACAAGGTACTACGGAGAATTCTACCAAAAAATCAAGACTCTTGCAGTTGGATGTTTCTATTCAAATGGATATACTAAGAAGGAGGGTAGGAGAGTTTAATCTGCTAATATGTCAAACTCCCTATTGCCAGGACACAGATGTGGACATCCTCTGCAGGTGGGCCACCTTCTGATTCATGAGACCTATCGTAGTGAGATCTCAGAATACTGATGCACTGAGCCCTGATTTAGCAGCTCTGACTGAAATTTGAGAAGAAGGGAATATCCTTTGGGTTCTAAATACATTTCTAAAACAGCCAAGTAGGTTCTGCGCACTCCTGTGAGCCCCACAGGAAGGCACTGAGATGCCAGTCCTCACAGGGTGAAGCCACCAGTTATGCTGTGACTGCTCCTACTGTCTTCAGCTCAGAAGCCTGGTGGAGGAACTCCTGCTGGGGGCACTGGCTGGATAAGAACACCACCAGGACAGAGTCAGGTCAATAAAGGAGTTAAAAATGAGGAGGCTCCTGTTTCCCAACTGACTTATAATAGTTCCCCCCAAGATGAATCAGAAAATCTCAAATCTCTGCCGTGGATGCCTCATCATTTTTGTGGCAGGGTCACAGAGGTTCAGGCTTCTCTGAATTCCTGTTCCTGTTGCTTCCTCTTTCACCAATGGATCTCCATCTGTTTGGAAACTTTCTTTCCAGCCTTTGTCTGGCTGACTCCTCATTCTTCAGGTTTCACCTTAGACATCTATTACAAGAGACCCAGGCTGCCCCGTGCCCCTACATTTCCCCATATTCCCCCATCATTCTACTACTCACAAGATATAATAGTTGCTTCTTTGCTTTTCTGTATTTCAGACTAGATATTAAACTACAGGTTCCATAAGGTATCTCCAGCTTTATCATTATGCCCAGCACAAAGTCCCTCCCTCAAGGGTACTGGTTGAGGGACGGCTAGGTGTTCTGCAGCACTCAGTGTGCGAGGGTCACAGGAATTCCTGTCCTGATCAGAGGCTCCCCTCCCACCCCTTCCTCGGGGTCTCTGATAACAGGAGAGGAGGCTCAGCAGACGGGTGCATTCCAGCATTTGGGCCGAAATCTGAGCACCATGAGCCTAGTGCAGCCTGACCACTCACCGGACCGCAGATTCCCGCTTCCTGGTGGCATCTGTGATATGTACGGGGAGGGTGTTGGCAGAGAGGGAAGCAAGGCCATTCAGAGAACGACTCCTCGGCAGGCGGGTGGCGGGTGGCTGTGGAGGTTCCTAGAAGAAACAAAGGCTGATATTGCTGGGACAGCATGGGCAATGAGTTTCTGTTTTCACTAGGATTCAACTTTGGTACAGTACTAGTCAGAGTCTTCATTTCTTTCTTGGGATTAAAACAAGGGTAGTGAGATCTAAGTGCCAAGACTTGGATATCAATCCCAAAGTTTTTAATTAGAGGAGAAGAGTTCTTTGGAATTGGTACTGGGTCATGGCTAGTGGAACCCAACTCCCTGGCTTCCAGACTTACTTGGACTTCTTTCTGCAAAGTCCCTCTACTGAGAGGAAAGAAAGAGAAGTATTCTTGTGGTCCTAAATGTTTAGGATCTGTGAATCTGCTTACAGCTGAGCCAGTGTTTTTTTTTTTTTTAAAAAAAAAAAGATGGAAAAATGCTGAGAGACATGCCTTCCATTGAGACCTGGCCCCTCCTGTGTTGTGGGCCTTGGCCCTGGCCCTCCTGCCTGGGCTCTCACCTTTCTCCCTTCAGAGGGGGCCACATGACAGGGCCTCCGAGTGTGACACAGGCTGGCGGTTCTCAGCAAGAAGGGCTTGCTGCGCGTTGCCTCCCGAGTGTCTCTTCTCTTGGCAGCTTGCTTCTGGAAGGCCTTATAAAGTTGTTTGTAATCAGGGACAGCAAGGTTCACCCGAGGCTGGAATGCAAAGTCAGTGTGCAGAAACCCAAGCTTCTCCTCCCGGGTCCGTGTGCCTGTTCGAAGCTGTGGGTCAGCCTGGTTCCTGGAGGGGGCAACCGGGGATGAGGCCTTCTGGAGCGTGTCTAGGGCTCTCATGTGGATGCGAATTTTCCTAAGGAGCTCAGCCTCTGTGGAAGAGAAGTCAGGGTGGCAGTGGGTGAGAAGGGACCAAGCTTCATACCAAAAGGTTTGGAGAGCTTTCCCTCTTAAATACTCGCAATGATGGAGTGTAACGAGCCTGGAACCCGTGATTAACTTTCCAGGAATTTTGCAAGCCAGTTGGCACCATGTGGAAAGCTTGAAATTGGCCAGGATAGGAGTATTTATTCCATGAAAATGGCAGATACTAAAACTTCCTTTTTTCCCTCTTTTTTTCTAGAGTGCCCTAGTGAAAGTTGACTAGGACACTACTGCTATGTGCCAGTCCGGTTGCAGAAGCAGCTACCATTTACACTTACTGAGCACTCTACAGTGCCTTCTTGAGAGATGAAGCGGGAGGGATGGGCCAGACCCCGGCGCCTCTCCCAGGTCTCCCTTCTTGGGCAGAGGCCCTGCTGTCTACTCAACTGCCCAAGCCCACATCACTCTTGCCTCCTCTCTCATTTCAATCAGTCACAGGTTCTGCCTTCTCCTCCTCTTTAACCTCTCTCTGGGCCAGCCTCTTTTCGTCCTCTCTGCTTCATAATTTCTCAGTTGAGTCACTGAAGTAGGCTTCTGTAGATCACAATCCCTCTGGACTCGCCCGCCCCCTTTATTATACCCAGAGCAGAGTGAGCTTTCTAAACTGTGTATCTGACTACAAGCCACCCTAAAACCCTTCAGTGGGGACTTCCCTGATGGTCAAGTGGCTAAGACTCCATGCTCCCAACACAGGGGGCCCAGGTTCAATCTAGGTAACAGATCCAGGTCATGGAACTAGATCCCACATGCCGCAACGAAGACCCTCCACAGCCAAATAAATGAATAAGTAAAATCTGAAAAACAAAACAAAACAAAACCCAACCCCTCAGTGTCTCCCTGCTGCCCTTGGGATGAAGGCCAAACTCCCTCCCGTGGCCTACAAGGCCCCAGGCCTGGCTTGGGCCTGTCTGTCCCACCCATCTCTCCTTTCTCTTTCTCCTCTACCTTTCCATGCCTTGAATATGCTCAGCTTTCTTACCTTCAATGCTACTGTCTCTTCCTGATACACTTAATTGCTTTTCTTCTAATTCCCCACGACCACTTTTCTCTGGGGGCCTTCCCTCACTGTTCCCACGCCTCACCACACTCTTAAGTCAGGTCCCTCTACTACATGTTCCACAGGAACCCCCAGGCTTCCCCCTTTATCCTCTGCAAGTGATTCCTCACATTTGTAATGGTTTGTCTGCCTCCCTTGTCCACAAACGCCACATCTGTTTCTTCACACCTGGGGTGTGGCACCCCGGTTAACTGAATGAGCAGATAAAGCCAGAGTCCTTTAACTGAGCTTTGCTTCCTGAAATAAGTACCTCACAGGTGGTGGGAGGGGGCCTTTCCTTGGGGACAGCTGGCTAGGTGGTGCTGGCCTAGGCTGGTCCCCGGACATCTCAGTGGTTCTCTGCTCCAGCGCCTGTGCTGCTGCAGAGATTTTGGCATCCAGTCATTGACACAGACGAGGTCATCAGGATGAACCTGGGGCCTCCCACCCGTCTGCCGACCAAGCGCGGCTACTATACTGGCCGACCCAACCCTACCCTTGGCCTGGGCCTGCACTGAGCAAGGTCTCTGGTGGGTCCACCCCGGAACAGCCCATCTGCTAGTCAGGCTGACCCCTGAACCCGACTCACTTCCCCACAGCATCCGCTCGGCACCTCTGGGCGGGAGAGGGCGGGGAGGTTAAGGATGTCTTTACCCTGGAGCTTGTCCCCGAGGGCTGGCTCCAGAATGGACTTGGGGATCCTCCTGGTGGTCTTCTGCTTGGGGACTTTGGCTGTAGTGGCGGCGGCCAGGTCCCTCTGTGGGGCAGCTTGCTTTCTCTGCTCCTCCTTCTCCACGAAGCTGAAGGGCTTCAAGGAAGAGAGGAGTAGCTCCTTCCTCTTCCGGATCCCCGCCCGCCTGCGCGCCTCATTGCGCTCCATGACCTCCTGGTAGAGGGGCAGGTAGACGTGGGCGGGCACGGGCTGGGCCCGGAACTGCCGGTGGCACTCGGCCTCCTCTCGGCCCTGCTTCTCTGCCTGCCGCCTCTCGGGCTCAAAGGAGGCAGGGGAGGCCAGCCACTGCGCCTTCTTCCGGGCCTCGCGCAGCGTCATGCGGAACGGCTGAGGGACGGTGATGGACGACGCCCAGGAGCTGATGCTTCTGTGCTGGGAGGGAGGCCTGGAGCCGGACGGCTGAGCCTTGGGAGTATGGGAGGGCAGGGTGCCCCAGGAGCTGCAGCGCCTCAAGGAGCCACACCTGGGGGGCAGAGCACCTGTGTGCGTGGAGGGCAGGACGGCCAAGATGCCGCCCGGCTCCTCCAGGGTCCTCTGCACCACCCCCACCTCCAACTTCCAGCAGATCACACCTAGTTCCTCAGTCTCACAGGCATCTGGTTTGGTGGCTGGTGGTTTTAGTCGGTAAGTCTGGTGGTTTTAGTCGGTAAGCCATGTCTGACTCCTGCAACCCCACGGACTGTAGCCCACCAGGCTCCTCTATCCATGGGATTCTCCAGGCAAGAATACTGGAGTGGGTTGCCATTTCCTTCTCCGGGGAATCTTCCCGATGCAGGAATAGAACCCAGATCTCCTGCATTGCAGGCAGATGACTTACTGACTGCCTCTAGGCATGCCTTTTTCTCAACCTGGCCTCTCTCCCCATCCCACAGGCCAACCCAGCAACCCTAGGAAGGAAGTCTTTTCTTAGAATTGATCTAAGAATTTTCCACTTTGCGTTCTAATCTTTTCATTTGGTAGAGAGAAGAGGGCAGTGACGAGGAGGAGGGCTTCAGAGTCAGGCCCAGGTTGCTTCAAACAATTACCAGCTGTGTGACCTCCAGCAAGGTTCAATTTCCTCATCTGCAGAATGGCAAAAATGATATCTGCTTGCAGGATTATTGGAAGGAGAAAAGACATATTACAAGAGATAAGATATAAAGGCATAGAACAGGGCTTGGGAAGGTAAATGCACCTTGGTGCCATTCTCAGGGAGGCAACATATTTGGGAAAGGCATCTCTCTAATCAATCCCAAAGTCTCAGGTGACTAAGGGTTACCCAGCATGATTAAGGACTGCTGGGTAGGAATCAGAACACGTTTGGCTGATGCTGAGCTGGAGCCTGGGTAAGTGGCACTTGCAGAAGGAGGTCTTTGTTTTACTGAGGAGGAAGGTGAGGCCTAAGTCACAATGTGACTTGGCCAGAGCTGTGCACTGCCTTACCTTTCAGATGGGGGGTACTGCACCTGTGGCTTCCCCCTGCCTTTGTCTTGGAAGAAATGCTCCAGGTCCTCGTCCTCTTCAGAGAGGCTGTCATCACTGTTTGGGTCAGACGGATAAAGGGATTCCAACAGGCACCACCTGTCTTTCTGCCTCAGTGCTTGCAGAGTCTCGAAAAAACTCCCAGTTGAGTCAGAAGTAGAGTCTGTCTCTGCACTGAGGAACTCACTGAGTTTGCTGGTCCTGGGCAAAACCAGCCCATCCCCACACAGCTCTGTGTCTGTGTCTGAGGAGGATTTGGAGGAAAATATCTAAAACGAAATAGAATAGACTGTGGATCAAACTATGATTTCAACATGTAACTATTAATTTCACATTAAATAAATCTATATATTAGGGACTGGGGCAGGGAACCAAGAAAAATGTGTTACTTGCCTCAAAGAAATTTCACGTCTCAGGATATAGGCTATGCTTGGTTGGAGGGCAGGAAAGGGAAGCAGAGCTAAAGTTGGTTCATGCAGTGTGGTGAGCATTTGTGGAGTACCTACCTTCACCATGCACCCCTGCGCTCTAGGAATCCCACCTGTGACCTTGGCCACACTCTGGGACCTGCCCTTTGGGAGTTATACCTACTAGTTGCCAATCTTCCTTTTTCTGCTTCCCCTGTCTATACCTCTGCTTTTCTCATATGCTAGCTAATTCCCACCCTCTTACTAGTAATGAGTAATTAACAGGAGAGACATTGGTTTAGCTAAAAGAGTCCTAGAAAGTGGGAAATCTAACTGGGCTCAAACACGCCTTTCACTCAGAAAATATTTACTGGTGTCTAATGTGCAATGCTGGGAAAGACTGAAGGTGGTAGGAGAAAGGGACAACAGAGGATGAGATGGTTGGATGGTATCACCAACATGATGGACATGAGTTTGAGTAGGCTCTGGGAGTTGGTGATGGACAGGGAAGCCTGGAGTGCTGCAGTCCATGGGGTCACAGAGTCAGACACGACTGAGCGGCTGAACTGAATGTGCGTTGGGCACTGGGTTGACAACAAGACAAATAAGGTCCCTTACTCTCATGAAGCTTACATCTTAGTGAAGGGAGGAAGACAATGTAAGATGGTAATAATTCAATAAAAGCCACACAACTGTGATAGACTGATGGAGTGACCATGGGAAGCTTCTCTGTTGATAAAAGTCCATCAGATAAAGGCCACTAGGAATGTACCTGTAATCAAAACTAGGTTTATTGTTACAGAATGCCTTCTGAAGGGGCTTCCCAGGTGGTGCTAGTGGGAAAGAATCAGCCTGCCAATGCTGGAGATGAAAGAGATGTGGGTTCCATCCCTGGGTCGGGAAGATCCCCTGGAGGAGGGCATGGCAACCCACTCCAGTATTCTTGCCTGGAGAATGCCATGGACAGAGGAGCTCGGTGACCTATGGTCCATAGCATCATAAAGAGTTGGACACAACTGAAGCATATTAGCACACACTTTGAGAAATTAGGAAACTTCGTTGGGGCAGGGGTTGAGGGCTTTTTCTAGGGTTGGTTTGTCCTGAATGATTCTGAGGAGGGTTAGGGGAAGCAGGGATCAACTCTGGATGGATGCTGTCATGAAGAGGGCAGTTTAGTAAGTGGGTAAAGGAGCCATTTTTATTCAGGATATCTTCCCGACCCAGGAATTGAACCTGGGCAGTTTAGTAAGTGGGTAAAGGAGCCATATTTATTCAGGATATCTTCCCGACCCAGGAATTGAACCTGGGCAGTTTAGTAAGTGGGTAAAGGAGCCATATTTATTCAGGATATCTTCCCTGAATAAAGTGGCAAGAATAAAGTGGGGCTGGGTAAGCAGTTGATAAGTAAGCATAATCATTTAGAAGTATGGGGTACTAGTTGTTTGGGAGGTACAACATGGCCCTGTGGGAAATACTGATTTCTGCTGATCTTGCTACTGGCCTCATCTGGGTCTATTACAGTCTGAGTTGTACTTTCTCAGTCCTGGGATGATTTTTACTTCCTCACTGTGGCGGACTTTGAGGTTGACACCTGATCAGTGAGAAAAATGTCAGACTTGCCAAGGTGTGGGGAAAGAGGGTTTGGGGTTCAAAAAAAAGAACAAGTGCAAAGGCCTTGAGGCAGGAACCTGAGGCTGGAACAAATGACTCTTGGAGAGGTAGAAAGGGGGTCAATGTGGTTGGAGGGCAGTAGCAGAGAAATCCTTAGAGAGGAAGGCTGGGGCCATGATGGGATGGCACAGGTTGACTGGCTGCAGATGGGGGAAGAGCTGCTTCTGGCCTCCAAGTGACCCCCTGGTGACAGCTGAACTGGGTGCTCAAAGATCTGGCTCTCATACTGAAAAAGAACACTGGATTGTGAGTCCTAGCCCTCCTTTTGCTACTGAAGAGCGTGTAACTTCAGGAAAATTCTTTTCTAAAAAATGACTTTATTGATATAATTCATACATACCATACAATTCATACAATTCAGTGTGCAATTCAGTGGGTTTCAGTATATTAAGTTGTGCAACCATCACCACAGTGAATTTTTAATCAACTCTCAAAACACCTCATTTCACTTAGCAGTTACTTTCTATTTTCCCTAACCCATCCCCACTCCTCAAGCCGAGACCACCAATCTGCTTTCTGTCTCTGAATTTGGAGGGCTTCTCGGAAAGCTCAGTTGATAAAGAACCTGCCTGCAATGCAGGAGACCCAGTTCAATTCCTGGGTCGGGAAGATATCCTGAAGAAGGGAAAGGCTACCCACGCCAGTATTCTTGGGCTTCCCTTGTGGCTCAGCTGGTAGAGAATCCGCCTGCAATGCGGGAGACCTGGGTTTGATCTCTGGGTTGGGAAGGTCCCCTGGAGAAGGGTAAGGCTACCCACTCCAGTGTTCTGGCCTGGAGAATTATAGTCCTTGGGGCCGTAAAGAATCGGACACGACTGAGCTACTTTCACTTCACTTCTGAATTTGGGGGCAAATTTCTTAATCTCTCTGTGCCTGTTTTCTCTTCTACAATACAAAATGGAGACAACAATCCTGAAGGTGGTTGAAACGATAAGCGAAAACTGAGGGTCACTGCTACGATTCTTTGAAGAGCCTGACGCAAGGCTCAAGCGATTCAATCCCTGAGCTAAGAGCCCGCCTTCGCGCCTGCAAACACTGCGGGCTAGAATCCCACGCCCCGGTGACACGCCCCGGTCGTCTGTCTCCAAGGCAACGTTTCAAACAGCTGCCTCTCAGGGTTTCCTTTCCGGGGTGCAAACCTGATCTCTCTCCTTCTTTTTCTCCCCTCACCTGATGGCTCCACTGAGCGCCGCCGGAGGCTCCTGCAGACCTCCCCACGGTCATCTCCTCAGCCGGGTAGAGAGACAAACGGCGGTGACAGCAGCGGTGAAGGCACCAGCGACGCGGCTCAGGTTCCGCCCCTTTCTAGCGTGAGCCTCTGATTGGCTCCCAGGCGGATACGCGAACCATTCCTCTCCCCAGGCAGCCTCCCATCTGTCCCGCCCAGGCAGGGAGGGCTCGCTTTCTGATTGGCCTATTCTTTTCGCATTTTATACTTCCGGATTGAAGACCGTAGCTCTAGCAGCCGGTGATTGGACGGCTCGTCTCCGGAAGTGCTTCCTAAGGCGGGCCTGTTCCGTTCAGTCGCTCAGATACGGCGCAGGTCAGCGCTATGGCGGCCCAGCTGGCTAGGGTCCGGTGGGGCGCTGTCTTTGCCGCTGCCCAGAGGGGCCCGCGGGTCTCCTGCCGGAGGTGGGCTGGCGCCTCGGCGGACAACGTGTACGATGTGGTGGTGTCAGGGGGAGGCCTGGTAGGCGCCGCTATGGCTTGTGCCTTAGGTAAGCGCATCTCCAGACCGGTATTTGCGGGGAGCGAGGCCGTGAAGGAACGATGAGGAGTGTGGGAGCCCTGGCACTGTTTGCCCAAAGGTTGAGTGCTGCACATCTTGTGGTCCATTCCCTGCTCAGAGGAACCGCAGGACCCCGGGGGCAAAAACGTTTGTTCCTTCAGGATTCCGAAGGGTCAAAAGTGGGAGGAACCGTGAGTCCTTCCAACATATGGGGACACAGACCCGCCCAGGGTTATTTCGGTCTGGACACCGAAGTCATCCGGCAGTTGTCTGCCGAGCTAGGTTAGGCGGGTTTCTTGTTGGTGTTTTTTAGACCGCTTCATTGAAATACAGTTTGCTCTAAACTTCACCCACTTAAAAGCATAGAATGTAATGATTTTTAGTTTATTCGTAGAGCTGTGCAGCCGTTGCCACAGTGAATCAACCCCCCAAAGAAACCCAAACCCGTTAGTAGTCACTGCCCATGCAGCCCACCCTCTCTCCCATCCTCCTCCGCCCTAGTACCCTAGGCGACCACTCATGTACTTTTTCATTTCTATAGGTTGGCTTTTTCTGGGCATTTTCATATACGTGAAATCTGCTTAATGTTTTCAGGAATCATCCAGGTTGTAGCATATGCCAGTGTGTGCGTGCTTGGTCGCCTCCTAGTCTTTGCGACCCCATGAACTGTCGCCTGCTAGGCTCCTCTGTCCATGGGATTTTCCTGGCAAGAATACTGGAGTGGGTCGCCATGCCCGCCTCCAGCGGATCTTCCCAATCCAGGGATCGAACCCAAGTCTCCTGCATTGCAGGTGGATTCTTTGCCGCTGAGCCAGGAGGAAGTCCAGCATGTGCCAGTATTTTGTTTCTTTTTATTGCCAAATAATAATATTTTGAGTGGATATATACAGCATATTTTGTTTATTCATTCACCAAGTGATAGACATTTTAGTCGTTTTCACTTTGGAGCTATAACAAATAATGCTACTAGTCGTTTCTCGTACATGCTTTTGTTTGTGTAAACATGTAGTTTTGGTTATCTTGGATATATTCTTAGAAGTGGATTTTCTGGGTCATTTGGTAAACTCTGCTTAACTTTTGAAGAACTACCAGTGTTCCAGAGCAGCTGCACCATTTTACATTCCCACCAGCAATAAATGAGAGGTCTCATTTCTTCACATCCTGGACAGCATTGTGTTGTCTTTTTGTTACTAGTTACAATAGTGAGTGTGAGGTAACATCTCCTGGTTTTGATTTGTATTTCCCTAATGACTAATGATGATGAATATTCTTTCATGTGTTTATTGGTTATTTGTGTATCTTCTTTGGAGAATTGTCTGTTCAGAACCTCTGCCCATTTCTAAAATGGACTATTTGTCTTTTTATAATTGAGTTGTGTTTTTTTATATTGGATTGGCCAAAAAGTTCGTTTAGGATTTTCCATAACATCTTATGGAAAAACCTGAATGATTCTTTTGGCCAAGCCAGTATATGCTAGGTACAAGCCCCTTATCAGATAAATGATTTGCAGATGTGTTCTCCCATTTTGTGAATTGTTTTCTCACTTTCTTGATGGTGTCCTTGGAAGCACAGAAGTTTTTAATTTTGATGAAGTCCAGTTTATCAGTCTCCTACCACTTTTACTTTTGGTATCATGTCTAAGAAATCATTATCTAACTTCAAATCAGGAAGATTCGCTCCTGTGTTTTCTTCTAAGAGTTTTATAGTTTTAGTTGTTACATTTCAGCCTGTGATCTACTTTGAGTCCAACCTTTGCTTTTCCACGTATAATTTAGACCTTGTGAAGTAGATATTTTCATCTTTTATATGAAGAAACTTGCTTAGCAAGGTTAAGTAATGACCAGAGTCTCACACCAGGCAGAGACAGAATTTGAACGTAGGCCAACAAATTCTTTTGCTTTTAATAATTGTACAATGACTTTCAGATTGGATTTGAGTTTTCTGGCTTCCATGGTGGCTCATATGGTAAAGAAACTGCCTGCAATGTAGGAGACCTGGGCTTGATTCCTAAGTTGGGAAGATCCCCTGGAGAAGGAAATGGCAACCCACTCCAGTATTCTTGCCTGGAGAATTCCATTAACAGAGGAGCCTGGCGGGCTACAGTCCGTGGGGTCACAAGAGTCGGACATGACTTAGTGACTAAACCACCACCACCAGTATTCTTGCCTGGAGAATTCATAGACAGAGGAGCCTGGCGGGCTATAGTCCATGGGATAGCAAAGAATCCGACATAACTGAACAACTAACACTTTGATTTTTCAATAGCGATAAAGTCTTTGTTGATTTCAGTGTGGGGTGATTTTCACATTCTCCCTAGGAAGTAGGGAAGTTTCCTCTTCTACGCGACTGGTGGCAAACAGTGCTTTATATAAGCTAATGGGCTTGAGTCTCAAAATCGTTTTATAAAATACAGTTATCAGCACTTGCTATAGGCATCTTTTAAAAGTATCTTGCATATATATATAATATATATACTTTTTTCTGTATATATGTATATATACATACTGGATTCTAAACTCTCTATATATAAACTTCATATACATACTCTAAACATGTATATGTATATATGCATGTGTGTGTGTGTGTGTGTGTGTGTGTGTGTGTGTGTGTGTGTGTATACTAACTTTTTTTTCTGTGCCAAGCAGCTTGTGGAATCTTAGATCCCAACCAAAGGTTGAAACCTGTGCTGGCAGTAAGAGCACCAAGTTCTAACTATTGGACTGCCAGGGAATTCCCTGTATCCCCACAGTTTGAGAATAAGAAACAGAGAAGAGCTTAATTGTCTTGTAGTGACTTTACCTATTAACTTTTTATACAATTTTGTATGATATGTACTTGAAAAGTTTTACTGAGTTTTTGCTAATTTCATTAATATTTAGTGTTGTGCTATTTTCTTTGTTTAGCTTCTTTTTCTTTCTTTTTCTCATCCCATTTGCCCACATCCCAAGGACGAAAAGTTTTTATAAGCATAGAGAATTCTGTATTGTAATTGTTCATTTTTCTGTTTTTTTTTTTCCCATAGAAGTATAAATTCCTTAATTCAAGGCTGACTTTAAGCAGATATTTGCAAAACAATTCTCTGTGTAAGTTTACAAGACAGGTCATAGGCTGAGTACACCAGGTTACGAGTCACTGCCTCTAAGTAAGTCAAACCTACCAAGCATAGGTTTTCCCTAAAAAATTCACACACCAGCTAATTTCCTGTTTTAAAAGCTCAGAGAAAATACTGAATGTTAAAACATGAAAATTGAAGCTCGATGGGCGATTTGTAAGTCTTTGGTACAGTTTATTCAGTGAGCAAGCCTCTACTTTTTTCATATAAAATATGAAAGGAGACTCTGTCCTTGGGTAGGTCCTGCTGAGTCAAGAAAACAACCTGCTTGAGATTTTGCGCTTGCTAGTATCTCCCCTTGGTCATCATGGCCTGTATCCCCCAAAATATTCTTTGTTAATAATTTATGTGGTTGATCAACTTTTACATTTTGACATCCACTTAATCTTGAATAGCTGTTTTAAAAGTGAAAATTTTCTGTGGCCTCTTCACATTTCCCTATAGACCAGTTTATGTTTTCCTTGATTCTTTTCTTCTTTAAACTCACATTAGTTTATGTTTTAGGCTTGAAATGTCTGTTTCCCTCTCAACATTGTTACTTGTAAATGATATTCTCCAGTAATTTTTTTCCAAAAGAGTCTCCTAAAACATGATATTAAATAGCTAAAAATAAAATACTGAAAAATAAAGTATTGAACCTGACTATTTTATGTGCTTGGAGATCTAATTTTTTTTGACCAAGGGAAATTTATAAAGTACATAATGTTATGTATGCATTTGTAGGTGATGAAAGCTAGAAACTGTGAGAGCTGGGATTAAAATCCAGAGTTTCTGATTTTCATTTCCAGTCCAGTGATTTTTTAAAATAAGAAGGACACTTTCTTTAAAGGAAGTTAAATGATGAAATGACAGGTCTCCATATGAGATTGTATGTATTTAAATCCTCGGTCTTGTCTCTAATTCTATCTGGGTAGAATTGTATAAATTACTCACAATTTTGGTACATTGATTTTTCTCATCTCTAAAATTAGGACAGAATAGCTTTTTATTCTTCGTAAAATTGTGGTATGGATTATATCAGAAGATACGATAGTAAACCACATATAATTGTACCAGGCATATAGGAGTTAATAAACAGCAGTGATGATAATAGTGATTCTATGGAACTTTGCTTTTAGATATGCAGGAAAAAGTAAACTATTAATATAATAATCTTGTTATTCATAAAAATGACAAATTATGGCACTAGGTTTGCATTTGATAAAACTAACTTGGATTCTTTATAGAGTGAAATGATTTCAAGGTTAAAATTTAGATATTCACCTAAAATTCATAATTTCCTTTAATTCAATCAACAGCTAAGTCATATACATTTATGCTTTAACTATAATGATATTACCACCTAAAATATGTATTTTTATTATTTTTTTCTATTTCTGTTCCCCTGGACAAGTATGGGATGGAAATCTGACTCTTTTCCTTAATGTTTCTTGGTCTGTCATTGAACAAAAATGTATGTTAAGACAATGAGTATCTCTCTGTGGATTGAGGAGATAACAGCATATACTGCTGGGGACATTACTGCAATAAGAAAAGAATTCCTGGCGCCCAAGGAGTTTAGAATCTAGCAAAGGAGAACGATCTGTAAATAACGAACAGAAATAAGATTGAAATGAAAGCTTCCCTAGAGAAACAAGGAACTGACCTCTCCTGAGGGTGGAGGTGTGTGGGCATGGTATGAAGAACACTGCTGGGGAGGCGAGGCTTCAGCGAGTAGGCTCCACAGGGAGCAGGTGGCCGGGAGCCTTCGGTGGGGGAGCGGCTGCTGTTAGATCAAGGCGGGAGAGGTGATGGACCAGAAACCATGGCATCTGCTGAGCGCGGCCGCCGCCGGGGCGCCCATCCTTCAGAGCAGGACCGCTGCCGCACGGCAGGGGGCGTCATGCACTACTCCCTTTCCCGCTGGAGCTGCCCTTGATTTTCATTCTTTCTTTGTTGTGTGTTACAAAAGTATTTTGGATTTTTTCTCATTTACGTTCCAAACTAAAAAGAGGGGTCACGGTTTGTGGGGTTTCCCTGACCATTACTAAGTAAAACCTGCGTTTCTCCCCTGGTAATTCCAGCACAGGTCTTTTCTCCTTTCCTGGGAGTAGCAACTCACTGCTTAGCTTTTTCCCTGTCTTTTTCTGAGGCACTGTGGAGGGTCTTGTGTCTGTGCTGGTCACCTTTTTACTTCACTATACAGATGTTTTAGGACTAGAATTTTCGGCACCACTGGTGTATTTTTTTGGCCCTCTTTTCTTTTTACAAGCTCTCTTATCTTTGACTTAATCTTGAGGCCACAATGAATTTTGTTTGTTAGGTCTGTTTTTCTGTTGAACGGGATTTGTAATTTTTAGTGACTTAATACTTTTAAGGTTGTAACCATCTGGTATCTAAATACTGCAGCCTTCCTTCCTTTTTCTTTTCTAGGGCATCCTTTTCCCTTGTTATAGGTTATGCCATTATTCTTTGCACATAGCAGGAGTTGGTCTGGAGAGTTCTTATTGCCACGAGCAGGGTGTTTTACATGACTGGAAAGGTGCTATATGTTAGTGCTTAGGACTCTGTATGGTGTTCCCTTTTTATGTGTCCTCTAAGAAATTTGTATCCAAAGCACTAAGGAAGTAGTTAATATGTACCTCTCTTGGAAATGAGAAAGAATAAATTAATTTTTCTAAAATGATATAACATTTTGTTCTTTTTTTTTTTTTTTTCTCAGGACATGATATTCACTTTTGTGACAAGAAAATCCTGTTGTTAGAAGCAGGTCCAAAGAAAGCACTGGGGAAGTTGCCAGAAACTTACAGCAACAGGGTCAGCTCCATCTCCCCTGGCTCTGCAACCCTTCTCAGTAGTGAGTAGAAGATCTTCTGTCATAGTGCCAGCCTCCTGTCTTTGACTTTCCAGGATGTCCTGTAGGGCAGAGTAAGCAGGGCACCTGGTGAGAAGGGAGCTCACTGAGATGCCTGGGAGAGGAGGGTGGGGTTGGTACATCTAGCACGTAGCTGAAGATCCCAAGACTTGTTCATGTGTCAGCTTCCGGTCTGAGGAAGACTTCCTGCAGACATGTGGGTCCATGTAGACATCATTTGTGATGCTGGGTCATTATAAATTGGTGGAATTGAAACTATATGAACTGATTGTGACCCTTCACTTAGTAACAGCATCCTCTTTATTCCCAGAGTCAGCCTTCGTGGGGCTGGGGAGCCTGGATGCTCCATGCCTTTAGGGTGTAGATGGATGTGTGTGCAGTTAGCGCATTGTCTTCAGGTCTCTGCCAGATGTTACTCCCTCAAGCCAGCCTCTGTGGGACCATCCCATCTAAAATCAGACTCTTGTATCATTCTCTAGCCCCTTATACTGCTTTATTTTTCCTTGTGATACTTAGTACTTGATATTATGATTTTTTTCTTTTTTTTGGTCTATCTCTCCAGCTAGAATGTCAGCTGCTAAAGGGCTGAGATTTGTCTGGTTTCCCACTTTGTGCTCAGTACCTAGAAGTGTATCTGGCACATAGTAAGTGCTTAGTAAATACCTCAGTGAATGAATGAATTGCTTTTGCTTACAAAGTGTTTGTAACCTCAGTAGGATGATTTTTGTAACACTTTTTTTTGTAACTCAGTAGGATGACTTTGTAACACTTTGTAACCTTAGTAGGATGGTGAGGAGAAAGTACAATATGGATTTAATTTCCTTTATTATTTCTCCCTCTTAATGTGATTTGACCTTTGATCATGAAAGCTGGGTCTTTTTTCATGCTGTGTAATCAGAACTGGGGAACAGAGTAGCTCAGCTCCTAGCACCAAACAGGGTAGAAGTGGTGAGAATTTCTCTATTATTGAACACTGAGAACAGTCTCTCACAGAGGGGACAAAGGGAGACCCAGGAGGGATGAAGGTCCCGTGAGATTGCTCCGGTCTGTGTGTAGCTCTTTTCTCTCGTAGGTTTTGGCGCCTGGGACCACATCTGCAGCATGAGATGCAGAGCCTTCCGGCGAATGCAGGTGCCTCCTTTATCGCTTTGGCAAGACGTCTCTGTCTGTCTTGAGCTGAAATAATGGAAGAGTTCAGGCAGAGTGTGCACTCCATCTCAGGAAGGAGGAGGGAAACATTCACAAGAGAATTTTCTTCTTACTGTACATCTCTTGCCAGAGGGACTGACACCTTGGGGTTTTTCTGCTTCAGTCCCTTGGGAAAGCAGGGCTCAGCTTCTGATTAGAGTAATACCTCCTTTTCCTTGCCTTGTAATGCATGCTTTCCCTTTGTGTTTCCAGGTGTGGGATGCCTGCTCAGAGGCCCTGATAATGTTCGATAAGGATAATTTAGATGACATGGGCTACATAGTGGAGAACGATGTCATCATGCACGCTCTCACTAAGCAGCTGGAGGCTGTGTCAGGTGAGGCCCCTGGCTCTCCCATCTTTCAGTCACTCTTTGGATGGAGAACTTAGAATTATTCTGGGACTTACTGGGAGGATCCCTCCTACAGATACTGATGTTCACCATAAAGAAACTCTCTGAGGGTTATTTCAAGGTTGTTCTTTCTGTTTTTAAAACAGCTTTACTCAGGTGTAACTTACATACGAGTAAGTGTACACCCATTTTAAGTGTACAATTCAGTGACTTTCTGTTTTTCAGAATTTGCCTCTTCTGGACATTTCATTTAAGTAGAATTATACAGTGTGTATTTTTTTGTGTCTGACTTCTCTCCCTGAATATATTCTTGACATTTACTCATGTTGTAGCATGTATCAGCACTCCAGTCGTGTGTGGATATACCACACTTTGTTTATCCATCCATCAGATGATGGACATTGAGTTGTTTCCACTTTTTAGTGGTTGTGAATACAGCTAGGAACATTTGTGTACAAGCTTTTGTGTGGATATATGTTTTATTTCTTCTGGGTGGATACTTAGGACAAGAATTCCTGGGTCATGTAATAATTCTGTGTTTAACATTTTCATAAATTGCCAAACTTGGAAGAGGCTGCACCATGTCACTTTACCACCAACAATTTTAAGGGTCCAATTTCTCCATCCCTTGCCAACACTTTTTCCCCTTAGCCTTTCTTTTTGTTTTTAATGGCCATCCTAGTAACTGTGAGGTGGCGTCTGGTAGTTTTGATTGTATTTACCTGATGACTAATAATGTTGAGTGTCTTTTCAGATGCTTGTTGGCTGTTTGTGTACTTTTTGGAGAAGTGTCTATGCAAAATCTTTTGCCCATTTAGAACTAGACTGTCTTTATTTTTGAAGTTATAAAGTTTCTTTGTGTAGTCTGGGTATAAATTCCCTTTATATATATATATGTTTTATAGATATTTCAGGGTTCTGGAAAGAGAAAAATTGGAAGCAACTTAAATGCTTTTTGATACATCCATGAAATGAACTTCCATGTAGCTTTTAAGATAACTTAGATCTAATAGTCACTTAGAAACATGTCCCACAATATACTGGTGAAAAAAAGTCTGTGTTGTATGATCCCGCTTGTATGTGTGTGTGAGGGGGAATGGTGTGTGTGTGCATATACAGACACAGGAAATTACCTGGAAAACAATAGAACAAAGCTTTAGCTGAAGCTGTATCTGAGTGGTTTGATTAAAGGTGATTCCCACCCCACTTCTAAACCTTTATTTGTAGTTCAGACTTTTACACCAAGTAAAAGTAATAAACTTATAATTTTCTGATCAGAAAAGTAAAATGTCTTCCAGAGGGAAGGAAAACCTTATGAAATCTAGAACTTGTTTGAGCCTATGGTATTCCCCACCCTGTTTGCTCTGAAAGCACATGTGGGTTCATTTGGGCGTAGAGTGAAACTAGAGGAGCAGGAGTGTGGGGGAACAGCAGTGCCTGGTCAGGGCACACTGATCGGTGCCTGTGGCCTCTGTCTTTTTTGGCTCTTAGACCATAACATTGATCGCGTGGGTTATTTTTTTAGATCTTTACCTTCCTTATTTAGGAGCAATGATAAGATAAAGATAAGCTGTCTTGAGACCTTGCTTTATTTAGTTACTTAGTTTTTTCCTCAGTCTGTGGGCCAACTGTCTAACGTTTTATTTTCTCTCTTCTGACCTCCCTAGACCGAGTGACCGTTCTCTACAAGAGCAAAGCAGTCAGCTATACCTGGCCTTATCCATTTTCCATGGCAGACTCCAGCCCTTGGGTTCATATTACCCTAGGTGATGGCAGAACCCTCCAGACCAAATTGTTGGTAGTTGAAGATTCTTATTTTGCCAGGGGTCTTGCATATCCACATCTTATTAGAGTCTGTGGTCTCTTGTTTTAGATGTTAGAGCTATAGTTGAAGTTGATTTGATGCAAAGCTTTTGGTAAGGACCTGGACCCACTCAGACCAGCTCCAGTTAGGTTGGCCCTGTTGTAAATGCTGTACAGGAGGCAATCTTTCAGACCATCATATGTCTTGAAATAAAGGATAGCTGGCTTACAGGGACAGGAATCAGAAGGTCAGAAAATGAGCCCTTTCCCTGCCTCTCAGGAATCCCGTAGTCACTCATTTTGTATCTCCCATTTTTCTTTTTCTCTTTCTGCTCGTCAGCTTCCCCTTTTACAAGGCAGCCATTTTCAACCTTACATCAGGACTGTCTGCCTTACTGCTTTCTAGTTCAGTATGAAGAGACCATGGCTGGCTCTTCTTGGGTCAGATGTCCAGCTGTGGTCTGTTCACTGAAGCTGGGATCGCTAATGTAGGGCTTCTCTAGGGGCTGGGAGTGAGGCAGGCGTGATAAAGAGTTGCCTGCCCCAGATGGGCTTGCCAGCAGTTGGAACTAGAGAAAACTCTCAGGAGGCAGGGACAACCTTCTGGAATAGTTTTGTTAATTAAGAGGTTGGCAGACTCAGCAGGCTCTTGTCTGCATGCAGATTGGTGCAGACGGTCACAATTCAGGAGTGCGGCAGGCTGCAGGAATCCGGAATGTTAGCTGGAACTATGACCAATCCGCTGTCGTGGCTACTCTGCATTTATCGGAGGTGAGATCCTGAGCCCACCACCGGGGGCCCTGCTCGTGCCTCACTGGTGCCAGGCACTTCTGACAAGGACTCTTCTCCTGTGTGTTGTAGGCCACCGAAAACAATGTAGCTTGGCAGAGATTTCTCCCCTCTGGACCCATTGCTCTGCTTCCGGTAAGAAGTCCTTCTGGCTTGTCTTCTTAAACATGTCAAGCCTTCTCCTTTTAGAACCTCACTCCACTCAGCCTTTTGCTGGTTGCTAGGGACTGTGCCCAGACTAGCTTTGTTAGCCCTTCTGATCGTCCCTCGTGCCTGAGAGCTCTTAGGAACCGGAGTGTCAGCCCTTGGCATTGATGTTCTTTTGACACAGCTGTCAGACACTTTGAGTTCCTTGGTTTGGTCCACATCCCATGAACACGCAGCAGAGCTGGTCAGCATGGAGGAGGAGGAGTTTGTGGATGCCATTAACTCTGCCTTTGTGAGTATCACCTGCCAATGATGTGTTTGTTGCGGGGACAGATACAGAAAGGTGGTTCTGAGTAAGACGAAGGAACAATCAACACACCGCCCCTTTGGACCTGTACCACTTGATCTGGATTACATGGGGGAGAGGTTCAGGGAAATGTAAAACAACAGAAACTGGCTTGAGTGCCCTTCTGAGGGTTGTGGGCTGCTGTTGACTGAAACAGCTGCCTGGGTGGAAGTTACTTGGATAAATAACTTTTTTTGAAGCAGTAATACTTTGATAATTTTTAACAGAAACCAGCAAGAACAAAAGGAACTAAATGTATTCAAGGGGCTGCCGAGATAAATGATGACCCTTTCTGGGTCACTTAGTGTATGTTCCTGGCATGAGGCCTTTGCAGTACATTCAGCAAGTTAGGAGTGCCGCTATGTCGGTGGCGCTGGAGTCAGAGTGAGAGATAGTTCCTGCTTTCAGGAAACTCAGAGTCAAGTGAGGGAGAACCCAGAAATGAGCTTGGGTGCAGTGGTCGAGTCTGCATAGGATACTATACTATGGCACTTGGAAGAGGACGACAGACACAGAGGAGGGTTTGGAGGGAGGCTTACAAAGTGACGATAGCTTCTGGATGCTGCTGGGTGTTACCCTGGTGAGCGAGAATTGAGGGGACATTCTAAGCAGCAGGGTGTGTGGAATCAAGAGCATGCTGTAGAGAGAGCTACTTTGTGGCTGGTGTGTGCATTTTGAGGGTTAGGAATGGTGAAAGTTGAAACTCAGAGGTAGGCAGGGGCAGCTCATGAGCAGTTTGGCTTGATCCTATAGCTTGTGGGGAGTGATGGGGAATTGCATTTTGCATTCGTTTGAGGGGCTTGTCACTTGTGGTTTGAATCTGTTAGGTGTGTTAGGTACCACTATCCATGGCTGTGGTTATGAAATGGTTGCCTTGTTGAATGTTTTAATTCGCTGCTGGAATCACTGATGAACTTTCACTTTGTCTCGTGGTCGGTGCTACTCAGTGGAGTGATGTGAACCATACAGACTTCATCGACTCGGCTGGCTCCATGCTGCAGTCCGCGGTTGCCTTTCTGAAGCCCACTAGAGTCTCAGCTCGCCAGCTGCCCCCCAGTGTAGCCAGGGTGGACGCCAAAAGCCGAGTCCTGTTTCCTCTTGGGTTGGGACATGCTGCCGAGTACGTCCGGCCTCGGCTGGCCCTCATCGGGTAAGACGGCAGCAGCAGAGCGGCTCCCTTTTCCCTCTGACTGGAGGCCACACCTGAGCTCTGCTTTATTCTTAGGGATGCAGCCCACAGGGTCCACCCACTTGCAGGACAAGGTGTCAACATGGGCTTTGGGGATATCTCCAGCTTGCTCCATCACCTCAGTACTGCAGCCTTCAATGGCAAAGACTTAGGTAAGGATTCAGTGTACCTTGGAGAAGTGTCCCGAGCTCATATAATACGGGAAGATCAGGAAAATGGCTCTTCAGGAGCCAGATGTAGTGGGCATAAACGCATCTGGTTTGTTAGGAAAGAAAACAGCAGTACAGAGTTAGGGAGGTAACCTTGCCTTTTCCCTCCAGGCTCCATGAGCCACCTCACCAGTTATGAAACAGACCGACAGCGTCACAACACCGCTCTTCTGGCTGCTACGGACCTACTGAAAAGGCTCTATTCCACCAGGGCCACCCCCATCGTTCTGCTCAGGACCTGGGGCTTGCAGGCTACAAATGCAGTGTCTCCACTCAAAGTAAGAGAGCTCTCCCAGATCTCCAAGAGTCTTGCTCACTGAGGAATGACTCAGCCAATGAATCTTTTAATTTCTTTGAATTAATTTTCTTGGCTATTAAATTATGATCTTTATCTGAATACCTTCCCTAATGGTAATGAGCAGAAATGTCCCTACTGGGCTTTTTGGTACTAGCCCACATGGAAGCAGTAACTTTATATAAAATAGTGAACAGGGACTCTTAAAGATGCTTAAAGTCCTTTTGCTGCTGTCCAGCTTCTTTCCTGAGAAACCTCCATTAAAAATTACTTTGGAGGGACTTGGAAGGAGAATATCTGTCTGGAACTTTCACCAATTTTTGCTTCAATCACTTTAAATATTTTAAAGTATTATCTTCACCTGCCTTCATACCTTAAAATGTCAAGAGTCTCAACTTGATTTCATTTTATCTCTAGGAACAGATTATGGCCTTTGCAAGCAAATGACTACTCTTCTTCTGGAGATTATGTTGATGAAAAATGAATAGTGAACATCTTTTTCCAAGACCATCATGTCATTTCAAAATTTAATAAATTTACATTAGAATTCTGCGGTCTCTTTTTCTCATCTGCTTAATGAACTTTTGGAGCCCAAATAATGAGTGATAATTTATGGTGAGGAGGGCAGATCAACCAAGCCAAGGGGAAAAAAACCAAAGGAAGACTATGACTTGGTTGAAAAGAAATGTTTATTACTTAAAATGAAAATTGCTAAGGTGCCATCTCATTTATTTTCACTTGTGAACAATTTTTTTGAAAAAGAAAATTTCTACAACTTTTAAAAAATGCTGCTTCTAAATTTATAGTTGTTTTTTTGATAAAGACAAGAATTAGCTAGTCAGTTGATGCATTTTTGTTAGACTTGCTATTTTAAAATTAATAATGCTAGAATGCAAAATAAGACAAATTGCTTTAACCTTTGTTATGGATATATTATACATACTTTCTTAAAAGGAAACCAAATTTTAAAATGCTAGTTATTACTTCCTATCACAGCACCATTTTTCATCGATGGCTCCTCTGTGGGACACCACTGTATTCTGTCATAAAACAATAAATAATTTCATTGCACAGGTTAAAAGACCTCAGGAACTAGGTCAAAAGAAAAGAATCTGATTAGCAGCAGAATTTGTTCACGTTTGATTGCAGACTGCTGGCCGACCTGGGCGGGTGGCAGGTTGTGTTACTCTGCAGTTTCGAAGTGCTGACCTTGCAGTGCCCGAGATGCCTATCAAAGCGGTTTTTGGGCCCATTGGATTTGTGTGCCGTAAAGAACATCTTTCCCAGAAGTCTGATTTGAAGATGAAAGGAGATGTTAACAGTCTGCTTTTGACCCAAGGTAAGCTTTTTCCTGGGAAATATTTTTGAAGGAGTGGGAAATGTGTCACCACAGGGGAGCTTTTCAGGTAAATGCAGAAAATTTATAAGATCCTAGAGTAAAAATGTGAATGTTGCAGATCTTCCTGGAATCTCAGGAAAAATGTGCCCAGGATGAAAGATGGCAGCTCTGGGAAAAGCTGGGTGACTACTGGCAAAGTCCAGAAAGGTCACTGTAGGGAAAAAAGGTCATCTTTCATAAGAAAATGGAAAGGTAAAAAGAACATGGACTCTACAAAAGTACGCAAACAAAATCAGGCAAGACATGAATTTTAAGGCACACCTTGCAAGAACCTCCGTAACCCACAGAGGATGCTTTGATGGACACACACACACAACGTCCAGTGTGTGCCAGACCTTGTCCTAGGTATCTGAAAAGTGTATTTACAGAGAGGAAACCTAATCACCAGTATTAGACCCTGTGGGACCTCTTGGTAAGAGGCCCAAAAAGTATACCAGCGGCAGAAGGAATATTATAGACAAACTTTTTTGTAAGAAAAATTCTCATTCCAGATTGCTCCTATAATGGATATACTGGTTAATTCTCCAGATGTTCTAATCAAGATGATCAGAAAGTATGTAGCTACATTTCTGGAGTTATAATGCATCTACCCAGGAGTTCTGAAAGTATTTGGGGTGACTAAAGGAGTCAGCTGAACAACGTGTGGCCTTTATAAAAAAAGTTACAGATAAACTGTGGTGATAAAAGACCAGGAAATCTTCCTCCTCTGAACCCATCAAGAAGGAGAAGTCTTTAGTGAATACAGCTTATCTCTTGGGAAAACTTGGTTTCTAATGGGAAATGGTCTCCCCTAGTGAAGTTTATTGCAGTTCTCGAACCAGGAACTGAACCTGGGCCCTCGGTAGTGAGAGCATGGAGTCCTAACCACAGGACCACCAGGGGATTCCCTGCCCCTAATCTTGAAGAACATTTAGTGCGTGAAGACTGGTTCTAATGGCCTTCTCTTTGGACAAAGATGGGAAGGTCAGAGGTCAAGTGGTATGTTAAAGAGAATGTCAGGGATTTAGGAGGTGTTTTCTTCAAAACACCAAAAGACTGGAAAGAGATTAGAGCAGAAGTTAAGACTGTGGAGGAGGGTTTTGTTTTTTTTTTTTAACATCAGTACAGTCCCAAAGTGGAATGGGTTGTCTGGAAACATGCTTAAACAGAAACTGAGTGACGAGTTAAAACCATGAAGGGATGGCAATGGGTAGAAGACTGGATTACATTTTTCAGTTGTTTCCAACTCTAAAGATTATTATTCCATTCTGTTTTAGCATTTTTGGAGGAAGAGAATAGGTATAAAGGTGACCTCAGTATAATTAAACATTAGTGTGAAGAATGAAAAAATGCCACAAAGAATTGAAAAAACAAATTTGGGGGGGGATAAATATATAAAAATTTGCCTAGTTATTTGCACATATCAGATGTTAAATATTTCTTGACTCAATGGAATACCTTTAAAAATAAAGTTCCCTGGGAACTGGTGTGAGGGCCAAGCATATTTATATGAAAAAGCTGAGTCTACTGTGGAAGCTACAATTGTGTGGAGATACAACTGTGCTGGAAAGAAGCTGGAGGTAAAGAACCAGACTACAGGAAGATCTTCCAAGTCCAAGAACAATCAAGTGGGTAGACAAGCAAATGATGGTCATGTGGGAGAGAACAAGATAATGGACTTTAGGGGGAATAATTCACAAAATCGAATGGTGAATATTCAAAGTGAGCATCCACTATACGGATGTGGGCAAGATGGCCAACCGAGTCAAACGTTAGGTATCACCAAGAAGGGCATCAGAAACCCCAGGACCAGACAATTATGTAAAGGATGCTAGCTAAAATGATCAGGGGGCAGGGCAGAAAGAGACACTGCTAAAAGAGAATAAAAGGGCAAGCTGAAAGAGTCTATTACCAAAACCTAGATACTTGGAAAGCACACCCAGAGGCCTCTTACCAGAAGCCAGAGTATAGCTGTATTAGAAATACAAAGAAAACAAGTTTAGGATGACAATATAAACACGAGCCTAGGAGGAGGTATTTGCACTGAAAACACACACATACTCCTTATATAAGATTGGATATGTTCATTAATCCGAGGGTTGACTGATGAAAAGTTGATTAAAAGAAGGTGGTCTGTACAAGGCAGCCACGTACCCCCAAAACGTGTCCCCTTAACTGGATGTCCCCCCTTCTGGCCAATGAAGAGCTGCTCTCCATCCTGCTGAGATTTAGAATGGCTGCTCTCAGCTGGCTGGGTTGGCGCTAACCCAAAGTGGGGCTGTGTGACTTCAGATACGGTGTTTTTCTCTTTGAATTACACATGGAAAGCAAAACCTTTTTTTTTAAGGGCAGGTGAGTGGAAGTAAAGGTGGGACAGGGCAAAATGTAGGAAAAATACCGGTGTCAATAGGTCATGGGACTGTCATCAGTTTAACATCTAAGAGGATAATTAAAATGTTCAAAGGGATGAGGCACTAAAAGGGCTGAAATGAGATTTTTCTTTGGTTGCCACGGTTCCATCCCTGGGTTCCCAAGGTTAAGTTCCAAAGCTGTTACTTTTGGCTCTCTGATACACAAGGAACCTCAAAGATTTAGATTCTGGTACCAGCTGTGCACGAAGAGTGGTTAGGAAACAGTTCACATTTGATGCGTAAAATTAATTAAACCCAAATCTCTAGACCCAAAGGCAAGACCTGCCTACAAAAGCCCCTTCCTCTTGGTGAAACCAACTGTTGGGCTTCAGTCCAGGTGGCCCCCAGACTAGCTAAGAACACAACAGAATCTCTCCTCTCTCATTTTCCCTTTAAAAATGTTGGCAAATGCAGGCCCCAGAGGACTGGCGTGGCCTCAGTGGGACATGCCCAGAGACTGCAGCAGGTGAAAGGTGGCCCCCAAGGCCCAGCCCGTCTCTATGTTGTTCACTTTCTTCGTGAGCTGTTGGGAAGGAGAAAAAAAGTCTTTACATTTTTATTCCATTTTCAACTCTAGCAGGCACAACAAGCAGAGAATATCTTCCCAGATCATCTATATGGCCAAACCAAAGCAGCAGTGGGAGTAGCCAGTCTCTGGAGACTTCTCCCAACCCTCCCTGCAAGTTCCCCTCCCACCACTGCCCAGCACCCCTATGCCTGCCCATCTGATCCCTGAATGTTCTGGCCCAGGAAGTGGTCTCAACTCAGGACTTCTGCAAAGGACCTTTTAGATAGGCTTCTGAACTCTCCCTAGTCCTGAAACAATATATAACAGGAGTTAGCAGTAGATTTAGAGGTAGGAAAGAACATACTAAGCTTCTTAATTCATACTTTGTAATTAACCTCCTCTTCTTAAGCACTCGTTAATAACCAACCGAAGGATTTTAGGCATTCTGGGCCAGATTGTGCTCCAGTTGGTTCAGTGACTTTGGGCAAAAGTTAATTTTCTCAACTACATAACAGGATTAGATTACCATTTATTAAATTGTTTCTTCAGAATCCTAGGGGTTCCTTAGAAGTGCTTCAAAGGAGAAAGGAGGCAAATGGTGGTGTTCCAGGCCCCCTACCTCTGCTTCAACCAGATAAGTCCATTTTTGTCAGTTTTACTGGAATTCTGCATAAGCTATTATAAAGATGCTATGCCCAGGTTTGCATATCAGTGGACTGGTTTTAATCTTCTAACTTCTTATGACATAATACTTCTGTGTTAACTTAAATTAAGTCAACAGTCAATGTGCCAAAAGCTGAGGAGAATGGCATGTGAATCATTATCTTGAGATTTAGTTTGTGATACCCAAGTCACACTGGGAGTGCCTCCCAGCCCCACCACCCTGAAATGTCCTTCCTCTGTCCTCAGGACCTCAATGCCAAAGTGAAGCGATCTCTGAAACAGGGGACTGCCCACCCCTGATGCAAATTCTGCTGCCAATGAAATGAAGACTAAAAGGATGCCAGAAATGGAAATGGCAGAAAATTGTCCTTAAATGATTTGGTTACTGTTGATGTTAAATACAGGTAGTAGTTAACTTAGTATTTGAGGGCTTAGGATGACCCCAAGCCTCCCACTGGTGTGAAATGCCTACACTAACAATATTAATAACTTACTATGTGCCAGGCACTGTACTTTATATCAATTTTCATAATAGCCCTAAGAAATGGGTACTCTAAGGACCCCCATGTTTTGAATGAGGAACTTAAAAGAGAAGGGAAGTAAGTCATCTAAAGCTACACAGCTAGTAAGCTTGCAGAATCAGAGCTTGAACCCAGATCTGATGGAGAACAGAGCCCATGCTTTTAATACTACGCTTTACTGACTATGGGCAAGTAACTCCTTAAATGCCAATATTCTTGGCAGGTATAACAACACATTAAATCCAAATGCCTTTGTACAAATGAATTTATGAAATCTGTATAACACAAGAAATGAGGCACTATAAACTGATCTGGAAATGAGGAAACAGGAAGGGGAAGTGACACAAGAGCAGGGAACTTCACAAAGTACAATCTATGTCCTTGACCTTAAAATTCAAAGTTGCCTTGTGGCATAGTTATATGTTTGTTACATCTCCTCTAACAGTCTGTATACTATTAATATTTGAGGACAAAGATTACATCTTAATCGTCTTTGTAACAAAAATGCAATTACTCAATTATGGTATAGAATATAAAAAATACGGGATGGATGAAACTTATGTGTTTGGAATAGATAAACAAGCTACTACAGATGAAGTAAGGAAGCCAAGGAGACCCAAAACTCGAGGCACTAAATATATGAGGCACACACAAAATACATACGACATACTACACAAGGCATTCAGTACTCATGAGGTCTTAGTAAGCCACTCGCTGTGAAACCCTTTGGCAGAGGTCCCTCATGTCCTCTGCCAAAAAAATCATCAAATGGGCTAGTGAGCAAGCTGATGCTACTGGCCTGTGTACTTGCCCTGTGCCCCTTCAAAAAGAGCAGCTTTGCCCCAGGCACCCTGTCCTTGTGCTCCCTTGACCAAACTTTACCTACAGTACTTGAAACCACATTGTCAGCAGCAAAGACAGGCAGGACATATGAACCCAGAATTCAGGGTACAGCACTGCATGCACCCCATCCTGTGTGTTCCCCTTGCTTTTCACTCTGACTTTTGAAATTGATTTAAAAAACCATGTGACTTGGGCAGCTTAACTTGGGCTGCAAGCCACTCTGCTCTGTGACCTCTGGGATAGCTTGCCTGGTAATATACAGTCGACCCTTGAACAACAGGGGGTTATAGGTGCCAACCCCTGTGTAGTCGAAAACCTGCATATAACTGTACAGTCGGCCCTCCATAGCTGTGGATTCAACGAACCACAGATTGTGTAGTACTGTAATACTTACTATTGAAAAGAGTCCATGTTATTCAACCTGTTTTATTCAAGGGTCAACTGTACTTAGAAGCTGCTACTGCATCAAGCTAATTTCCCATATCTGTGGTGCCTTGCACACTGCCTTGTCCGTAACCTGAATAAAATTAACTCAAAATTCCACCTGCAGCCACTCTGATTACTAAACAAGTTTTTAACTCTTTCTCCCCAACTGCGAAGTGAGAGGACTGTTATGTGACACTGGTGTCCTCTCTCTTACCTGTAAGATGGTGCTGCTTGCAAAGCCAAAGCCGTCCTTCAACAAGGCTGTGATGTAACTGAGGTCCATGCATAGGAAAGGACTGCCTGAGGTGAACTTTTCCAGGTTATCACACACTGGCGGTGAGAGAAAGGAAGAGTGCAATGCAAGTCTGCAGCCATCTGAGAGGTGTGGTTTTCTCTAAACACAGACTGAGAACAGGCACAGCAGAACCCTCATTCTTCCTCTGCCAGATGCGTGGGAGTCTCAGGGGCTAGAACTGTGCACTGACAGCCTCTGGAGGACCCCAACTCATCAAGAACCTGCACACTTCTGACGTGACATCTCATCTCCTCAAAGGTGCATGGGTCCTACCTAGTTCATTTGCTATGACATGTATTTCCATGACCTAATGTTGGGGCTTAATTCAACTAAGTCCCTTACACAGCGTTAATGCTGAGGCCCAGAAGACAGGGAAATACTAGTTAGTCCTATTTCACGGCCTCTGGATGAGATCAGTTATTTGTATTTATGATGGACTCCTTCAAAGAAGCCTCTGCAACTATTTCTCGTATACTCTGGTGGTTAGAGTTTTGTTACTACTGATAACGTTATTCCAACTTCTTTTAAAAAAGGAAGAAAGAAATGTAGTAAGAAGAAAAGGTTTTCACCATTTGTCCAAACTCTTGTATTCTCATTCTTTCTTTGCCACTTAATGCTTTTAACTCCTGGCAAAGATAGGAAACCAGCCTGCTGAGTGGCTTTCTCCTGGCTGAGGTGCATCAGGCGACCTTAAGGTCACTAGGGCTGGCAGGCACAGCCTCACGGGCTTGCCTTCAGTGGTTTCCACTGACACTCACCTTCCCTTGCTTTTCTCTCAAAATCTTCAACTTTTAAAACACCCCCCTTTTCATAATCTGAAATGAAACAGAACAGCAGTTGATGTCAAAAGGCCTTCCAGGAAATACAAGGAAATTTATCTTAGTGATATTTATAATAATGAAAAAGTAAAAAAATTTCCAATATTAAAAATGAGATAAACAAAGATGACATATCCCTACAATATAATCTATGTGGTTTATTTATAATCTGTTATGTATGCTTAACTACAGCTAAAAAATTGGCCCATTAAAAAGGAGCCATTAAATACAGTACAAAATAAAAAATTAATTCATATCTTAGGCCATAACTGATCACATATATACATTCTCACAGCTAAACAAAATGTGTTACTTTTATGATAAGAAAAACAGTTATAAACAGGAAAGAGGAAACATTTGGGGGTGATGAATATGTTCATTATCTTGAATTTGGTGATGGTTTTGTGGGTGTTTACATGTGTCAAAACTTATGAAATCATATACTTGAAATATGTGTTTTATTTTATATCAATTATATCTCCATTATGATGTAAAAAAAAGAAAAAGAAGGATACTTCACGTATACTTGTTTAGGCCACCTTCTAGCCCCAAAGATTCTAAACCATACTCTCCCACTTGAGTGACTTGGGAGAAAAGCAGGTGAGCAGCTCAACAAAGCATTGCAAATACTCCTTTGTCCCTTCCCTTCCCCACCACAGCCTTGCCCAGTTCCCCCCTGCACTGACACCTGGCGTGAACTTACCAATCATGTTTGTGTCCACGGCTCGGTCATAGTAATAAGAGAAAGCGTAGAAGGAACCTCTCTGGACCTCATCTGGTTGATGAAGTTTTCCTTGCACCACCCTCAGCACTTCCGCATAGCAGGGCTCAAAGCCCACCTCTCCTGTTGGGGCAAAGGTACACAGGGACACGGTGAGAAAGTGAGAAAGCTGCTGAGGGAGGAACAGTAGGAGGACCAAGGAGAGCTGAGGCTCAGGACAAAGCGCTTACAAAGATGACAAACTTCTGCAGCTTCATGCCTCTGGAGAACTGGTAACCTGCTTCTCCACGGAGCCTCCCTCCCTAACCTGCGTTCACCAAACAAGCCAGGGCCCACCTCAAGCTGCCACCCAGCACTGCGTTTCACGGTAGTTACGATTAAGTATGCAGAGGCTCACCTGCTTCCTTCACTGGAAAAATTAAGTTGCTCCCTTGAGTTGAATGGCTATGTCTTTTATAATACCTAAGATCAAGTACTGTTTTATCGTCTCAATTCTCTAACTGAAATAGCTAAACATTAATTGACTCTGAGACAGTTTCACCCTGCTGAAGGCCGAGACCCTTAATACTTTAGATGCCGGCTAAGAAGAGGTTTCTAATGGACCCACAACACTTGGGCAGGGCAAGAGCGCACAGAGAGTGACAGCTGCTGTCCTTACTGCCACGACCCACTACTCGTGGAGGCACGCCAACATCTCCTTGGGATTAGTTCCTGCAAAAGACAAGCTTCGCTTCTCTTGAGCGCCAGAAGAAGTTTCCCATGGGATTTTTCCAGACTTCTACTATAAAGGTAATTTCAACCAGTGGAAAAAACACCACTTGCCTTCTTGATTGCCACCATACTGGTATTTCACGCCCCCAAAGACCCACTCTGCTTCCAGCCATCTCGGCAGACAGGCACTTCGGAAAGTGTGTCCATCAATTCCTGGAAGAAACCAGACCACAAAGTAAGAGGCAAGGGTGTGAGAGAGAGAGAGAGAAAGAAAGGCAAACAAGAAGCCAGTAAGGTTAAATGGTATTATCAAGGTGGCTGTGCCTTAAAATCATATGGAATTAGTTCTGTGACTGCATCCTATGATATGAATTCTTCCTCAGGGTTCACAGATGGGCTTGGTGAACCCCCTGAAACTCCAGGCAAATTTTCATGCTTATGTCTATTTGGCAGAGGGGTCATTGGCTTTCATCATATATTAAATCTAAAACCGGTAATGGAATAAAGTTCCCTCATTTCTAAAAAAAAGGGAAAAATACTGGTCTACTCTTCTCATTGGTTGTTGTAAGACTAATACACCTGAAAATGTAAACTGAAATGTTAAATCATCATCACAGTAATAGCTTACTGTGAACCACATGCCATACAAATTGAATTACATGCAAAATCTCTTTTAAGGTGAAGAAAAGAGGCAAATCACTGGCCCCAAATCACAAGCTCACTGGCCCCAAATCACCAGACTCGGACTGAACCTGGTTCTGCCTGACCCCAAAAGCTGAACTCTAGACCCCTTTTCTGCCTATGAAGAGAGGAATGGAGCTGTTCGGTTATTCTGTCTGGTAAGTGGACTGCTGCCTGCACCTCCCACATAAAACTAAAGGGCCTGAGCGAGCTCCTGCCAAATTTACTCCTCGAGTCTTAATTTCTGCAGATGCTTCAGCTCCCTGGCCACAGACCCCCCCTATACCAACAGACATCATGCTGGAAATGGCTAATAATATCTATAATCTATAAAAACATTTGAACTCATAAAGTAGAAAAGGAATTTGCCATTATAATGTCCATTATACAACATATGCCTCTGCTTCAGCATCACCCCTTCTGCCACACAATCACTGCCAAGGTAGGGAAAAGGCAAGCTGAGTACTGGTGTCACTCTCACCACACCCCGACCAGCACAGGTACCCAGACGAACCTTCCGTCTCCAGGGCTCCCAGGGTTGCTAGTCTTGCAGCTTTCAATCCAAATCCCAAGTAACTGTAAAAATACAGGATTGACTAATTTCATGCTGGTCCTGAATTCTCCAGCTTAAAGCTCCTTCTTCCAAAAGTAATATGGTTTCTCCATCTCTCTTTGTTCTCCGTGACCTATTCATCTCATGTGGACAACAAGCAGTAATCCCTGCACAGTTCAGATCAAGGCCGTGCAGTAAGAACTTTCCATGATTTAAAGGCCAGAGATGGTGACACTTCCTAGGGTCCCACCCTGGGAACCATCCACAGAAAAGCTCTCATTATCTTAGCTTCTAGCCTAACTGTGATCAAATTCTAGGCTGGATTTTGAGCATCTGAGGTCAGTTTAAAAGAAGCTGACACAGAGCTTTGGCTGAACCTTCTCTGAGTGTTCTGTCTCTAGAGAAAACTTGACTTATATTACTTTCACTTTTATATTACTTATATTTTACATTATTTTAAAAAATCTTATATTACTTTTTATTTTATTACTATTACATGTTTTTAGCCCAAGAATAGAGAATCTTGGGTCCCCTGGGCTTTGGTAAGTGGCTTGGGTTTCAGTTAACAGGCCTTTGGGGACTGGCAAAGATTTTGTAAGGCTGGTCAAGTACAACGAGATGTGGAAATGCTTTGAAAAGTTAGGAGAATCATACAATGCAAAATATTATTGTATATAATAATATGAAATATAACATGAAATATCCATGTCCCCCTCCCTCACCTATGTGTATAGAGCTTATAAGTGCTGTTAAACATCTCAAAGGAAGTGAGGTAGCCGCTAGGGGTTTGTTCCAGGGTTTTCTGCAAAACAGAAAAAGCAAAAATACTATTCAGGATCCACAATCATATGAAGATATTCTCAGCATTCCCTCCCTCTCCTCCCCTCCAAAATCAGAAATGAAGGAGACAGATTACACTGCTCATCTCACAAGGCTTGAGGAGTCAAAGGGACTCTGAACAGTGAGAGCAAGTTCAGTCAGTCATTGACACTACTTGGCCTGCTCATGGTGGCGCTGCTATCTGAAATGGGGCCTTTTCTTAGCACCATGATATGCCTGCCAAGTGGGTTGGTAACCAGACCTTCATATGTATCTGACTCACCTCGAACTGAGGCAGGAATGTGATTTGGGTGGAGGCCCCTCCCAGGTCCAGGGTCCCCACAGTCTCCTGGTCGTGGCCGTGGCCGTGCAGCTGACCTGTGAATGACAATCAGCTCTGAACATCTGCTTCCTGCCCAACACTCCCGTCTGCAGTTTCCTCCTGCTCCTGGCATATGCCGAGGCACTCTGTGAACACCCCACTGCCCCCCAGCACCGAAGGCTGCAGCAGAGGCTAGCCGGGAAGGACTCTTGCTGCAGCTGAGGTCCTGAAGGCAGGTGATAAACATTAACTTCCTGTCTTTCCTCCACATCTTCCTTTTTTTTTTTTTTTAAACAAAAGAAAGAACAATATGAAGAAAAAAGGTACTGATATTTTGCTCCCTGACCATGGGTGAAACCCAGTTAAGTTCTTAGATAAATGTGAGAATGTGTTACCTGTCAGAAAATTCACAGTAACCCAAGCTAATATGCCTAAAAAAGGAGAGAAAGACAAAGATTACATCCAGAGCACTTTCCCCCTTCTCCCAGGCCCCACCTTTGTTCTCTTTATCTCTAAACTTCGTGTCTAAAGCACACATTTCCTGCTCCCCATTTTTCCATTTCCTGCTATCCCCTTCCTCCTTGCTTATTTGTTCCCTTTTCTTCAGCACCCCTACCCTTGTCGCCCCAGTGCCTTTAATCAGATATTTATTAGCCCTGGCCCTCTCCTCCACAGGACATACATCAACACCTCGCCCACCTTCATAGGATCCATCCATGATGCTAACACTGTCATCTGGTACCAGGAAAGGTGATTTCTTGAAGATCTCTTTTACCTAGCAAAAAAAGGAAAGAAATCTAGGTTCCCTAAGGCAATAGAACAGATTCCAAACGTGTCCTATAACACTTAGAAAACCACACTCCTCATTTTCCCCAGATAAAATTTTAACAGAACTCATTTCTTTTCCCTAAGAAACTAGGTAAGCCATCATTGGTTTCTTGTAAAAACAAGCAAACAAACAAAACAACAACGTACCTCAAAGAGCAGTGCCTCAGCTTTCTCTTCTGGAAGTAAGCGTAGCCCCGCTGTTGCCTTCAGGACCACTGGCGTTCTCTTCCAGTGACTTGGAGGGATTGAGTCTTTGGCCACCTCTAAGAGTTCTTGAACAGTCTCAGCACCCTTCAAAAGAGATGATTCACGAATCCGGTGAACAGTGCATTTAGTGGAGCATATCTGCTCCCTTGGCATGCTCTGGGACAGTATCAGGAGCGAGGGGGCCGAGCGCTCCAATCAGCCTTTTCCGCTCTGAAGAGCAGAAACCCCAAGAAGTGGGCTTCTTTGAAGGAGGAGAAGCCATTTCATTAGGATGAAGTCCTAATAAAAATGATTCTTTTATAGTGTGGTCATTTTAATTGTTCTTTTGTGTCTCATGTGAAAATCAGCTACACGGGGGCAGGAGAGCCAGCAGTTTCCTGGTGGCCGAGTGGTTAGGATTTGGTGCTCTCACTGCCGTGGCCCAATTCCAATCCCCAGTTAGGGAACTGAGATCCTGCAGGCAGCACGGCACAGCCAAAAAAAAGAGAGAAGAAAAGTGGTATCTGATATTAAAGAATTTCATATTCATTCATTAATAAAAACATTTTTAAAAAACAGTGTCAGGCCAGAAAGTTGGGATAGTGAATGAAACAAGGCTTGAAGTTAGATGGCCTGCTTGCTAGCCCTGTGGCCTAACACGGGTCACTTGGCCCTCCTGGGGTTGGTGTCCTCAGCTGTGAGACAAGATAACATCCATAAAGCTGCTGTGTGCATCGGATGAGGTGGACTGGACTTCCCTGCTGGTCCAATGGTTAAGAATCCTCCTGCCAATGCAGGGGACACGGGTTTGATCCCCAGACCAGGAAGAGCAAAGCCCATGCTCCGTAACTACCGAAGCCCACACACTCTAGAGCCCGTGCTCTGCAATAAGAGAAGCCACTGCAGTGAGAGGTCTGCATCTAGAGTGTAGTCCCCTGCTTGCTGCAACCAGAGAAAACCCACATGCCACCACAAAGACCTAGCACCGCCAAAAACAATTAAATAGCTCAGTAAGTTATAGTTAGAACAATTTCATTAAAGAAAAAAAAAGAGGCAGACTGTGCAGAGCTGCCACACAAATGCTAGCTGCAGCTGTCATTATGCTACACCTTTTACGAGTTCTGGCGGGACAGGACACATCAGGATCCATTACTTTAAATCCATTGTTTTTCTGAGTAAGCATCTGTCCTGACAACACGCTGCCTCTTAAACATTATAACCACAGCACACTTTTACTATCCAAATGTCGAATCAGTTTCTAACAACGCAGTTGTTTTCAACAGCTGCTAGTTTCCTATAGTGCCATTTCATAATGGTGAGCTGAGAAAAATAAACATCCTCTTGGTTCTTCAAGTTCAAGCCATTTGTAACATCAGGTTTTCCTCTGGTTAATGATTGCACTTGTGACACTGAACAATACCTTTAATATATGCTGCCCAAGTCCAACATTCCACCTTATCCTATTTTATATCTGTGGGGCCCTGACACATGGAGTGTTGTATGCTCTGAGAGCTCACGTGTGAAATACAGCTGTGACAGAACTCTACACTCATCTTCTGTTACTGAAGATTTTTTGTCATGGGTTTTGCCCAATTTCTAGAATATAGCCATGGTTCTGTGCTGTGTAAGGGCACTCTGAGGAGTTCACCTCAATTGCCATGTGTATACCTTTTACTTTACAGAACTTCACAACCTTTTTCTGCATCTACATTAATTAACTCAGTTGAGGGCTTCAAATCAAAATCTTAAACAGTCAGTACAAACAGCACAATCTCCTGAAAGATGGTGGTGACAAGCTATCTTCACACCTCCTCCCCCCTAAGCCCAGGTGAGCCCAGGGTATACAATTACTGTTATCCAGGAGATTAGCTGAGGACAGAAAACTGATCTCACACATGACCTCAATATCAGCAGTGAACAGCATAAGATATTTAACAGCAGTGGTGTGGTCAAGTCATCAAGGCATTTGAGAATCTAAATATTTAATGTAAAAAGCTCACCTGCTGAGGTTGATCTACAAAAGCAGAAAGTCCTGGCTTCACAGAATCAAAAATTTCCCCTTCCAGAACTGGAAGCTGTCCTATGTTGTTCATGAGCAAAACAGAAGAGAGATGGGTAATTATCAAAAGTCAGACTCTACCTGATCCTGGGCTCTGTATCATATTAACCTGCTATTTCCCCCAGCAATTTCAAGTCATCCTACCTGTGAGAAATGGCTTAAAGGAGTATTGGGTAGGAGGAGAGAGAATCAAAAGTAATCACCGAGGGTCCCTCTGCCATTTCTCTGGTGGGCATCTCACTTCCACTCCTTTCCCTAGACTCTATGTGTGACTTGAGAAGACCGAATATTAAGAAACAATTAGTCTTCAGGGTCCCCTCATTCCCTTTTCCAAAGATGGTAGTGGTCTTTATCTCAAGACCACTCTCAATATTCTGAACCCTGGAGTATTAATTCACCTTCAGAGAAAAGTAAAGACAAATTATAACTACCCTTCTTAGACACATAGGTTCAGACTACAGGCAGTCCTGATCGCTTTTAATTTTACACCAAATTAAACCATATGTGTTCAGTTATAGTCCAAAGTTTTCTCTAAAGAAAGACGTTCAGTGACTGTAAGATTCTGTAACTGACATCACACACTCTCAGCACATCTGTTTCTAGGAGGAGATGCTAAAGCGTGGATTTAAAGATGCTGGTGAGGGTACCAGTTGCACTTACCTGGTATTTTCTGCACAAAGGTGTAAACGTGAATTCGTGTTCCAGTGCTCCCTGCATCAAACATAATTCCATACAAGGTGCTGGTGCTGACACTGACAGGGCACATGGAAGACAGGAAGACCCCCTCAAACCAAGTCTGCTGCTCTCTGTGGAAGAGAGTGCTGCAAACACAGGACGCTACCAGCATGAAAAAGGCTGCTCCCTGGGAAATGGCCATTCTCTTCCAAGATGTAGTGAGTCTTCTGTTACAGAAGCAGTGCTGCTAACACACCTGCAGTGGCTTCTGGGACAAAGACATGCAAGGTCAGACCAACTGGCCTCTTTGTTTACCCTTGTAAAAGATGAAACACCCATTACAGAAATCCCACCCCTTTCCTCAAGCTGGTCCTTCTATTCTTAACCACCTGCATAACAAGCTAGACTAGGGTGACAGAGGCTCTGAGTACCTTTTTTGAAGGGTATCTGGTTGCAAGAGGAAATTGGGATTTAAAATATATTTCCCCATGCTCTTTTTTTTCCCCTCTATTTTTTGGCCACAAAAAAATCTTAGTTCCTCGACCAGGGATCAAACCTGCATCCCTTGCCCTGCTTTTAATAGTAGGGTGGATCACTCATACTCAAAGGCTCTCTCTGTCACCCTGCTCCTAATGTTGCATCTTATTTTTTTCTTTCCATTTTGACAATTTTGTCTTTAGGTCATGAACCATGTGCCTTGCAGGATCTTAGTTCCCCAACCAGGTGTCCCCTGCAGTGGAAGGGCGAGTCTTAACCACTGGACCACCAAAGAATTCCCTCTTTCTTCTTTTTGATTGATAAACAGAAGCTTCAATTTCTGAATTAAAGTTACAAAGTTACAAAAAAGTTACAAAGTCCCTGGTATTGGGGTGTTCACAGCCTTTAAAAATCAGGCCACCTGTGACCAATATTGCCAGTGGCTTGCACACTCAGCCACATTTTAAGGAAATAAATCAACTTAATTCAAAAACACTTAAATAGACCATTATGGTTTTTAAAACATGCTTCACAGGTTTCAGGCCATGTTATCTCCATAAGCACTTAAGAGCAGAAGGGCAAATAAAGACAGAAAGGCTCAATGACCTGCTGAGTCATAAAGTGATGTGTTATGGCAAGTTACTGCCTGTATTTTTTTTTTTCTGCCTGTATTTCTTAATGTGCTTATAACAAAGACAAAAAACTTACAAGTGCTCAGCATTATTTACTTTGGATTTTAGATACAAATGATGCCGAAAAACTAGAGTAAAGTTACATGGAAAAATGTCTCCTGTATAGGGTGCATTTTCTCCTGGTATTACTGAGGAAGGTCACATCTATATCCTTCAACATTTCAGGCTTCCTTGTTGCTGCTGCTGCTGTTGCTAAGTTGCTTCAGTCGTGTCTGACTCTGTGCGACCCCAAAGACCGCAGGCCACCGGGCTCCCTCATCCCTGGGATTTTCCAGGCAAGAGTACTGGAGTGGGGTGCCATTGCCTTCTCCTCAGGCTTCCTTAGTTGCCTCTTATGTACTTTGCTCAAAACAGTTCTGGGTCTTCTGATTCACCTTTCACCTCTGAACTTCTTCTTATGTAAGTCATGGTTACTAGTTAAACAAGATCTAACTCCAAAGTCCTCATTCTCCAGTCCTCTAATCACAATAGAATACTCAGTATGCTTGGAGTACAGATGAGGTCCATTTATCATTCTCAGATTTGTTGATCTGCCAGGATGCGTTTTATCAAAATGTCTCTCTCCCTCCCTAGGTAACATACTACATAAAATAAAGCAAATTCAAGTTAACTGCATTTGGAATAAAGCTATTTGAAGTAGCTGGAGTTGTTCCAAAGTACCTCAAAGACAGAGTGAGAATTACCAGTTTGAACACTCTTCAAGACTGAACTTCTATCCTGCAATGAAGAATGAAAGCTATTGGCTAAGGAAAGCAAAACTTAGAATCTCAAAGGAAACTCGTCTCAGAAAATCAACCACTGCAACAGGTCAGCTGCCGGGTCAGATTCATACTCACGTCTTCAACCACTCCCTTTGGTGGCTTCTTCCTTTGCAGCAGCCAGGCTGGTCATGTAGGTCAACCTGAAGAACTGAAGACAAAAACCACCTTTCAGATTCTGAGCGTTAATAGACTGTGGCCTTGTCCAAAGCCCAGACCACATTCCACGCTCTCCAAAAGTGTATTTAGGGGCTCTGCAGTCACCAGCCTGCTTCTACCGCTGTGACTGACTGCGCAGCAGCCTCTTCAGGGCTCACTCATATTTTTTTCTATTATTGTGGTTTCTGGGAAAAAACAAACAACTCTCTAGTTTCTATTTCCATTAAGCAAATCTTTGTTATTCTTCCAAAAGAAATGAAGGGGAAAAAAATGCATACCAGCTATCCCTTTTTACAAAGTGAAAACTGCAGCGTCATACCAGGTGTTCAGTGTTAAAGTAAACAGTAGATTTTAGAGAAAGCGAAGGATGAACACGCCAGCTGCACCACCTGCTCTCAACATCTACCTTTACCACCACTTCCAGTCTCACTTTTCTTTAATGTTAGCTACTTTAAGGATGGCACTAGAAAGGCTTACAACAAACAGCTGAGAGCACACAGAAAGGCACCCTATTTCACTGACACCAGCCTACCAGGCTTGCTCACTCACTATTAGTCCCTGCTCAGGTGTCACCTTCTCAGAGTCCTTCCTTGTCTACTATATTTAAAAAGCAACCCACCTGGTCACACGCGTCTTCTGTCAATGCCTTCCTTCCCTGTTTATTTTTCTCCACAGTACTCCTTATCTTCTAACACACTATATAATTTACTACTTCTGGGGTTGTTTCTCATACTCCCTGTTCCTGATTCCCCCTGCCCTTCATGAGCTATACATGGGCAGATAATTTTGTCTGTTCACGGATGTGTTCCTGGCACCGGAACGATACTGCCACATAGTAGGTGTTGAATATAGTCTCTAAAGGGATGAATAGTGATCCAGTGATTCAGGGATTGGCTCTCATCCATTTAATAAGAATATATAACAAGTGACTTCTTTCCGAAAGGAGATTCATTATCCTCCCACTGGAATATCATGATTCCAAACTTCCAGGATGAATGGTTTCTCCAAATGTGTGTCAATTATATAACAAGTTTTATATGCTACTCAAAATAATCTATGTAGACTGGAGAGAATACATCAGTATATTAAAATTCACTCCTTCAGAATTAGTCTTAACCTCTCGTGCTATCTCCTTATTCACTCCCAACAAAGCCCTCTCTTCTTTTGAGATTTTGGTGCCAGCTAGGGTCAGTCACTATGCCCATCTCCTTCGAAGGTATCTTCAGTGCATCTTTGTCTCTGTAGTAAACACCAATCCCCCCCAAACTCAGCCTCCCTGGAGTACTGCACTCTGGATTCCCTTTTTCCATGTCCCCCACAGCTTCAGAGACCACAATCCCACAGGACCTGGGCCCCCTACACTGGGTACTCACCTGCTCGTGTCTGCCCAGTCCTTGTGATCCCTTGCTCTGTTGATTGCCTTTTGCTCTTTGCCCCTATTTCACCCTTTTTGACTCTAGCTAGTTTCATTTGAATCACTTTCACCTTTGCGCTAGTTTGCAAACGTGTGGTATTTTGCTAACTCACTCCCTTCTTTATTCTTCACTCCTCCCTTATCCACCTTTTTTCTGAGTATACATGATTGTCTGATTCATCTCTTTTTATGATAGTTAAGTGCCAACTGGCAGAATTACTGCTTATAGGGCTTAAGTTGCCAAGAAACTGAATTCTGTGTTGTTTTTATGCAGGAGATCATAATTGATGTTTTTACAACATTATTTAATTATGTTACATTTACAAAATATGTAGTCTTGTAAGAATATTACCTATCCCCTACTAATTCATGTTTTTACAACATTAGCCCAATAGTAGAGAAGTGAGTAGCCTTCTTCAAATGCTTCCATTTTTGGATGAACTTAGGAGACTGGCATTGGATTGTCTAATTTATAAGCATCACTGAGTGCCTAATATATACCAGACACTGTGCTAGCTTCTAGATACAAAAGACAATTCAAATACAGACCCAGCTCCTGGGGAAGATTTCAGCTTACTAGAAGAAACAGACAGATAAACCAATAGCTGACTATACCATGGAAAGTTCTCTGACAGAACTATGCACAGGTACAGTTCAGTGCATATGGCAGGAGTGGATATAAGGGACAAGTAACTCATCATAGAAGGAGTAGGATGGAAGTGGGAAGGGAGTGGGAAGCTTTTTAAGGGATGAGAGGCATAAGCTTGGTCCTGAGTCAGAGGCAGGAATTACCATGGGAAGTGACACAGGAGAATTCCGAGAACTTTAAATACTACAAGTTCAGTGTGGCTGGAATGTAGAGGTGTAACAGAATAGAGAACAGGCGTGAGAAAGAATTGGTCTGGAGGTATCAAATCAGATTTCCGAACTAGTGGACTTGTTTTCCTTAAACAGTTTCCTGGTGACACCTGACTGCTATTAATGTCTTTCTATTCCCTCCTTAAGCAAATATCAATACTGACTAACTTGGTTAAAATGACAGTATTTCCCAACAGTGTAAAATAATGGAATGAGAGAGGTGATTAGGAAGGTCTACCAAAAAGTCTAAAAACACTGAAATGTAAAAGCTTCCACTGCTAATTCTTCTGAGTTCCACAGCAAAGCTGACTTTAACAAAGTAAAAATTGAACATAAAGCAAGCTTAAAATGTAACTGAATGAAATTTTTAAATAGTAAGCTGATGGGACTGAATTAGCCCAAACACCTAGAATATATAAGTTAAAACCAAAGTGGGTCTAACTGGGTAAGTCTGGGACAGATTTCAGCACAGTAAGCAATGCCTCATTTGAGGATATAACTTAGGACTTACAGGTTCAATACCAAGGGCCAAGGCACAGCCCCAGAACACCTTGCTATTTGAAGGGTGTATAGGGGGAGGAAAGAAATAGCTTTCAGACTCCTAAAGCTAACTACTGAACCTGGAACATGTCAGTAAATACATCCTGAATGGACCTGATACAATTGGGCTGATGGTATCTGCAGACAGGAGCACTGGGGCAGGGAGTACTACTTTTCCCAGTGTCTTATGACGGCTATGTATCACATCCTCAACTTTATTCCCTCCAAAGCAGCCCATAGGAGCTCTGTTCTAGGAAGTCTATTTATTCACATATGTATTCATGCAGCCATTCCAGAAATGATCAGTTGCCTAATGCTACTTATAAGTACAGCATACAAAGATAAATCATCTTAGATCTGCCCTTTAAAAGACTACAGTAAACAGGAAAAATTTAATTTAACTACCTTTGTGAAGTTAAAATGTGACAAGCAGCATAGTTCTATGCTCTGAGATTTCAAAGCAGGGAGAGATTATTTCAAGCTGGTATGGCCAGAGAAAGCTTTGTGAAAGAGGAAGCTTCTGAGAAGGGTAATGAAGAGGGGAATTAGGACATGGGAGGAGTGCTTTTCAGGAAAAAATAAAATATGAATCAAGACCTGGATGTAGAGGATGGGGGAATCCCAAGGGACAGTAAACAGATCATTTTGTTGTAGAAAACAAAATTGGAAAAGCAAACTGAAGTCAGATAGTAGAACATACCAAATGCTCAGCTATGGAATTCAGCCTTTACTTTGCAGGTGATGTGAAGCCACTGAAAATTTTGAGCAAGGGAGTGTCACAAATATGAATCTGGCAGTTACATGTAAGAATTAGGGTGGGGAGCCTTGGCAGGTTCCACTCACTTATCTGATAACCACATCTTTTTAAGTTAATAATAAAAATTATAAAGGAACCCAACACACAGATGACTAAATCTACCTAGAGGATTAGGAAAGGCATCATGAGATGACATATGAACTGATTACAAAAAGTGAACAGAAGTAACACATAAATAAGAGAGATGTGAACAAAGAGCAGAGGGACTATAGAAAGATGAAAACAGCAAGGAAATTATGGATAGTTTGATTTCATTTTTAAATTTCCTCAAGAATTTCTTGTCAAAGGTTGAGAAACAAAATGAAAACAAAAAATAGATTAGAATGGAAGAGATTATAGGGAGGTTACCATTTAATGCAGACGAAAGACTAGCCAAAGGAAAACAATCTGAGGTAATAACAGCTATCATTTATTGAGATCTTAACTTCCACCAAGCACTATGTGAAGTATTCTACATGGGTTATCTCATTTAATCTCACAATACCACTCTGTGAGGCAGATTTTATAATTAACAACCCCATTCTAGAAATAAGAAAACTGAAGCTTAAGTAGTATAAGACCACACAGCAGTTAAGAGAAAAGAGCCAGAAATCAAACTCAGACGGTCTAATTCTAGAACCCACAGTTTTATCTGCTAGGTCACAGGAAGGGTCAGCTGATATGGCACTAAGAGCACAGAGCAGAGAAGGATGGCCTTACAGCAGCTTGGTCTCTTTCCTGTGTATGACCAAGAACTTCTGACCTGTGTCCTGCTGCTCCATCTTTATTACATTTCCAGAATCTGACCATTTCTCATCACTTCCACCACCACTGTCTTGGCCCAAGCCACCATCATCTTTCATGTGATTTATTCTCTCTTTTTTTACCCTCACGCCCCTAGAGTCTAACACACCTTTCTATTGCAAAATCCAGCAATCACTTCCCATTTCCCTCAGAATAGCAAGGTCCAAACAGGATTCATGGATCCACCTGCTCTGCCTCCCACCCCATTACCTCTGACCTCACTACTAATGGTTTTCAACTCACTCACGCCACCCACACTGACCTCTGTGCTTAAATATCACATATGCTCCTGCCTTAGGGCCTTGCTCTAGCTGTCCCCACTCTCTGGAACCATCTTTTCCCAAACATTCATTTGATCAGCTCCTTTAAGTCATTGTTCAGATGCCGTTTCCTTACAGACATCTATCTACTATAACTACCTCCCTTAGGTGTCCCCTACTTCCATCTGCTTTCTGAATCCCCCTTACACTGATTTACACTTTTTCTCCATACCACTCATCAATTCTAACACACTAGATGGCTTATTTACTATGCTTGCTATCTGTGTTTCTCTGATATGAACTCCTTAAGAGCAGAAATCTTTTTTTTTTTTTTTTTTTTTGGTTTGTTTTGATGTAACCCAAGCACCTAGAAGCGTACCCAAGAAGGTGTTCAATCAGAAATAACAATAGGTAGCACTGGCACATAAACACTACCTTGTCTAAGACAGATTGACTAGTGGGAAGCTGCTATATACACAGGGAGCCCAGCCCCTGTGACGACTGAGAGGGATGGGACGGGTTCAAGAGGAAGGGGAGATGTATATATATAACTGACTTCAGCTGTCGCATGGCAGAAACCAACACAACATTGTAAAGCAATCATCCTCCAATTAAAAAATTTTTAAAAGTGACATAGTAATAAACTACAAAGTGACATAAAAAGGGAGAATACTTTCATAAGTAAATGAATATTTAAGGGGGAATATAATGATTAATGGATACCTTCAATTTGTGTTAGGAAAAACTATAATTTTCTTTTTCTGAATTTGTAAGTTAGATAGCTAAACTGAACTTCTTTAACCAAACACTTTCAATTGTTAAAACTGTTATAAGGTGGCACTAGTGGTAAAGAACCTGCCTGCCAATGCAGGAGACCTAAGAGACATGGGTTCGATCCCTGGGTCAAGAAGATCCCCTGGAGAAGGAAATGGCAACCCACTCCAGTATTCTTGCCTGGAGAATCCCATGGACAGAGAAGCCTGGCGGACTACAGTCCACGGGATTGCAGAGTCGAACATGACTGAAGCAACCTGACACAAAAGATAGTAAGCAATGTTTACACTGTCCAAATTCTCTTCTACATATAAAACCAATAAATATTTTAGAATACTGTACCTTAGTTATCTATTGCTGCACAACAAACAACTCCAAAACTTAGTTGCTTAGAGTGACAACAGACATTTATTATCTCATAGTTTCTGCAGTTCAGGAATTTGGGAGTGATGTAATTGGATTGTTCTGGCTCAGGGTCTTGCATGATACTGTAGTCAAGATGCAGGCTGGGACTGTAGTTATCCGAAGGTTTGGCTAAGGCTGAGGACCCACTTCAGTGGCTGGCAAGCTGATTTTCTGGCTGTTGGAAAAATGCCTCACTTGCTTCCCACATGGACTTTCCATAGGGCTTTAAATGTCTTCATAATATGGTGGCTGGCTTCCTCCAGAGTGGGCAATCCAAGAGAGGGCAGTGCAAAGGCAGCAATACTTTGTATGATCCTGAGTCATAAACTATCACTTTCCTGTATTCCACTGGTCATAAAGACCAATGCTGATACAATGTGCAAGGGACTACACAAACATAAATACTGGAGGTGAGGCTCAGTGGAGGCCATCTTGGAAACTGGCTACTTCCAATTAAAACCAGTATCTGTATAATATTTTGTGTTCAGCTTTTTTTCCCAGTTTATATATATTTCTATTAACACAACTTACATGCTTCTTGCTTTAGAAACTCTGTTATTCCAATGATATGAACCCTTGAAAATTAAAAATGTCATGGACTTTTAACTGCTCTGAAAATATCACATCCCACCAGTTGAGGCCGTCCATTTATGTTACAGTCCCAATATTTTACTTAAGGAAAAGAATTAAAGTCAGAAAACCTACAACTCAAACAATGTCCTGCTTGTTCCTAAGAGTGAAAACAAATTTAAATACTTCAAATAAAAGTCAGATAATGTTAGAAACAAGCAGGAAAACAGTCACTATATTTTAGATTGCAGACATCAATTAATAACTGAATAATAAAAATTAAATACCGAATCAAGGAAAATAAAGAGTGAAAATAGTTATACTAATGGAATAGCAACTTTTACAGAGAAAAAAATCCTAACACAATGGTAGCATTAGTTATTAATACTTAGGTACTAAAGAGATATATGGTAGAAAAGGTTAAGACTGACAACTAGCATAGATTTGAAAACCACAGAAGAATTTTATAACCAGCATTTTAAAAATATTAACTAGATAAAAGAAGATTTCTTAAAAAAAATTTTTTTAATTAACAAATAAAAAACAACTTTTGTTAGATCGTTTCCAAGGAGCTATAATAAGATCTGTGAATAAAAACTACAGGGGAGAACTGAACAGTAAGAATTTCCCAACAATATGCACTGTCTCAGGTGATGGGGAAAGGAGAATTTTGACCCAAGGGCTCAACCCACATCTGATCACACTGTCCAAATGGATTCACAGATCAGAAGGCTGGTGGAATGAGAGTTCTTTTAAAGTCCCTCCAACACTAAGATCAAATACTCTCCCAAAAAGGAACTAGAATTCAGGCACTGGTAGTTACCAACAAATAGAAACTTATTTCCTGTGAACAGATTAGTTCTTTCTATACTTTATTTCATTTTAATCAAAACATTATTAGACATGTGTCAAAAAGGGCAGCTCTGTACAATGAACCATCTGAGTCTTATACTGAAATGAGATGAGGCAGTGCATGACCTCATTCTTCATTGTTTCAGGCCTGACTTAGCTACAATAATAACTGCACAGGGAAAGCTCTTGCTATTGCTGCCTCGCTTTCTTCCCAAGTCACAAGGCCTTTTTTCACCCATTCATTAAAAGTATAAAGTCCTTTAGGTAAGAAGATACTATTAATCAGGAGGTGATTAATACTGCCCCAATAAGCAAATATAATGAAAATCTACAGTGATAAACTATCTCTGCCTCCAAATCCATATCCACTGTGGAAGGTACTTATTTGCAGAAGAGTAATTACAAGGATCAGTGCCATTTGTCACTGGTTATATTGGAGTTTGTGAGAAGTGAAAACGTATTTTCCCTTTCTTGTTATCAAGTGAAAAACAGCTACTCCTTCAAATATGTTGAATCAAAATGAACAACTTGAGAAACGTAAATATTACAATGACATCTCATATATAAAACCAAGAACAGGGGCTCCACATATGTACATTTCCTCAAATATGTCTTTATGATACATTTTCTCTAAATATCATAACATTTTTATTTTAATAGTGTTTGGTAAAAATGTTTCTAAAGTGACATATTTTATTCATGGTCCAGAGTTATGACTATCAGTTATATTTTTCTGTAAACTTGGGATGCCTTCAGGGACTATAGGCCTAGAGGACTGTTTGCCCTTCTGTCAACAAATAGTCCCAGATTGCTATGCTTTTTGAGCTAGTTTTCCTCAACATCATGCTATCTATCATCACTGATCTGTGCTGTCATGTGCCTGCCTCCTTTGGTAAGCTGCCACCATCTAATTTTGAAAACTCTTTTGTGGGACATGAATCAAAGAGTCACAATTACTAGACTTTTATGTCAACTTACACAAACAAGGGCCTCTCCAACAAGGATTGTGGAATTTGTGACAGCTTTTACTGGCTCATTAATCTCTTTCCATTTATGTGAGCTCTCAGCTAGGAATAAAAAAGCAGAAATCTGACCTATGGGATTTCCCTGGTCCAGTGGTTGAAAATCTGCCTGCTAATGCAGGGGGTATGGGTTTGATCCCTGGTCCAGGAATACTCCACATGCCTCAGGGCAACTAAATCTGTGTAGCACAACTACTGAGCCCTCGCTCTAGAGTCCATAAGCTGCAACTCCTGAAGCCCACAGCTTGTGCCCCACAAGAGAAGCCACCACAATGAGAAGCCCACTCACCGCAACTAGAGAGAAGATCCCACTCGCTGAAAGCAGAGAAAGAAAATGCCTGCATGCAGCAACAAAGACCCAGCATGGTCAGATAAATAAAAAGAAATCTAACCTACGGAAAAAGAGGATATTACTTAATATAAGTTACTTACCAATATTTTTTTTCCTTCTGGGCTTTTCACTTTTGCTTCCTTTAACTAATGTATCATTTCTTCAACCTGTAGGATGGATACAGATACTCATAAGAGCAAAGTTCTCTTTCTTTTTTTTCCTTTCTCCTATTTTTGATGCAATTATCTTTTTCTGCATTTCCATTTCCAATCTATTTAGGCTTTGGAAAGTGGATCATCAAGTTGATCTCCTAACTTGTTATTGAGTATTCTTAGCCTCTTTCTCCTCTTTTAAAATTTCTTTTCATTCAAACTACAACTGCAGCCACTGTAGTAAAACCACTTGTTTACAAAATCAGCAATAACAAGAGAAGGCAAGTTACACTTCCTGTGGAAGCTAGAGTCTATTTTTGAGTTTCTGCACTTTGTGAGATTTCTTTACTTTTCAGCTGTGAAGAACTTAAACACCAGCTGTATCTTCCACAAGGTGCCTGAGCGGCACTCTATTACAAAATGAACATGTGCTCAAAAGGGACCTAGTCAATCCCAGTCGTAGGTACATACCTACAAGACTGAAAACAGGGACTCAAAACAGTATTTTTACATCAATGTTCACTGCAGCATTATTCACAATGGCCAGAAGTGGAAAAAACCTAAGTGTTCATTAACAGGTGCATAGATAAACAAAACAGGACATGTACACAAATACAATAGAATATTATTTAGCTATAAAAAGCAAAGACTTTCTGATACATGCTACAACATGAACCTTGAAAATGTTATGCTGAGACACACAAAAATAAGATTCCACTTACATGAACTATCTAGAAAAAGCAAATCTGTAGAAACAGAAAGTAGATTAGAGTTTACCAGGGGTTGTGGTGAGGGGAGAATGCGAGCTATTGCTCAACAGGTCCAGAGTTTCTGCTGGGGTAATGAAAAATGTAAATAGATAATAGTGATAGCTGTACAACACTGTGAAAGTAATTACAACACTGATCTGCACACTTAAAATTGTTAAAACGACAATTTTTATGTTATATATATATATACCAGAGTAAAAAAAAATTCTTTAAAAGCAGAGGGAATCAAGCACTGCAAACATAAGATCATAAGAGCAAAATGTTGGGTTATTATCTCAACATAGCAACAGTTATGACAATCCTCACCCCTGAAATACCTCATGAGCCAATTATAACTTAAATTCTGATACTCAGAAAATGTCTTTAAGCATCTGAATTTATATAGTATCTTCTGTTCTCTCAGAAATAGGAAGTTAAATTTACCAATGCAACATAAACCCGAAAACTGTACATTCAAGAGAGGATGTAAACAATGTAATAAACTGTAACTATAGGGCCTCCAAAGCAATTATTTTTAATAAAGGTCCTCTTACAGGTTGTTTCCTACAACTAAACACTTTTCCAGGTATTCTCTTGGTTCCCAGAATGGAATGAGTGATATCTACCCCTACACATGCAATCTTGACCACAGTTCTATTATCTTTTTAAAAACACTCATATTGTGTACATGCCACTCAGTTCAGTCCAGTCGCTCAGTCGCATCCAACTCTTTCCGACCCCATGAATCACAGCATGCCAGGCCTCTCTGTCCATCACTAACTCCCAGAGTTTACCCAAATTCATGTTCATGAGTCGGTGATGCCATCCAGCCATCTCATCCTCTGTTGTCCCCTTCTCCTCCTGCCCCCAATCCTTCCCAGCATCAGCGTCTTTTCCAATGAGTCAACTCTTCGCATGAGGTGGCCAAAGTATTGGAGTTTCAGCTTCAGCATCAGTCCTTCCAATGAACACCCAGGACTGATCTCCTTTCAGATGGACTGGTTGGATCTCATTGCAGTCCAAGGGACTCTTAAGAGTCTTCTCCAATACCACAGTTCAAAAGCATCAATTCTTCAGCGCTCAGCTTTCTTTACAGTCCAACTCTCACATCCTTACATGACTACTGGAAAAACCATAGCCCTGACTAGACAGACCTTTGTTGGCAAAGTAATGTCTCTGCTTTTTAATATGCTATCTAGGTTGGTCATAACTTTTCTTCCAAGGAGTAAGCGTCTTTTAATTTCATGGCTGCAATCACCATCTGCAGTGATTTTGGAGCCCCCGCAAAAAAGGATGACACTGTTTCCACTGTTTCCCCATCTATTTTCCATGAAGTGATGGGACCAGATGCCATGATCTTAGCTCACTACAAAACAAGAGACTAATACCAAAACTCAAAACGAGACACCTCAAACTTGTGTCTCCAAACAACCCCCTTCCTCAGAGCCCCTGCCCAATTAACAGAGGGTTAAACAGATTCTCTAATTTTCCTGTTCCTGCTAATGGTACCACAAATTTCTTAATTTACGATGCAAAATTTGCATCATCTTTCCATTCTCCTCTCTCACACCCTATCTCTTATCAAGAACTAATGATTTTTGCATCACAGTATCTTTCCCATCTCTTTCTCTTTCTTCTCTCCTATCCTCTTGCTGCGGCTGCTAAGTAGCTTCAGTCGTGTCCGACTCTGTGTGACCCCATAGACAGCAGCCCACCAGGCTCCTCCGTCCTGATTATCTAAAGTCTGGCTTTTATCACTTCAGACTTTGGACCACTATAGTCTCTTAACTGGTCTTCCAGTCACCAAAGTCTCTCTTCTCAAACCCATACACAACTGTTTCTAAAATGTTATTTGCATCATTTTTCCCACTAGACTATATCACGGTAGGGATTCATTCACCTTTGAACACCGAACGATCCGGCATGTAATACATGTTTAATTCATCAGTGTTTGTTGAATGAATTAATGAATACGTAAGTTCTAACATTTCCTTTCTAAAAGCTTCCAATTTCCCACTGCCCATAACAGAAGTTACAAACTCAAATACTGAAATACCTACTGGGGCCAGGCAGAAAATATAAGTGAGTAAAGATGTGTGTCATCAACAGGAAGGGGTAAGGACTGTGCAAACTGGAAAGCACACGTCCCATCTAAAGGGTAAGTTGTTTGCTTTTCTCACAAATTGCTGCCATGATGAAATACAGGCCCAGTATGTTGCCAGGTCTTCTGATTTTTTCAAGATAAGCTAAGAGAATAGATTTCTATGTAAATCTGGTCTTTAAATGTGTGTGTTCATTGCTTAGTGTCCAACTCGTTGCGACCCCATGGACTGCAGCCCGCCAGGATCCTCTGTCCACAGAATTCTCCAGGCAAGATTTCTGGAGTGAAGTGCTAGTGACAACTAATACCATTAAAAACAAAACAAAACACCGTGCAGGCGAAATAAAACGTATCTATGGGCTGAATCCAGTCCTCAAGCTACAAGTTGGCGACTCCTTCCTCTGTAGGATAAAAGACAAACTTCTTGCCTAACATTCTAAGTCCTTCTAAGTCCCAGGCCACTCTGCCAAAGTTTTTGCCCACTACTTTCACACAAGAACCCTCCGCTCTAAGCAAGCATCAGAATCACCTGCAGGGCTTGTTAAAATATGTAACTGATTACAGGCTTCACTGTCAGGATTTCCAGTTCAACACAGTAGGTCTCAAGTGGGGGCTAAGAATGAGGATTTCTAACAAGTTACCAGATGATGCTGACACTTACAGTTGTGTGGACCACCCTGTGAGAACCACTGCTCTGGTTAAATTACTCTCTGTCTCAAATACACTGATTTTGCTCATTTATTTCACCTTCCCAGAAAGTCTTCCCTTTCACTTTCAGCCTACCTCCTCCTATAAACTTCCTGTGACAGTCTTTCATGCCTCCAAATTGCCATAGCATTTAGAGTCCATACCATCTCCCCTTAATTCATCACTGCTTGGTAGAGATGCATAGCTTCCAATTGAGTCTGTATAATCTCAGAGATCAATGATCAGGTCAGCACCTTATATACCTGACTGTAAGCCACTTGAAGGCTGGGGCCCTGTCTTGGCTCCCACTGTACCCCTCGAGCTATCAGAGCCTGGTATTCAGTTGGTACTTACTAAATATTTCTTAAAAGAATGAAAATTGGATAGACCCATCACATGAAAAGTACAGATAAGTGGACCTGAAATTTGAGTATATAACCTTTCTTAAATAACTGCCTTTAAGTATTGTTTGATGGTTTGTCAGAATGGACAATAAAAACTAAACATTTTGCAAATAAATTGTCAATAGGTAATAATTATCTGTGGCAACAGATTTTGTATGCAAATAAAACAGTGAATGTTAAAAAAAACAAAACTGAAAGTTTGTAAATCTTTTATTTCCATGATTCTTTACTGCTTGTAGGAATGTAAACTAGTCATTCTATCACAAGAGACTACTTACTTAATAGAATTCTATGTTTGTACCATATGGCTTCCCTGGTGGCTCAGTGGTAAAGAATCTGCCTGTCAACGTGACGAGATGGGTTCTATATCTCTGGGTCCATAGGATCCCCTGAAGAAGGAAATGGCAACCCACTCCAGTATTCTTGCCTGGAAAATCCCATGGACAGAAGAGCCTGGCAGAGTGTAGTCCATGGGGTTACAAAGAGTTGGACATGACTGACTGTGCACACATGCAACAAAATGCAATGAAAAAGTAGGATGAAATCAACACTCCATAATATTCAGAAATATTGATGACAATGTATTTATTCAAGATTCTAAAGGCTGTGTAAAAACAAGATCAGAAATGGTTCACCTAGCTTCTCCAACTTATAGAATAGCGACAGTACTATCAGGCAATTTCAAGGATGACTTATGAGTAGAAATGATACTGTGCAGGGCCCTGTGAGGCTCCTGGGCACAAGGCCTTTCTGTGTTCCCCATTTCTTTGATTATAAGAAAGAGCCTTCATTCACCCTCCTTGACATTCCGAGTTTCAATGGGCAGATTCAAGAAGTTGTTAATTAGGGAAGTGAGTGAATGAGAGACCAGGGTGAAACAGTCAAGAGCAGCCTTGGGTCAAAGTCTTATTTCCCCATCAATGGATACACGCAACAAAATCTTTGCGCTGTTTTGCAGATACTGAAACTCCCTCCAGGTGGGAGAAGTTATGATATGCTGCCCACAAGCATGTAGATGTCAGATCAGTTAAACTTGAGGCTGATGGATGTTGACTCCTACTTACCAACTCATCACCAAACCATCAGAAGAATGTCCACAAGCTGATCACGTTCTCTTTACTATAAAACTAGTCACTACCTTCCCCAAGTTGGAACACATGGTTTCAAGAGCATGAGCCTGCTGTGCCCCCCTTTGCCTGGCAAAGCAATAAAGCTCTTCTTTTTTACTTAACCCAAAACTCTGTATCCGAGATCTGATTTGCACAGGTGGACAGAGAAGCTGAGAATCTGGTGTCAGAAACTCAGTCTCCAAGCTAAACCAAAATAAAGCTACAGATGACTTTACAGAGTAAACCTAATTTTGGAACTACTGGAAGAAAAAAAAAAGAAATAATAATAGGTAGTTTTAAAATAATTTTGAGATATACTCTTAAGTCTTTATTTGTTTTTTTGAGCAATTCCACACTTGATGATATTAGAATCAATGGGACAACAGAAAACTTGACATTATTTGGCAAAGACAGAAAATCCAATTTGGGAAAAACAACGACAACGAAATGACCCAGGAGCCAAAAAAAGTACATTTACAGCTTTAAGACAGCAGAGATGTTACCGTACATTCAGATACCTGCCCTACCTACCAGGACCATAATGATCTTCGTCTGCCTGAGGATTCAGCTGGGATACTTCGCATTTCTATGTTAACCAGGAACTACACACACTGGGCAGGGGAAAAAAAAAAGAATTACAAAACCAAGTCAAAAAAATACCAAGGGCTTATCCCAAGTTTTAAAAGCATTAGCATTCTAAGCAATAAAACAAAGCAAAGTTATTCAATGAAATAAACCTCACAGTAAAACTATAAGAATGTATGAAAGGAAACGCTACCAGATAGATGAACTGCTAAATAGCAACTTCCTACTCTTACAAATGGATGATTGAATAATAACATCTAGTTCTTTGGCAGAGAATGTGGAGGTTCAGAAGACTGTAGATTCTAGAACTACCTCTACTACAGTGTGAATCTGGGCATTTCTCTTAGCCATCATATTCAAGTCACAACAGTTTTAACTACAAAGTCAAACTTGTTTTTCCTTTTTTTTTTTCAAAGTCAAACTTAAAGTCAATAAAAAATATTCTGTATGATAAAATAAGAAGTACATATAACTAGAGTATTATGCACATATATTAAGAAATAATCTTACTACAAATTTTCATGTTTCTAAATGAGTATACAGACAACAGATGACTTGGACTGACTTTCAGGTTCACAGTAACCAATTTTTTAGAATGAATTCCAAATATAAAGCCTCTAATAGGAGATATCCTACACTCTCTTTTCTGCAAGTTATCAGTAGGGTACATTTCCAGAACCCTGCACATATCAAGTGGTAAAGAAGTGGTAAAGAACCCCCCCTGCCAATGCAGGAGACATTAGAGAAGGCGGGTTCCATCCCTGGGTCGGGAAGATCCCCTAGAGAAGGGCACTCACTCCAGTATTCTTGCCTGGAGACTCCAAAGGATACAGGAGTCTGGCAGGCTACAGTCCATGGGGTCGCAGAGTTAGACACGACTGAAGCGACTTAACACGCAGACATATAAAACCAATCATAACTTTATAGATTCTTTATCAGAATAAACCCCTTCAATGTATGGTAATTCCACCATGGACTCACGGAAGTGTGACATACAAATGGGGAGGAGGGGGAAGAACCAGGAATAGAGTAAGCCACTACCATGCCAGCAGATGGCATGGTTAAGATTTTCAGTGCTTATTAATATTAACAGTCAGCAAGTTCCCTCTTAACCACTCAATTCAGAAACATCAACGACGTAGCTGGGGGAAAAAACGGGCTGGGGGGGGGGAGGTTTGCATCAGAGACATCTGGAAAGGTTCCAGGGATTAGGTTCTCCTTAGACAAATGGAGAAGATGCACAATGAAGTTTTTAAAGGAAATTTTTACATTCAATTTGAAAGGGAGACTAATGCGCAGCAGAACTTCAATCGCAAGTTTCCTAACTGTTGTCTCGGCCCTCAGAATCCCCTGCCTTCCTCGAAGACTCACGGACAAACTCATTGAATGAAGAAGGGATAATCACAGAGCTCCTTCTCTGAAAAAACGCGAACCATACTTTTGAATACTACTCCTTTTCACAGGTGAGCGCGGGGTCGACACCAAAACAGAAACAACACAGCAAAAGACCAGGGCTTTCAACTTCACGGGACTCGCGGAAAAGGGAGGGCAGCACGCACAGGAGGTTATTAGCAAATGGGAATCTGGGGACAGCGGCGACAGGACAGAACGGGACCGGACGCCGGGACACTCCTCTCCAAGGACTCCCCACGAGGCCCCGGCGCCTCTCCGACCCCCAGGCTCCCCGACACCCGCGCGCCGCCCGCCTCACCCTCCAAACCACCCGTCACACTCGGGACAAGTCCTCAGCCGCCCCATCAAAACACGTTTGGCCTGGGAAGCCCGCGGGCTGCGCCACCCCTCACAGAACCGGCACGGGTGGGGAACCAGGAGAGGGAGAGGGAAACCAGAAGGGCCGGGGTGGCCTCGGGAGGGGTGGAGCCGGGACGAGGGCTGGGCGGCCACGGCCACGCTGGCTGCGGCGCGAGGGGAGGAGAGGACGCGCGGGCGGGACGCGAAACGCTGCGAGCCCGGCGGAGGCGGCGCCCGGACGCGCGGGGCGCAGCGGCTCCAGCCTCCTCAGGGGAGAGCGCCCCGACGGTCGCGCCGCCGCCGCCCGGGGGCTGGCCGGCCCCGGCCTCCTCGCCCGCCCAGCCGGGACCCCGGTTCGGCTCCGGCGCGCCCGCGCTCGCACACTCACCGGGCGCGCGCCGCCCTCAGCCGGTCTCCGCCCCGCCCCCCGCGGCCCGGCCAGTGGACTGAGCCCGGGGGGCGGGGCAGGGGCGGGGCCACGTCACCGGCGCGTGCGCTCTCTGCGCGCCGGCCGCGGCTCGCGCGGATCGTCAACTGCGCGGCCCGACGGTGTCCTTGGAGACGAAGCCGGGCCTGGGCGGCGCGGAGACAAGACCACGGCAGCGGGGGCCCCGGAGAAGCCAGGATGCCGGCTATGGGGAAGGACAAAAAGAAAGGGAAGGGCAAAGACAAAGGCAAAGACAAGAAGAAGAAGTAAGGGGAAGCCATCCTGGGGTCCCTGCTCCAGGGCCTGCCCTCCGGAGATTCGCAGGGGCCGGCCAACTGGCGCCCTCTCCCCGCTCCTCTCCCGGACCCTCCCCTCGCTCTCCCAGCTGCTGAGAAGGGCGGCTCCGTTGTTCAGAAATTCCCCAAAGGCATGCCATACCCCCTGCTGCTTCAACTAAGACCGGAGTGTTGAGATTTGGGACCCTGAAATCTTTTAGACACAGCCCTTGCCTATGTGGGATGTACTAACGAAGAGGCAGATTAAGTTCCCCCAAAATAGAAGTGACATAGGACCGAACTGACTCGTTTGAAAATACCCTGATGCCGGAAAAGGTTGAAGGCAGGAGGAGGTTGGATGGCATCACCGACTCAAAGGACATGAGTTTGAGTAAACTCCGGGAGTCGGTGATGGACAGGGAGGCCTGGCGTGCTGCAGTCCATGGGGTCGCAGAGAGTCGGACACGACGGAGTGACTGAACTGACTGAGCGAGGACCCAATGGAATCAGTGCTTGTGGAGTGGAAAAGAACTAAAAGTGAGGAGGAAGGGTTAGTTCTGACACTGGAATTGAAGGTTGGAGATCCTCTAGACCTGTGCTGTCCAATAGTGTCATCACCGGTTGTGTGTGGCTATTAAGATTCGTTAAAATTAAATAAAACTAAAAATTCAGATCCTCGTTTGTACCGGCTACATTGCGTGTACTCAGTAGGTCTGTGTGGCTAGTGGTGACTGTATTGGACAGTCTAGATAGCATTAATGTCACAAAAAGTTCTATTGGACAGCACTGTTCTTAGCTGGGGAGAGGGGTAATTTTTGCTTCCCCGAGGACGTTTTGTCAAGGAGACATTTTTGGTTGTCACATCTGGGGACCTCTAGTGGATAAGAGACCAAATGAAAGTCGCTCAGTCTGTCCCATTCTTTGGGACCCCATGGATGATACAGTCTATGGGATTCTCCAGGCCAGAATACTGGAGTAGGTAGGCCTTTCCCTTCTCCAGCGGATCTTCCTGACCTAGGAATCGAACCGGTGTCTCTTGCATTCCCAGCAGGTTCTTTACCAGCTGAGCTATCAGACCAAGGATACTGTTAAATATCCTACAGTGCACATTAACAACCTCCAGCCCCACTCCAGACAAAGAATCATGTGGCTCAGAATATTAGTAGTTGGGAAATTCTGCTCAAGGCCCAGATATTCTCTAGAATAGGCACTAAGTGTTATTCACCTTATTTCCAGCACCTGGAAGAGAGTCGGAATCATAGAAGAAGCTTAACATTTGTTAAACAAATTAAGATGTCTGCTCCTGTAGGCTTCAACTTAAATCTTTTTTTAACCCCCAATCCCCGCAAGAACTGTGCTGTAGTGCTCTGGGTTCGTTATTTTTTGCCTGTAACCTGATCGATCTCAGCTGTGTGGTTGAGAGGCACTTAAACATCCTGAAGGATGTCTGGGTGATTGAAGTAATTCTTTGGGCCTTTTCAAGGATTCCTTTTGGTTCGAAGGAAAACATAAAGGATCTGAGTATTCAGATTTCCCCAAATGATGAGACTTTCTGAAGTGGGTAAGATTGCTTTAGCATTAAACTTTCACAGGTTTGGAGTTGCTGCTAGCTTGCCACTACATTTATTGGATGACCCTAGTGGTTCCTAGATACATTGGAATCGTACATCTTGTCCAACAACACTAGATATGGGACCAGAAGGGATCTTTGTGAAGTTTATAATTTGTTTAAGAGAATAATGCCTGCTCAGTACAGAAAGTTTAGGAAACCTGTAAGTCAAATAGAACAAAACCACCTATAATCCCATTATCCAAAGATAACTGCTACTATCATTTTGGAATATTCTTTTTCTTCTTCCTAAGATAATGGCCCAACATACAAATTTATTTGCAGTTTTCCCCCTGGTGTATTAATATAAGTATTCTGCAGTGTGATTGTAAAAAATAACGGCATGGTTAGTCTGGCATTTTCTGGAAGTGCCAAGGGCTTGTCAGATTCCTAGAACTCACTAGCATGTTTTCTGGTTTTGCCCATTCATCTACAGTGCACATATCAACAGTGAGAAACACTGAGGGCAACAGACCATATGTATTTCTTACTCATTCATCTCAACTATTTGCTTATATGTGCCAGGCAAATGTCAAGCAAAATAAATTATAATAAAGAGAAAGGTGTAATACTAATATATTAGTATATAAGAGAAATAGTTATATGCTGTTGATGTCTTCTTCCTGTGCAGGAAGATCATAAAACTTGAGGACTCTGCTTTGGAGAGAGCCAAGGCCAATGCCTCCCTTTGGGAGGCCAGGCTGGAAGTCACAGAACTCTCTAGGATTGAGTATCGTGATAGTTCCCGGAGACTGGCAAGATGTAATGAAGAGTTAAAGAGACAGCAGTATAAAATGGAGAAAGACACAATGTCTGTATTGAGCTATCTGAAGAAACAAGATCAGGAGAAAGATACTCTGGTAGGTAGGTAGAAACCCTCCCAAGCCTTAGTAAGTCTCTTCTGCTATACTGATGTGGCTATGTATTTCCAGTATTTTAATTCCTTGAAACCTCATCCCATAGTTAAGACATTTCAGTTGACTTTTAACTCTCCTTTGAAGCAACATGTTATTTCAGAATGGCTTTACTGTCAGAATTGGCTTTTATTTTCATCCTTGTCCCATGTTTTCTTGGCTGAAACAGAGATTGATGACCTTAATGGAACATTATGATCAACTTTGTTTTAAGAACAAGAGCATGGTGTATGATCTATATATTTTTTGATATTGATAACTGAGTAATTAATAATCTCTAAAGCAATTCATTGATAATCCATGACCGCGTGGTTATGAACCCAGCAGGCTGACTCTCTTCTGTTGGACCTGTTGAAATGTTGGACATAGAGCTGTCGTTTTAGATCTGTGGAAATGCAAATCAAAACCCCAAGTCATCACTGCACATTCATGAAGATGGCTACCGTCAGAAGAACAGAAGACAGCAAGTGTTGGTGAGGATGTAGAGAGACTGGAATCCTTGTGCGGTTTGGTGGCAATGTGAAATGGTATAGCTGTTATGGAAAACAGCACAGAGATTCATTGAAAAATTAAAAAATAGAATTATCATATGATGCCACAATCCCACTTTGGGGTACATTTCCAGTGTAAAGCAAGATCTGGACGAGGTAATTGCACACCCAGTGTTCTTGAAACCCTAGTCACATAGTCGAGAAGTGGAAACAACCCGAATGGCTGTTGGTTGACGAGTGAATAAAGTGTTGTATACAAATACGAGAATATTATGCAGCTTTAAAAGGGAAGGAAATCCTGTTGTGTGCTACAACATGAATGAACCTCAAGGCCATTATGCTAAGTGAAATAAGCCAATTACAAAAGGACAAATACTGTATGATTCTACTCATATGAAGTCTCTGTGGACAGGAAGTGTTGCCCCATATTCCAGTAAACAAAGAATGTTGCCCACCATTCCAGTTCTACAAGGATCAAGCCATCAGCCATTGCAGCCCCCACCCTCCACAGTGTGTCCTGAGGGGAGGAAATTCAGGTTGGAGCAAAACAGGAAGCATTCTGAGCTTTGGATACTGGTCCTAGATAATTAACATACGTATCTAAGGAATAATTTCAACAAGCCCAGATCCTTGCATCTTCCCTGACACAGAAAAGCACTAAAATCATTAACTCAAAATACCTTTTCCTTGTGATTACTAGAATTTTGATGTTTGACTACATCTTTTTTTCCAGCAAGAATCTGCCCTATACTTCCATATACTATATTTCCACCAAGAATCTGCCTGTTCTCTTAACTCTTCTGAGCAGTTCCTCAGAGCTTTCTGAGAGGCTGTTTCCCAGGCTATAACCCTCAATATAATCCTGGAATAAAACTTAATTCACAACTTTTAGGTTGTGTGGTTTTTCTTCAGTGGACATACCTGAAGTAGTCAAAATCATACAATGTAGAAAGGATGGGGGAGGGAGGAGAAGGAGTTAGTGTATCATAAACATAGTTTCAGTTTTGTAATGTGAAAAAGTTCCAGAGATCTGCTGCCCAACAATGTGAATTCAAAATGGTTAAGATGGTAAATTTAATTTTTTTTAAACCATACACATGTTACCCAGGTAATTATGTTGACAGTCGAGTTTTGGAAACTGGCAATAGCTACTTAACAGTATAAATAATGTCCTCTCTTCTCATCTTCCCACCTTCACCTCTCCAACACTACTGGTTTGTTTTATTCCATTCTGTTCTGTTTTTTGGCTGTGCTGTGCAGCGTGTGAGATCTTAGTTCCCTAACCAGGAATCCAACCCATGCTCCCTGCACTGGGAATGTACAGTCTTAACCACTAGACTACCAGGGAAGTCCCCCCTACTGGTTTTAATGTCACATGAAAATTGGGCTATGTAATTAAGTTAGGACACAGAGAAATTTCTTTATCTTCCTCTTTATTTTCATTTTCTACAGATTGAAAAACTGAAACAGCAGTTGAATGAAACAAAGGAAAAAGCCCAAGAGGAGAAGGAAAAATTGGTATGTACACTGATGCCTCACTTATTGGTGGTCAGGTTTCTGGCAAATTCAGATATTTAAGACACGAGAATAAGTGAGTCTTCTTGAGAACTCAGTGATCTTAAAGCTCATACACTTAAAGCTCATACAGAAAAGCTCAAAAATAACATAAAATTATGTTACTGTCGAAAATCATCTCGTAGTAGTGGTAGCTTACTGATCTTGAGCTCTAGGGCTTTTCAGTGGACAGCGCTGGGAAACATATTTTTTGAAGATTAAAATATATCATGAGATCATGCTAATACTTTAAATTCAGATGCAGGAGTACAGGATTTTACTTAGCTCTATCTTTGTCTTCTTTCTTCCTCACCCAAAATCCTGGTTCTTAATGATACCAATGTAACTGTGTATTTTCTTCAAACCTTAATACATCAATAGGCACATAATACTAATATTAATACTACTACCCACATAAACTGGTAGATACAGTTTAGGATTTGGTGGGGTGAGAGGGGGCACTTTTCCCATTAGGATATATACCAATAGTGATCTACAATCAAATTCAGTTCAGTTGTTCTGTCGTGTCTGACTCTTTGACCCCATGGACTACAGCACACCAGGCCTCCCTGTCCATCACCAACTCCAGGAATTTACTGAAACTCATGTCCCATTAAGCCGGTGATGCCATCCAGCCATCTCATCCTCTGTCATCCCCTTCTCCTCCTGCTTTCAATCTTTCCCAGCATCAGGATCTTTTCAAATGAGTCAGTTCTTCTCATCAGGTGGCCAAAATATTGGAGTTTTAGCTTCAGCATCAGTCCTTCCAATGAATATTCAGGACTGATTTCCTTTAGGATGGACTGGTTGGATTTTCTTGCTGTCCAAGGGACTCTCAAGAATCTTCTCCAACACCACAGTTCAAAAGTATCAATTCTTCGGTGCTCGGCTTTCTTTATAGTCCAACTGTCACATCCACACATGACTACTGGAAAAACCATAGCTTTGACTAGATGGACCTTTGTTGGTAAAGTAATGTCTCTGCTTTTTAATATGCTGTCTAGGTCGGTCATAACTTTTCTTCCAAGGAGCAAGTGTCTTTTAATTTCATGGCTGTAGTAACCATCTGCTGTAATTTTGGAGCCCCCCAAAATAAAGTTTGTCAATGTTTCCACTGTTTCCCCATCTATTTGCCATGAAGTGATGGGACCAAATCCCATGATCTTAGTTTTCTGAATGTTGAGCTTTAAGCCAACTTTTTCACTCTCCTCTTTCACTTTCATCAAGAGGCTCTTTAGTTCCTCTTCACTTTTTGCCATAAGGGTGGTGTCATCTGCATATCTGAAGTTGATATTTCTCCTGGCAATCTTGATTCCAGCTTGTGCTTCATCCAGTCCAACATTTCTCATGACGTACTCTGCATATAAGTTTAATAAGCAAAGTGACAATATACAGCCTTGATGTACTTCTTTCCTGATTTGGACCCTGTCTGTTCTTCCATGTCCAGTTCTAACTGTTGCTTCTGATCAAATTAACAAGGTCTAAAAACAATTTGAAATAATTCCTTTCTGTGAGGTTATGCCACCAACTCAGCAATACATTTTGCTTTTGATTTTTTAGGAGTTGCTTTAAAAAATTAATGTGAAATGATATAATTATATAATTATAATTATGTAAAATAGGCTTCCCTGGTGATGGTAAAGAATCCACCTACCAAGCAGGAGACACCAGTTTGATCCCTGGGTCAGGAAGATCCCCTGGAGAAGGAAATGGCTACCCACTCCAGTATTCTTACTTGGGAAATCCCATGGTCAGAGGAGCCTGGTGGGCTACCATGAGGTCACCAAAGAGTTGAATGTGACTGAGCAACTAAACAGCAGCAGCAATTATGTAAAATATTTATGTGTTTCCAAAGTAAAATCTATCAAAACACAGTCTATTCTGAGAAATGTAACTTCTATCCATGTCTCCACAATATACCAGAGTATATTGTCAAAATGGGTATCTGTCAACATGATACGTAAGAAATGATATTTTAGTATATTTCAGTTTGCATTTCTCTTATTCTGAGCTAGATTGTGCATTTTTTTTCATTTGGTTAAGTGTCTTTTGCATTTCTTTTGATAGCTCTTTTCATTTGTTAGTTGTGTTATTGGCCCTTTTTCCCCTCCACTTCCATCCCCCTCTTTTTTTTCCTCTTTACTCTCTCTTCTTCCCTTTCTTCTCTTCCTTTTCTCCTCATCTCTGCTTTTCCTTCTCATCTGTCTTCCCCCTTCCTTCCTCTTTCTCTCACCTTCCTCTCTATTTATTTAAGAGATATTGGCCCTCTCCTTGTCTCTTCGCTTACTGATTTTAATTTAGGATCAAGGATGTTATTTATCTCTCTTACAGATTAAAGATTTGTTTAGTCTTCTCATGAGGATTTCCCAGGTGGTGCTAGTGATAAAGAACCCACTTGCCAGTGGAGGAGACATAATAGACATGGGTTCAATCCCTGGGTTGCAAAGATCCCCTGGAGAAGGGAATGGCAACCCACTCCAGTATTCTTGCCTGGAGAATTCTATGGACAGAGGACCCCATAGTCCATAGGGTCACACAGCGTCAGACACAACTGAAGTGACTGAGAATGCATGCAGGCTTCTCATACCTCTTTTAAATAATATCTACTATGGCAAAACCAACACAATATTGTAAAGTAAAAAAAAATTAATTTCTAAAAAATAAATAAATAATATCTACTTTTCTATACAGAGGAGAAGGGGATGACAGTGGATAAGATGGTTGGATGGCATCACCGACTCCATGGACATGGGTTTGGGTGGACTCTAGGAGTTGGTGATGGACAAGGAGGCCTGGCGTGCTGCAGTTCATGGGGTTGCAAAGAGTCGGACACGACTGAGCGACTGAGCTGAACTTCTCTGTACACAATCAGGTCATTTTAGAATTTTCTCCTTATTCAAGGCACTTGGTCTCTTTTAACAAAAATTAAAACTTTATGTGAAGGTAAAAAGGGAGATTTTTCTTCAAAGAAGAAAGACAAATGGCTTAAGGCTTCAAATGGAACAGGACTCTGTGTGACCTATGTTCTTTTTCCTAAGTCATTTACCTTTTTTTTTTTTTTTTAATACAGGAACAGAAATTTACTATGCAAGTAAGTGAGCTGGAGGGACAGTTTCATCAAAAAGCCAAAGAAATTGGCATGATTCAGACAGAGCTCAAAACAATAAAACAATTCCAGAAGAGAAAAATCCAAGTGGAGAAAGAATTAGATGATGTAAGTTTCTTTCATTCTTTCTTTCTTTAAAAAGAAGACATTAAAATTAACTATTTATGTCTGCAAAGGCTTTCGCAGACATTGACTCCTGAGATGGTAAAGGATTCCCTTTGCATTTTAGAGGTTATCTGAGAAAAACAGGGAAGACATATCAGTGTAGGACTGAATGCAGAAAGTCTTGGTAGACTTTTCTTTTTCTAAGCATTGATTTCTTTGTGAATTCACCAGATCTTAGGCAACACACTCTCTTGCATTTATCTCCAGTTAAACCTTTGGAACTACTACTGTTGTAGAAAAACATTAGTGGCAAAGTAGCAAAGTCCTAAAAGAAAATATATATAGACTGATGAATGATAACTTCAGAAAATTTTAAGACACACTGGGTAGGGGTGGATGGAGTAAGGAAACCTGAGTACTTTCAGCAAGTTTCTCTGACATTGCATACTCTTTCTGTTCTCTCAGTTCAGAATATAGTTTTATTGCGTTAATGACAATGCAATAAATGGCATAGATGAGGGCTGGACACAAGTAGCTGAAATCAGCTTTGAGGTTGGGCAAGTTACCTTCTCTATACCTAGGTTTCTTCATCTGTAAAAATTGGGGGTGGTAAGAGTTACTGGCTCATAGTGTTGTTGTAGGGATTAAATGAGTTCATATATGTAAAGTGAAGTCACTCAGTCATGTCTGACTCTTTGCAACCCTATGGACTGTAGCCTGCCAGGTTCCTCCACCCATGGGATTTTCCAGGCAAGACTACTGGAGTGGGTTGCATTTCCTTCTCCAGAGGATCTTCCTGACTCAGGAATCAAACCTGGGTCTCCTGCACTGCAGGCAGACTCTTTACTATCTGAGCCACCAGTGCTTAAAATAGTGTATGTCACATGGAATTAACAGTGGTGTACAGCTCTCTGCAAAAAAAAAAAAAATCCTCATTTGTAACATTTACTGATTTCCTTGGTATAAATACTTATACTATGGCCAATTTCAACCAAGCCACAATGCGGCAATAAAAAGAAACTGAACTCAGAGTGGTTACTTGTGCTGGTGGGCTACAGTCCATTGGGTTGAAAAGCATAGGACATGACTGAGCAAATAAGCACAGCACATAGCATTTTGTATTTCTTTTATACAGCTTAGTCCTATCGATCTTGATATTATATTTATCGTTTGTCTTATCTCCCCTGCTAGATGGTAAATTTTTTGAGGCATGAACAGTATTGTGCTTTGTATTTATTGAAGTACAAGATAAAGAGTAATGCTCAATAAATCTGTGTTAAATACTAAGTGGGTCTTTCATTTAAAATGTAATTGAAGGAATATCAAGTTTTCTACTAACTAGATGGGAAGAATCCTTTCACAGTGTATATGTATATCAAATCATTGTGATGTATACTTGAAATAGCATACATTTGTCAACAATGGGTTGAGAAGATTCCGGGGAGAAGAGAAAGGCTACCCACTCCCTTATTCTGGCCTGGAGAATTCCAAGGACTGTATAGTCCACGGGGTTGCAAAGAGTCAGACACGACTGAGCAACTTTCACTAACTCCTCAATAATGCTGCAAAGTTTTCTAGAAAGAATATCTAGTTTTGTTTTATATGAAAATATAAAACTGAATTAAGTTCCTTAACTTTTCAGGAACTCTCAAAATAGCCATCCTGAGGTGTAGGTATACATTCTGAATCAAAGTGAATGAAGAACTAGTTGTTCATATTCGATTGGGCCTTGGTGTGAATTTTTTTTAAAGAACGATATTGCCACCTAGTGGAGAAATGGATTTCGGACCTTTCAAAAGGGTTGGTGGGCCAGGAAAACTTAAAATTCAAAAATAAAAGATCCTTGCTAATGTGAATCATAAGGTGGTTCTGTGGAATCCCAAATATGATAGAATTAAGGCAGATGTGGGGCTCATGAACTCAAGGGAGGAAAATTATACTGTGCATATAGGATTCAATATACAAATTTAAAAGAGGCTAATTAACTTTAGATTGCTAAGAGGTATTCAAAGCATAAATTTAAAGAAAAAGTAATATCCATCTACCTGATTAACAAAAGGAGCATACACTGGTAGATTACAATTAATATTTTAAAAATAATTTATTTTAATCTTTCTTCCTTTGGAAAAAAAATATTCATTTCAGCAAAATAAGCTGATTAGAAAAAAGGAGAAAATGATGGACTCTCCCCCCACAACTGTACAGACTAAAGATAGCCATTGTTAATATTTTGGTATATTGTTTTTTATTTTTCCCCCTTTGTTATGTATAAATATATTTTAAAGTATCAATATGCTATTTTTACAAAAATGAGTTGTGATATACAAATTGTTTGTTAAACTTATTTCTTCACTTTACATATTTTGAACATTTTTCAATGCCATTATGTATTTTTCTATAAAACCTTTTGACTGGATGCATGGATTTCCACTGGGTAGATACACCATGATTTATTAATTGGTTCCTTGTTGGACATTTGGATTTTTTTTTTCTAATTTTTCACTATTATAAACCAAGGAACATCTGAATGACAAAGTATTTTTCTATATTTTTAATTGGTTTTTAGGATAACTTCTTGGAAGTTACAGTGAGATTTATAGATTAAATTTCAACATGAATGTTAAGGTTTTTGATATGCATTGCCTAATCTTTCAAAAGATTTATTTATTAATTTATAGATTTTGGGGGAGTCCAATGGCAAATGAAAGGTTTACTGTACCCTACCCTACTTAGACTTCTCCACACATTTATATATTGACAGTAATTCTGAAAGTCTTTGACAATATAAGAGGCCTTTTTTAAATGTATAAAAAATACAAGAAGAAAGAAGAATATCTGAAAGATCATATGATATGGATCAAATGGAGATATAATACTGTTACAACAGAGACCACAGTAAGGAAAATTGTTAAGGAAGGACAATATTAGAAACAATAATAATGATTCTGTGAAAACCCACAAGACCTCCTAGAACTAACACCAAAAAAAGATGTCCTTTTTATCCTAGGGAACTGGAATGCAAAAGTAGGAAGTCAAGAGATTCCCAGAGTAACAGGCAAGTTTGGCCTTGGAGTACAAAGTGAGGTAGGGCAAAGCCTAACAGAGTTTTGCCAAGAGAACACACTTATAATAGCAAACACCCTCTTGCAACAACACAAGAGATGATGCTACACTTGGACATCACCAGATGGTTAATACTGAAATCAGATTGATTACATTCTTTGTAGCCGAAGATGGAGAAGCTCTATACAGTCAGCAAAAACAAGACCTGGAGCTGATCGTGGCTCAGATCATCAGCTCTTTATTGCAAAATTCAGGCTCAAGTGGAAGAAAGTAGGGAAAACTACTAGGTCATTCATGTATGACCTAAATCAAATCCCTTATGATTATACAGGAGGTGATGAATAGATTCAAAGAACCAGATCTGATAGACATAGAGTGCCTGAAGAACTATGGACAGAGGTTTGTAACATTGTACAGGAGGTGGTGACCAAAACCATCCCCAAGAAGAAATGCAAAAAGGTAAGGTGGTCTGAGGAGGCCTTACGAATAGCTGAGATAAGAGAAGTGAAAGACAAAGGAGAAAGGCAAAGATATACCCAGCTGAATGCAGAGTTTCAGAGAATAGCAAGGAGAGATTTAAAAAAAGCTGTCTTAAGTGAACAATGCAAAGAAATAGAGGAAAACAATAGAATGGAAAGACTAGCGGTCTCTAAGAAAATTGGAGATAACAAGGGAACATTTTATTCAAAAATAGACACAGTAAAGGACAAAAACAGCAAGGATGTAACAGAAGCAGAAGAGATTAAGAAGAGGTGGCAAGAATACACAGAACTATACAAAAAAGCTCTTAATGACCCAGATAACCACTCTGGAATGGTCACTCACCTAGAACCAAACATCCTGGAGTGCGAAGTCAAGTGGGCCTTAAGAAGCGTCACTATAAACAAAGCTAGTGGAGGTGATGAAATTCCAGCTGAGTTACTGTCACCCTGCTTATTTAACTTATATGCAGAGTACATCATATGAAAGCTGGGCTGGATGACTCACAAGCTGGAATCAAGATTGCTAGGAGAAATATCAATAACCTCAGATATGCAGATGATACCACTTTAATAGCAGAAAGTGAGAGGAACTAAAGAGCCTCTTGATGAAGGCGAAAGAAGAGTAAAAAAGCTAGCTTAAAACTCTGCATTCAAAAAACGAAGATCATGGCACCCGGTCCTGTCACTTCATGGCAAATAGATGGGGAATCAGTGGAAACGGCGTCAGATTTCATTTTCTTGGGCTCCAGAATCACTGTGGATGGTGACTGAAGCCACAAACTTAAAAGACGCTTGTTCCTTGGAAGAAAAGCTATGACAAACATAGACAATATATTAAAAAGGAGTCCGACAAAGGTCTGTCTAGTCAAAGCTATGGTTTTTCCAGTAGTCATGTACAGATATGAGTTGGACCATAAAGAAGGCTGAGTGCAGAAGAACTGATGCTTTCAAACTGTGGTACTGGAGAAGACTCTTGAGAGTCCCTTGGACAGCAAGGAGATCAAACCAGTCAGTCCTTAATGGAATCAACCCTGAATATTCATTGGAAGGACTGATGCTGAAGCTTAAGCTCCAATACTTTCTTTGGTCACCTGATGCGAAGAGCCAACTCATTGGAAAAGAGTCAGATGCTGGGAAAGATTGAGGGCAAGAGCAGAAGGGGGTGACAGAGGATGAGATGGATATGGATGGTACCACTGTCTAAATGGACATGAGTTTGAACAAGCTACGGGAGACGGTAAAGGACATTGAAGCTGCAGTTCATGGGGTTGCAAAGAGGCACAACTTAGTGATGAACAACAACAACAAAAACAATAACTAATCTCTATATTAAATGGTTATTACTATTCTAAGTATTTTATGTGTATTTGTTATTTAATCCTTGCCACGTCTCCATGAGATAGCTTCTATTATTATCTTCTTTCTACCCTGGAGACCTGAGACTTAGAGAAGATAATGATTTGCCAGAACAGCTGGTGAGAGAGGTAACAGTTGAACCTTGGGTCTGTCTGATGGAAAGTCCTTCTCTATTGCCTTTTTTTGTGGCATGAATGTTAGATTGAGCCTACCTATTTCAGTCTGATTGGTTCTTACCAGTAAATATAGCCTTCAGAATCAGAGTTATTTAGCTCAATTTTTTTTTTTTTGCCTAGAAGAATTTTATGTTCTTTTTAGTCTATGTAGTTTTAGAGGATAGAAGGATCCATCTATGGGAATCATAGGGAGAAACTTTTTAGATTTATACTAGGAAGAATTTTCTAAAAATGAGAACTCTTAAAGAGCAGCCTAGAAAATTAATATGATTTGAATTATTGGTACTTCTATCTCTAGATACTTTTCTCATAGAAAAGATTCCTATTAAGTGGGAGATTTGTATAGTCTGACTCCTAAGATTCCTTCCAACTCTGAAAATTATGATTCTGTGAGTTCATGTGTTTAAAATGAAGGTATTTGGAGGGATTGGTATTATAATAATTTATTTGAATGTTCTGAAAACGGTTATTCATGAAAAGCTTTTTAGAAACTCAGTACTAATCTTGTAAGTGAAAGTGTAAGTCGCTCAGTTGTGTCCAGCTCTTTGCAACCCCACGGACTATATAGTCCATGGCATTCTCCAGGCCAGAATACCGGAGTGGGTATAGCCTTTTCCCTTCTCCAGGGGGTCTTCCCAATCTATAGACATTTATGAGAAATATGGTACTCGGAGGGAGGGCATGAGGTTTTTCAGTGTGTTCAAGATTAAAAGGTAATGTGTGACAGAGAATGTTTCTTGATTGAGAATGTTCCAGGGATATGCCCCAATCTGGGGCTTCCCAGGTGGCTCAGTGGTAAAGAAGACACCTGCCAGCGCAGGAAATGCAGGAGACCTGGGTTCCGTCCTTGGGTCGGGACGATCCCCTGGAGAAGGACACGGCAGCCCACCCCAGTGCTCTGGCCTGGAGAATCCCGTGGACGGCGGAGCCTGGGGGCTACCGCCCACGGGGTCGTAGAGTGAGTCGTGACTGAGCAGCAGCCACAGCAGACCCCAGCCCACCCCGACTCCTACTGACCGGTCTTTGGTTTTTTGGTTATGTGAACTTTAGCTAAAGGAGGATTTAAGAAACACAGAGCGGGAACACCAGGAAACTCTTGGAAGACTGGAAGGCAAGTTTTTTGAAGAAAAGGTACAACATGCTTGCATTAATTAGTAAATATTGTGTGTACTAGAACAACATAAGTGTATTTACTTGCATTCTGAGACCTAACTTTTCATTTGGGCATCGTATTATAAGAAGATTATCTACCCCACTCACCGTTAGACAGTCTTGAAATCTTCAAGAGGGATTGTCATCTGAGCAAGGCTTCAGGACACATTCCCCCCTCACCCCAGCTTGGGGTCCCCTGGTGAAACTAAAGCTGCAGGTACCACTTTCTGCAGGGGAGGTGGGCTTGGAGAGGTTCCTGTGGTACATGTGAAGGCCTTCCCTTAGTCAAGTCAACTAAGGATATTAATGAAAGGGGCTCAAAACTATTCTTTAGCATCACAAGTTCCCACATTTCTCCGTGCATCTAAAGTTAATTCTCCAAACTGTGAGAAGTGCTTTGGAACACTTCTCTCCTATAGAATCTTATCAGAGTTCCCATGGTTTTTCTTTAATTCTTTTAATTTTTCTTTAATTTTTCAACCTCAGGCAAGAATTAAATAGTTTTTTTTCACAAATTGCTGGGCATGTAGGAAGTGAGGGTGAGGCAAGTAAGTACTCGTATCAGGTTTATATAAAAGGATTTGCTTTAGAAAGTGGCTCTCAGTTTCTAGTTTGTGTACTGAATAACCTGGGAGTGGGATAGAAGCAGCATCTAGATGTAACTGTATTAAAAGAGCCCATTTTCTTTTAGCATAGACTAGAAAAAGAGGCTGAAAAGAAGATAATAATGCTGGCAGACAGAGCCCACCACGAAGCTGTTGTGTAAGAGACCACTGCCTCCTTTTTCTTCCTAGTAGCCTCTCTTACCTCTCTGCTAGTCTTTTGGTTCTCATCACGTTTCCTGCCCTCTTCTCTCCAGGTTTGCTTTCTTCAGACTTTCTGGTTTACTTTCCTTCTCTCTGTGTCTCCACCCCTTTTCCTCCCATTCTCTATGTAGCAGCAGAGTGTGGAGGAGAGAACCTGGGCTTTGAAGTTACACTTTACTTCTCAGTATGTGTACTAACTGACTGTAGGAAGATTTCTTAAATTTTTTGAAATTAAATTTCTTCATCTAAAAATGGTATTAATAATGCCACCTGTGCATGGTTATCATGAGGTATATTAGTGGAAGTAACCGTGTTGTGTTAATGCATAAACTAGGTCTCAGCGTGTTAATGTGTTCAGTCGCTCAGTTGTGTCCGACTCTCTACAATGCCATGAACTATAGCTAGCCAGACTCCTCTGTCCGGGGAATTTTCCAGGCAAGAGTCCTGGAGTGGGTTGCCATTTCCTACTCCAGGGGATCTTCCTGACCCAGGGATCGAACCTTAGTCTCTTGCGTCTCCTGCATTGGCAGGCAGATTCTTTGCCACTGTGCCACCTGGGAAGCCCCCAGGTCTCAATGGTTTATTTCTAATCGAATGTAGGTCTGATGGCTGTACTCCAGTGGTGGTTCAGGAACCTGGGCTGCTTTCATTTTGTTCTTTATGTCCAGTCACATGGACAAAGAGAGAGTATGGGAAACACGTACCTACCCTTAACTGCCTTGGACTAGAAGTAACATATCACTCTACTTTTCCATTGGTGAGAACTTAGTTTTTAAGATCCCCACCGAAGTATAGAGTACCCACCATAAGCTAAAGAAGTGTTGGTCATTGTTTTTTTATTATTATTTATTATTATTATTTTTTGGTTGCCCACGTGCCTTACAGGATCTTAGTTCCCTGACCAGGGAGTGAACTTGGGCCATGGCAGTGAAAGCTCTGAGTTCTAATCACTGAGCTGCTAAGGAATTCCCAATGATCATTACTATTAATATTAGGGGATAAAGCAGTCACTGGTCTAGTTTGGTAATATTTAAAACTTAGGTCTGTGTTTTTGGGTCTTTTAGGCAATTGAACAATGCTGGAAGAAGTGTTTTTAAAGAAAATATTTATCTCCAGAAAGCTCTTGCCTACCATCTGAAGGAAGCTGATGCTCTACAAAAAAACTCCCAGAAGTTGCAAGAGACTCAGACGTTCCTTTTACAGCAAAAGGTTCCCATTCTTATTTAAACTTTATTATTATTATTTTTTTTAAGATTGGGTTGGTGAATAGGAAGAACTGAGTATAGTAATGATATATAAGGACAATAGGACCATTTTTATTCTGTCTGGTTGATGTGGTTTTCTTACCTGAAAAGTTAATTCCTGAATGATTTATAAGAAACTTTAGACTTGGCTTTATAAAGAATATCTCTGAGACATAAATGTAACTTCTGCCCTCTAATACATTTGTATTCATTTTTTGTTGCTTGGAGTTGGTCCCTGAATCACTTAGGAATAGGTTCTCAGCTGTGACTACAGTGGTTTCCTCATGTAAGGGTGTATTCTCTCCCTACAGGAAGTCTGGAGGTAAGCAGTCTAGAGCTGGAATGCCACAAAGTTAGCAGACACTCGGGTTCCTTAGCTGTTCTGCAGCACATGGCTCACCTCCACAGAGTTGACCCATGGCCCCAACAGCTGCTGGAGCTCTAACAACAGGGAGGGAGAACAAGGAGGAAGACAGTATGTCTCTCCCCTTAGAGGTCTTCCTGAAAGTCCTATTTACATTTCTACTTGCAGCTGTTTCATCAGGGCTTAGTCACATGGCTTTGCTGAACTACTAGGGAAAGTGGGAGTTTTCATCTGGGCTTAGTGTTTTTCTGAATAAAATTAGGGCTTTATTATGAAGTAGAAAATGGAAAATAGACACTGGGACAGGCAACTAGCAGACTGCCATAGTTGGCAGTATGTAGTTGTTAAATTACTATAGTAATTTTACTGTATGATCTTATTGGGATATTCTTTTGATAATATAAAATATTGACGCTTTCATAATTTCAGAAGAAGGAAAATGCCTTGATTAGTAAAATTTGTGGCCTTCATAAGTCCAGAAAAGGACTCTCGATGTTTCTTACTTTTTATGCACAGAAGAGCAAAAATATCACCATTGCAACCTGGCCTCAAACTCAAACCTCTTAAAGTAATGGAAATTAGTGAGTAAATTTTATGTTATGAAATTAATTAAAAACAACTTACACCTCCTTCATCTTTCTGTTTTAGGAGATCAATGATCTATTGGTTAAAGAAAAGATAATGCAACTTACCCAGCAGGGATTACAAATCCAAACTCTTCAGAAGAAGGTAGTAAGCTTGGAGAACGCCCTGGTTTGCATGACCAAAGAGTTTGAGACTGAAGTTTTAAAACTGCAGCAACAGGCAATGGTAGAGAACCAAGCAGGTCAGGTTGAAATTTTCAAGTTGCAGCAGCTTCTTCAGATGAAGGACAAGGAAATGAATCGAATAAAGAAGCTGGCCAAGAACATACTAGATGAGAGAACAGAAGTGGAAAGATTCTTTTTAGATGCTCTTCACCAAGTAAAGAAACAGATCCTATTTAGCAGAAAGCATTATAAACAGGTAGCACAAACTGCTTTCAATCTTAAAATGAGGGAGGCATGTGCAAGAAGAACAGAATATCCCAAAATCCGAACGTTTGATGGCAGAGAACACAGCACCAATAGTGTGAATCAGGATCTTATGGAGGCTGATAAATGGTACTAATGATGCTTTAATATTTTGTCTTTTGTACTGGTTTTTTTTTTGCCCTTTAGAGAAATAAAAACCCTGACAAGTTCAGTTTGACAGTATCTAAGTATGAAATAGATTACTCAGTAAGTTACTTGAGAAGAGAAACTGTTCTTACTCATCTTTGAAACCCCTACGCTTAGCATAATGTGTGGGGTCTTTTTAGTAGATTATCTCCCTTTTTTGTATAACAGAGATTTGTCAGAGGGACTGTTTGTTCCATTTTGAATGTCATTGTAATATCTTTTAACATGTTCCTTTCTTCTTTTTCCTGTAAATTTGTTTCAAAGGTTTGATTAGATTCAGGTTAAACATTTTTGATAAACATACTTTCACAAATATTTTGTAGTATTCCCTTTACTATTCTGAGGTGAAATTCATAGGTAATAATATCTAACCAAATCTCTAATTTAAAAAACCAACATAACTCTTTGGTGTACAGACCTGCCCTGTGGATTGGAGGACACCCAGGAGTGCCCCTCCCACCACTGCAGTGACCAGGAGACCCTGCAGGTGTCTGAGGTACACTGAAGAGATCTGCTGCCGCCATGATGCGGGCAGGAGAATGACTGACAGCTGTGGACTGTATGCCCCTGGAGAAGGAAAGGGCGACCCATTCTGGTATCCGCGCCTGGAGAGCTCCATGGACAGAGGAGCTTGGCAGGCTGCAGTCCATAGGGTCACAAAGAGTCGGACATGACTGAGTGACTAACACGCACAGGCTATATAATAGTTATTAAGCGGTTCCTGTTAGCATTAATATGTTTGAATACTTTTCACGCTATAAACCATGGATTAAATTATAGTACATTTTAAAGATTACTCTGAAAAAACTGTTTTATATCCCTACACAATTAGATTCAAGGGCCTTAAGAAATTTTTAAAAATCCCTACTACTGTCCACTTAACATCTTATTAAGAGGCGCTTCCAAATGTATTTTCTGTTTTAAATTATTTTTTAATGGGCTAATATGAAAGTTCTTTTAAATTATATAGCTGTCGGGAAGGTTGTACATGGCCAGTGACTCTTCTTCAAAAATGTCCATACTATAATTTTTTTATCTTCTTGCCATATTCAGAAGTCTATTAATAACACTATTACTATTACTCTATTATAATAGTAGACTTATTATAATAACTACTAGCAGAGGTTCACTGTAATTTTTTCTATTTTTTATTTAATAAATCAAGCAAGTTGAGTCCCCACCATACATAAGGCAGTTTCTTTTTATTTTTTAAACCTACTGTATATTAAGTGGTATATAAGTTTTCAGAGAAGGTACATAAAATGACTCTCCACATTATTATTGCAGAAACTGGACTCTTCCTATTCTGCCTTCTGAGCAGTTAATCACCTTAACCCTAGTGTTCTATTGCATCTACCAGGAAAGCAGAAATTGTAGTTAAAATATTACAGTATCTGCTGAAGAGGCAGATTGGGAAGGACAAAGTATATGATGATCACAATGCAAAATCTAAACTAACCCAATTGACATATATGCAAATATGTTTCTTAAATTCTGTATCTATTATCTACATGATAGCCAACTTTTGTAAATAGCAAGTAGACTATAAATCCTCTAGAAAAGTTATGGTATAGATAAATACCTGCCTGGAAAGCTTAGCTTTAGCCTTATTTGGAGGTAAGAAATAGACTAGATAATCTACATGTTATTTTATATGTTTATCTCTCATCACTATCTTCAGAGCAAATTATCTAATACTAAAGACATGCTAAAAGGATTTTATCAGTAATTGCACCAACAACTATTTTTTCTTACTTCTTTTGTCTTTGTGTTATCTGGATACATAATTTTGCATCACAACTTTCTATTCTGCTTATTTGCTTAATGTTTGAGCACAGGTTTTTTTTCACGTTGTTACAGTTTCTATTTCATTTTAATGACTATGTAAAACTTCAAATTGGCTAGCATATTGATATGCTTTTCAGCTATGATTTTGTAATAGACATAGTTTGCTTTGTAGTCATTACATTTGGAAACATAATATTTAGTTATGATTTGGAAATGTTCGTTTTTCATGTTTACATATTTTATATTTTTTAAAAAGAGATGCTTACTTTGATCATACTTTTTTCCATTTTTTCTTTGAAATTCTTTAGGACAGATATTCAAGGAAATGTGGATATTGGAGATTTGACCTGGGAGCAGAAGGAGAAAGTCTTGAGATTGCTCTTTGCAAAAATGAATGGCTTTGTTCCTAGGTAACTCCCTATTTCAGTAGTGAAATGCTAGTTTTCTATCAAACCTAGAAACCATATAGAAACAGTGAACATATTCTTATTTAGAATTAAGAGAATGGGAAACAAACAGAAAATAAAACAAGGTCATATTGCATAGGTACTGCAACTCCCAGAGATAATGAGAGATGTGTAAGTGAGCACTGAAATGAAAGAGGAATTAGAATTAAAGGGGAGAGAAAAATGGATTAATCTTAGGTATTTAAGCTAATGCTTCCTAAGAAGGTATAACATTGCTCAGCTGAATGAGTGGTAACTAAAGAGAAGCATAGCAATTGGTAAGATTCTGTTGGTCTGCAAAGATAAGTAAATGATTACAAAGCTGAATATTAATCATGGGACTCTTTAATAAAAAAAAAAAAGACCTAAAAAGGAAAATAGAAAACCACAGTTACTCCAAATAATTATTTTTAATGGTTAGTTTTACTCTCTTTCTTCACTATGTTTTATCAGTGACTTTAACCCTGGTAATGAACTATAAACTGGCTAAAATAAATCAGTGACTTATCAACCGATTGTTAAATGCTTGGCACCACAGTACTGTAGGGATTCAGAAGAATTAGAGGACATTGCCTTTGATCTCAAAGAGCTTACAGTGTGATTTCCCAAACAAAACCAAGCATAACAAAGAAAATTAGGTGGCAGAATAAAGTGTAATTGGAGTGCAGACAGTTTGGCAGTGGGCTAGAGTAGTCAGAGAAGACTGAGAGGGGAGCTCTGGGGGGGGCCTTAGAGTATAGTGGTCAAGAGGGAGGAGGGCAGAGAGAAGACATCAGACGAAGACTTAGTAGACATCATGAGAAAAAGCCCAGAGGGAGGACTCAGTGGAGGGTATTTCAGTTCAGTTCAGTAGCTCAGTCTGATTCTTTGTGACCCCATGGACTGCAGCACGCCAGGCCTCCTGTCCACCAACTCCTGGAGCTTACTCAAACTCATGTCCATTGAGTCGGTGGTGCCATCCAACCATCTAATCGTCTGTCACCCCCTTCTCTTCCTGCCTTCAATCTTTCCCAGCATCAGGGTCTTTTCCATTGAGTCAGCTCTTCACATCATTTGGCGTAAGTATTGGAGTTTCAGCTTCAGCATCAGTCCTTCCAATGAATATTCAGGGCTGATTTCTTTTAGGATGGACTGGTTGGATCTCCTTGCAGTCCAAGGGACTCTCAAGAGTCTTCTCCAACACCACAGTTCAAAAGCATCAATTCTTCAGTTCTCAGCTTTCTTTATGGTCCAATTCTCACATCCATACATGACTACTGGAAAAACCATAGCCTTGACTAGATGGACCTTTGTCCGGAAGGTATTTAGGCAACACTAAGGAGAAACTTCCTGGCTTGAGGAAATCTGGTGATGATAGAGAGTAATTCAGTTCAGTTCAGTCACTTAGTCATGTCCAGCTCTTTGTGACCCCATGGACTATAGCATGCTAGGCTTCCCTGTCCATCACCAGCTCCCAGAATTTACTCTAACTCATGTCCAGTGAGTTGGTGATGCCATCCAACCATCTCATCCTCTGTTGTTCCCTTCTTCTTCTGCCTTCAACTTTTCTCATCATCAAGGTCTTTTCAAATGAGTCAGCTCTTCACATCAGTGAAGGTGGCCAAAGTATTGGAGTTTCAGCTTCAACATCAGTCCTTCCAATGAACACCCAGGCCTGATCTCCTTTAGGATTGACTGGTTTGATCTCCTTGCAGTCCAAGGGACTCTCAAGAGTCTTCTCCAACACCACAGTTCGAAAACATCAATTCTTCGGCCCTCAGCTTTCTTTATAGTTCAACTCTCACATCCATACGTGACTACTGGAAAAACCATAGCCTTGACCAGACGGACCTTTGTTGGTAAAGTAATTTCTCTGCTTTTTAATATGCTGTCTAAGTTGGTCATAATTTTCCTTCCAAGGATTAAGCGTCTTAATTTCATGGCTGCAATCACCATCTGCAGTGATTTTGGAGCCCCAAAAAGTAAAGTCAGCCACTGTTTCCCCACCTATTTGCCATTAAGTGATGGGACCGGATGCCATGATCTTAGTTTTCTGAATGTTGAGCTTTAAGCCAACTTTTTCACTCTCCTCTTTCACCTTCATCAAGAGGATCTTTAGTTCCTCTTCACTTTCTGCCATAAAGGTGGTGTCACCTGCATATCTGAGGTTATTGAGATTTCTCCCGGCAATCTTGATTCCAGCTTGTGCTTCCTCCAGCCCAGTGTTCCTCATGATGTACTCTGCATATAAGTTAAATAAACACAGTGACAATATAAGCCTTGATGTACTCCTTTTCCTATTTGGAACCAGTCTGTTGTTCTATGTCTCGTTCTAACTGTTGCTTCTTGACCTGCATACAGATTTCTCCAGAGGCAGGTCAGGTGGTCTGGTATGCCCATCTCTTTAAGAATTTTTCACAGTTTCTTGTGATCCACACAGTCAAAGGCTCTGGCATAGTCAATAAAGCAGAAATAGATGTTTTTCTAGAACTCTCTTGCTTTTTCGATGATCCAAAGGATGTTGGCAATTTCATCTCTGGTTTCTCTGCCTTTTTTAAAACCAGCTTGAACATCTGGAAGTTCACAGTTCATGTACTGCTGAAGCCTGTCTTGGAGAATTTTGAGCATTACTTTTCTAGCGTGTGAGATGAGTGCAATTGTGCGGTAGTTTGAGCATTCTTTGGTATTGCCTATCTTAGGGGCTGGAATGAAAACAGACCTTTTCCAGTCCTGTGGCCACTGCTGAGTTTTTTTTTTTTTTTTTTAATTCTTTTTTTTTTTATTGTAAAAAATTCAAGAAAGACTTTTTTCTTTACTTTATTGTGTTGGTTTTGCCATACATTGACATGAATCCGCTGTGGGTATACATGTGTTCCCCTTCCAGAACCCCCTCCCACCTCCCTACCAATTCCATCCCTCTGGGTCATCCTGGTGCACCAGCCCTGAGCACCCTGTGTCAAGCATCAAACCTGGGTTGGTGATTCATTTCACATATGATAATTTACGTGTTTCAATGCCATTCTCCCATATCATCCCACCCTCACCCTCTCCCATAGAGTCCAAAAGACTGTTCTATACATCTGCGTATCTTTTGCTGTCTTGCATACAGGGTTATCGTTACCATCTTTCTAAATTCCATATATATGCATTAGTATTCTATATTGTTGTTTTTCCTTCTGGCTTACTTCACTCTGTATAATAGGCTCCAGTTTCATCCACCTCATTAGAACTGATTCAAATGTATTTTTAATGGCTGAGTAATATTCCGTTGTGTATATATACCACAGCTTCCTTATCCATTCGTCTGCTGATGGACATCTAGGTTGCTTCCATGTCCTGGCTATTGTAAACAGTGCGGTGATGAACATTGGGGTACATGTGAAATTTGCTGGCATATTGAGCAAATCATCATTTCACAGCATCATCTTTTAGGATTTGAAATAGCTCAACTGGAATTCCATCACCTCCAGTAGCTTTGTTCATAGTGATGCTTCCTAAGGCCCACTTGACTTCACACTCCAGGATGTCTGGCTCTAGGTGAGTGATCACACTATCATGATTATCTGGATCATGAAGATCTTTTTTGTATAGTTCTTCTGTGTATTGTTGCCACCTCTTCTTAATATCTTCTGCTGCTGTTAGGTCCATACCATTTCTGTCCTTATTGAGCCCATCTTTGCATGAAATGTTCCCTTGGTATCTCTAATTTTCTTGAGATCTCTAGTCTTTCCCATCCTGTTGTTTTCCTCTATTGCTTTGCATCGATCACTGAGGAAGGCTTTCTTATCTCTCCTTGCTGTTCTTTGGAACTCTGCATTCAAATGGGTATATTTGCTTTTCACTTCTTTTCTTTTCACAGCTATTTGTAAGAGTAGTAATTAAAAGTATGGTTTAATCTACAAGTTGAATTATGATGAGCCTTAAAAACCATGCAGAAAATTCTGAGCTTTGTAATATAGATTCTGGAGTAATGCAGCATAGTTTTCTTCTCTGACTTGGAGGAATACAAAGAACAATAAGCCATACTCTTAGATTCTCCTACTGGAAGGCTTTAGAGGTCATTGTTCTCAGAGCTGACCTTAACCTAACATGGTGACATGTATGATAGATTGAAGGACATATATAGAGCTGGGACCCGCAGAAGCTGCTGCACAGCTCTGGGCATGTGTGGTGAGGGGTTTAAGCAACAGTGGAGGCAGCTGGAATAAAGAAAAGAAGCAGTGACACTAAGTAAGGAGAAGCAGGATGTGGTGATAAAGAATAAAAGGAATGTAGAGAAGAAAGTAAATGTTTAAGATATTTAGCTTAAGAGGACTTCCTTGGTGGCTCAGCCAGGAAGTCCCACATGTCTTGGAGCAACTAAGCCCATACACCACAACTACAGAGCCTGTGCTCTAGAGCCTGGGAGCTGCAACTGCTGAGTCCACGTGCCCTAGCTACCAAAGCTGGCATGCCCTAGCGCCCGTGTGCCACAATAAGAGAAGCCACTGCAACGAGAGGCCTGCGTACGTACTGCAACTAGAAGGTAACCTCCATTCCCCACAACTAGAGAAAGCCCACACAGCACACCAACAAAGACCAGCACAGCAATGAAGACCAGCACAGCCTAAATAAGTTAATTTTTGCTTAAGAAATGAAGGTGGTATGAAAGGCAAATGAAAAATATGGAAGACTATACTTTCCATATGGAAAAATATGGAAACATTCCCATAAACATTTATGGAGATATTTAAATTTTTATTTAATCCATCCATTAATTCATTTAACATAATACACACTGAATGCCATATATATTGGAGAGGGAAATGGCAACCCACTCCAGTATTCAAACCTGGGAAATCCCATGGACAGAGGAGCTTAGCAGCTATGGTCCCCAGGGTCAAAAAAAGAGTCAGACACGACTGAGCAACTAAACAACAATCTATTGATACAGTGTTAAGCAAATAAAGACATCATGCTTGATTTCAGGGAGTTTATGATCTATGTGGGAAGAAAAATATTGTTCAAGTCATCAGGCAAAGAAAAATACCACTGACATAGGTTCAAAGGAGTGGTATTTAGTGGTAAGAGAGCCTACATTAGGGGAGTCTGACCTAATTGAGATCAGGAAAAGTTTCTGAGGAAGTAAAAGCTTGAGCTGACCTCTCAAGGGAAATAGGAACAAAAGGGAGGTGGAAAAAGCATTCTAGGCAGAAGAAATACAAATAGTATGTTCAGTGTTGAACTGGCAATCAACATCATTCTAATTTGAAAGTGGGCTTCACAGAGTTACAAAGTTTTAGTAGGTTGATTTGCCAGCAAATAAAGACACACCCTGCTCCTAAAACTTGTCTTCAATTAGCTGCATATGAAAGCAGCATGACCCCCTTCAAAATCTGGCTCTATTAAATAGTCCAAAAATAAAGCAGATTTATTCAGAGAGAAACACAATACTCAGAGAGATACTCAATAGACAGAATGTGGGCCATCTCAGAAGGCGAGAGGGCCTATTTTCCTGTTCTTAAACTAGACTTCCCAAAGTATTAGGAAAAAATTTTGTACTGGGTCTATCTCCATTGGGTAACTTTCTTGTACTTTGAAATTCTTTTCGTGGGAAGGGAATTTTTTGGGCTTGCTTTTGATCAGTACTCTGGTTCAACCTTGCCCATCATAATACCTGTTGTATGAACATCATGATTATCTTCATAAATATAAGTCAGTGTCTTAACTTTACGAGAATGTAAGTTTTAATTAACTTGCCTAATATACTGCCTCTGTGTGTGTATGATAGCATTTTTGGAAATTAGAAACCCATCCAACTGAAAATATTTTTCTTTAGCAGTTTTAAAAGTGTAGTTGATAGTATAGTTGAAGTGTAGTGTGATGACACTGCCTCATTGTTAACATATCCTCACTACAGGAAATACAGCCAGAGTTCTAGACCTCCAGTTCCAGACTATGCTGTTCCTGACGATGAAACAACAAAGGACTTTGGGTATGCTCTCCTGATAATCAATGTGAGCCTCATCGCAGCGGTGGTTGTGGACATCTTATACATGCAAGGATTGAGGGAGAATAACATGTCTATTTTTTTGAACCAAGTTCCATGTGTGTATAGTTGTTGACAAGTCTCACTTTGTCGTTATTGTAGGGATGAAAGGAAGCTTCAAGATCAAACGTTCATCACCCAGCAAGTGCCGATCTTAGACTCTACTGGTGAACTGTTGATACGCAACATTCAGGAAGGATCACAAGAGTCTGACACAGTAAGGAGCTGTAATCTAACCAAATAATACATGTAACTGTCCCCCTTCCTCATGCAGCTTCTTCTAAGTCACAGTTCTTTTCTCTACTAGCCAGTTCTCAGGGAGCAGTGAAACGAGTAATAACATTAGTATGAGATTGTGGACATTTTTTTTTTGACTGTGGACATTTTAGTAACAATGTTCATATTAAGGAAAGCATATTATTTAATACAATGCATATTTGTGCTTCTAGTGTGGAAAACCTATAAATTGCCTTTTGAAATATATAGCCCAGCTAAAATACGTACTACCAGTTATGTAAGAATAAACATAATGACCGTGTACCTCTTGGCTTTGTACAGAGCTGGGAAGCTGAGTCACTACAGGCTAGCAGATGATGGCATTATGAGTATGGTACCATAAAAAAACAGCAAAACAAAAACAGGTTTTCTTTTCAAGAGCTTTTTACTTGTAATTTGTTGTATATAATCAATTAGTACAATGTAGAATCTGAGAAATTTCAAATGAGGCCACATCAAAGCACAAAGAAAATAATGATTAATATTTTAGCTGCTACTAGCATGAACTGTACAGATATTTTTTCCATCTAAGAAATAAGAAACTCTTCTGAGTAGCAAATAGCTAGCCAAATAAATTGATTCTAATTATAGCAACACAGTTCTGATGAGTTAGTATTTCTTAAAGAGTGATTTCCCTTAAATATAAGGAAAACTTAGGTGTCTCTGTGATTATATTTAATTCCACTTGGAATTCAGACAAAAATGACCTTTCATTCAACCCAGCTTGTAGTTGTTGGACTGGATTAAGTATTACTATCAGTTGCCAGCTTTAATAAGAGATAAAACAAGGAGCATTCTATTACAAAACTATAAATTTCTATTGCCTTACCTTTAGGAGGGCAGACCTCCCCTCCTAAAAAAATAAATGGGCCAGTAGGGTCATAAAACATATTTTATTAAAGTTCAATCACCTTAAGTGATTGAAGGTTTTGACATTCTGTCTAGCAGGTGATAGTAATATTAAGCCTAAAATCCAGAGTGTACAAACATTTTCAAGATTTTTACCATCTTTAATTCATTAAATAACCCTCATGGAATAGGTTAATATTATCTATGTAACTAATGATGAATTAATGACCCACATCATCTGCCTGACGACCAGAACTCTATCAGAAACGAGCAGCCTTCTCCTAGTTCAGTGGGTGAAGACCATATCAGAAAGACAGGATTCAGCCTGCATGGTAAAGCAGAAAGAATCTATTCTGTTTAGTACTTAAATTTGTTCTGACTTAAAGTTGAGCTATACCAAAGAAACAAAAAGCATAAAGACATTTGCAGAAGAATCTGCCAATGCATTTCTTCTACTACCTCACACATAGAGAGCTTTGAAATTTCTTAGGCCCTAATCAATTACATTAAGGGTTCTTTCATTAAAAAGTATCACAAATGAGAAATGCAGGCAAGAGAAAAGCACAGTATAAAAAATTCAGCAAGTAGTATCAGGTTAGACTTACTTTAGGTAAGAATCCTGCTCACACTTGGAGAACACTTGAGTTTGAAGGTTTTGGGTCTGTGCTCCAGAAAGTGGGAATTTTGTTTTTGCCTTCCAAACTGGAAGAATAGTTTTAGGAAGAATTTTTGTCTTGGAGAATTTAACAGTGTTACCCAAGGTTGTATCTTTAAGGGTGGTTCACTTTCTCTGACCTTTTGTTACTCAGAGTACCAGGAGTCCTAAGAAATGTTCTGTTCTTTTCCATCATACTGATTTAGTCAGGATTAATTTGATTTCAAAGTGCAGAACAGTGGTAAAAACTTGTTTTCAGAAATACATTTTGGAAGAGAAAAATATTGTAAAACATATAGGTAATATTTCTTCAGTTTCTTGTTCAACCAATGAGAAAAGGGCATTGCCTTTTTTTAAACCATTAATCATTTCTCAATAAATGTGAGATCCTGTTGAACATCAAAAAAAAAAAAAAGTCTGGCTGACTTTCATGGCTGGAACACCTCTTGATTTCTGGGCCTGATTTAAAGTTTGAAATAGTTTTCTTAAAAACAAAATAAAACCTGCTGGCATCTAAATTAATGACTGAAGCACTATTTAATGATTACTGAAGAAAACCCTGAAATTTAACACTTGGCACAAACAACAAAAAGTTGATTTATCCAAAAAGTTGAGGTATCCATAGTAAGTGGTTTTAAGAAGCAGGAACAGTGACAATTGTAGAATTTGTGATCATGAATCACTAGGACAAAGTGGCATTCAGCAGGAAAGAAAGCAGCAGTTGTCACAACTGTGGGATAAGCAGAGATGGATTATGTCTTTGTAATGTGGGATAAATGAGAGGCTTAGCAAAGCCTGGCAGAGGGGTCTGACCTACTGGCATTTATGTAAGACTGTGTTTGAGGATCAACCAAAGGGTGAATTAATTTTGACCTATATCCCCATCCAAGAGATCCTCTTCCTTGGAAGATCTTCTTTACACACACTAATGTTCCCTCCACGTCATTCATCAGAAATGGGGAGAATTTTTAGAAAACAGGTCTAAGCTCTTTATTTCAGAGAAGCATTTCACAGAACAGTGACCTCAAAAGTAAAATTATGAAGAGCAAGTGAAAATCTGGTTTCAGAGTTACACTAGGAATCTCCTTATTAGCAACTTAACAGGGGTTAATGGTCCTGAGAAAGATTTTAGTTACAAGGTATTCCAATCCCAGGGATCTGATCTGAAAGTAGGCAGTTGGAGTTGGTCAAGAATAAACAGTGATTATTCAGTATGCACCAAGTCTGGAACAGACTTGTTTCTAACGGCCCATGGTAGGCATGACTACAGCAGGTGAGGAAAGAGAAGCATCTTCTTCTTTCCATTGAGAAGTGATAGTCTTTAGCTGAGTGTAGAATTGGATGCCCTAAAGAGAATAAAGGAAAAAAAGAATTATCATATATGCCTGGGGGTTTCATGATTCTTTAATCAACTTTTGAAGGAGGTATTATGAAATGCTATTCATGTTCCTACTTGCAGAATAGGTGCAACCAAAATTCAATATATTGTTCATGAGATAATCTACATAAAACACTTAACATATTACCTGGCACATAGTAAAGAGTCAAATCTTAGCTATCATTATGCAAAAACTAGCCAAGAACATCTAAATGGAAAAGCTGGACAATGTAAACTGTTAAACTTGTATTTATTTTATAAGAATAGGCTTGAGTAAAAGAGAATAGAGTGTGCAAACCTAACACACAAGATTACTAGCAAGCTAGAAGAGTACTGTTCTTCTAGTAGAACACAACTCACTAGCTTGATTAAAATACACCTCTAGAATTAACAGACAAAATCTGGGGCTTGTTAATATAGTGAAAACAATTTAAGAGATTATTACATACTTTCAATATAAGATACAACTAAAGTTTATATTTTATTATATAAGAATGATACTTTTATGTCTTCTTTATGGAATGCAAAATAGCAATTTAATTACCTAAGGATTTAAGACTTCAAACTCTGCATAAGGTCAGTCTTTTAGTCTAAGAAGCCTCACTTACTGCTTTAGTTACTAGAGTAACTTACAGTAATTAAACAAAGACTTGGAGGGTTGGAAAAAAAACCCCAAACTGAGAAACTTTTAAGTAACAGTTTTACTCTGCTTCCCTTGAAAGAAATGTTAAATAGTATCAAATTAATAATTTTTACAAAAGCTGTGACTAATGCGCAAATTGGATAACCCATCTTGAAACAACCAGTATTTTCTTAACCAGCTGACCACACTATCATACTCTGCCATGTAATCCCACTGTTAATTTATTATTAACCTATAAAGGGAGACCTGTATAGAAAACAAGTAATTTTCACTGAGGGTTCCAAAACAGCTGTATTTCTGTGGGACTACAAAGAGCTTTTCACTAGGCCATTTGTCCAACATGTATTTGGTTACTTGCTCTGGGGCTACGTCCTTCAGATAAGTAAATAATAATTACAGTGTGATAAGGGCTTCTTAACATGAGTTAAATAGTCCCACTGACTTGCCTCTGTCTACCTCTCTAACCTCATCTCTTACTACTCTCTCCCTCATTCACTCACTTGGCTCCAACCCATTTCTACTGTTTGATCATGTCATGCCTGGTCTTGCTTTAGGGAATATGCCCAAGTTGAAGGATGTGACAATGGTGGTAATTTGGTTCCAGATCTGCTTTATATAGTTATTTTTTATTTGATGCTATACTTATAGCATTTCTTACTATATTTAGAATATTATTTAATATACAGAAGGTACTCAATAAATTTTTTAGTAAATTAGTGCCTATAACAGGAAATGTGTGGTGGGAGCACTTGAAGGACATACCTAACCCAGCAATGGAGGGGATGGTGGTCAGAGGTGACTTTCTTTAACACGTCCACACTTTAAACTGGTGGTTAACAGTCAGATGAAGGAGGGTACAAAGGGGATGCAGGAAGAAAGGGTCATAGGCAGAGGAGAGGGCATATACAAAAGCTTGGACTTACTCACGCTCTTCCTCCAAAACTCTGTTGCCTTGAGTTATTCAGGAAATCGCAAAATTTTATTAACTTTTATATCTTTTCCAGGGAACTTACTGACAAGCACTGCTGAACAATATATAACCTCATAGAAGCTGCCGGCAGTCCCTTCCTTGCAGAACCCTTGTTCCTAAATATGTTCAAGAAAGTTTCTTAGAGGAAAAATATTTTTTTAAAACTTGAAGTTACCTGTTTGCCATAGAAATTGGTGTCTCCCCTGAAGGAAGCTCGAGAGCCGGTGAATGAGAACATTGGCAAAGGCACTGGAATGGGCACATTCACCCCAACCTAAAGCAGAACAGAGCCACGTCAACCACTAAGAAAAAGACTCCATGAAGGAACTCTCCGTTTAGAAGCACAAGTGCTGGGCATCAGAGAGACCAATTTAACTACCCACCTTCCACCCGATCCTCCATCCCATGAACTTTCATTCCTGAGGAAGAAATGGGGCATCAAGGGAGAGCAGAGGGCAGTGACTGATCACTGTTTACCTTCTCCCCTTACACAGGAAACTGTAAATGGCTATAAGAATCTCCTAAAAATTCTGTTCACAAACCTGTCCAACATCCACCAGGTGGGAATATTTCCGAGCAGTGGCTCCATTGGTGGTGAAGATGGCTGTTCCATTTCCATATGGGTTGTCGTTTACAATCTTGATGGCTTCATCCAAAGTGTCTGTTTCCAGAACTACAAGAACTGGGCCAAAAATCTCCTCCTTGTAACAGGTCATGTTTGGCTGCCAGGAGTGATGCATCGGAAAAGAAGTCAGTATGTTTTGCTTATTTGGTGTTTTATTACTCACAGCTTACAGTTTTTAGGTTAGCAATCTCTTTTCATTTTAAATCACCTGTAAAAAAAAAAAGTCCTTTCTTGCCATGTTCCATACCAATTATAAGTAACTTGAAACTTGTATTTCTATTAACGACATAACTACACTTCTTTCCTTTATGCACTGTTTTAATCTCATGACCCATCACTAGCTTCCTGATTTGTTACTGAAAAGCTACTTGAAAATTCATTTTAGAAATCAAATATATATTAAAAACATAACAGGAGGATTTTTCTATTTAAAGAAATTCTGTGGTAAGTTTTCTGTAACATAAATAATCCTTTCTCATTCATTCCTTTGCCTCCTAAATAAGTCTGTCCATTTTTTATTTTGGTATCAGGTCACATTAAACATGCAAAACATGTTTCACCACTGCAGCTGTGTTTGTAGCTGGATAAGTGTATTTTTCCTCAGTGATTCTATGGCAAGAAATTTCATAATTTCTATTATACTTAGATTCAATTCTTGATTGTTCAGGATTATAAGGGAATAGTGGGGATATATGAACTTCAAAAAAAAAAAAACAAACCCTCAACATAGTCATTAATTTGGGATGAGCAACTTTCAGAATTTTGATAAAAATTGACACCAATTCTTTTTCTTTCGTTGCTTTCTGGTGAAGATGCAGGTATTCAATAAACATTGAAAGTGAAGTGAAAGTGTTAGTCACTCAGTCACGTCCAACTCTTTGCAACCCCATGGACTCCACCCTGCAGGTCCATCTGTCCATGGAATTCCTCAGGCAAGGATACTTGAGTGGGTTGCCATTCCTCTTCCAGAGGCTCTTCCCAACCCAAGGATTCAACCTGGGTCTCCTTCATTGCAGGTGGATTCTTTACTGCTGAGCCAGTACTGTGATGGCTCAATAAACACTGGGTGGTTGATATATTATATTTGTGATAGAGGCTATTTATCTCTGCAAAGCCAAAAATATTTACTCTTTATCCTTTAATGCAAAGTTTTCCAACTATTGATATAGTGGAAAGAGGTTGGGAATTAGGCAGGACTACTCATTCAGACTTGAGATAAAATAACTGAGTAACTTTGGCAAGAGATGGTCTCTAGTCATCAAATGTCTTCATTTATAAGTTAGAGGAATGAGGTTCCATTGTCTCCAGGGGTGCCTTCAGTTCACATGTTTGTGAAATAAATAATTCAGAGTTGTTCACCTTGACATTTGAAATGACGGTTGGCCCAACAAAGTTCCCGTTTTCATAACCTTTGACTTTAATACTTCGCCCATCAAGAAGGATGGAAGCTCCTTCCTTTGTTCCACTATCAATCAGATTACAGACACGCTCTTTTGCCTGGGGGGTGATCAGAGGGCCAAGATCAGCTCCAGGCTGGTCTCCTGTAAAACAACACAGAAGTAGTTAAGGTCTCTATGAACATAAATGATGAGTGACAACTAAAGATGAATCTGAATGGCAAGTAGTTCAGTACAGAGAGAGGCAGTGGTAAGAATAAACATGACTGCTCCCACTGGACAAGGCCAACGCGAAACCCCAGAGCTTAGTGCCAGAGATGCAAAGTCTAAAAACTGGTTACCTGCATTGACTCTTAGTTTTTTGGCTCGTTCTACCAGCTCTGGCAGCCACTTCTTAGCTTCTCCCACAAGGATTGCTGTTGAAAGAGCCATGCAGCGCTGACCAGCAGCTCCAAAAGCTGCCCCAACCAGTTGGTTCAGGGTATTTTCCTTATTCGCATCTGGCATGACTACTCCATGGTTCTTGGCTCCCTAAAGAAATACAGAAAGTACGTACATGAATCTTCCTTGGTAAAATACAATTAGGCTAAGAAATTAAAGAATCTGAGTGTTCAGATGAGCATTTAAGAAAAGGACTTGAGAATTTATCCTATATTGCTTTGAAAGGAGATCTATTATCATTTTGATATTGCTTAATTCCTGGTAACACTGAGTAAGTCTCCAAGTTACTTTTTCTTCACTTTCTCAGCTGAAAAGCTGACAGGTGTTTATTTAGATCAAAACTATTATTATTATTTTTTTTAAAAACCCACCCCAAACAAAATACTGTCTCAATCACATTCAGATTGACAGGGTAAACACTTCATCTAGGAACCAAGGAGAACTCCCTTCTCTTTTCTAAATTAGGTAGGAAAGAATCTACTGTTTGTTAGGGTTTCCAGTTATATGAAGAGCAATGTAAACAAAGGGTTTCCAGCAGCCAGCTGAAAGGCAAAACAGGAGGGAGACCTCCTGATAATTTGTAGAAAGAAGTTCCCCTAACTGACTTGCTTCTAGATACACAGCCTCATAAATTTCTATGTAGGATGATACAGGGTCATTTCCACATATTTACAGATATAACTATAGTTGAATACATGAATAGATACCTTGTCTGCTACTTAACTGTATCCTGTTACACAGAGTATTAATGTTAGACACAAAATACACTGAAGAAATATGTAGTGAACTGGCAGGGGCATAAATCAAATTGGCCAAAACACATCCAGCCATAAAAAGAAATAAATGGGCATATCATGAATAGTTTCTAAGCCTGTGGATAGGTGGCTTCCTTTTCTGCAGTATTAGTGGAAGGGTAAGAATGGCAACTGGACATTATATTTAGTATCAAATGACCACAGGGTATCTGGCAAGGATACAGTCACTAAGGAACAGCAAACTGTGCAACCAAGTAAACCACACTCAGATATCACACAGGGATATTTGACTCTGCTAAACCACCACCACCACAGTGCCTTAAATAGCCTGGACTCTTAGGGAAGATCATATCTTTAACATTAGTAGTTAGGATTTGCCTTAAAGGCAGGAAGGATGAGGGCTAGCTGAAACCATGGGATGAAGGAAGAAACAAGGCCAGAAACAGAATTTTGGGCTGAAGCCCAAAGAATCTGAATATCTTTCTTAAAGAGAAATGTGACTTTATCACTGAGATTACCTGGATAAAATATAATTAAAGTGAGAATAAAACTCATCATAAAGTTTGTGGTTAAAGGGAAGACAATCAGGATGAATTGTGAATAAACACTGGCATTAGAGTGGGATGAGTGGTCCCTCTGCTGAAGGGCTTTTTCCAGGTAATTTTAATACATACAACAGAATTTTGGGGAAAAAGGAATAAGAAGTCACCATATTGGCTTGAACTCTCTTGCCATGTCTTGACCCTCGCTCGAAGATGTATTCTCCTGCCTGGTTGGATCCCACAAAGCTGATTGCTTTGATATCCGGATGATCGCAAATAAAATTTACAGCTTTAAGAAGAAAATAAATGATTATCATAAAGGAAAAAAGGGCTATGGACTTCTCAGCATAGCAAATTTGTCCTTTTCTCACTGCCATGAATGAGAAGTTTTCATACTTTTGTTTTCCTGCCCTGGAATTCCCTTTTGGAGTTCTGTCTTTGTTCTCTTAAATTCTTTCATTTTTTTTTTTGGCCACCCAGCACCGTTAGTTGGATCTTAGTTCCCCAACCTGGGACTGAACCTGTGCCCCGCCCTCTCCAGTGGAAGTGCGGAGGCTTAACCATGGGACCGCAAGGGAAGTCCCTCTCTAAATTCTTTAAACTACTAATACTATTTAACCTCTTCCTTTTCATTATTTTTCCCAATTGCTAGTCCAGAATTTTTACTTTAACTCTGAAGGCTACAACTCCTATCTTCTTCCAAAATAAAAGCCTTTCAATACTTGACTCCTCCTTTTGTCTTTTATGAATATGATATTTCCTCAATTGTCATTTGTACTGGGACTCTCAGATATTACTGTGCCCTCATTTGAGAGGCAATAGAGCATAGTATTTAAAAGTAAAAACCATGGTTGGCCTGTTTGGGTATACATATGCCAACTTTTGACAGTTTCCAGCAACATGACTTTGGGCAAAATCAGCTAATTTCATTATGCCCCAGTTTTCTCATCTGTAAAATGGGAAGACAATAGTACCTACCTGAAAGAGTAGTTGTAAAGATTAAATGAGATAACAGATGGAAGGCATTGGGAACGGTGCTTGAAACAAGAAAGCACTTTGTAAGTATCAGCCATTATTATATGAATCAGAAGGACTTTGGTACCTCTGTGGTCTATAAATTCTGAGTTAAATAACTTAAGTCCCCTCAATGTTGAAATGAAAACTTACTCTCTAATTTTACCTATCTTGCCCCAAGCATAGTTCTTTGTCCTATATTCTGTAGGGCAAGAAGCACTGCTACTCCCCAGTTAGTTACCTTAGCACAGAGATGGCCAAACAGTCAACATTTTCTTCAGACATGGAGGTTACTTATTATTATTAAATCCCTTCATCCCTAGAAGTCTTCATCCTAAAACACCCCATCACTGACTCAACCCCATCACTCCTTTTGGTAGCCAAATTAAGTGCCAAGTCCAGAGGGGCAGGTACCTTCACGTTGTCCATGGATGATATTCAGTGTTCCATCAGGGGCACCAGAGTCCTGAAACAGCTTGGCGAGAAGCATAGCTGCTCCAGGGACTCGCTCTGATGGTTTCATCAGGAAGGTATTTCCACACACCATGGCCATGGGAAACATCCAAAGGGGGATCATGGCAGGAAAATTGAACGGAGCGATGCCTGCACACACCCCCAGAGGTAGACGGTAGGAATAAAGGTCCATGTCTTTGGTGATGGATGGCATGGTCTCCCCCAGCATGAGGGATGTCACACTGCAGGCATGTTCAACCACCTCTGGAACAGAGAAGCAGCAGTCAGGCGAGCAACTCCTCGCCCAGTACTTAGCTTCATCATGCTCTAGTCAGCCCTGAGGGGCAAGGCCAGTGACAGAGGGAAAAAGCACTAATTTGCTATGTGAAGAGATTGCATGACGTGAGATCATCTGAATGCGAATAAGGCTGAGAAATGCATAAACCAACTGGAAGATCACTGGAGTACAATAAGGAAGTAAACTAATAGCAAAGATAACCAGGTACTGTCATTTCCCACAAGTATTAGAATATCATGGGATAGCAAAACCTACATAAAGGAAGCAGCAGTCCCCCACTCTGGGGAACTCTTATCTTCCTTTGCTTCTTCCCAATGTCCCTGAACTCCCCTAGAGGGACTCCCTGCTTACGAAGGCCTCGAAACACATCTCCTTCAGCATCTGCCAGGGTCTTCCCTTGTTCCAGCGTGATCAACCTGGCAATTTCTTTCTAGAGAGAAAACACACAAATAGAAGCCAACGCAAGGATGTGCCTCCCTTGAGTTCTCAGGCAGCCCATAAGGAATAAAAGCCAGGGAGAAATTGGAGGGAGAGAGCCATGATCTGTGTCTCTCTGGATTGTACAGTTAGGGACGGCAGCTAACGGGGCCTCTATGAGAGTGACAAGTAGCACCTAAATAACACTTCGAGAAATTATACCATTCAGCTTTCTTACCAAGTTTTCTTTAATGAGTTGTTGATAGCGGAGCAGGACCTGCTGACGGCTTAATATTGAAGTGTCTGCCCATGAAGGAAAAGTACGTTTGCAGGAAGAAACTGCTGCATCCATTTCAGCCTTGGTGGACTGAGGGACCCGACCAATGACCTCATTGGTGGCCTGATGGAAAATGCAGCACATCAATCATCCTTTGTCCCTGCCCCACCTTCTTCATATAGTCACAGGGGCAACGCTATGTGCTTCACAATAGACACCCAGGTCCTTATTTTCCCCACTGTGTTCCCAGAATTCTAGGCTAGTAAGTTCAGGCCCCAAAGCAGCTTTCCTTACGGGATTGTGGATGTCAATCCATTTGTCACTTTTGGATTCAATAAACTTTCCATCAATGAAGAGTTTTACAGTTGGCTGGGGGAGAAAAAAGATAAACACAATACTTTGTATTAGTTAATTGCTTTACTTCTCTCTTTTCCTTTCACAAGGAGAAAAGAACTGGGGTTGATAACTGAATTTTCTGCTTTCTAGAAATGTCACCACTAGGAAAGAAATACACAATATACTCTTCTGTAGAGCTTATTAAGATGGGGCAGAACCTCTCGATACTGTGATCTTTCTGTAAATGGAAAATTCCCTATAATCACACAGTGGAACTTCATGAGTAAACATATGTCACTGAGAAAGTGAAAGTTGACTCCACGGACTGCAGCCCATCAAACTCCCCTGTCCATGGAATTCTTCAGGCAAGAATACTAGAGTGGGTAGCCATTCCCTTCTCCAGAGGATCTTCCTGACCCAGGGATTGAACCCAGGTCTCCTGCACTGCAGGCAGATTCTTTACCATCTGAGCCACCAGGGAAGCCCATGTCATTGACAAGCTTATACTAAAAAAGCCTCAGACTCTCTGTTAACAAAGATTAGCTATTATGATTTGTTGGCCCAGCTGACTTTCTGTCACATTACCATGAGCATACCTTATCTTTATGATCAAAATATTTTTAAAAACATTTCTGTGTGTAGCTTTTCTAAGAAGTAGCTTGTTTTCATTAAAACTTCAAATGTGGTCTGTAGGCCAAAAAAGGTGAAAGACTACTATGTTATAATATGTGCATGCTTTTACATAAACAGCATTTTGAGCACCAGTCCTTACAGATCAGGTTTAGTTATTGCCAATGGCTAACAGACAACAGTTCTGTAAAAACAACTCTAAAGGTTGTAAAGAAAACATGTGAGGCAGGGTCAAGAAAACCTTTAGAAGTCAAGAAAATGTTTGTTATCTTTTGACAGGTATTCCCAGTTCAGAAGGGAAATAATATAAAAGAAGAGAAAATAACAAAAAAGATTAAATAAATGTTTTATAATACTGAAAATAGGAATAAATTTAAATGTTATATAGGAAAATTATTAGTTAACTCACACAATATCTACTTGATAGAATATCACATAGGCATTAAAAATCATAGTCATGGTAGATCAGGGGTAAAGAATCTGCCGGCCAATACAGGAGACATGGGTTCGATCCCTGGTCTGGGAAGATCCCACATGCCATGGAGCAACTGAGCCTGTGCACCACAACTATTAACCTGCACTCCAGAGCCTGGGAGCCACAACTACTGGGCCCATGTGCCACAACTATGAAGCCCAAGTGCCTTTAAGCCCGTGTTCTGAGAGAAGCCACGGCAATGAGAAGCCTGCACCCTACAACTAGAGAGTAGCCGCTACTGGCCACACCAGAGAAAAGCGTGTGCAGCAACGAAGACCAGCACAGCCCCATATAAATAAACTTTTAAAAAAAAATCATAAAGATCACTTTGCAATACTGGAAGTACTTACAACATAACAGACATAATGCAGGATAAGAAAATCAAGATAGACAATTTCAGATAAACTCTGATCACAATGATGTAAACAAAATACTCCCAAACTGTACTGGATTCCTTTTCAGAAAAGTGAAGTGAAAGTGAAAGTGAAGCCGCTCAGTCGAGTCCGACTCTTTGCAACCCATGGACTGTAGCTTATCCGGTTCCACCATCCATGGGATTTTCCAGGCAAGAATACTGGAGTGGGTTGCCATTTCCTCCTCCTGACCCAGGGATTGAACCCAGGTCTCCCGCATTATAGGAAGACGCTTTACCGTCCTTTATTACCAAATAAACTCACCACTGAAGATGAAGAGAAAGAGGATGCTGGCTGCCAACTGGAATTCACCTTGGAAGAAACCTGGGAGGTAAAAGAATGATTATTTTGATAAAGAAGGGCAGAAAATTATTAAAACCTTAGTGAATGGCCACTATCTGCTCAGTATTCTACTAGTTACTATGGGTATATGAAAAAGGACTTGGTGTTTGCTCTCAAGGGTCACGTAGCCTTTAAAGAGAAAAGCTGTGAGGCTGTGAGACACAGCAAACTATGAGAGAACAAAAACACATAACAATCATGTGCTCAACTTCGAGGATAGTCCTGATTTTCAAAAAATGTTTTTTGGTCATTAGACTGTATTTTTCTAATTTTGGCCTGATAAACGTAGTCACCTTAAATCTAAAGATAAGAAAACACTTAGGATGGTGTCTAACACAATGGGTGTTGAATACAAGACAGTATATAACCAAGTATCAAATGTATGTATAATACGCCCATACAAATACTTAAACATGAGTGTTCATAGTAGTTTTATTCATAACAGTGTAAAATTTGGGAACAACTCAAAGATTGGATGGGTGAATAGGGAAACTAGTATGATATCCTGAGATATTGGAATACTACTCAGCAGTGAAAAGGAATCCACTACTAATAATGCAACATAGATAATTACAATAATTTTACTGAGTGAAAGAAGTTAGACTTAAGAAGAGTACCTATATAAAACTAGAAAATGTAAAATGTAGTGTCAGAAAGCAGATCAGTGGTTACTAGAGATGATGGTGGAAGAAAAGATGAAGGTCAGAGAGAAACATTTTGGGGCAATTAACATATTCACTATCTTGATTGTGATGTTTTCACAGGTGTATACATATTTTTTTTCTTCTATTTTTGTTGTATACATATAATAAAACATCAAATTATACACTTTAAAATTATACACTTTATCTTAGATCAATTTTATTTTAATAAAGCTTTTGTAAAAATGCCACATACACTTAGAGGAAAAGAATGTGCTATATAAGTAATATTAATAGAATTTAATCAGCAAATGGTTAGGGTGGGGGGATCAGTTACAATAAAGTCATTCTCAAAAAATAGTTTGTATATATGCTAAGGAAGTTGATTTCAAAAATACAAAAGTCTAATCAAAGGGAGCAAACTAAAATGTTCAAGACTGGGATCTAAAAAGAAGCTGCAGTCTAATAACCTATTACCTTATCTGAAGAGAGACCACGTTAACCAAAGAGTTTAGGGCTGCATAAAGTACAAGAATTCATTTGCATGCCTGCAGCACTATCCAGAGGAAAAGGTGCTGGTCCTTTGGGCCAGCAGACAATCTGTCAAAATGCCTGGACTGCTGCCTCTCCGTTCACCACAAAAACTATTTCAAACCAGCAACACCCTCCTGGAGACCACCATGTCTTACAGCCACATTCCCAATACCAACATAGTACCTAGTACACAACAGGTGTTCAATAGCCATATTGCCTGATGTTCCCCACCACAGACTTGGTTAGGTGTTACTTCTCTGTACACCGAGCAGTCAGTATTTCCCCGATGAGTTTATTTGTCTGTGTTATAATGGCCTAGGTACTTATTTTTTACCCCAAGACTATAAATTCCATGGGGGCAGGTACTGTATCTTGTTCACCTATTTTACAGAGTTACTAGATGAAGACTGTCCAGGTATGAAAAACAGCTAGTGAGTAGTTGGTGTTCATTATATGTTGTTACTATTATTGTATTACTATAAATACTTACTTGCTCACACTCCTTGCTATTTCAAACATACCAATTTTCTTAAAATTGTCAACTCTGTTCCTTTCCCTCTCACTGAGCTGATCTTATTTTTTCTACTTCAGAGGAAACAGAAATCATCAGATGGGAACTTCCTCAACTTCCTACTAGGAAGCCTATAAAACTGACCAATACTCATCATCTTTTTCTTTTACCTCTTATAGTTAAGGCAGCTACCAAGGTTCATGAGGACAGAGTAACCGGGAGACTGAGGCGCACAGTCAATGTATGACTGAAGAGGTGTGTCTTCCAATTTAAGGCTAATCTTCGAACCTGTGCTCTGATCATGTGTGTTCCTCTTGCCTCAGACACTTCCACCAATTATCCTTTCTTTCCTGTATCTTAAAACCTCTCTCCATCCAAAACTCCAAAGAGTTTTCTATACAAATTACCATTATTTCTTCATCTCCCACTAGCTCCTCAATCAACTTCTACCTTTATGACTGAACACCAGAACACCAGTGACTTCCTCCATACCATGGACTCTTCCCAGTCCTTCTTGTACTTGACCTCTCAGCAGAGGTGAAGAGTTAACCAGACCTTCTGTCCCAAATCCCCTTCCCACTTATATTCTGTGATGCCCTGGTATCTTCTATTTCTAGGACCACATTTTCTCTGCCTTCTTTGTTGATTCCTTCTCCTAGACCTGGCCTCTAACTGCTTGAGTTCCTGAACAAGGAGAGGTTCCAACTCTCCTTGGGTAATTTCATTAACTCCAGTGGCTTAATTAGGTAGATCCTAGTGATGCCCAAATCTTAATTCTTCACCAGAATCTTTCTCATCAGGTAATACCTACATAACTGTCTTCACCACATCTCTACTTGGATATTATTTAGGTCCATGTTGAAAAAGCTGACCTCCTCATCATCCTCCCGCCAACCGGCTCTGTTTCCTAAGCCCACCTTTCAGTGAATGGGGGTAATATCCACCTAGGTGCCTAACCAGAAGCTTAAATGTCACCCTAACTCTTCTCTCTCTCTCTCTCTCCTCAGTGAATCAAACAAGTCCTAGCAATCTGTCCTCCCAGAAGTCTTGGAAATGCAACCTTTTCCTTGCTCCCTCTTCCCAGTCTACACCATCACTGTCTCTTACCTGGGTTTCCGAACAGGTAATGATTCCTAACAGGTCTCTCAGCCTTCAATCTTAACCCTCTGATTCTTGTTTCCACGCCAGAGCCAAAGGATCTTTTTAAACACAAAACCTGGTTGGATCACTCCTTTATTTAAAACCCACCAATGGTTTTCCCTTGTCCTTGGGATAGAGACTCACCTCCATGTTGCTTAGAAGACTCTACATAGTATCTTTACTTCTCTAGTGTCCTAGTTTGCTGCTTTCCTCCTTGCTCTCTCTATGCTCCAGGCATTCAGAACACGTTTTGTGCTCATACTGCCCTTGCGCGTGCTGCTCCCTCTTGCCTGGAGTTGTTTCATCTCGTTTGCTTGGCTCACATCTATTCTTGAGCTCCCTATCACTTTGGGTACAGGTACAGGTCAGTTCTGCAGGCTTGCTAGTAGGAAGTTGACGACGTTCTCATCTAATGGTTTTAGTTTCCTCTGAAGTAGAAAAAACAAGGTTAACTCCTGTGAGTGAGTGGTACAGCAGCAGAGTTGGAAGTTTTTGAGTCTCAATCTCAGGTCGGGGCTAAGTACCTGATTATGGAGTTCACAAAACACCCGAATTCCTCTATTTCTCTTATCACACTAGAAAATAGCATTATTAAGTCTGTCTTCCCTTATAACAGTTGTGTCCTCATCACTTGGTAGCATTCCTGGACTAGAGTAAGCACTCAGTAATATTCTGCAGAATGAAAGAATGAGTATACACCCAAGCAGTTTTGGGATATTAATTTTGTTACATGTAAACTCTCTTACTGGATTCTCAGGTGGCGCTAGTGGTAACACCTGCCAATGCAGACTTAAGAGACGTGGGTTCAATCCCTGGCTTGGGAAGATTCCTTGGAGGACGGCATGGCAACTCACTCCAGTATTCTTGCCTGGAGAACCCCATGGACAGAGGAGCCTGGTGGACTATAGTTCATAGGTTTGCAAAAAGTTGGACATGACTGAAGTGACTTACACACACGCAAACTCTCTTTTAGGGTAGAAAATGTACAGATCAGCTAAGAAGAGCATTCTAGGCCACTTAATTTTATTCTGTCACTTGCACACAGCCTCCCTGCTGTCAAGAGGGCATAAAAGGCACTACATCTGGTATAATAAAACACTATCATTCAGTTTTTGAATAAATGTACTCATTTAGTCTTTTCTTCATTTTCCAAGACACACTCATTAGTACTGTTACTGAAAAGAACTATCCTATGTCCAATCACACCAAACTTCTTGATTTCTAGATATTTATTTCACACTTGCTATTTTTTTTGCCAGAAACTCCCTTTTCTGGCTAAAGGTCTCCTACTCTTGCAGTACTCAAACGGAGATCAACTCTTTTTGGAAGCTTTTCTAGAATTGTACAGGTGAGTCTGGGTCTCTTTTCATAGGTTCCTGCAGTACTGTGTGCAGTCTTATTGTTTAGCACTTATTGCATTACAATAGGAAGGCTTTCAGTGAATATTTTACTTATCTCTCCTTTCCCAAAGTTTGGACCAGTGTCTGACACAGAAAGAGATACTTAGACTTAAGTCCTGAATTCTCAGCAACATCAGTTACTAGATGGGAAACCTTGGATGACCTTTAAGATTGCTGGGAGAAATATCAAAAACCTCAGATATGCAGATGATACCACCTTAATGGCAGAAAGTGAAGAGGAACTAAAGAGCATCTTGATGAAAGCGAAAGAGAGTGAAAAAGCTGGCCTAAAACTTAACATTCAAAAAACTAACAAGATGGCATCAGTCCCATCACTTCATAGCAAATACATGGGGAAAAAATGGAAACAGTGACAGACTTTACTTTCTTGTGCTCCAAAATCGCTGTGGATGGGTGACTGCAACCATGAAATTAAAAGATGCTTGCTCCTTGGAAGAAAAGGTATGAGAAACCTAGACAGCGTATTAAAAAGCAGAGACACTACTATGCCGACATAGGTCCATCTAGTCAAAGCTATAGTGTTTCCAGTAGTCATGTATGGATGTGAGTGTTGGACAATAAAAAATGCTGAGCGCTTAAGAACTGATGCCTTCAAACTGTGGTGTTGGAGAAGACTCCTGAGAGTCCCTTGGACTGCAAGGAGATCAAACCCCAGTCAATCCTAAAGGAAATCAGTCCTGAATATTCATTGGAAAGACTGATGCTCAAACTGAAGTTTCAATACTTCTGCCACCTGATGCAAAGAGCCAACTCATTGGAAAAAAACTCTGATGCTGGGAAAGACTGAAGGCAGGAGGATAAGAGGACAGGATGAGATGGCTGAATGGCATCACTGACTCAACGGACATGAGTTAGAGCAAACTCTGGGAGGTGGTGAAGGACAGGAAAGCCTGGTGTGCTTCAGTCCATGGGGTCACAGAAAGTCAGACACAACTTTAGTGACTGAACAACAACTTACTTCATTAATTCTAATCTTCACAAATATTCTCAAAACTAGGAAGTGGTGGAGCTGGAATAGAATCCAAGTATGATTGTGATGCCTGTGTTCTTTCCACTATATCACTGAAGAAAGTCACCAAGTCATATTAAGTCCAGTTTTCTTTAAGTGGGAGCAATAATATCTGGACTGCCAGAATCTGGACTACTCTCAAACTATCAGGTTATAGTAACTCCTAATTGGCTTAGAATTATTATCTCTGTTCTTTTTCAGGTCAATGAAGAAGTTTCTGCAAATGAATCAGAAAAAAGTATTTATTTCCAAAATAAAGTACTTGAGGAGGGAGATTCTTTTCCTTGATACAAAGGACAACATAGTTTTTTAAGACTTGTGATGGCAGAAGAGGCAAAGGAAAAAAAGCCAATTTAATAAAAGATTTCCAGGAGACGTTGGTAATGGGAAATATAGGGTGGAAATTTTGTTTTCTGACTACAAAACAAAAAACAAAACAAAACCTAGAAAAACGGAACCAGGATTACATCAAAAAATAGGAGTTAGGCCAGATCATTTGACAAATCCTTCCAATACATTCACACTGTCCAATTAAATAGCATATTTTAACAGGAACCTTCGCCGACTCTGCCAAGAATCTTAAAAACGCATAGTCTCTGGAGTAGAACTCACTGAACCTGATAAATACTAATGTTATCTATAAGCCCAGAAATAAAGAGGAAGAAGTTCCCAAGTTGAACATGAGTAAGAAAAGCAAAGCTGTTTCTTGCAGGTTCGATAATGTTGCCTCATAATGTAAGTCCTTGCTAGGCTTGAACAACGGGGAAAGGCTATGAACAGCTGGAAACAGTTACAGGCCTCAGGCATGTAGCTCCTGTAGCTCAACTACCTGTCCTTAGGCTAGCTTCAGAGAAGACCTAATCACCCCCACCCCACTCCAACCCCAGGGGCAGAGGTGAGTTACACTAAGCCTGACTTGGGGCTTCGCTGGTGGCTCAGACGGTAAAGAATCCGCCTGCAATGCGGGAGACCGGGATTCGATCCCTGGGTTTGGAAGACCCCTGGAAGAGGGCATAGGAACCCACTCCAGTATTCTTGCCTGGAGAATCCCCGTGGACAAAGGGGGCCTGGCGGGCTACAGTCCATGGGGTCGCACCGTGGGACACAGCACAGCACAAGCTGACTCTGGGGTGGAAACTTGGAACTTAACACTTCTTGTCTTCCTTGGCTCTCATTTTCTACACTTATTTTAGAGATGTTTAATTCTTTGCACGAGCTTGTTACAAACTGGGAGCATTAACTATGTGTCCTTATTCAATGCCATCAAAAACACTGTAACTCTGCCAGAAAGTTAAACAAAGTCTTGGCAAGCAAAGGCACAACAGTCCACAGCCTGTGGAACATGCAAAAAGCCAAAGGTGGGGAAAACAGCTCAGTAAATGACTGCTTTTGAGAAAACGGAGTGAATATTCCGAGGAGATTCAAAGTTCATTCACTGACCCTCGCCCCTCGTGTGCTTCCTGCTCCCCCCGCCCCCCCGGCCTTTACCTCGGATTGCAGACAGTGAAGAAGGGTGGGGGAAGGGGACGATTTGGACGTTCCCGGCCCAATGCTAAGAAAGGAGTCCAGAAGGGGGATTTCTGGGACAGAGAGGTGGCTGGTGCAGAGGTGAAAGGGAGGACGGTGGGCAGACCGACAGAGGTGAGGGCAAGAGAGTGTCGGCAGGGACCGGGCAACCCTCGAAGAGGAGAGTGGGCCAGAGCCAGAAAAGGGGGGAGGCTCAAGAATAAAAGGGCCAGGGCTGAGAGTCCAGGGTTGGATCCAACGAAGGCGGATACTGAGTGAGGTGTGGGACTGGGCTGCACAGGTCCGATGGGCACAGAGAAGGGCCAGCCACGAAGGGGCTGGCTCAGAGAGCGGATGGAAAGGACGAATTTCGAGCTTCGCAACCCCTTGGCGTCACCCTCACTCGCCTGCAGGATCCGGGCCCGCAATGCTGCCGCTGTCGCCGCCGCCGCCACCGCCGCCGCCATGGCTCTGGGTTGCCTTTTCTCAGCACCCCCGCACCTCTACAGTCTGAGACGCCCCAGAAGCTCTACCGCGGCCAGACCTCCCCCTCCGTCCTGCCGCACCTCCTCACTGGCGGAAAGGACAACCTCCCCCAGCCAATTACTCGCCCTACCGTCTGACTCCGCCCCTCAGCCCCAGCCCTGAGGGCATACGATTGGTCAGAAGTGATAGCGCTCTCGCCTTGCTCTACCTCAACAAATTCTGTTGGCGGAGGTATAGGGAAGACACCGCACCACTCGGGTGTTCCGTAACGAGCACATGAGGAAGACGCCCCCGAACCCGGAACTGCGATTGGCCACAGGCACAACCGCGGCCCCGCCCACTCACCGAGGGACGTAAATAAGTTCCTGCAAGAATTTTGCGGTAGCTGCGCGTCACCCACTGCGTGAGGGGGTGTGCGGCTAGCACCGGGGGGCGGGCCCATGGAAAGACCGCCCCTATGGGGGCGGGGAGACGAGCCCGGCTCCTGGGTTTGAGGGTAGGGTTTCTCTTTGGGGGCGTGGCTTACGGATCCAAGCTTTCCCGCCGACGGTTGGCCACGTCACGTGACATGGGTTGGAAGATGGCGTCTCCCACGGACGGTAAGAGCCGGCTTAGAGACCTTTCTCCTGCCACATCCTTCTGTGCTCTCCCGGGAACTTCCAGTTTTCATCTGCCACTCGAATTTCCATTTCCTTCGTGGGCTCCTCTCCTTTCCCTTCCGCTTCTTTTCTAAGCTATGTGGGTGCTTCTTCAGCTCGCCGGTTCTTCACAGCGGATCCAGAGGTGCCTGGTTTCTTCGCAGTGTACCAGGCAGATGGAGGAGGGCGCCCGTTTGGGACCTTTTCTGAACAAAAGGACGAGGGTCGCCCTGGTCCTGATTTAGCCTCCTATTGGTGAGGCTGAGGGCCGAGGAAGAGGTACTGATGAGGAAAGGAGGCGCCTTAGTGTAGCTTTCCCTTCCGGGCGCCTCACTAAAAAAGGTCAGTTGTTTTCTGTTTGAACATCTGGAACGATTCTCTTAAGCGCTAGCTAGGGTTAGTGGCTGACCTCATCCCGGGATTGAACCGCAAGAGAAAGACAGTTTTCTCCTGTCTCCTTAGATTGGGACCGTTCCCTTGGCAGCTAGGGAAGCAGGAGACTCTCTCGGTCCCTAGCTGTGAGAGTCCCAAGGGAAATAGAACTGAGCTTTTTAGCGTAGTCATGTACACGTCTCTATCTCTCTTGTTTCTGCTTTATGAATTGTTTCTTAAGGCTGAGTGATTGAACGATTTCTGCTTATATGTTGTTTAAGATGCAATTCATCTCAGATAGCAATTGAGTGGTTTTGGTATACCCCCAGGCTTTTGCTCTCCGTTGTTTTAGGATTAAGGTTTTGCAGTCATTTCTGAACTGTTTTTGCTTCGACTATTCCATCCCCACGTCCATTTCACTGATATGTAGTTTTCTCTCGTTTTGTGTTTGAAAGGAATCTTCAAAGTTCATTTCAGGAATGAGGAACTTTGGGCCAGAAAAGCTATACTGAGATCCTACTTTATGAAAGGCGTTTTACTAGGTGCATTGGGAGAGAAGGTTAATCAAACATGTAAACACTTCGGCAGTTTTAGGTCTCATTTAAATGTCACCTCCCAGAGAGGCTTTCTCAGAACACAGTATCTGGACTTGCCCCTTTTCACCATCATTCACTTTCTCAGTACCTTAATCGACAGAATAGTTTATTATGTTAAGTTTGTGCCTTTCACTCCAGATTGAAAATTCCAAGTCTGTTTCGTTGGTAGTTGGATCTCAGGGTGCCACAGTGCCTCGCCTACTGGCAAGCAGTAGGTCTTCAATTCATGTTTATTGAAAGAATGATTAGATATATGCTTAAATAATATTTTAAGGTTTTGAGCATGGATACATACTGTATGGGGCTTCCCTGGTGGCTCAGCAGTAAAGAATCCGCCTGCCAATGCAGGAGACATGGGTCCTTGGGTCAGGAAGATCCCCTGGAGAAGGAGATGGCACCCCACTCCAGTATTCTTGCCTGGGAAATCCCATGGACAGAGGAGCCTGGCAGGCTACAGTCCATGGGGTTGCAAAGAGTAGGACATGACTTAGCTACTAAACAACAAGGACAAGCAGCCACATACTGTATAAGAAATTATGGATATTGAAAGTCAAAAGAGATTCTTTACCCTGCCTGAGTGCTCTCTTGTTAAAAATGTCTTTTTTTTTTTGGTCAGGAAAAAAATAAGGAGCATTTAAAAAGTTAGCCAAGGGAATGTGGGGTTGTTATTTATTTAATGGGTACAGACTTTCAGATTGGGAACCTGAAAAAGTTCTAGCAGTGGATGGTGATGACGGTTGCAAAGCAGCATGAATGTACTTAATGCCACGGAACTGTACACTTAATACTGGGTAAATGGTATGTTTTGTATATATCTTACCACAGTTGAAAAAAATCAGCCAAGTGATAGAAGTAATTGCTATGAAAATTTTTAGTTTATAACTGTTGTCTTTATGTTTTTGTTCCTTATGTTTGATTTTCACTTGTCTTCTCTCAATTTCTTTTCCTTCCTTTGTCCAGGAAGAATATTGGAAATGTATTTTTTTTCCCTTTGCCTTTTAACCGTATCTACTCTCACTCTGTTTGCACGCTCACGCTTGACTTTAAAAGTTTTCATGCTCATCTTTTGCATAGCTTTATCCTTTTCCCGCTAATCTTTTTAGTCTGACAGAAACAGGTTGAGCACTTTGAACTTAAATTTTGCATCTAAGTAAGTGTCTTATCATAAAATATACTACTGCCTAGCTCTCACTTCTATTTTTAGTGTTCCACCTGTTTCTGTCTATAAGATTTAATTAAAATTATCTGGCTATGAAAAAAAGTTTAGATCTTTTACTGTTTCTCTTTTTAATCCTTAATTTGCTGGGACCTCCTTGAAAAGGAGAAAATTGAAATCTAAGTAAAGTCATTTATTACTTAATGTATGAGAGTAACAACACAGTAGAGTCAAGTTAATGCCCCAGACTGTGGTATCATAAGGTCACGCTTGTTGTGACCTTATGATACCAATAAGGTCAGTTATTGGTATCATAAGATTATTTTTGTTATGGTTGAACTTTCCGTAAGTAGCATTCCTTGGAAGTTTGAAAGTTGGGATTTTGTGTTTCACGTATCTAGTTAAGGCGGTTTTTTAGAGTTGAGTTCTTTACCAATTAGAATGCCAATGGAAATTTCCTTAGAGTAAATAGATCAGTTTAGCTAACATCCATCTTCTTAAGCAGTACAATAAAAAGGAAAGAAGAATAAAGGCAAAAATTTTTCTTCTTTTAATGAAAACACCTAGGATTTACTCTTTTAACTTTCCTGTCTGTCATACAGCAGTGTTAGCTATAGCCATCATTACATCCCTAATACTTATTTACCTTGTAACCTAAAGTTTGTACCTTTTGACCATTTTCCTCTAGTTATAGCCATCATTACATCCCTAATACTTATTTACCTTGTAACCTAAAGTTTGTACCTTTTGACCATTTTCCTCTAGTTACCCCTCTTCTTACCCCCCACTTCTAATAACCATGAGTATGATCTCTTTTTCTGTGAGTTTGTCTGTTTGCTTGTTTTAGATTGCACTCATAAGTGAGGTCATATTATATTTGTTTTATTTCATTTATCTAATGCCTTCAAGGTCCATATAGGTTGTCACAAGTGACAGGATTTCCTTATTTATATATGGCTGAATAATATTCCATTTGTATGTGTGTATTTTCAAACTTTCTTCATCCATCAGTGGACACTTAGGTTGTTCCCATGTCTTGGCTATTGTAGATAATGCTGCTGTGAACTTGGGAGTTCCTTAGACTATTGGGAGGAAATTTTGTTTAGAGAAAAGGACATGTTGAAAGATTTTATAAATATGTACGTTTTCTGGGGTTGAGTTCTTAGCTTTTTTTCAGATTTTCAAAAATTTGGCTTACCCAGAACATGTTAAGAGCTACTGTTAATATCATTAAATTAGCTAATTTATGCAGCTAATTAGTATACTGAGCACAAAGTATGTACTCAACAAATGTTAACTGTTGTTAGTATTAAACACCTTCTGTGTTCCAGGGCAAGAGTGGAAAAGAAATGATGTCAAAAAATTAGGCAGGGGCTGGATCATATAGAATTTTATAGGTCACAATAGGTATGCATTCATGAATTTAGCTGGGAAGAAGTCCTTAAGCTGGAGAGTGGCTTGAACTGATTGACATTTAACTTTTTGGAGAGTAGATTTGAGAGTAGAGATGGGGAGGGGTAAGAATGGGAACAGAGAGACTGGTAAGAGCCTATTGAAGTGGTCTAGAAGAGAAGCGATAGTTCCTTGGTTAATTAATGAAATTTCAGAGTGTGTTTTAGGTAGAAACTACTGGATTTACTAATAGATTGGTAATGGAAGGATGAAAGAAAGGGAGGCATGAAGGATGACCCCTGGGTTTTTGGATTGAGAACTGGAGTTGATGGTGGTGCTGTTTACTGAGATGGAGAAGATGGGGATTATGGTTTTTCACACATGTTAGTAGAGATGTTACATAGCCACTTAGATATATAACTCTGAAGTTCGGGAAAATATTGGGTTGGAAATAGGAATACGGAGTCCTTGGCATATAAATGGTGGTAAAGGGTATGGGGCAAGATGAGATTTCCTTGGGAGACTTTCAGTAGAGGGTGAAGCCAACCTAGGGTGGGCCCTGAGTGGAAGGGGAGACTAAAAGAATTGGCGAGGAACAAGAAGAACCAGCATAGTGGTTTTGTAGAAGCTGGAGTGTTTGAAGGAGAGTGGTCAGAGAGTGGATGCTGCAAAGTGGTCCCATAAGAGAGAACAGACAAGTGACCACTGGATTTAGCAACATAGGTCGTCAGTGACCTCCATGACACCTGTTTCCATGCAGGTAGGAGTAGAAGCCTGTTTGTGGTAGGCTAAAGAAAGACTGTGAGGTGAGGAAGAGGAACAACAGGATGGACAGCTAAAACACTTTTGCCATGAAGGAGTGAGGAAGTCCTGGGGTCAAGAGTTTCTTCAAAGAAGTTAAATTCCAGAGCAGACTTACTTGTTGAGTATGAGCCAGTAGAGAGTGTAGAAACTGGTTGTGCAATAGATTATTCACGATGATGTCTTTGACAAAGCAAGAGAAGGTGGAATCCAGTGCCTGAGCAGAGGAGTTTGTCTTTTCTGAAAGCAGGAACTTCAGTAACTGGAAGGAAAGTCTGAGTATGAGTTAAGATGGGCTTCCCTGGTGGTTCATTTGGTAAAGAATCCTCCTGCAATGTAGGAGACCCGGGTTTGGGCCCTGCGTCTGGAAGATTCCCTGGAGAACAGTATGGCAACCCACTCCAGTATTCCTGCCTGGAGAATTCCTTGGACAGAGAAGCCTGGAGGGGCTACAGTCCATAGCATCACAAAGAGTCAGTCACAACTGAACGATTAATACACACACAGACACACACACACACGAGTAAAGATACAGGTGGGTTGTGAACATTCATTTTCCCCAACACCCTACTAAAATATTGTTACCCTTTTTAAAGATGGGGAGAGTAAGGAGATTGTTTATTTGTGTAACATCATGGCTCAGTAGCATCAGTGAGTGAGTGTTCCAGGTGAGTGAGTGTTCCAGTTCATGTGCTTTGAGATTGATATGTCATAAAATGTAAAATAATGTGTTTTGTTCCTTCTTGGTTTATCTGGGTATTTTGTTCTAGGGGCAGATCTAGAAGCATCTTTGCTAAGTTTTGAAAAACTTGACCGGGCTTCACCAGACCTTTGGCCAGAACAATGTAAGTTTTTGGTTTCTTTATGTCAAAATTGATGGGAAAACCAGTGCTACTTTGAGGAACATTTTTGAAGAGTTATCATTTAGCTGTAATGATTAAAATTTTATCTCAGAGGAAGAGACTGAATTCTGTGGTCTCGTAGTGAGAATAGCTGTTCAGTAGTTCAGTTCTTTCAGAGTACAGTGGGACTCAGAAAATGATCGAGACTCTTTAAAAAAGAATTATTTTTAAAAGCTGTATCTGTAATAACTCAGACAATATGAGATGTATCACATAATTCCTTGCCTCCTTTAAGTGCTGATAAAGTTAACTGCTGTTGTAGTTTAGTACAGAAATTTTGTATATTTTTTAATGCTTACACAAGTAAGCCAATAAATATTTTGAAGTATACAGAGGTTTTTTTGCTTTGTTTTGTTACAGGGTTGTATGATTAGTGATCTACAGCTTAACTTATTCTGCCTAGTAATTTATCAGTGGATCTTTCCGTGTTGATAGGTATAGATTTACTTAATTTTTAAATTTTATTGTCTAGATGTACTACTGCTTATGAACTCATACCCTATTTGGAAACCTAATAATATCCAAGCTTTGATATTGCAAACAATTTAACAATGTTTATCTTTATGCACATGAAAGAGGATGACTGTGTATGGGAGGGCCCATTTCCTTACGTACTAGCCAATATTGAATGACTAGTGTTCTGTTTTTTCTTTTTAGTACCTGGTGTTGCTGAATTTGCAGCTTCCTTCAAAAGTGTAAGTAATATCTCACAAAGTGAAGTTTTTCCAACTTTTTGCTTTTGGGTAAAATCTCAAATATCTTTATTTCTTTATTTTCAAGAATAATGTTATTGCCTTGATAGTATCTTATAACTACAACCCTGGAAGTCTGTTTATATTATCATCATCTTAATGCTCTGTTTTGATATTTTGACCTTTGGCTGTTAGCCACTTCTCTCAGTTTAAAAGATTTTAAGGTAAAGCAATTGAAATATTTAATGTAATGCCAATATTCTTTTGGCCCAAACTATGATTTTGAAGTGTTTCTCTTTTGTTTATGTGATGCATTATGACTTTAACTTATACCTCCCTGGAGGATTTTGAAGTTTCTCAATGGCTCCATCAGAAGCTGAAGAAAGACATTCATTAGAGCCAGAACTTTTCCATTTCCTGGGTGGCAGGCATTGTGCTGGATGCTCTAGCTATGTTCTCATGTATTCCCACAGCCAGGAAAATAGGATGATTATGATGTTAGCTAGCATGTACATGATACGTACCATATGCCAGGCACTGTTGTAGGCACTTTACGTACATTATTAGTCTTTACAAAACCATATGAGGGGGATTTCCCTGGCAGTCCAGTCGTTAGGAATCAGTACTTTCATGGTCCTGGCCCTACGTTCAATCCCTGGTTAGGAAACTAAGATCCTGCAAGCCGTGTGATGTGACCAGGAAAAAGAAAAACCAGCCCATATGACGTATAGTACTATTATTATCCATATTTTACAAACAGATAGGCACAAAGATGTTAAGTAGTTTACCCAAGATTATAGGCTATAAATGGCAAAATTAGGCTTTGAACCCATCCATGCTTATTATACGTACTTGGAAGTGTTTGTGCCCAAAGTTAAAAGCACTGACCAACAGAGAAGCTTAGAAGTTAAGTTACTTGCTCAAGTCCTAGTGAGTGACAGGCTAGGATTTGAGCAGAGATCTGTCTGATTCCAAAGCTCATTATTACTGTTTCTATTAGCAGATTAGGGATTTGTAATTCACTCTCTTAGTACCTTACCATATGCTTAACATTGTCTACTCATTAGGTTAAAGGTTAACTTAGGGTTAAAGATACTGAGTTAAATATTAAGGCCTGTGGCTTTCAGGTTCCATGAGCGTATTTGTTCAAAGGGACCTTTTTGTAGCTTCTTTTATTTTTCTAGAAGGTAGGGTTGTATGAAAGCTAGAGTGTGTGACTTTAACATCCAGGAAGATCTGAGCATGAGTGAAGGATAGCATAGGGTTTTGAAGGCAGATACACTTGGATTTGAATCCTGAATCTGTTACTTCACTGTCTGTGACCTCAGCAAGTTTCCTAGCATTTTTGAGCCTTAGTTTTCTCATCTAATACTGCCTCATAGGCTTCTTAGTATAAAATGGCATAATGCATGTAAATTGCTTTGCAACAGTACCAAAAACTAATAAGCAATACACAGTAGCTGGTATTAGATCAGCTTTTGTCTAGTAGATTAAATAGAAAGATTTGATTTGGTTTTCATAAATTCTCATTCATACTGAATTTTTAGTTAATTATATTTGTTACAGCCAACTACTTTGAGTTGTAAACATAAATAGGTGGTTTTTTAAAACTTCTATTAGAGCACGGTGTATTTTGAAAATCTGATGAAATATCTATACCTTTTCCCTGGAAGTATGTACATACGTACTGAATTTTGTTTCTAGGGGTTCAGGGCCATCCCAGGGCCCTAGGTTAAGATCCCCTGGAATATTCTGATTCCCTACTAGGGGTAAAAGTGGTGAATTTGACCAATAAAGCCTTCAAGGGAAGGTAGAGTAGTGGTTTTGGAACTCAGACTTCATGGGTTTTGAATCATGGTTCCAGTAGTTCTATGACTTGAGGCAAGTGATTTATAGTCTTCCTAAACATCTGTTGTTTTTTTCATTTGTAAAATGAGGAGGATAATAATACCTTTTTCATAGGGTTGATTTGGAAAATAAATGGCATGATGCATGTAAAATGTTTTACTTGTCACATAGTACCAAATAAATGTGAGTTTTTTTAAAAAAGAAAAGGCATAAATAAGTCCTGGAGATATAATATACAGCATGGTAACTACAGTTAATAATAACTGCATTGCCTGTTTGAAAGTTGCTAAGAGATCTTAAAAATTCTCATTACCAGAAAAAACTTGGAGCCGTATATGGTGATGAATGTCAACTAGACTTCTTGTGGCAGTAATTTCCCAATATACACAAATACTGAATTATTATGCTGTACACCCAAACCTAGTATAATGGTTTGTATACTTCAATTTAAGAAAAGGAAAAGGGCTCAAAGTTGAAGTGAAATCTCATCAGAATTGTTCATATGCCAGCTGTGGAGCTTTTAAAGAATAGATATATATAGTGCCCTTGCTCTATTCTTCCCACTGGCCCCTCTCCCACACCCTGATATTCTGAATCAGTGCATCTGGGTTATGGCCTAGTTATTTGTATATTTTTAAAGTTACACGGCTGATTCTCATGTTTAGCCTGGATTGAAAGCTGTTAGGCCAAAGCTGTTCTAAGAATGAGCTCTCCTTCATATTTTGTAAGTTCACTATCAGGAATGAGAAGAAACTTAAAATTCTAAAGTTTTCTTTACATTTACAATAAAATGAAGATGAGCATTCCAATATTCTCTTGTTCAGACTGAAGATTTTCTCCTTGATTCTTTGAAAATCTTCTCCTCTGCCAGCGAATGTTACTTCCTAATTATTGTTTCAGATAGTTCAGTTGGAGGCTTTCACTAGTCATGTATTTCCAGTAATTTCTTTCACGACTGTACCAATCTGTTATACATATAGCAGTAACAGTAGTCAGACCTAATTCTTCTAAGATCATTTCTTTAAGACCAGCTTTTAAAGATGAAGAATATTGTTTTGTAGGGGTTCTCTATGTAGGCCATATCTGAATCTGGAGAAATCTGGGTATTTGAAATTACAATTTGCCAGTGTCTTCAAGGGTTTCCCTGGTGGCTCAGATGGTAAAGAATCTGCCTGCAATGCGGGAGACCCAGGTTTGATCCCTGGGTTAGGAAGCTCCCCTGGAGAAGGGAATAGCTACCCACTCCAGTAGTCTTGCCTGGATAATTCCATGGACAGAGGAGCCTGGTGGGCTATAGTCCATGGAGTTGCAGAGTCAGACAGCTGTGTGCAAAGCTCTTTTTCTTATAAGAAAGAAGAGTAGGGTCTCTTCATACTTGCATATGTCTGAATGGATATATTATTTTCTGACAGCCTATTACTAGCTCTCCACCCAAATGGATGGCTGAAATAGAACGTGATGACATCGACATGTTGAAAGGTAAGCAGTGCTGATGACCTTTAACTTTTGACCTGACATTTGCTCCTCCACATACCACCTTAACAGTTTTTCTCTTACTATCCCCTTACAAGTATTCTTGGCTTCAAATTGCCTATTTAGCCATCATACTCATGTTTTTCATATCTAAATGCCCTTCTCTACTATTTCATGTGTAAAAATCTTACCAATTCAAGATTCAGTCATAATGATTGCTGCTGCTGCTGCTAAGTTCCTGTAATAAAAACTTTATTTTGTATGATGCTCAGTTAATTAAAAGCTCTCCTGTATATTTTCTCATTCTAATTCTCATAAAGGTTCTTTGAGTTTGGTATGATATCTCAGTTTCAGCGGTTAACTTAAACCAAGATTTATTAGAAAGAGTTAAAATTTAAACTCTGATCTTTTTAAGACTAGTCTGTTATTGCTATAACACAAGTGGCTTATTTAGGATTTACTGCCATCTATTGTTGCCAGTACTATTAATTGACAACCCCTGAGTGGGTTAAGACCTGTCTTTTAGTTCTTTCTATCTCATCAATTTCTCCAACAAAGAATGCTGTAAGTAGTGAATATTTGATAAATGACTTGGAACTCAACCACAAAGTAGAAATTTAAATTAAAAAACATTAATTTTCCTTGATTTTGCTCTACTTTATTTAATTTTTATCATCCTTCTAGTGGTAAGATTCATGGTGGTGGTGAAGTAATAGACTGAAGTTAAGGTAGAAAATCCAGGATTCTTAAGCTATTTAAGCAGCTGAACAGATCAAGAAAGTCGACTTATGCCAGATATAGATAATAATTGTGGCATGATAAGTTGCAGAAAATAACACCTCTATTTGATCTCAGGAGTAATTCATTGTTCTGTGTGAAATACTTAAAAGCAGATCCCCTCCTCCAGCCAGGGGAAAATTAAGTCTCAAGGGCATCTCGGGTTCATTGCTCTAATGTTCCAAACAGACATTTATATAATATTCCATCAGCATGTATTTTCTAAGGAAACTTCAGCATTTTAGTAAAGGATCAAAGCATTATGTTTTATGCAAATTGACCTATGTCTTAAACCTAAAAGTAATTGGGTGCTATTTAAATGAAAATCTCAGAAAGTAAGTTTTTACCTTAAGTCTACTGTCTTCTTTTCTGGTAAACTTTAACAATTTTTATAGGCGTTTGATTTGAAGGAAAAGTTTGGATTAATATTTAGTCTTATTTTTCTAAACAAAGTATGCCTTTTGTGATACAGTGTGCTGGAATAATTACTGAGTTTACTAGGTTATAAGTTATTTTTCTCTGTACAGTGAAGGTATATTGGAAACTGTAGAGTTTTAAGTGATAGAATGTCAAATCAAACTAGCTTAAGCAAAAGGATTTTATTCACATAAATAAAAATTCTAGGAATAGAAATAGCTTTGAGCATATCTTGATCCTTGACTCTTATTTACTTTTTATCACTATTTTATTTAGTGTTTTATTGCTATTTTATTGTTAATTGAAATAATGTGTATGTATGCTCGGTCATGTACAACTCTTTGAGACCCCGTGAACTGTAGCCTGCCAGGCTCCTCTGTTGATGGAATTTTCCAGGCAAGAATATTGGAGCAGGTTGCCATTTCCTACTCCAGGGGATCTTTCTGACCTAGGGATTGAACACACCTCTCCTGGGTCTCCAGTATTGGCTGGCAGATTCTTTACCACTAATCACTTGGGAAGGGCTTCTCTGGTAGTTCAGCTGGTGAAGAATCCACCTGCAATGTAGGAGATCCTAGTTCTATTCCTGGATAGGTCGGGAAGATCCCCTGGAGAAGGGAACAGCTACCCACTCCAGTATTCTGGCCTGGAGAATTCCATGAACTGTATAGTCCATAGGGTTGCAAAGAGTCAGACATGACTGAATGACTTTCACACTCACTTTCTTTTCACCTGGGATGTCCCAGCTGGACCAGTGAGTACTTGTGAATGACGGTGGAGACGGTGTCCATATTGCAAGTCAAAGATCTGTCTGTAGGCTTTCTCTGTGCTGTGTCCAATCACAAGGTTCCATATTTTAGTAGTGTATTCATTTTGTATGATAGGCAAAAGCAGATGTTATGAAAGGATTCTCAGTGGAAGGGGAACACATGTATACCCATGGCAGATTCATGTCAATGTATGGCAAAACCAACATGATAATGTAAAGAAAATTAAAAAAAAAAAAAGGGATCCTCAGGATAAAACATGTAATTGCTATTGTATTTATGCTAACTCTCTTCTCATTAAGTGGGTAAGTTCATATGAGGCATTTTGCAGTGGTGGAAAAATTCACTGATTTGTATGTCTGTGTGTTTAGGGTGAGTGATTGGATAAGAAGAGATATGGATCCATTTTCTATTTACTCGATAGTAGTTAAGTTTGAAAACTTTTATAGCAAGGGTTTGCAACCCATGTGAGTTGTTACTAGAAAGAAAGAAATGGTATTGAAGTGAATGATTCTGTTTCAGAACTGGGGAGCCTCACCACAGCTAACTTGATGGAGAAGGTACGAGGCCTTCAGAACCTGGCCTATCAGTTGGGGCTGGATGAGTGTGAGTACCCAGATCACATTTATTCAGGGGCCGTGCTGTGTATTTCGTGATGCGTTGGGCATAATTCAGGGAGTATCTTTATTAGGTGTTCTAAAGGTAAGAAGCCACTGTAATCCATGAAGTATGCCTTTTATTATAGACTCTGCTGGAATAATTGCCGAGTTTATTAGGTTGAAAGTTATTTTTCTCTGTACAGTGAAAGTATATTGGAAACTGAGTTTTAAGTGAGAGAATGTCAAATCAGACTAGCTTAAGCAAAAGGATTTTATTCACATACATCAAAATTCTAGGAGTAGAAATAGTTTTGAGCGTATCTTGATCCTTGACTCTTAATGACTTACTTTTTATTGATGTAGAGTTGATTTACAATGTTGTGTTAATTTCTGCTGTACAGCAAAGTGACTTCAGTTATACTTACCACATCATTGATTTTACTATCAATTCAGCATTTCACTTTAAAATTTAATTTAAAACTACCAATTTTCGACTAATAGCAGTTCCTTAGTCCTGTTTTTTGTTTTCTTTATTTCCATTACTATCATTAGCAGTTGAGGTTTGTTTCCCAAGAAAACATTAAATCACTTCATGGATCGAGGAGCAGAGAGCCACAGCCTGCTCTGAGACATGGTTGCTAGGTGGTCTGCGATGTGCACTCATTGTTGCCTAACTCTTCTGTGTACTAGTCATTTATTTCCGTGATTGAAGCTTGTCTTGGCAGAATTACTCTTTACCATGTATGTCATAGACCTCAAGGGCTTATAATGAAAACCCTGTGATTATTAAATTCATAAATGTGAGACTGATACAGTGTAGAACTTGATTCTGTTTCTAGCTCTGGATAATACATGCTGTAATGATCACAGTGATCAATCCTTTATCTATGTCAGTTTTTCCTATGAAATGAAGTTTTTTAAAAAGAGAAAATTTTATGCTTATTATATCAAGAAGATGCTATATTACTGAATGTATTTATCAACAGTGTTGTCTCTAGTTAGTTGTAGATGAAATTACTATATTCCCTCTGATTAGTTTTTCTTTTCCTATTTTCCTGCTGAGAAAGATAATGAAGTATTTTTTTCCTCTAAATTTCAAACATATACCAAAGGAAAGTAGAATATTGACTTTATATACTGACGACTTGGTTTTATAGTTAGCATCTGACCAATCTGTTTCAACCTTTGCCAACCTATCTGCTGCTGCTGCTGCTAAGTCCCTTCAGTTGTGTCCGACTCTGTGCAACCCCATAGACGGCAGCCCACCAGGCTCCCCCATCCCTGGGATTCTCCAGGCAAGTACCCTGGAGTGGGTTGCCAGTTCCTTCTCCAATGCATGAAAGTGAAAAGTGAAAGTGAAGTCGCTCAGTCGTGTCCGACTCTTAGCAACCCCATAGACTGCAGCCTACCAGCCTCCTGCATCCATGGGATTTTCCAGGCAAGAGTACTGGAGTGGGGTGCCATTGCCTTTTCCAGCCAACCTACCTAATTAAGGCAAATCTCAGGCATCATATTGTCTCACTACTAAATAACTTTATATGTGAGTCCAAAAGAGAAGGACTTTCTTTCCTTTTTTTTTACTTACATATACTTGTGATTCTATTAATTATGCCTAAAGAATTTTAACAGTTGTTTAATATCATCAGATAGGCAATCAGGATTCATATTTCCCTGGTTTACTCATAATTGTCTTTATATAGTTGGTTGGTTTGAATCAGGATTTAAGTAAGGTACTGTATTTGATTGATATGTCTCTCTTAAGTTTCTTTTAATCTGGCATAATTCCACCTCCCTATTATTTTCCTTTGCCATTTATTATTGTTACTTTTTCTGTAGAATTTTCCCCATTCTGGATTTTGTTGCTTTTATCCCTGTGGTAGTGCTTAATATGTCTATCTATCCCTTTTTATTTCCCAGTAATTAGATTTAGAAGCTCATACAGATACAGGATTGATTTTTATTTTTATTTTGAGAAGAATATTTCATAAATGGTGTTGTACACATCCTTCAGAAGGGTACATCCTGTCTGCTTGTCTCTCTTTCTGATGTTAAGATTAATTCATTGATAAAGGTATTTGCGTGATCTATTACTCATAAAATTCTCTATCAGCCTTATAACCAGAGTTTTAGCAGCCATTGAAAACTGCCTAGATTCACTATTTTATTATAGTCTGTGAAATGCTGTTACACTAATTCTGTCATTCCTTCTTACTAGCTAGGATTTTTCTGTGAAGAACTTTATCTTAACCAACTCTTCATTGTTTATTACCTTAAATGCTGTTCTTACTGGATAAATGATTCTTTATCAGTTTTTAGAATAATGAGTTAGTTCTCTGAGCATCAGTAAATCTATTTTAATGTCTTTCCACAAAAACAGAAACTTGGTGTGGTTTTTTCCGTTTTTATTCCACACTGCTAAGATCATCATTATTATTAATTAAGTACTTATATTTCTAAAACTTAAAGCTTTGGAGGTAGGGGTTTGAAGTCACCTAACTCAGTGACCTTAAGCAGGGAACCAAAATTCTGCAGTGGAAATGCTTGTTTTTGCCAGATGATTTCTATGAGCACAGCTGAGATTTCTCAAAATTATTTTTTAGTTCCAAATACAGCTTTCTTTGACTTTCGGTTGCAGTGTTTTGCTACTGATTGTCATTTTCTGTGATCACAATAATTAGTTGACATGCAGAAAATAGTTTTTTAATTTAGAATTGGTAAGAATCACATTGATATGTAGTGGATTTCTTGGCTATAACCTCTTTGTTTTATTGTGTATAGGGTATTTGCATAAAAACAAGATCCTTTTTGTCCTTACAGATTATTCATCTACTCTAGGGGTTGACATTTACTTGACACCCTAATCTGGTGTTTCGATATCTCAATCCTCCTTCCTGCATTAATTGAGAGGATGACATGGATGAAAAATAAGCAATACGAACTGATGAATCCCCAAGGACTCTGATCCTGTTTTCATGCAAATATCTGTAACTGATAAAGATGATGGAAAGAAAAAAAATGCAAAAAAAATTTGTCCTCAAAATATGATTGTTTGTCACTTCCCTGGAGCATTGTTAAGTGTTAGTAGAAAAAAATGTGAACCTTCTAGGGCTAATAGCAACTAGATTGTATCTTTTGGAAGATGAACCCTGCCTCTTGATTTAGTACATGATTATATCTCAGATAACCCTTTTGGTGTGCAGGTTTTGGAATGCAATAATGTTTTATATAGGTATTTATAGCTTTTCATGGTTGGAGCCTTCAGACTTTATATGGGCAGTTAATTTATGTGAAATTCCCATGAAATATATAGAACTATAAAAAACTACCTTACTGTATGAAGAATTCCATTTCTGTTACTTCCATCTGAGTTCTGTGTCCTCCTTGTCTTACCAAAACTATTGCAATCACCTTCTAATTGCCTTCCCTGTGTCTCAGCTACCTCCTATCAGTCCATCTTGTTTACCAATACGAGGTTAATTTTTCTAAAGTAGCGTTTGCTTTCTGTTTGTCCTTTACTCCTAAGTCACTAGTAGTATTTCATTACCCATACAATAAAATTCAGATTCCTTAACATGGCTTTCAAAATCCTCTTGCTCTGGGCAGAGCCTAATGTCTAGCCTTCTTACTGCTCCTGTACAGAATACCGTGCGTCATCTGCATTTGAAATTCTCTTCCTGGGACACTTCCCCATCTTCTTAATTTGATTCCTGTTGTTCCTTTTCTCAGGAAGCCCTCCCTGACCTGTTTCTAATATAAGAATTTTTTTTCCTTTCATTATTTAGCCAGAATCTACCTCTTTCATCGGCCTTTCCTTTTCAAACTTGATCTAGAAAGTGAACTCACTTTTCTGACCTCCCAGGTTGCTCCTGGAGCAGTTCATTGGTTGCATTTTTTTGTCACTTTTAACATTCTGAGAGACTTTTGGTTTGTGTCTTATCTCTTAGATTAATTGTAGCTCTTGAAGGTAAGAATCATATTTTGGAGCTGTTTTCGTAACCCACAGAGTACCTGCCATATGATGGATGTACAGTATGTATTTGCTGATTGAATGACTGAATGATCAACTCCTTGATGCCTTTTGATGAAATGAACAGATTATTTTTTTAATGAAATCCATTCACTTAAAACTGAAAAAGTGGAACTTCTGGAAATTGTCCTTTTTCTGGATAGTTTGTGTTTTAGTGATGAGTAGTAACATTTGAAGATCTCGTAGTGTCTGTAATTTTTCTTTTACGACAGTGGATGATTAACCACACATAGTAAATATAGTGTGAAGCTTGTTGATAATGGTTCGATTTTGTCTTCTACCTGACCCCTACTCCAGTGTTGTTGTGACCTGGGCAGTGGTCATGATTTAGTCATGTAAGTTGCAGCAGCACATCTCTTGTTTTATTCCTCAGACCCATTGAACTGTCATAAATTCTATTGAATATTGATTCTCAACAGTTTCTGTCCTTTTTTAAAAAAAAAATTTACCCGTCTTTGAAGGCTACAAACATTTTAGTAATTATGTGGATGACCTGCTTGCTGGCAATATTCAAAATAATTTTGAATAGAATGTGAAGATTGGGAAAGCAGTAGATAGTGCCATTTGAAACTAGAGCTAAAGCTTGGAGTTCTGATTCATTTCTTCCCTTTCCTTTTTTTTTTATGACAGCTTTACTGAGATATAATTCACATACCCTACAATTCACTTATTTATAGTGTACAATTCAGTGATTTTTAGAATTTTCAGAGATGTGCAGCCATTACCACAATCAATTTTAAAACATTTTTGTCACCCCTCAAAGAAATCCTGTACTCGTTAGCAGTCACTGCTCATTTTCCCCTAAACTCCATAGGCCTAGGCCACTACTAGTATACCTCCTGTCTCTATGAATTTCTTGTGTAGACATGTCATATAAATGAAATCATATTATGTAGTCTTGTGACTGGTTTCTTTAACTTATAGTATTTTCAATGTGCGTCTGTTGTAGCATGTATCAAGACTTCACATCTTTTTAGAATTGAATAATATTCTACTGTATAGGTGTATTTGTCTACTAGATATTTACGTTGTATTTATCCACAAGTTGATGGACATTTGGGTTATTTCCTCTATTTGGCTAGTATGAATAATGCTGCTGTGAACATTTCATGTACTAGTTTTTATGTGAACATATGTTTTCATCCTCTTTAGTTTATGACTAGCAATGGAATTTCTGGGTCATATGGTAACTCTGTATCTAATCTTTTGAGGAACTGTCAGAATATTTTCCATACTGGCTGCACCATTTTACATTCCCATCAGCAGTGTATGAAGGTTCCAATTTCTCAACATCTTGCCAATACTTACTATTTGTTTTTTAAAAATTATTACAAAATCTGTGCTAGTGGATGTATTATGAAGCGTGGTATTTCACTGTGGTTGGATTTGCATTTTTCCTAATAACTAGTGATACTGAGCATGTTTGCATGTACCTAGTGACTAGTTGTATGTCTCTTTTAGAGAACTATATTCAGATCCTTTGCCCAGTTAAAAATTAGATTATTTGTTTTTTGTTTTAATTGTTGAGTTTTAAGAGTTCTTTATGTATTCTAGAAACAAGCCGCTTTTTTGATATGTAATTTGTAGAAGGTTTTCTTACAGTTTGTGGGTTATCCTCTTACTTTCTTATGGTATTCTTTGAGACATAAGTTTAATTTTAATGAAGTCCAGTTTGTCAGTTATCTCTTTTGTTGATTGTATTTTGATGTCATACCTAAGAAACTGTTGCCTAATTATAAAGATCAATACCTATGCTTTCTTCTAAGAATTTTATTCTTTAGCTCTTATAGTTAGGTATTTGATCCATTTTAAGTTAATTTTTTATATATGATATGAGAGTAGGGATCCAAATTAATTCTTTTGAGTGTGGATATCCAGTTGTTTCAGCACCATTTGTTGAAAAGACTATTCCTTTCCCACTGAATTGTATTGGCATTTTTGTAAAAAATCAATTGACCATAAACATAAAGTTTTATTTCTGGACTCAGTTCTATTCTACTGACTTGTATATCTATGCTTACAGCAGTACCTCACTGTTTTGATTATTGCAACGTTGTAATAAGTTTTCAAATTTGTATTTGTGACTTTTCCAAATTTGTTTTTCTGTTTCAAGATTTTTTTTTTTTAATATTCTGGGTCTCATGAATTTCCATAGGAATTTTAACTTGTCAGTTGTTGCAAAGAGGTCAGATGACATTTGAGTAGGAATTGCATTGAATCTGTAGATCAGTTTCAGGGAGTGTATTCCCATCTTAATGAAATTAAGGTCATGCATGAATGTGGTATATCTTTCTGTTTATTCAAGTCTCCTTTCGTTTCTTTGAACAATATTTTGTAGTTTGTAAAGTATAAGTTTTGCATTTCATTTGTTAAAATTTATTCCTAAGTGTTTTAAATTTGATGTTATTATAAATGGAATTGTTTTTCTAATTTCATTTTCAGTTTGTGCATTGCTACTGTAGAGAAATACATTTTTGTATATTGATAGTATATTCTGCAACTTTATTGAACTTATTTATTAGTTCTAATTGTATTTTAGTAGATTACTTAAGATTTTCTATATACAGAATTGTCATATGCAAATAGAGATATTTTACTTCTTCATTTCCAATCTGGATGTCTTTTCTTTCTCTCTTTTTTCATTCCTTCCTCTTCTTTCATTTCTTTTCCTTTTCTTTCTTCTTATTTCATTTTTATCTAATTGCCCTGGCTAGAAATTCTGGTGTGGTGTTGAATAGAAATGGCAAGAGTGGACATCCTTGTCTTCCTCTTGATCTTAGGGAGAAAGCATTAAGTATGATATTGGGTTTTTTGTACATGCCCTTCACCAGTTTGTGAGGATGTTATCTCTTTTGGGAGGCAGAGTGCTGGAGAGGGCACACCATTCAGCTTGTAGGATCTTAGTTCCCCGAGCAGCAACTGAACCCAGGCCCTTGGGAGAATCCTAGAATCCTAAACATTAGACCACTGGGGAATTCCCTGAGGTTGTTATCTTCATTCTTAGTTTATTGAGTGTTCTTTATCATGAAGAGGTTGACTTTGATGCATTTGTTCTTAATTATACTTCACCATAAACCATATAATAAAAATCTCAGTTTGATTTATATTCATTTACTTGTACTGGTTTGAATTTACCTTGTACTGTACAGAAAAGATTGTCTAAAAAATTGTTAAATAAAGAAGACCACATTGAGTATATTATTGTCTAAAAAGCTTTAAGAAATTTAGCTTATTTTGATACAAATAGTTGCTTCTGCTAATCCTATATATTCGTTTAGCTATTTCAGGAAGGATTCTTGTTGTTGTTCAGTTGCTAAGTCGTGTCTGACTCATGAACTGCAGCACACCAAGCTTCCCTGCCCTTCACTATCTCCTGGAGTTTGCTCAAACTCATGTCACTGAGTTGGTGATGCCATCGAACCATCTCATCCTGTGTCACCCCCTACTCTTCTTGCCCTCAATCTTTTCCCAGCATCAGGGTCTTTTCCATTGAGTCAGTTCTTTGCATCAGGTGGCCGAGGTACTGGAGCTTCAACGTCATCACCAGTCCTTCCAATGAATATTTAAGGTTGATTTCCTTTAGGATTGACTGGTTTGATCTTGTTGTCCAAGGGACTCTCAAGACTCTTCTCCAGCACCACAGACACTCAGCCTTCTTTGTAGTCCAACTCTGACATCCATCCATGACTACTGGAAAAACCATAGCTTTGACTCTATGGACCTTTGTTGGCAAAGTGATGTCTCTGCTTTTTTTTTCTTCCAAGGAACAAGCGTCTTTTAATTTCATGGCTCCAGTCACCATCTGCACTGATTTTGGAGGCAAAGAAAATGAAATCTGACAGTTTCCACATTTTCCCAATCTATTTGCCATGAAGTGATAGGACTGGATGCCATGATCTTCATTTTTTGAATGTTGAATTTTAAGCCAGCTTTTTCACTCTCCTCTTTCACCTTCATCAAGAGGCTCTTTAGTTCCTCTTCACTTTCTGCCATAAGGGTGGTGTCATCTGCATATCTGAGGTTGTTGATGTTTTTCCTGGCAGTCTTGATTCCAGCTTGTGATTCATCCAGCCCAGCATTTCACATGATGTACTCTGCATATAAGTTAAGTAAGTAGGGAGACAGTATACAGTCTTGACATACCCCTTTGCCAATTTTGAACCAGTCTGTTGCTCCATGTCCAGGTCTAACTGATGCTTCTTGTTTTGTGTACAGGTTTCTCAGAAGGCAAGTAATGTGGTTTGGTATTCCCATCTCATTAAGAATATTCCACAGTTTGTTGTGATGCACACACTCAAAAGGCTTTAAGCATAGTCAATGAAGCAGAAGTAGATTTTTTTTTTTTGAATTCTCTCTGCCTTTTCCAAAGTACAGGACTGTGCTTAGGCTAAATTTAATCAGTTACCAGTTTTCAAAAAAGTAACATTTTATGGTAAAAAAAAAGATTGAGACTTCCCCATTCAAACCTGTACTTCATTCTGATAGTCTGCATTGATGATGTTGTTTTTGCACTACAAATTATTTGGTACAGCTTTTCTTTCTTCCTTTTCTTTATTTTTTGACCATGCACTGTGGGATGTGGGATCCTAGTTCCCCAATCAGGGATCACACCTGTGCCCCTTGCAGTGGAAGCACAGAGCCCTAACCACTGGACTGCCAGGGGAATCCCTGATGCAACTTTCTTTGGTAGATAGAGAAGAGCATGGCAACCCACTTCAGTATTCCTACCTGGAGAATTCCATGGACAGAGGAGCCCCACGGGCAGAATACAGCCCTTAGAGTCTCAAAGAGTCGAGCATGACTGAAGCAACTTAACACACACACATACACACACGTGTGTGCGCAAGCAGACTACAGCCCATAGACAGGGTCACGGAGAGTCAGACATGACTGATCGACTTTATACATACACACACACACACACACACACACACACACAGAGTCTATAGGGCCACAAAGAGTCAAACATGACTGAAGCGACTTCACACAAAAAGTTCATTTCAGTCTCTCAGTCGTGTCCGACTCCTTCCGACTCCATGGATCACAGCACTCCAAGCCTCCCCATCCATCACCAACTCCCGGAGTTTTCCCTAACTCATGTACATTGAGTTGGTGATGCCATCCAGCCATCTCATCCTCTGTCGTCCCTTTTTCCTCCTGTCTTCAATCTTTCCCAGCATCAGGGTCTTTTTAAATGAGTCAGCTCTTCACGTCAGTGAAGGTGGCCAAAGTATTGGAGTTTTGGCTTCAGCATCAGTCCTTCCAATAAATATTCAGAACTGATTTCCTTTAGGATGGACTGATTTGATTCCTTGTAGTCGAAGGGACTCTCAGGAGTCTTCTCCAACACCACAGTTCAAAATGATCAGTTCTTTGGCACTCAGCTTTCTTTATAGTCCAACTCTCATATCCATACATGACTACTGGAAAAACCATAGGTTTGACTAGATGGACCTTTGCAGACAAAGTAATGTCTCTGCTTTTTAATATGCTGTCTAGATTTGTCATAGCTTTTCTTCCAAGGAGCAAGCATCTTTTAATTTCATGGCTGCAGTCACCATCCACAGTGATCTTGGAGCCCAAGAAAATAAAGTCTGTCACTATTTCCGTTGTTTCCCCATCTGTTTGCCATGAAGTAATGGGACCGAATGCCATGATCTTAGTTTTTTGAATATTGAGTTTTAAGCCAGCTTCTTCACGCTCTTCTTTCACTTTCATCAAGAGGTTCTTCAGTTCCTCTTTACTTTCTGCCATAAGAGTGGTGTCATCTGCATGTCTGAGGTTATTGATATTTCTCCCGGCAATCTTGATTCCAGCTTGTGCTTCATCCATCTCAGCATTTCAAATGATGTACTCTGCATATAAATTAAATAAGCACAGTGACAGTAGGCAGCCTTGACGTACTCCTTTTCCTATTTGGAACCAGTCTATTGTTCGATGTCCAGTTCTAACTGTTGCTTCCTGACCTGCATACAGATTTCTCGGAAGGCTGATAAGGTGGTCTGGTATTCCCATCTCTTGAAGAATGTTCAAACTACCACACAGTTGCACTTATCTCACATATTAGCAAAGTAATGCTCAAAATTCTTCAAGCCAGGCTTCAACAGTATGTGAACTGTGAACTTCCAGAAGTTCAAGCTGGATTTAGAAAAGGCAGAGGAACCAGAAATCAAATTGCCAACATCCACTGGATCATCGAAAAAGAGCTGTTACCTTTGTTAATTTCTTATTTTAATCCATGAAGGTCAGAGAGAGAATAACTGGGATTCTTATACCCTTGATGGTCTTCTTTGTGGCCTGATATCGGGCTTACTTTATAATTCCTGTACTTCTACCTATAATAGTTAAAAGTTAAATTAATTGTACTTAATAAAGGAGAAAAGTGATTTTCACTAGTCTTTAACCTCTAGATGGCAGCATGAGTCTTACTGTACTTCTGGCTTTTTCTCTACTCATAGCTCTTGAACTGGGTTTCTGATTGAGATACAAATTCTTATAACTTTACTGGACTACTTGCCTAACTTTGTTGATGCCTTACTTGAGTTTTAGCTTTTTGCTTTTCCTTTTCATTTCTCCATATTTTAAAAAAGATTCCTTTCTTAAGCAATGTGTGTTTTTGATGCTCAGTTTCCCTGTTGTCAGAAATACCATTTTGCTTTTGATTAAGGAGATTGGTAGAAAAAACCAAAAATGTGGGAATTAATTCAGTAACTTCCATACCTGAATCTAGGACCCTCAGAATGGCTTCACTTCTCTCATCTTAGATTGTCTTGTTCTGTCTTTCAACTCTCCTGGTTATCAAGTGGTATCAGACAATGCCTTATTAAAGTAGGAATGTTAGCTAAAATTAATGAAATCTAGATTTTCAAGAAGAGTTTGTTTTAAAGTTTTCAAGTGCTTAACCATTTTGAGTGATGAGATAATAGCAAAAGAAGAAAGTGTTCAATTCAGCAACTGTTTGAGTGCCTACTTCCTACAGGGCTCTGTAGGGGATATGAAGATGAATAAGACATAATTACTGCCTTTGTGCAGATTAAAATCTAGTAGAAAATGGAGATAAGACAGTTAAGTAAATGATTCTTAATGGGAGGTAGAGGAGATAAGCTCCTTAAGAGTACTAAGAACTCTGGGGATGGAGGAAAAGTGGCAGTTACATTTGATTGCTACAGATAAGTTTCATATTGTATTATCAACACAGATTGATTAGTGAGGATTTCCTAGGGCTGTTGAACTGAGAATTTTGAGGAGTCTTGATTCAGAGAAGTCCTTTAGTGTGGTCTGCTGTGGACCAGGTAAAGGGGTGAGGTAGTATTTACTATTTCTGGATCATTGAAGCTAAACTTTTTAAAGAATACAGGTTTTTGATGTGGAAATGGGAATGGACCATATTCCAGATGGAATGAACATCTGGAGCAAGCAGAGTTTGAAAGAACAGTTATGCTCAGGGAACAGTGTGAATGATTTAATACAGTCTTTAAGAAGCCCAGGGTTATATTAGGGCTCGTAAGAACTAAACGGAGGAAAATAGGGGCTGGACTGAGGAGTGAGGAATTAGACTCATAGTAATGGGAAGCATGTGAAATGTTCTTTAAAAAGTATTTTAATAACTGTAATGTTAACTAATTTTCATTATAGATGGTTTGTAGAGATACTTTATTTACTAAAAGACCATTTACCACAAATTTGTTTACTGTAAAGATGAAGAAAGTAAAAATAACCATAGCCTTACCAGTAAGAGATGGCCACTGCTGGTGTGTTTCCTAGTCCTGGCCCTCTCTTTTCTGTTTGTATAGGGATGTGTGTGTTTACGTTTCTACTTGGACGCATACGTATACATAGGCATGCTTTTTAACATAACTGAGGCTATAATGTATGTATAGTATATAGTTTTTGCCTGTGCTCCCCCTCCCATTCTATCTTAAGCATTTTTCTGCGTCATTAGAAATTCTACCACTGAAGATTTCTGAGTAGGGAAGTCATGCACCTTTAAGAGGCATCATGCATAGGCTAGAATGTAATGGCAGAGACAGGAGGCTGGAAGCTAGCAAGGACTGTGAGTCCAGCAAGAAGGATTGAGGGCTAGAATGAATGGTGACAGTACTAATGGAAAGAAGCATACTGACAGTAGATGTTTCAGGTGTATCATTTTCAGTACTAGATGGGTAGACTGTCTGAATGAATATTGGGGAGTAAACTGTAATTAGAGTTTACCATGATGTTTTGAGCCTGCTAAAAGACAGGGAAGTCAGAAAGAGAAAAAGATTTAGTTAAACTAAAAAATTACCTATTTTACGTATTCCTTAGTAGGTGGGCTTCCCTGGTAGCTCAGAGGGTAAAGTGTCTGCCTGCAATGCAGGAGACCTGAGTTTGGTCCCTGGATTGGCAAGATCCCTGGAGAAAGAAATGGCAACCCACTCCAGTACTCTTGCCTGGAAAATCCCATGGACAGAGGAGCCTGGTAGGCTACAGTCCATGGGGTCACAAAGAATTGGACATGACTGAGTGACTTCACTTTCACTTTCACTTAGTAGATGGGCATCTTAATTGTTTTAAAAAGAAGCCTATTGATGAAAGTGAAAGAGGAGAGTGAAAAAGTTGGTTTAAAGCTCAACATTCAGAAAACGAAGATGATGGCATCTGATCCCATCACTTCATGGCAGATAGATGGGGAAACACTGGAAACAGGGGCTGACTTTATTTTTCTGGGCTCCAAAATCACTGCAGATGTTGATTGCAGCCATGAAATTAAAAGATGCTTACTCCTTGGAAGGAAAGTTATAACCAACTTAGACAGCATATTAAAAAGCAGAGACATTACTTTGTCTGCAAAGGTCTATCTAGTCAAGGCTGTGGTTTTTCCAGTAGTCATGTATGGATGTGAGAGTTGGACTATAAAGAAAGCTGAGCGCCAAAGAATTGATACTTTTGAACTGTGGTGTTGGAGAAGGCTCTTGAGAGTCCCTTGGTATGCAAAGAGATTCAACCAGTCCATCCTAAAGGAGATCAGACCTGGGTGTTCATTGGTAGGACTGATTTTGAAGCTGAAATTCTAATACTTTGGCCACCTGATGCAAAGAGCCAACTCATTTGAAAAGACCCTGATGCTGGGAAAGATTGGGGGCAGGAGGAGAAGGGGACGACAGAGGATGAGATGGTTGGATGGCATCACCGACTTAATGGACATGGGTTTGGGTGGACTCCGGGAGTTGGTGATGGACAGGGAGGCGTGGCATGCTGTGGTTCATGGGGTAGCAAAGAGTCAGACATGACTGAGCGACTGAACTGAACTGAAAAGCTGTTTGTTTAGGTTAGGGTTATTAATAGGATGAAAACAATGCTTTTGCCTAGTTTAGTCACATCACTTAGGTAACAAGTAATGTTTTAGTTATTTGTTTTCTCAGGGAAATGCATGTGTGAAATAAGATATCCATAACTTCAGAAATTAGTTTTTGGGGTCTCTATAACCTTTGGCAGATCATTGCATCTCTCAGTTGAATAGATTACTTTTGCATAGTTTTCTTGCATAGTAGTGCTTTTCCATTTGGTTAGTTACCTAGAGCTATGAAGGAAACTGTTATATTCTTTGTATATGGTAGACATCCAAATCTTTGTTAACTGGAAAAAAATATCAACAGTTTAAACTTGAATAATGGCAGTTGGCCCTAAATATTTGGTGTTGATGCATCTATTTTGTTGTTGTTGTTTTTCAGTTACTAAATTGTGTCTGACTCTTTGCAGACCCATGGATTTGCAGTATGTCAGACTTCCCTGTCCTTCACTATCTCCCAGAGTTTGCTCAGATTCATGTCCATTGAATGGATGATGCTATCTAATCATCTCATCCTCTGCTGCCCTCTTTTCCTTTTGTTTTCAATCTTTCCTATCATCAGAGTCTATTCCAGTGAGTCAGCTCTTTGTATCAGGTGGCCAAAGTATTGGAACTTCAGCTTTAGCATCAGCCCTTCCAATGAATATTCAGGGTTGGTTTCCTTTAGGATTGACTGGTTTGATCTCCTTCCAGTCCAAGGGACTCTCAACAGTCTTCTCCAGCACCACAGTTCCAAAGCATTCATTCTTTAGCACTCAGCCTTCTTTATGGTCCAGCTCTCACATCTGTATATGACTGCTGGAAGAACCACAGCTTTGACTACAAATCTTTGTCAGCAAAGTGATGTCTCTGCTTTTTAATACACTGTCTAGGTTTGTCATAACTTTCCTTCCAAGGAGCAAGCATCTTTTAATTTCATGACTGTAGTCACTATTCACAGTTATTTTGGAGCCCAGGAAATGAATTGATGCATCTGTTAATAGCAAAGTTTTGATTGTATCAGCATCAGGGTTAAGTCTTCCTGTGAGTGAAGACTGCATTTTACATGTAGTTGGAGATCTGTGGGATCTCTAATTAAGAGGGAAGTATACTGCCAAATTGTCTTCCAAAAAGGTGCTACCTATCCCTATCCCCTTGCTGATACCAAATATTACATTTTTAAAAAATCATTGCCAACTTTATAGGCAGAATATTAATACCTTGTATTAATGTTTACTTTTCTTCACTTGTGATAATGAACTTTTTCATGTTTCTTGACCCTCTCCATTAACAAGGACTAGAAATTGAAGAAAATATAAATTTAAAATATTTTAACGTGAAAAATTAAGCTAGCAAACTTGATTCAAAAGCACGTTATGGGCAGTATTATAATCTGCATTTTTCAAATACCAAATGAAATTTATCTTTGTTTTCTGCATTACCATACCATCTCGCCATAGTCATTAGCATTTCATCCTATTTAGGTAGTAATACAGTATAAAATCCAGAAATCCCACTTTGAAGGGAACAGAGATATTCCTCATAATTAGAAATTGTCAATTTAGCCTTAAGTATTTTGTTTTTAAAAATGTATTATGATAATGGGGAAAAATACTTGCCATTATTTCTCATTTTTCCCTTGGTTAACAAATTAGGATACACAAAGCCTCAAATTACCTTTAAGGCTTATAAGCGTTCATATCTTTTATCCATTAGTCAAGTTATTTCATAAACCCAACATTGCCTCTGCAGTGGTTTTACACACAAAGAGGATTTTGCCATAAAATGCTTGTGGTGTTTTATTCTTTTCTGACTTTGGGGTGGGGAAAGGAAAGATAGAGGTAAGCAGGCAGCACTTAAATTAATTTTTTTGCGATTGGTTTCAAAGTAGTATTCTGCATAGTTCTATAGAATGTGTGATAGGTAAGGGGATGTACATAGTCAAAGAATTTAAAGTTTAACAGTGAATAACAAGGTATAGTAGGCACCGTATTCTGTTTGTACAATAGATGATAGTGTAGCCAGTAAAAATCATGTTAAAATGATAAATAGTATTTAAGGACAGAAAAATGCTCACTATATGTAAAGATAATTGCAAGTGAAAATGCAAGTGAAAAACTGCAGAACACAAAGTCAGTTTTTTTCCTTCTTTCTTTCCCTTTTAAGAGCATGGGTGTAGACATTGACTGGAAGGAAAAATACTAGTATTTCTTTTTAATTTTTATCTTTTACATTATGAAAGTATGATGACACATTACAGGAGACTTGGAAAATACAGAACAAAGTTACTTGTAGTTCCACTATATATTACAGTTATTTTTTAAGTAGATAAATTAAGATTTTTGGTTGGAATTTTAATATGAAACTCAAAATTAATAGATTGAGTATACAGAGAAGCAGAAGAATATAGTAGACCTGAAAAGCACTGTGAAACAATTCAACATAATTAAGATTTATACAATTTCCACAGAACAGTAGGATACAAATTCTATTCAGGTTCCCATAGACTGTAAACTAAAGGGCAGTGGAACATATCCACAGACATAAAACAAGGTGCAAAAATTTCATAGTCTAAAGGTATTGAAACCATACAGAGTCTGTTCTCTTATCACTGTGGATTACGTTAGAAATCAATATCAAAAGATATTTGAAAATAACTCACATATTTTCTAAGTGTAATGTGACATTTGCTGAGCGATATCTTCAACTTAGCCATCAAAAGTCTCAATAAAGTTAGACTGGAAAAAAAAACCCCACAGAAGGTGATGCAGAGAAGAAAGCATTTAAAAGAGAAATTAATACTAGTATATTTTAATGGCTATCTTGAGTGATTTTTTAAAAAGTTTTTTCTGAAATTTCTAAATCATCAACAGTGACCACATTCTGTTCTGAGTAGGGAAAAACTATCTTAAAAAATAAAGAAAAATTATGTACCATTCTAGAAACAGAATTAATTACTTGAAAGATCTGTGTTCTTAGTTTCCTGCACGGTTAAAATTTTAAACTCTTTTCCATTAAAGAAGAGTTATTTGCTTTCTAAATAAAAATTACTAGATCCATTAACAAAAATTGATCTTTTTAAGCAAGTGATAAATAGCAAAGTGAACGTTAATGATATTAATACTTCATTTCCCATCCTTACCATGACCTTCTAGAAGTAGAAGTTGGGTAACAAAAGGAGTGTTAAGCTCTTGAGTCAGGCAAGAGATGATTCAGTTTGTGAAAGAAGCATCTTTCCGTAAGCAAACATAGGCCAGGATTTTGTTCAGCTTTATGTTTTCAGCCTTTCTTCTTTGTAGCTGAAGAACTGAACTCAAGTCATAAGCTACTCAGTAGGGGCAGAGCACCATGTAAAGTGTATATTAGTCTTAAACTGAATTGCAGCCGTTTGAGAACTAAAATGGACCTGATAATTTTTCCCCGCTTTGGCTTGGAATACTGTATATGGTTTTGTTATGACAAAGAGGGGAGAAAAACTGAATAATTGTTCCTAGGGAAGTAAACTGACATTTTCTGATATTTTTTGTTTGACTCTCTATTTGTTTCATTTTTGATACTCTAGGGATTTCAACAAAATGAGGAGTGGTTTTTTTTTTTAATGTAATATCAGTTCCTTTTCTTTTTTTCTTAATTCTCAACACTGTTTTGTGTTGGAAATATAATCTAAGAGGATTGTGATATTACATGAGAATTTATAGGTGATGACAGAGTACTTTGCTGTGGGAAGTCTAGAAAAATGATGACTTGTGGTATCTAGAGGTCTTAATCTCTAACCATTAAGTCTAAATTAAAAGCTTGGCCAAAGCTACCAATGTTTGATGTGACTGAAAAAGATTTGAGAAACATAATAGAAAAAACAATGGCATTTTTAAAGGAAGAACTGTTATATTTGATTGACTCTGTTGTAGGAGAATACGTTTAAAATTGGTTGGATAATCATGAAGAAATTCTTTGAGAGAATAGTTTAATTTGATAGGTTAAAGTTTTGGATACTAAATGCAAAAAGAACTAAAATGAGACTTTAGATTCAGGATATAAAAATATTCCACTGTTCTGTCATTTTTTGTTCTTGAATACATTTTTAAAAATGAAAGGTATACATGGAGAAAAGTACACAGATTATAATGTACAGCTCAGTGAATATTCATAAAACAACACTCTCATATAACTGCGACCTTGAACAGATAAAAAATAGAACCTTTCCAATACATAATACCTCCTTCATGCCTCTCTCAGTCACTACCTGCCCTTGGCTCAAAGTCAAGCACTGGTATGACTTACAGTATAAAAGAGTTTTGCTTGTTTTCGAACTTTAAGTGGAATCGCCAACTATATACTCTTTTGTGGCTAGCTTCTTTTGTTCAACATTTTGATTATGACATTCATGCATGTCATTGTCTTTAGCACTCATTTGCTTTTTGTGAATTTTAGTTTGGCAATATTTTCTTTTTGTGTTAATGCTGCCCCTGTCATTTTAATTTAGGTTGTGATAATGTCACAGCTGTAGTATTTTAGAAATAAATTACTTCTGTAACTTGAGGTGGTTGATTTCTTCTCCCACTTCTCCTCCATGGGAATATCAGAATATTGTTATTGGTATTGAATGAAAAAATTGAAATTGAGACAATGAAGGTATATTTTCCTCAAATCACTGATTTCCTGATTTGATGTGTAACTTTTCTGACACCCTTGTTGAGTGATGCATTTTTATGTATATTACCATTTGTTATTTGCAAATCCTTGGAAAACTACTTTCCTAGAAAAGCCAAAGCACTTTTTTTCCTTTTGCCCCACTGTATGGCATCTGGGCTCTTGGTTCCCGTATCATGGAATGAGCCTGTGCCCTCTGCCTTGGGAGCATAAAGTCTTAACTACTAGACTACTAAGGTGGCCTGTCAAAGCATGTTTAACTGTTTTCTTTGTTGAGTAACTTGGGCATTACATGAGGAAAGAACTTGCGTAATGAACTAATAACACAGTTGACATATATAATTATTTTAGAATAGGAATAGAAAGAATAGGGAAGATTTTAGTTTCATATTCAGCTCAGTTCAGTTGCTCAGTTGTGTCTGACTCTTTGCGACCCCATGGACTGCAGCATGCCAGGCTTCCCTATTCATCACCAACTCCCAGAATTTACCCAAACTCATATCCATTGAGTCAGTGATGCCATCCAGCCATCTCATCCTCTGTTGTCCCCTTCTCCTCCTTCAATCTTTCCCAGCATCAGGGTCTTTTCAAGTGAGTCAGCTCTTTGCATCAGGTGGCCAAAGTATTGGAGTTTTAGCTTCAATATCAGCCCCTTCCAATGAATATTCAGAACTGATTTCCTTTAGGATGGACTGGTTGGGTCTCCTTGCTGTCCAGGGGACTCTCAAGAGTCTTTTCCGACACCACAATTCAGAAGTATCAATTCTTCGGCCCTTAGCTTTCTTCACTGTCCAACTCTCACATCTATACATGACTACTGGAAAAACCATAGCCTTGACTAGATGGACCTTTGTAGGCAAAGTAATGTCTCTGCTTTTTAATATGCAGTCTAGGTTGGTCTAGGTAGGTCATGGCTTTCCTAGTTGCATATTAGTTATTAAAATTTCCCTCGCTTAATTATAAAACAGAGGACAGATCTTTTTGTACGTGTATGGAAACCAGTATGGCTAGTGGTGTAAGAAATACAGAGTGAGTAATATAAAATGGAAACAGAAAACCTAAGCAATAGAGAATTGTTAGAACAGAGAAAATTTGTTTGGATGGGATGGGAAAACTTCAGGGAATTACCCTGGAGCCATTGATTTCGGATGGATTATTAATGACTTAGTTAAGTGCTGTGCTTATAGACCTAACAATTTTCCCTGGAGTGAGAAATCCACCTTGTGCAGTGGATTATGTTTAGAAACAATTGAACCTGCTAGTTAGGCTTCTTTAGAGGAATAGTTTTAGGCGTTAAAAAGAAAAGCAACTTCGTGGGGACTGGAGCTACATCTTGTGAAAATCAATGTGTTCACTTCCCCAGTTAACTAGAAAGGAAAGGCAGCATGAAGAAGAAAATGCCTCAGGAAAAAGAGCTTGTTGGGGCATCTTTGCTGTGACTGTTTCGGAAATCAGCTTTAACACCGTACATGACCTTTAGCGGCTTACAGTTTAGCACAGTTTTTCTTTTTCGGTTCATAGACGCTTTGTAGAACTGAGTACATTGTACCTAATGTACATGTGAGCAGTGACTTGATGGATGGATTTCATGATTCAAAGCACGTCCACTGAAAGACTAGTTAATTGTTGGTATCACTGTGCACATTTTGGGAGTATTGTTTTTAAGACAAGACTCTTAAGGTGCCAGAACCAAGGAATTACATCTTATCTATAATTGGTAGGATGCAAAACTTGTTTGTCTGGTTTATAGAAAGCTTAGGAAGAGTATACTACCTTATTATAGTATATTCAGTTCAGTTCAGTCACTCACTCGTGTCCAACTCTTTGCAACCGCATAGACTACAGCACACTGGGCTTCCCTGTCCATCACCTCCTGGAGCTTGCTCAAACTCATGTCCATCGAGTCGGTGATGCCATCCAACCATCTCATCCTCTGTCATCTCCTTCTCCTCCCACCTTCAGTCTTTCCAAGCATCAGGATGTTTTCAACCTAGTCACTTCCTCACATCAAGTGGCCAAAGTATTGTTGGAGTTTCAGCTTCAGCATCAGTCCTTCCAATGAATATTCAGGACTGATTTCCTTTAGGATGGACTGGTTTGATCTCCTTGCAGTCCAAGGGACTCTCAAGAGTCTTCTCCAACACCACAGTTCAAAATGATCAGTTCTTTGGCACTCAACTTTTTTATAGTCCAACTCTCACATCCATACATGACTACTGGAAAAACCATAGCTTTGACTAGACGGGCCTTTGTTGGCAAAGTAATGTCTCTGCTTTTTAATATGCTGTCCAGGTTTGTCATAGCTTTTCTTCCAAGGAGCAGGCGTCTTTTAATTTCATGGCTGCAGTCACCATCTACAGTGATTTTGGAGCCCCAAAAAATAAAGTCTGTCACTTTCCATTGTTTCCCCATCTATTTGCCAGGAAGTGATGGGACCGAATGCCATGATCTTAATTTTTTGAATGTTGAGTTTTAAGCCAGCTTTTTCACTCTCCTTTTTTACTTTCATCAAGAGGCTCTTTAGTTATTCTTTGCTTTCTGCCATAAGGGTGGTGTCATCTGTGTATCAGAGGTTATTGATATTTCTCCTGGCAACCTTAATTCTGATTTTTTAATCTTATAGTATATTAATTTATAGGAATTGCAGTATAGCTTAAGAAATACCTCTCTCTGATGAAACTCAGGCTAGTGGGGAGATTGATGACCTGAAGTTAACATAAGGGAAAGAACAATTACCTGAAGATAGGTGCATAGGAGCCAGGTGATAAATAGCTAATATTAATAGGAAAGGACAAAATAGTAATTAAGAGCTTGGGTTCTGGAAGCTTTATTACAGCCTTATTATGAATCTTGATCTACCACTTGGGCAAGTAACTTAACTTTCTTAGACCTAATTTCTTCATTTGTGAAATGGAGATGAAAATCTTAGAATAGTGGTTCTCAAACTTTTTGGTGTCAGGACTCCTTTGCACTCTTAGAAATTCATTTTGATCCCTCCAAAGCTCTTGTTTATATGGATTATATGTGTATTGTATGTATATTTAATTTCTGAATTTAATTCAGAATTTAAAACAAAATTTAAAAATACTTATTAAAAATAGGAACAAACCCATTACATGTTGTTATAAATATTTTTATGAAGAGTAACTGTTTTCCAAACAAAAAATATTGATAAGAGTGGCAGTTTTTACATTTTTCAAATACCCTTAATGTTTGGATTGATAAAGAGCTAAGTTTTCATAGCTGCTGCTTCTTTCAGTATGTTATGATACCTTTTGTTAGGTAGGCTCTAGATAACTTCAATATTTACTTCTGAGAGATTAGTGAAAAAGCCATCTTAGTATCATACATACAGTTTTGAACTCATGGACCCTCTGAAAGGGGCTTAGTGATCCCCAGGATCCTCAGGGTTTTCCTGACCATTCACTTTGAGATGTTACCTTAGAATATTGTTTTGATGATTTAATATAATATTATTTATAAAATCTTAGCATAGTATATTAGTACTTAATAAGAGCTTAAAAGCTATTTACTGTTGTTATCATCATGGGCAACACATGAGAAATTTTAAGCATAGTAAGTGTTTCAGTTCAGTTCACTTCAGTCGCTCAGTCATGTCCGACTCTTTGTGACCCCATGAATTGCAGCACGCCAGGCCTCCCTGTCCATCACCAGCTCCCAGAGTCCACCCAAACCCATGTCCATTGAGTCGGTAATGCCATCCAACCATCTCATCCTCTGTCGTCCCCTTGTCCTGCCATCAATCTTTCCCAGCATCAGAGTCTTTTCAAATGAGTCAGCTCTTCGCATCAGGTGGCCAAAGTATTGGAGTTTCAGCTTCAACATCAGTCCTTCCAATGAACACCCAGGCCTGATCTCCTTTAGGATGGACTGGTTGGATCTCCTTGCAGTCCAAGGGACTCTCAAGAGTCTTCTCCAACACCACTGTTCAAAAGCATCAATTCTTCAGCTCAGTTTTCTTTCTAGTCCAACTCTCACATCCATACATGACCACTGGCAAAACCATAGTCTTGACTAGACGGATCTTTGTGGACAAAGTAATGTCTCTGTTTTTTAATATGCTGTCTAGGTTGGTCATAACTTTCCTTCCAAGGAGTAGCGTCTTTTAATTTCATGGCTGCAATCACCATCTGCAGTGATTTGAGAGCCCAGAAAAATAGTCAGCCACTGTTTCCAGTGTTTCCCCATCTATTTGCCATGAAGTGATAGAACTGGATGCCATTATCTTCGTTTTCTGAAGCTTTAAGCCAGCTTTTTCACTCTCCTATTTCACTTTCATCAGGAGGCTCTTTAGTTCTTCACTTTCTGCCGTATAATCATATGTATTTTCTTAAAAGACTCACTTTGCCAACATGGTAGACAGTGGGGTGGTAATAAAAGTGGTAACATGGGAGGCAAGTTAGATTTCTCTTTTTTAAATTAAGTTTTTTAATTTTTGACTGAAGGATAATTGCATCACAGTATTGTGTTGGTTTCTGCCAAACAGCAATATGAATCAGCCATCGGTACACCTAAGTCCCCTCCCTCTTGTCCCCTTTCCCAGCGAGTCAGCTCTTTACATCAGGTGGCCAAAGTATTAGAGCTTCAGCGTCAGTCCTTCCAGTGAATATTCAGGGTTGATTTCCCTTGGGTTTGACTAGTTTGATCTCCTTGCAGTCCAAGGGACTCTCAAGAGTCTTCTCCAGCACCATAGTTCAAAAGCATCAGTTCTTTATGGTGCTCAGCCCTCTTTATGGTCCAACTCTCACAACGTGGGTGAATCTCAAAAACATACTAAATAAAGGAAGTCAGACACGAAAGATCACATATTATATTATTCAATTTATATGAACCATCCTAGGTATGTAAATTCATAGAGACAGAAAGGAGATTGGTGATTTCCAGGGGCAAGAGAAAGAGGGAAATGGAGGCTGTCTGAGTAATGGGCATAGGATTTTTTTGTTGGGTGATGAAAATGTTTTGTAACCTATATAGGTGGTAGTTGAAAAATTTTGAGAATATACTAAATGCCATTGAATTGTACACTTTGAAAACTCACTTTAAAAAATGCAGATTCAATTCAGTTTTTAAAAATGCATAGTATGATATTTGACACCTAGAAAGCTGTCAGTAAATCTTAAATTTTATTATTGCCTAGTGCACCTTTACCAGGAATTTAGCTTTATGACATTGAGCATCAGTTTCTTCAGTTGAAAAATGAAGTTGTTGGACTAAAAGACCTCTCAGATCTTTATAGCATTAAAATTCAGTATTTTAACACATAGTATTTAATTCTTGACAAAGGCTGAATCATGGGGACTTCCCTTCTGGTCCAGTGGCTAAGACTTCGAGCTCCCAATGCAGGGGGCCCAGGTTCAATCCCTGATCAGTGAACTGGATCCCACATGCCACAGAGCATGCCAAATAAATAAATAAATATTTTTTTAAAAAAGACTGAATCATGTAAGACTTCTTGATTATATTAAGGATATTGGACGATATTCTAAGATCTTTAACAAGTAAATGGAGGGCATAGGCAAGGAATATTCAGGTTTTGGCTGTGTAGAGACTGGTTTGGAGGGGGAGAAGAACTAGGGAGACCAAGTAGGAGCTCGTTGCAGTAGTCTATAGACTGTGGTGCTGGAACTTCCGTCATGGTCCGGTGGCTGAGAATGCCTTGCAATGCAAGGGACACAGATTTGACCCCTGGTCAAAGATCCCACATGCCTCAGGGCAACCAAGCAGGCATGCTCAAACTACTGACCTGTGCACTCTGGAACCCGTGAGACACACGCGGTGCATGGAGTCTGTGTACTGCAGCGAAAGATCTCACATGATACAATGAATATTCCACATGCCACGTAGCCAAATAAATTGGGGAAAAAAAGACCATGGCGCCTCGAAATAGAATGCTGATAGTGTATAGGGAGCGATGTCCTTGAATTTGAGAGCCATTTAGGACAAAGGGTAAGTCTCTATTGATTGGCTATAGAAGGTCAGCAGAGGTGGGGAGGGAGAGGGTGTCAAGGATGACGCCTAGGTTTCTCCTCTGGGCGTGTAAGTCAGTGGCACACCGACAACAATGGAAGGATTTTTGCTTTTGACTGAGATGGAATATCAGGGACTAGATTCTCACCTGAGAGAGTGTTTTTAAAAAACTACAAAAGATATGAACAGTTGTTTTTAGCACACTGCATGTCAGGCAATAAAAGGTAGTGATCCCTGAGAGTTAGGAAGTAAAGGAGATCAGCGCTGTGATTGTCTCAGTTTATTGTTTTGAGAGAGTTTCCAGGCTGCCGTGCTGGGAATGGGAACTCAGAGAGCAGCAGACACCCTGAGTTGAAGAAACAGAGCTAGGAGTCTGGAGAGACCAAGGTAGCTAGCAGTCAGAGGACAGAGTACCAGAGGGTAGAGGGCAGCATGGAGAGAACCCTGGAGATCGCAGAGGGTTCTGCTAAAGTCAGCTGGGTACTCACCAGTGCAGTCTTGTGAGGAAGCTGTTATATTGAGGTTGAGAAGAGAGCCACTCGAAAGGATTACAGGGGAGGAACACTGGCTGGCACCACAGGGCCAGTAATAGTGCCTGCTCCCACCAACCAGACCAAAGTTCTCATGAGTCATAGGACTCAGAAGGGTTTGCCTCAGTAGTGGTGAAAACATTTGTCTTCCCTTCCAAACTTGACGCATGCCACAACTAGAGAGCCTGCGTGCTGCAACCACTGAGCCCTAGAGCCAGCATGTGTGCGCTGCAACTAAGACCTGATGCAGCCAAATATATTAAAGAGAAAATCTTACCAGACTGGACTCTTCAAGTATGGCAGTTTATCCTATATGAATTATACCTCACTAAGGACTGATCTGTCAGTCAATTGATTGCATTTTTTCCCCTCTTCTCTTAAGGATCTCTTCAACGAAAGTAATTTAAAGTAACTAAAATGAGCCAATCACTGTGATAAAAATTGAGGCTGCATCAGTAAGCAAAGCAGTCACGAGGAAGACACACATCGAACAGTTACAGAAATAATCTGTAGTGAGAGGGTTGTGATGAGTGCTGTAAAGAAGTATAAGATTCCATAACAACAAATCTCTGTGAGACCTCTTCTGATCTGTAAGGGGTGATCAGAGAAGGAAGTCTTTTCTGAGGATGAGACAAAAGGATTCTACAAACTCACTAAAGCTTTTTTTAGAAAGAACAGTTTTGGGTGTACCAAAACTAATAGTGATTCAGGGTTTTTGTTGTTTTTTTTCAGAGTATATTTCATTATAGGTTATTATACGATACTGTCTAATTTCATGTGCGATAACTGTATCCTTGTTTCTTATCTCTTTTATGTAGTAGTTTGTATCTGTTAATCACAGACTCCTAATTTCCGCCCCCCTCTCTCCCCTTTGGTGGTAGCCACAAGTTTGTCTTCTATGTCTACGAGTCTGTTTCTGTTTTGTATATGGATTCATTTGCATTATTTTTTAGATTCCACAAATGAGTGCTGTTGTACGGTTTTTGTCTTTCTATGACTTCACTTGGCATAACATTATCTAGGTCCATCCATGTTGCTGCAAATGACAATATTTCTTATTTTTTATGACTGATTAATATTGCATTACACACATATATATTATGGGCACTGGGGTTGCTTCCATGTCTTGACTAATATAAATAGTGCTGCTGTAAACATTAAGGTGCATGCATCTTTTTTAATTAGAGGTTTTGTTTTTTTCTGGATATATACTGGGGAATGGGATTCTATGGTAGCTCTATTCTTGGTGTTTTAAGGAACCTCCATACTGTTTTCCATGGACTTCCCTGGTAGCTCAGCTGATAAGGAATCCACCTGCAGTGCAGGAGACCATAGTTTGATTCTTGTGTCAGGAAGATCCCCTGGAGAAGGGATAGACTACCCACTCCAGTATTTTTGGGCTTCCCTGATAGCTCAGTCAGTAAATAATCTGCCTGCAGTGTGGGAGACCTAGGTTCAGCCCCTGGGTTGGGAAGATCCCCTGGAGGAGGACATGGCAACCCATTCCAGTACTGTGGACAGAGGATACGGGTGGGCTGCAGTCCATGGGGTCACCGAGTCGGACACGACTGAGCAGCTAAGCACAGCACATACTGTTATCCATAGTGGCTGAACCAGTTTACATTCCCACCTGCAATGTATAAGCTTTCCCTTTTCTGTACATCCTCTCCAGCATTTATTATTTGTAGACTTTTTGATGATAGCCATCCATCTGGTGTGAGGTGATATCCCATTGTAGTTTTGATTTGCATTTCTCTAATAATTAGCATTGTTGAGTGTCTTTCACGTGCCTGTTGTACCTCTCTTTGTCTGCTTTGGAAAAATGTTTATCAGGTCTTCTGCCCATTTTGGGGGCTTTCCTGGTGGCTCAGCAGTAAAGAATCCAGCTGCAATGCAGGAGACAAAGATTCCATGCCTGGGTCGGAAAGATCCCCTGGAGAAGGAAATGGCAACCCACTCCAATATTTTTGCCTAGGAAATCCCATGGACAAGGTATCCTGGTGGGCTACAGCCTGTGGGGTTGCAAAAAAGTCAGACACGATTTACCAACTAAACAACAGTAACAGACCACTTTTGATTGGGTTGTTTCTCTGCTGTTGAGTTGTATGAGCTGTCTGCATGTTTTGGAAATTAAGCCCTTGTCAGTTGCATCTTTTGCAATATTTTCTCCCACTTCATGGGTTGTCTATTCATTTTGTTGATAGTTTACTGTGCAGAAGTTTTTAAGTTTTATTAGGTCCCATTTATATATTTTTGCTTTTATTCCTTTTACCCTGGAAGAGTAATCTCAGAAAATATTGCTATGATTTACGTCAAAGAATGTTTCACCTATGTTCTTTTCTGAGAGTTTTATGGTGTCATGTCTTACATTTAGATCTTTATTGAGTTGGATTTTTGACATGAGGTTTGGCTTTGAGTGTGAATTCTCCATTGTGTAGACTGTTGAATGCATGGGTGAGTGAGGAACCAATGAAATAGGAGATGGAAATAGGAGTTAAATTAGGAGGAAGAAAGGGTATTTGCAGGAGGAGGAAGTGTCAAAGTTTCTTGTTTACTTTAGGACAGTGGACTTAGATATGTTTAAATTCTAGTGGCAAAGATGAAAAGATGGCAGAGAGAGGTGAAAAGGGATAAAGTCTGAGCAAGGTCCCTGAGAGGGCTTGAAGTGTTAAGGTTAGAGCACAGGCGCCCTGGCCTTAGATTGGTCATGTGACTGGGTCATAACGAGAAGGGAGAGAGAAGCAGATTTGTATGCTGGTGGGAAGGTGAGTGAGTGGCTCTATGTTTAGATCACAGACATTCCTTTTCTGTCTCTCTCCACTTTAAGTTATATGTCAAGAAATGAAGAGTAACTAATTAGGTGTTTTTAAAATTGCTTATTTATTTTTGGTTGCGCTGAGCATTCATTGCTGTGCTTAGGCTTTCTCCAGTTGCAGTGAGCGGGGACTCCTCTTCGTTGCAGTGCGCAGGCTTCTCCTTGCGGTGACTTCTCTTGTTGCGGAGCACAGACTCTAGGCACCCAGGCTTCCTTAGGTGCAGCACGTGGGCTCAGTCGTTGTGGCGCACCAGCTTAGTTACTCCACAGCATGTGGAATCTTTGCAAACCAGGGATCGAACCCTTGTCCGCTGCAGTGGCAGGCAGATTCTTATCCACTTTGCCACCAGGTAAGTCCTTTAGGATGCTTTTAATTAATGCTGGATGGCATCCAAAAATTTTAATGTGATTTAGACATTTTTTGTTTTTAAGTACCCTGGGTTCTTGTTTGCCTATGCAGGCCATCCTGCAACAATGACCAGTCCAGATCTCACCCCTCACTGACCTGTGTATTGGTTATAAACAGTGGTGCCTCCCCTGGTTTCAGCAATCCTGAGACTATTCCTAATGTCAGCTTCGAATTTCTATATGCAGGAGTGCTTCTCATTGAGATTTAAAGGAGAACCAAGAATAAAATCTGTTTGTATTTACACTTTTTTTAAAAGTAAAGAGAATTTTCTGGCCTTAAAGATCTGTTTGGAATATCTTCTTTTCAAAATAACATCTAATGTGGAGGAAAACAGCTTCTAAAATGTAAAAGCTCTGCTCAGTTTTCTTTAGAGTAAAATTGGTCTTACAGCATTGCAGAGAAGATTAGAAATGGTATGTGAGAAGTGCTTATATGTCTAAGTAAGCAGCTAGATTGTGGTGTAAAGATGCAACTATGTACATGGTTTATGTCAAGGACTATAAGAACAAGGGATACTGCTTAGTAACTGAAAAGAATTGTTAAAGAGTTGTAGAATCTGAGACGCAGATGTATAGAACAGTCTTTTGGACTCTACGGGAGAGGGTGAGGGTGGGATGATACGGGAGAACAGCATTGAAACATGTAAATTATCATATGTGAAATCAATCACCAGCCCAGGTTTGATGCTTGATACAGGGTGCTCAGGGCTGGTGCACTGGGATGACCCAGAGAGATGGAATCAAGTGGGAGGTGGGAGGGGGATTCTGGAAGAGGTACACATGTATACCCATGGCAGATTCATGTCAATATATGGCAAAACCAACACGATAATGTAAAGAAAATAAATAAATTAGAAATTAAAAAAAAGAAAAAAATAATATTCATTTTAAAAGTTAAATATGAACTTTATTTTTTTTTTTGCTATTATAAAACAGTACATATTCACTGTAGAAAATATAAAGAAAGCAAAAATCACCCCAAATCACAGCATCCTAAAATAGTAATCGCTTTTAAGTTTTTGGTGAACATTCCTCCAAATCCTGCAAACATTTCTTGCTAAGAGGTATTACACATACACACACACACACACACACACACACACACACACACACACATATATCTTTTTTTTTTAAACAGCATGGTGTCATGCTGTTCCTATTCTACAACTTGCATTTTTGACATAGCGCATTGTGAACTTCTTTCAGTACCCATGAAAACATAGCAAAATTATCAGTTTTGTGACTTGACTATGCAGAATACCATTATAATATGACTCAGCTGGTAAAGAATCTGCCTGCAATGTGGGAGACCCCGGTTTGACCCCTGGAGAAGGGAAAGGCTACCGTTCTAGTATTCTGGCCTAGGGAATTCCATGGACTCCATAGTCCATGGGGTTGCAGAGAGTCGGACACGACTGAGTGACTTTCACTTCACAAAATGTATTTCATTCATTCATTTTTTCATTAATTCTTTCTTAATGGACATTTAGGCTGTTTCCAGTGCTTTACTAAAAGTAAATCATGCTGTGATAAGCATCCTTTACTCTAGATCAAGTGAATGGCACACTAGAAACTTTCACATTTTGCCAAAGTGACCTCTGGAAAGACTTGTCCAAATCATATTTCTAAGAACAGTAAATAAAAGTACTTGTATTCCTATATGTTATAGCCAACTCTGGTCTTCACTGGTGGCTCAGATGGTAAAGAATCCACCTGCAATGCAGGAAACCCAGGTTTGATCCCTAGGTTGGGAAGATCCCTTAGAGAAGGGATTGGCTAACCCACTCCAGTATTCTTGCTCAGAGAATTCCGTGGACAGAGGAGCCTGACAGGCTACAGTCCATGGGGTCACAAAGACTTGGACATGGGTGAGTGACTAACACACACACACACACACACACACAAAGAGCCGACTCTAGCATGAAACTTTTTAGTACTTGCCCATTTTATAGGTGAAAAATATTGTTTCATTGTTTTTTATATATATTTCTTTGATTGCTGGTAAGTAAAGTTATATTTACTGGCAGCTTGTTTTTCCTCCTCTTACAAATTTCCCATTTAAAAAAGGTGAGGAAACTGAGGTCAAAAGATGTGAAGTGACTTAGACCTCGGTCATCCAGGAATTTAGCGACAGGATTAGAGCTGAAAGGGAATCTTAGAGATTGTTGAGTCTCAACCCTCTAACGTTGCAGATGCAAAAACAGAGGCCTAAAAATGTTAGGTGACTTGCCTGAGGAAAACCACACAGCTCATTGGTGACAGAACCAGAAATCTGAATCATGTCTCATGAAGAGGGAAAGACAAGTGGCATTTCTGAGCCTGCTATTTCTTTTTTAAAACCTTATGTGGCTGCATTCAGCCTTAGTTGTGGCTTGCAGGCCCCGGGTTGTGGCATAAGGGCTTAGTTGTCCCACGCATGTGGGATCTTAGTTCCCCAACCAGGAATCAAACCCGCATCCCCTACCCTGGAAGACAGATTTTTAGCCACTGGACCACCAGAGAAGTCCCTAGCCTGCAATGTTTCTTACGTGTACTTTCTGATTTAATTCTTCCTACTATTCTGCTGTTATTCCCATTTGAATAAATGAGGTAACTCAGGTTCAAAGAACTTCAATGATTTGCTCAGTCACACACTTAGTTATTTGCCACACTGGACCTAGAATCCAGGTCTTCTGTTGCCTCATAGAGTAGTAACAATAGATACATTTCTTGGTTTCATTCAAATATTCATTTGATAAAATATTATTTGCCTCTTAGGAGCTTGTAAATAAAATTTGGCCTGTAGTAATTCTTAATTGGTACTGGACACCAATCTGACAACAAACTAAAGGAACTGATCATTGTAAGCAAAACCAAATCAGAAACCATGTCTAATGCTTACTGACTGCCTAGAATTGAGATCTCTGAGCTAGATATGACCTAAGTTTTGTATGGTGGTGATGTCTGGGTTGAAAGTCTTAGTATTATCTTAGAATTATTTTTATTCCATGGAGAATAAAATCTTAATATATAAATTGAAAATGACATTTGGGTTCTCTGAAGTGTAAAATGGATCTCAAATCATCAAGGGGTCAAATAGGAACAAAATCGAAACCTTGTCAATTGCATCCTCCATATCTCTAAAAAGACCTGTTAACCTTCATTTCTTGACAGGGCTCAGAATTTCAAAATCATATTAGAGCTAATTTGGCAGGACTTCATCCCATAGAGATGAGTATTGACTTGTGTATTACTTTGTTGACACTCTTGGTTCATTCAATTATGTGGAAGTTAGCTGGTAAAATCTGTGTTCTTTGCTTCTACTTTCCAGATAGATCTTGTGTTTGGGTTGGTGTTTTTTAAACCTGCTAGTTTCATGTAAATAATTTGGGGAAAGTAGAGGAGTATAGCACGTGATAAAATCATTTTTTCCTTCACAGAGAATTTTATAGGCTTATAGATTAGAGAGACCAACAATTAACTCACAGTATTCTAGTCTTCAGTACTAGGGATATGTTAAGCTTATTATTTTAGAAACACATTATTTCTTGTCGTTGGTATTTTTCTGATTTACTTTGAGTAAGAGTTAAACATTAATTAAGACTTCCAGATTCTGGTAAAGTTTGGAGGATTGGTTTTATTTCACCTTTTTGTTTTGTTTTTCCCTCCCCTCTTGTAACCTTTGTCATTAGACAAATATAAAAAACAAAGAACTGGGTAGTTGAGGGAGTGGTAGAGCTAAAACTATACCACTTTGAAGCTTAGGCAGAGGTGGTTACATAAAGAGTATAGAGCATTGGTTCAGTCTTTTGACAAACAAGTATCACCAGAAGTAATTCCTATTCTAGTATCAAATATAATCGTCCTTTAAAATCTCTTTTAGAATGTTGAAAAGCGATCAAATGAAACCTTCAGAATGATTATTTATAGGGGAAGAAGAAACCTCCAATTTCATGCACCCATTGTAGCTCCACTTTCTCATTTAATGCCCAGTCTGCAGTGGCGATGGTAGAAGGTGTCCTGCACCTGCAGAGATGGCAGTGGGAGAGGGCACATCACCTTTCCATTTATTGCTTGTTGCAGTTGGGCCTGTTTACAGACAGAATTGCTGTGTGGGTGCTTCCAGGGGAGCGGGAAGGGAATCAAGGTAGCAAGCAGCAAGAAATCAGCATTTACACGCGTCCTGTGAATTGGCTAATTTTTAACATGCAGTTAGTTAAGAAATGATTACAGCCTCAGGAGTCATGACCTCAACTTTTCATCAGCTCCATTGGATTGTGCCTCAGTTTGGAAATGAAGGAGGTATGTGGGAAGTTTTAATTGTACCTGTGTGATTTATCCCTAGTCAGCTCTTTAATTTCTTCTGGCTGTCTGAGGTTTCCGACATGCTGTAAATTTCCCCAACTTTTTCATTATCTGCAATTTCTTTATGACTCGTGAATCGGAGTGGAGAGAGAGTGTGGATTTACAGCGGAGATAAACATGTCCATAAAGTCTGTATCTGTGTCAGTAATTGTACTGCTGTCAGTGACTGTCCTGTTTTACAGGCCTCTCTTGGGAAAGGAACTGGCTTCACTACCAGCAGCAGTGAAGTGCTTGCTTTGATTTGCATTAACTTGCTGGGAGATTAGGTAGGGATGGTGGGGTAGGAATTGACACTGGATCTTGGCTTCTCTTGTTTGTATGTTTGTGTGTTTGTTTAAGGTGAAATGACTTTGTGTTGGATAACTGTGTGTTGAAATAGAACATGGACAATGTTTATTTCTTAAGTACAAGTGCATTTATTTTGGAGTATGGTATGAAAAATCCTTTTTAACTTCATTTTACACAATGCATTTAATGTGCTTTTCCTTTTCAATCACTATTAATACTAAAACTTGGGTCTTTTTTCCTCTTTCCATTTTCCTTTTTGAGTTAAGACATGGAATTTCTCTCTTAGAACATTCATTCCTCTTCAGGAGTGGGACTAGCCAGAGTCTGGATGATGACTACATCTGCCATGTCTTAATACTCAACTGTTGATGGTTCCTTCTTAATGGCTTGAAGTGGTGTGCCTGTGACCATTTGCTGTGAGAGAGGAAGTCTTAAAATAGAGAGGAATTCTTCATATTCCTGTCTTCAAAGACCCTTCAGGAATCCTGTAGTGTTTCTTTGTTATAGCAGTTGTGAAAAGAAACTGAAGTTAAGCGAAGCTCTTTTAAAAATAGATGGAGAATCAAACATATACTTTTCTTTTTATATTTGATATTTGAGCAGATCCCTTAAAATAAAAACTGTCCTTGCATATTCTGAACCTTCTGTGAAACTTAAGAGTAGCAGGTTTAACAAAAAGAGGATAAGATGCATAATGAAGCTCAACCTTCAGTCAGCCCATGAGCCCAAATAATATGGAAAGTTATCTTGTTGATAACTTTTATCACCTTTAACTTCTCTTCCTTCTTCTGCCTGCATTCTTTTTGCTATCTTTCTACCAGCAGACGGGAGAGGGAAGGTTAAAGGAGATGCTATAATACGCACTTATTTGGCTTTTTCCAGAAGCTGAAGACAATGACAACCCACTCCAGTACTCTTGCCTGGAAAATCCCGTGGACGAAGGAGCCTGGTAGGCTACAGTCCATAGGGTTTCAAAGAATCAGACACCACCGAGTGACTTCACTTCCACTTTTCACTTTCATGCATTGGAGAAGGAAATGACAACCCACTCCAGTCTCTCTTGCCTGGGGAATCCCAGGGATAGAGGAGCCTGGTGGGCTGCCGTCTATGGGGTCACACAGAGTTAGACACGACTGATGCAACTTAGCAGCAGTAGCAGCAGCAGCAGCATAGGGGGAGGTATGGTTAGAGAAAACTATGGCTGAAATGAAATTTGAAATAATTTGTGGGTTTAATTCTTTCTCTCTCCTCTTGCCATGATAAGGTTTCTTCTTACTCAACAGGGAGAAACATCTTTGAGTGAGAGGAATAAGCTACTCAGACCCTTTAGTTACTATTAGTGAACTTGCCCTCCCTTAGAACAAGGACCTTTACTACTCATTTTTGTCTTTCCCATCATGCCAAGCTGTGTTCTTCATGGAATAACCTTGTGAAGTTACATAGTTAACTAATTCTAGTTTGGGAAAACATCTAGTATATGCTTACTCAGTCCAACTTAACAAACACACTCACAGTAAACTAAAACAACCGACCAAACAAAACTTTCAGTTATCCCCTTAACTTGGTGCTGTGTGCTGTGCTTAGGCGCTCAGTCATGTCCGACTCGTTGCAACCTCATGGACTGTGGCCTGCCAGACTCTTTTGTCCATGGGGATTCTCCAGGCAAGAATACTAGAGTGGGTTCCCGTCTCCAGGGAATCTTTCCTACCCAGGGATCGAACCAGAGTCTCCTCCATTGCAGGTAGAATCTTTATTGTCTGAGCCACCAGGGAAGCCCAACTTGGTGCTGTAACATCCTATTTTGTTTTATGAATGTAAAGAATTGTTTCCTTTAGTGAATGCATTGTTGGAGGTGTTTGATATCCATTTTGCTGTTGACCTTTATTTTTTTTTTTTTAATCTTTTATCCATTTTGTAGAGTCTGACTATAAACACATTGAGCTTGGACTAAGATAAGGAGCTTCATTCCTATGCCTGCCCAGTTAGTCAAAAGAAGAATGGGATGTCTAGCTAGGTCTGACCATAGAAATAAGCTTTCTGATAGCTCAGATTGAAAGGCTTATTATTGCTAACAGTAGCTCCTCCCTGAAAATACTTAGTTTTATAGGTGTAGAATTCTAGAGTTCTTCCTGGAACTTTGCAGAGGAAGCATTTTTCTCCTGCTTGAAGAGAAAATAGTTTATGGTTGTCTGCTTCTATTTCTGCTGCTGGCAGCTGTCAAGTTAGGTAAAAGCAAGGGTTTTAATTAGCCAGCAATCTCAGTGTTGGAACATAATGACATTAACAAAGAAGAGAGCGACACAATAAAAGATTACTTGAATATTAAGTTGTATACCTGCTATTCTCTGAAAGGGGTCCACGGCAGGGATTGGTAACATTATCTTAAATGTTTAGTAAACAAAGGCACTGGATGGCACTGTTCAGTAGCTATTTCCCACTTGAAAAAGCACAGGCAGTGTGTTCCTCCCTCTCCTTAATCAGGAATCCAGGAGTAGCCAGGCTTGAAACTAAAGGGAGGGCTGGAGCATGATTGATCTGTTAACTATTTGTAGAAAGCATAATTCTTAGGTGACTGTCCTGTGGTGGTTTACTTTTTAAGATCCCAGACTTCCTTAGAGATGTAGGTTAAAAGTAACTTATTTCAAATTACCAAATAAATGAATATCAATGTCATGAATATATCAGGAAAGAAGCCCCTTTCCACTAGCTTAAGAAGAAATTACATTGTCTTATTTTCCTCCACTGGTTCATCATGAAAAAATTTTAAGCATCCATGAACTCACCATAGCTATAGATATGGATATTGATGTGTGTGTGTGTGTGTTTATGTGTATTTTTTTTCCCTTCTCCTTGAACTATTTTGAAATAAGTTTCTGACATCAGGCACTTTACCCCTAAATACTTCAGGATACATTTCCTAAGAATAAGGACAATTTCCTGAATAATAATGCTATTATCAAATCCGAGAAAAATTAACAGTAATTGCAAAATACCTCATATGCTTCTATATTCAGAATTTCTCAGTTGTCTCAAAATTTTGTGTAGCTTTCTTTTTGTAACCAAGATTCAATGAAAGTTAGGCACTGTGATATGCCAATACGTTCTTGATAGAAGAACATTTAGTACTAAATTCTGCACACCAGCTTTTTAAATATTTACTAGTTCTTTTTCTATAATGAACATGTATTTACTCAAATGACTATTATTTTCCTCTAGAAGGTTGAGTTTCAAGTTCTTCATCTACATTAAACCTGCTTTATCCAGCTTCTTTAATCTGTTTCTGGTATTTTCCCCTTCTCCTAGCAGAAGTAGCTGAAGAATTGATCTTTTCTCCAATAACTACCTCACTCCACAGTCAGAGTAGTATTTTTGAAACACAAATTGACATGGCCTTATTCTCTTCTTAAAACCCATCAAATCCACTGCTCTTGGAATAAAACTTTTTTAAAAAAACCAAATCTTTACATTGGTGTTACAGCTCTACATGGCTTGGCCTTTTTCACACCATGTTCGTCTCACATGATTCTTCCCTGTCTGAGGGAAACTCCTAAAGAGGAAAAAGTGAGGTAAGAATTCAAGGAATACTTCTTGGAAGAGATGAAACTTAAGTAGAAGTTAATGGCTAATATTTGTAGTATATGGTAAAAAAGAAGACACTTCAGACTGAGAAGCAGTTTGGGGGTATGAATTGGTCAGAGTACGAGGACTGTGGTTGGGAAAGTGAGGAGGATCTAAATTATGGAAAGCCTGAGGAATCATTTTCAAAAGTCTAGCAGTTATCTCCAGAGAGAATTGAAGGGTGTGGTAATGGGGCTGAGAGACCAGCTAGGAAGCTGTTGCAGTCCAGGAACTGCTTCTACTAGATAGGATGGTGTGAATGCAAAGGAGGGGGCAGATAAGAAATATCTGTGTGTCTCTGGGGAGGGGGGGTAGCTAGATATGAAAGTGTAATAAAAAACTGGAGAGACATAAGAGTAAAACGAAGTCAAGATTTTAAGCCACTGTAACCAGGAGAATACAATTTTGGGTGGAAGTGGGGTATGCATTATAAAACTTCAGTTTTGTTTGCCAAAGTGCTATTAAAGCATCACTGAAATGAATAACTTAGTTATCAGGGTTATTGGCTAAAAGATTGTGGATATCAGATCTATTAGTTAGGATGAAGTTCAGCTGTATATAACTGAGGCTTCTTTCTTCTCACTCTCCTTTGTTAGTACCCGGCCTCCGTCCTATAGGATACCTCATGGTCAGAGATGACTGCTAGAGATCGAGTCATTGGGCTGCGTTGTAGGCCAGAAGGATGTGAGAAGGGAGAAAGACAAGAAGGGGTATGATACAACTCCCTCCTTCCCTCTTAGGCAGCCTTCCTGGAAATCCCAGAATTCAGTCATTTGAACTGACTGACATGACTAGCTCCAAAAAAATGTGCTCTTTTATCCTGGGCTGTAGTTTTGCTGGGTAAGAATTGAAAGTGTGAAAGTGAAAGTCGCTCAGTCGTGTCCAACTCTGTGTGACCCCACAGACTACACAGTCCATGAATTCTCCAGGCCAGAATACTGGAATGGATAGCCTTTCCCTTCCCCAGGGGATCTTCCCAACCCAGGGATAGAACCCAGGTCTCCCGCATTGCGGGCAGATCTTTACCAGCTGAGCCACTAGGGAAGCCCAAGAATACTGGAGTGGGTAGCCTGTCCCTTCTCCAGTGGATCTTCCTGACCCAGGAATCGAATTGGGGTCTCCTGCATTGTAGGCAGATTCAAAGTAAGAATTGGGGTTTTTTAAATAAGAAAGAAAGGGAGAAGTATTGGGATAAGCAGCCAATATTCTCTGCCACAGGGAACGAGAAACCTGTCAAAGAGCAATGATTGGTCAGTAGATGCAGAAGAACCCGAGGTGATGCTTATATAGAAAAAACTCAGAATCACTTTTTTGTATAGATGGATGTTAATCTGTGAATTGGACTTCATTCTTATAATTTGTTGATGTTCTTGTGTGAATTATAATCAAAGTGTAGGGAGTGATTCTGTTTTCTTTATTGTATGTTTGATATTCTATAAATGAGTGAACGCATGCCCAGCAAGTCTTTTTAAGAGATCTTGCAGACCTTTTGTCTTTCTGAGGGGTGGTTTCCAAGGAAGTAAATAGAAGATCTCAACTTTTCTTTAATCTTTAGGAGGGAAATCACTCCAGAAATGGTCAGCATTTAATGTTGACCATTTTTTAATAGTCAGCTTTTAATATTTATGTGCACTCAGCAGGTTCTGAGTAGATATTTCTAGTTATGAAGAGAAACACTTTCCATATATTTACCAGGATTCTAAGATACAAAAAGGAGATTGTTTAAGTAAAATTTTGTTTTATACAGTTAACTTGGACTAAGGCTAATTGCTATTTTCACTGTGTCTCACATAGCCTTGATTATAATAGACTATCAGTATTATTGAATGAATGATTGAATTATTTCTAAAGCTTGATATTATGTAGGTTCTGGTGATATTACTGTTTAACATAATAGAACTTGCTTTATACACAGTAAAAAAAAACCTAGAATACCCTTTATTAATATATTATATGGCTAATGTAATATTATTATAACTAATGCAGTATTAATATAATAAGCTATTTTCATAATGACTATTTTACTAGTTTAAAAAATAATCTAACTCCTAAGAATACTTTTTAGCAAAATACATAAATAGATTCATTTAGAAGCATTTTTTGAAAACTTGGCCCCAAATGCCAGATAAAGCTATTAGGCTTATGCTTCTTAAGATTGTAAAAATCAGCATTTTAACTCTTGCATTTAGAGATAACTCCTTGCTTTCCTTGCAACAGTGCCTGCCGCAGAGTGTGCATGATTTTGGCCTACTTCTGGTGCCTGGATTCTCATCCTCTCAATGGCATCCGTTTTAAGGCAGCCTTCTTTACCTCCTCGATCCATATTAAACCTATCTTGGGAAGAGTCAGTTTATTGGATAATATAGCTACACTGGGGCTCTATGACAGTATCTTTTGCTGCCTCATTAACTCTGGAGCATTAGAACAAGATAAAAATGCCCTAAAGCCTCTTATCTGATGTCTGGTGTAACCTGCTGAGAGCGGGGTGCCATTAGTTTATGTTAGAAATCAAATGGCCGTCTCCAGTGCGGGAAGTACTGATTAAACCTGAAGTGTCCCTAGAGGACTCTACAGCTGTCACAAGGGTGGTGGCTGTCCCTCACCAAAAAGGAAATCTGGGCCAGAGGTCCCAGTGGGGTGGTGCTTTAAGTATGCGCACGTGGCTGCCCCAGCTGTTCTGCTTTGCTTAATGAATTGTTTTACAAGAAGAGACTGGGTATTGTCATCACAAGCTGCCTTCCTTAGGGACTGGAGCAGGCCAAATAATAAGTAATGTTAGTGATGGTAATTGAAATGTGATGATTCTCCTGGGATCTTTATAGCCTAGAGCTGGTTGGCACTTGTGGATTGTCTTGTCCTACCAAGGCCCTATATGGAGTGTGCCTTTTGTTTTTTTCCCCAGTTTCATAATAATGTTGTGATTTTTTTTTTTCCCTCCCCACTATAGAAGTTTATTGACCGAGGCAATCTTAGGAATGTTATAGTGGCTTTAAGAACAAAAGGAACAGCTTTGACTTTTTCATTCAAATTATCAACACTCCAGTAGTAAAGAAGTCTTTTGGGGAAGCACTGCAGAGATCTCACCAGACTTTTAAAAAAACATTTTAAACTTATACAAGTAATTCAAGCTCTTGATTTAAAATTAAATTAAAGTGTTAGTCATTCAGTCGTGTCGGACTCTTTGTGACCCCATGGACTGCAGCCCACCAAACTCCTCTGTCCATGGAATTCTCCAGGCAAGAGTACTGGAGTGGGTTGCCATTTCCTTCTCCAGGGAGGATATGAAGTGAAAAGTAAAGACCTTACCTGCTGAACTTATTCAAGGTAACCATCAATGGTTTCTCCATGAACATTTCCAGACATTTCTTTGTATTAATGAAGTTTATATGTGTTCCCCCACACAGATGAGATCATAATATGTATACATGTTTTGTAACTTGTCTTTTCCTCCTCACAGTTATCTTGGATATCTTTCCACAGCAGTACCGATAGATCTACCTCATTGTTTCTCAATTGCTTCATGGAATTTCGTAATGTGGGTAAACCTATACTGTGCTCTTTTATTTAAAAAAATCATATATTTTTGGCTGTGCTGGGGCTTTGTTGCTATGCCGACTTTGCTCTAGTTGAGGCACGCAGGGGCTACTCTAGTGGTAGTGCACAGGCTTCTCATTGTAGTAGCTTCTCGTTGTGGGTCATGAGCTGTAGGGTGCATGGGCTTAGTAGTTGTGGTGCTTGGGCTTAGTTGCCCCACGGCATGTGGAATTGTCCCAGACCAGGGATTGAACCCTTGTCCCCTTAATCACTGGACCCCCAGGGAAGTCCCAATGCTAGACTCTTTGTAGACAGTTTGACTTGGACCTATGAGTGAACAATTACTGACCCAGTTGGTTGCACTTAATGATTTGTGTTCCATGGTTCAACCTGTGATTTTAGATGAAGTGATTTCCCCTCTTCAGGAATGTTGCCTTTACTTCCAGGACTGTTTTAAAATAGAAAATGTTAGAGGCCAGAGTTTTTTTTGAGGAATGGTGTGAGTCTAGTCATGGATCATCAGCTGGACATAATGTAGTGATTTGCACCCTGCTGTGTGTTTTAAATACTTTGCTTAGTTAAATGAGACGTAGTCTGTCCCAGATAGGTGGAGAAAACAAATAGCCTTCAGTGGATGTTGTCTAAGGCATTGACCGGAGGCTTCCTCTGAAGTTGAATGAGTGTTTTCTCCCCTAATTTTCTACCTCACAAGTTTCAAGAATCACGTTATGAATGCAGTAATGGACTTGGAAAATGTTTTGTCAGCACGTGAAAATGAGGACTGAGGTTTCTTGTGTAACAGCTTGGCCAACAAAGGAAGCTTGTGCCTCGTGAACTTTAGGGCCCTTGCTGGAAGTGGCAGTGTGATGAATGAAGCAAAGCAGTTTTCTAGGAGCATTTCAGGGCAGTGATGGGAGAAATCAGTTGTATTCTCAGACTAACAGAAACCTAATTTTAGTTACATCCATATTCAATAGAATCTATGCAAATTGAGTGGTAAAAATTTTCATTCCATCAGAAGTAGGAACATTGTAGGTCTTTCTAACTCAAAGCTCTTTAGATTAATTCTCTCAATACTTCAAAGTTCTGATTTGCCCAAGTATGGAAAATATGTCATTCTAATAAATTGTGAAGTGCCAGAGTTTTGTTTCAAATTTCTTACACCGTATTTTTCCTCCTTGATGTTAGTCATTTGAATTGTTATATAATGCTTAATACTTGGAGGCCATTATTAGTAACAGTTACTGTTGGTAACCCAACTTACTTATTGTCCAAGTCTTCAGTAGATTCTTCGGAGACATAGGTATCCCGCGATTTCCAGGGCTCTTGTGTGCTGTTGGAGAGCCTCTAGACCTGTGCTGTTCAAAACAGTAGCCACTAGCTGCATGTGACTGTTTAAAGTTAAACAATTAAAGGTTAAACAAAATTTAGACTATAACTCCTCAGTAAATGCTCTTGGTAGGCACCTGCAGCTGGTATTTACCACTTTGGATGGCACAGACATAGAGCGGTTGCATCCAGTGGCACTGCTCTAAATGTTGGCTAACTGTGTATTCCCTGTGAACTGAGAATCATTTTTATAGAGTTATAAAAATAAAAACTGGAAGAGTACAAGACAGAGACTGAATATGGCCCGCAAAACCTAACATATTAACTGTCTAGCCATTTACATGAAAAGTTCGCTGACATTTGAACCCGTGTCCACTTCTCTTGATAACATTTCAGTTTTCTGATCAAGTTAGATTAGGGGTTTCCCTAAGCCACCAGACGATTGTGAATCTATTAAGCAAATTAGGCAAGTTTGGAGCAGAGTTTCTTATTATAGACAGAACACGAGTGAGATGAGATTCAAAATAGGTAAAATTGTACTATGAATGACTGACTTGCAACAAACAGCTATGTGAATAGCACCTACAGTGTAACAGAACATCATTCTGATTTTATACACTATTTTGTGTCTTTTAAGTAATGTGTTCTCTCATCTTACTCTGAAAGAAATAGAATGAATGTGAATACATTTCAGCAGATGTGTTTGACCTTTCAGCAAAGAATTTACCATGAAGATTTTTAACTATTCAATTTATCTTTGACTGTCACATTATTTCAGTCAGTTTCTCCTAGGAAAAAGGAAGCAAAAAGATGCTTCTGCTGGTTTTTCTCAATATCTGAGAGAATCTTCCCTTGCCAAATGTCGCTCTAACAATTTCTCATTGAATGTAAAGCTTATGAAATCTGCTTGTAAAATGAGCATCTGGCATTTCTGTGGCAAATTAGAGTCAACTTGTTGCTTTCGGGGCAGGACCTTGACACCCATGGAGGAACTTTATGAATTCCCAAGTTTGTGATAACCTTATAACATATCATTTTTGCTGTAAAATGCAATAAGATATGGTTGAAAAAATTTTCGGTTTACCCCTTTAGGCTTTTCATGTGAATTATTACATAATTTGAAGTAATTCTTCCACTAAAACAAATGCCATGCTATAATATATTGAGTTATTAGTAGGAGCATTAATTTGGACTTGTCTGAATCTTCATATTCGGAGTAGTGATACCAGGTAATTATAGACTGTATGGTGAGATCATAAAATGTATTGAACTGCAGAAAAAGTCATGTTTCAACATTAGCGTTGGAGAAAAAGGTAAATGGTAGAGGATGTAAGAGACATAATTCTAAGATGATATTCTGAGGGGGAAACCTTCCTGAAGTGATAGCTTTTTTCTAAAGAACACTATGAATGGTAGCTGTTTGTTGCTTTTATTCACTAGTACAGAATCAGTGCAAATTGTATTACCTAAAGCTTTTTTCACTGACTTTGATTAAATTTATCAACTGCCCCCCACCCCAGATTTCTTCTAAATCTTCTGTGTCATCCTCTTTGTCATTCTTTGTGAAATCATCTCTGAGTCTTTTTGCTCTTCTAATTCCTCCATGTCACTTTTATGTGTGCCTGCCAAAACTTTACCACCCTCTTGTCTTGTCAGCATTGATGGTATACTCTATTACCTGTGACAGTAATCTCGAAGTCATACACTGCCTTCTTTCATAAGGCACACAGATAAACATTTACTTTCTTGGATCACTCAGTCTCCAGTAAGAGATTCCATAATATTTCTTACATAATCAAAGGTGTACCTTTTCTAAAGCTGGCAGTTACCAAATTTGAAATCTTTGTTCACAGCACTTTATGATGCCAGTGAAAGTGTAGCAAAGTCATATACCTTGAGCTTGCGTTTTACACTCCACTTGAAAAGTCACAAGCATTAAGTGGAAGGAGCATCACGTTGACTTAGAGATGCAAACTATAGTCATTAAGGACAACCTTGTACATTGTCCATGATGGGGAGAGCTGAAATTCCAGCTTTTTAGAAATTAGATACGTCTCTGTTTCTGGCATAAAGTGTTTATAAAACCAGTCCAAAAAAAAACACTGCCCTGTATGTGAAGTTTTTTTTATTAGCATATCAATATTTGGAAGGGAGGTTTTTTTATGTCTGGAGACTCTCAGATTAATAGGGCAAACATAATTTTTCCATAAAGCCTGCACAGTTACTACCCAGTAGATAAGTCAGCTTGATCTTAAATTCTGTAAACTCTGTGAGTATATGTGAGCACCTGAGTTTTTCACCACTCAATTCCCAACACTTACATAATTTGGACATGACAAATATCTAATTGTCTAATAGGAGCTTACCTTTCATCTGTCATGATTTATGTTTATAAAGGCATTTTCTTTTAGTGCAAGTCAATTTTATCTATGTTCAACAATTTCTTATTATGACTTACTAATCCTTCCTGTTTATGGACTCTTTACATTTCTCCTAAATCACATTGTGGTCATGAGTTCCATTTTCCAGTATCATTCTCAGTGCCTTATCAGCTTTCATTAAAGTTCTTTTTTCCTCTCTCTCTGTACTGAAGAATGTTTTGATAAAAGCTGGTATACTTTCTGTTAACATTACTATACGCCTCTAGATATGTGATGGAACTATTCATTTCACAGATCTGAGCCAGCCCCAAGAGAAGTATTCCATCCATCCTTTATTCCAAATTTGTGGAAGCTTTTAGTCCTTTCTAGTTTCCAATAGTGTTATTTTTATTATGTAAACGAGTACCACTAGGGAACGTCAGAGTCTAGGTGAGATGCAGGTGGTGAGTGGACTTCTAGGCTCACTCAGTAGCTGAATGACTCTGCTCCTTCAGTGTGTTGAGAGTCGTTCTTCAACAGAATTGGAGGTAAACACCAGTGTTATATTGACTTTCATGTTTTCATGGTTGAAGTCTCACAGATATTAAAAGACCTGAATTTAGATACTACAACTCATACACTTATGAGTTGTTCAGAATAATTTGTTTTCCTCTTCAAGTATAAAGTGTAGAAAAATTCAGGTTTTTTTTTAATAATGGCATTATTTAGCCTTGTTTTTAAGGTAGCAGTCTCATTTTCTCTGGAATTTTTGTGGCACTGTTAGAAGGAAATAAATGGTTTTTGGCCACAGATGAGATCTAGTGATTATCTTCTTTAGTTAAGAATTCTGTTAGAAATTACATTGGATTCTGTTTTCATTATTTGGCACCATTGTGTAAATTGAGTGTATGCCAGTATAGGTTGTTCCTACCTATGTTAGCTTTAATGTTAGGTGAGTGTAAGCAGAGAGGAGATCCTGTTATATTCCAGTTTGCATGGTTAACCTTGTGAGGATTATGGATCCTTCCATATAGGAACTACCCCTGTATTTTATTTAGGTCAAGAATGAAGCTGGTTTTGCAGAAATTAAAAAGTAAATCTTAAAATTCACATGGAAATACAAGAGACCCAGAAGAGCTAAATAATCTTGAAAAAGAACAAAAGTGAATTCTCACACTTCCCAGTCTCAAAACTTAGTACAGAACTACAAATAATCAAGGGTGTAGTACTGGCATAAGGTTAGCTATATAAATCAATGGAGTAGAACTGAAAGTCCAGGAATAAATCCTCACATTTAAAGTCAGTTTTTGACAAGGGTGCCAGGTCAGTCAGTGGGGAAAATTACATGGTCTCTTTAACAAATGGTGCTGGGAAAATGGGATATCCACATGCAAAATCCCCAAATTAAACCCCCTACCTTATACCATATACAAATGTTAATTCGAAATGGATTATGGACCTAAACATAAGAGCTAAAACTATAACACTCTTAGAAGAAAACAGGCATTTATCTTTGTTGCCTTAGACTAGGCAGTGTTTCTTAGATATGGTACCAAAAGCATAAACAGAAAAAGAAAATAATAAATTGGAGTTTTATGTTTCAGAGATACCATCAAGAAAGTAAAAAGACAGCCCACAGAATGAGAGAAGACTTTCGCAAATCATTTCTGTATTGTTTGATATCCAGAATATATAAAGACTTCTTACAGCTCAACAATAAAAGACAGTCCCATTTTTAAAGTGGGCAAAGGATTTAATAGACATTTCTCCAAAGAAGATACACAAGTGGCCAAGAAGCAGATGCAAAAATACTAAACATCATTAATCGTTAGGGAAATGCAAATCACAACCATGAGATACTCCTTCACACACACTAAGATGACAATAATAAAAAGATGGATAGGGACACGTATTGGTGAGGATGTGGAAAAATTGGAACCCTTTTGTATTGTTGGTGAGACTGTAAAAATTGTTCAGCCATGATGGAAAACAGTATGGTGGTTCCTAAAAAAAAAAAAAAGAATTAGCTGCAATCTGGGCAAATTCCCCAAAGAATTGAAAGCAAGGACTGGAAGAGATACTTGTACATGCATGTTGATAGCAGCATTATTTGTAATTGCCAAAAGGTGGGAACAACCTGAGTGTCTGTTAATAGATGAATGGATAAACAAAATGTGGTCTATTCATAGAGTGGCATATTATTTAGCCTTTAAAAGGAAGGAAATTTCGATGCATACTACAACACAGATGAGCTCGAGGACATGCAAAGTGAGGTAAGTGAGTCACAGAAAGAAAAATACATGCGATTCTACTTATATAACGTACCCACTTATATGAAAACAAAAGCAAAACAAAAACTCCTTTCGAGGTGCTGATTAATCTGATTAGGATGGCAAGACAAATGTGTACAAGAGAGCATGTAGTAAGTGCCATTTTCATACCATAGGAGTTCAGAAGTGAGAGATCATAGGGGACTGGAGGTGGCTGGGTAGAGTCTTATTTAGAAAGTGACAAAGTAGTCAGATTCATAGAGACAGAAAGTAGATTGTGGTTGTGATTGCCAGGAGCTGGGGGAGGGGAGAATGGGAGGTTATTTAGATAGGGATTTAATTAAATGTAATTTATTCAGTTTTACTTGATGAAAAAGGTCTGGACATTGGTTGCACAACAGCATGAATATAATTAATGCCACTGAAACGTAAAAATGGTGAGGGTAGTAAAATGTATGTTATCAGTATTTTACCACAATTTAAGGAAGGGTGAATTTTATGGTATATGGATTGTATATCAATTTTTAAATGAATTGTATGAGGAAAAGAAGAAAACACAGAAATGAAACCAGTCGAGGAAGCCCAAAAGGAAGTAAAGAAGTCCATTTCAGGCCTTCTCCTAACTGAACGGTCTTTTTTGGTGTGTTGTTGGTCCTTGATCAACACAGGTTCAAACTGTGTGAGTCTACTTATACTATGAGTTTGTTTTCAGTAAATATGTACTGTAGTACTGCATACCCTGTAAGGGCTTCCCAGGTGGCACTAGTGGTAAGGAACCTGCCTACCAATGCAGGAGACTCAAGAGATGGGGGTTTGATCGCTGGATCTGAAAGATCCCCTGGAAAAGGGAATGGCAACCCACTGCAGTAGTCTTGCCTGGGAAATCCCATGGACAGCAGAGCCTGACAGGATACAGTCCATGGGGTCGCAAAAGAGAGCTGGACACGACTGAGCACTCACACTTTGTGGTACTACATAGCCCATAGCTGGGTGAATGAAGATACGAAACTGCAGCTACTGATGACCAGATGTGAAGTTATACAGAGATTTTTGACCCTAATCTCCACATTGTTCAGAGTTCAACTGCATCTCGATTTTGTGTTCCACTTTCTTCAATTCATGAATGAATCCATTCGGCCTCTACTCTTCCCTTCATTCTTTCCCAAAGTAGATTTTAAATATCCTGATCATCCTTGGTACTTATTTTAATATCCTGACCCTACCAAGGGTTCACATCTATTTCCTAGGATTCAGATATTATCATAATAAATAAACTATGACCAGCTGTGAAAAACAGTGTTCTCACATTTGGTTGTCAAAAACAAAGCATAAACTCCTCTCTAAGCGCTTATAACCTGATTAGGATGGCAAGGCAAATGTGTACAAGACAGCATGCACTAAGTGCCACTTGAGTACCACAGGAATTCAAAAATGAGAGATCATAGTGGGCTGAAGGTGGTTGGGTAGAGTCTTTTTAAAAAAATGGCATTTAAACTGGAGTGAAAGAAACACTGTGTATCATCTTTGACAAATTGGTTTCCTTCTCACTGTGAGATTTCATGTAACATGTAGCATTCCATGCTGCAGATACTCTTTGATTAACCTGCACAGATCCTTTTTCTCATATCATTTCCCTTGCTTATGGTGTGCTGGTATAGTAAAAAGGCATCTAGGACAGGGATGCCTGGAGTGCTCTGGTCCACCGGGTCACAGAGTCAAACACGACTTAGCAACTGAAGAACAAAATATATGCCTTATTTGTCCAGTAGTCAAACATTTAGGGAGGCAGAATAACCTTACATTATAATTTGGCCAGCAAACCATGTAGCAGCCTCTCTGGGTTTACCCGTTAAGCCTGTTAAGTGGCAACAAAGAGATAGGAAAGTAGTCACTGTCAAGCATTTCTGGAGTGAGCTGAGTTTGACCTGCACCTAGGCAGTGATTTTGATTATTTCAGCTTTCTATGCTGAATGGATTTACTGCCCATTAGAGTCTCAAAGATCCTTAATTTTAAAAAAAAATACTGATTTTTTTTCCTTTTTTTTTAAAGTCTGCATGTTAAATGTTAGCCTCCTTATGACATGCAGTGATGAATTCTGAATTTTCATTAGGCACAGCTCATTGCTGAAGCCCTGAAGCAGTTGGTTACTATTGCAGCTAATTCTTATTTAAATAAACAAACAGGATTCCTTCAAAAAGATTAGCCAAAAATTCACAGCAGCACTGATGTATATCAGCTCCGGTTTGGCAGACTGTGACCCAGGGCTGTGCAGTGTTTTATTACTCTCAGCTACATAAGGACACATCCTTATAGCACCACTTTTGTAGCAGATATTTTTATAACTCTACAAAATGATTAGACTGACATAGAGCAATTCTCTAAATTCATAGGTATTAAAATATTCTGGCAGCTGTCTCCTTTTTGCCTTTAAGTTGAGACATCATGATGAGATAAGGCTGCGCCAGGACTGATCGGTACATGAATAAAGTTAGGCGTGGGATTCTTACATTATTAACAAGTCTTTATCACGATAAATAGGGGAAATCTTGGAGGAAGGATTCCCATTATAGTAATTCCAATTCAATTCCAGTAATATTTTTAGGGTTTTTTGTTGTTGTTCTTTTGTTTTCTGAAACCTCTTTACTTCAAAATGCATTCCTTGTAATCTGATAGGAAGGAAAGATGTCTGAATTCTAACTAAGACAACTTAGCTTGTGCTCAGTAACATATAATATCTTTATCTGGAAGTTTGAGGTATTGATTAGAGTTCAGAGAGTGTTTAGGAGAACCTGGATGGGAGAAATCTTCTGGTAAATTGGTATTGGGGTGCAGTGTCATGGAAGATAGACTCCTCTGTTCTCAAAATAGGCTTCTAGGGATCCTGAACTATAGGTCATAGTCTTCCAAGGGAAACTGAGAATCTGGGAAGGTCTCAGATTATGAGTTCAGCATCTCTGACCTCCCTTCCCCGAAGTACTCTCTACTTGCTTCCAAGTATCTCAGATTCTTCTAAATGGGGAAAGTTTACAATTAAAAGATTGGCCCTTTGCTGAGAAATGTATGAGACTTTAAATGTCATGTGATTATTGATACAACATTTTAGAAAGCTGTTAGGCAGTATCTGCTAAGGCTGATTACACTTAACAGCCTATAACTTAATAATTCCAGTGCCAGATATATACCCTAGAAATTGTATAACAAAAGATGCATATGAAAATACTCAGAATGATTCATAATAGACCCAAACTAGAACAGTCCAAAAATTCTGTGATGATAGAATCAGTAGATAAATTATGGTAATTTCTAGGATACTGTGTGCTGTGTGTGCTTAGTTGCTCAGTTGTGTCTGACTCTTTGTGACCCAATGGACTGTATCCCGCCAGGCTCCTCTGTCCATGGGATTTCTCCAGGCAAAAATATTGGAGAGGGTTGCCATGCCCTCCTCCAGGGGATCTTTCCAACCCAGGGATCGAACCCAGGTCTCCCACATTGCAGGCTGATTCTTTACCATCTGAACCACCGGGAAGCCCAGGAGTACTGGAGTGGGTAGCCTATTCCTTCTCCAGGGGAACTTCCCAACCCAGGAATCAAACTGGGATCTCCTGCATTTCAGGCAGATTCTTTACTAGCCAAACTACCACGGAAGCCCTGTAAGATACTACACAGCTTTGAAAAGGAACAAACTATCGCTGTATGAAGCAACATGAATGAGTCTCAGAAACTTAAGTTCAGTACAGTTACTCAGTTGTGTCTGACTCTTCACAACCCCATGGACCACAGCATACAAGGCCTCCCTGTCCATCACCAACTCCCAGAGTCTACTCAAACTCATCTCCATTGAGTTGGTGATGCCATCCAACCATCTCATCCTCTGTCATCCACTTCTCCTGCCTTCAATCCTTCCCAGCATCAGGGTCTTTTCAAATGAGTCAACTGTTCGCATCTGGTGGCCAAAGTATTGAAGTTTCAGCTTCAGCATCAGTCCTTCCAGTGAACACTCAGGACTGATCTCCTTTCAGATAGACTGGTTGGATCTCTTTGCAGTCCAAGGGACTCTCAAGAGTCTTCTCTGACACCACAGTTCAGAAGCATCAGTTCTTCGGCTGTCAGCTTTCTTCACCGTCCAACTCTCACATCCATACATGACTACTGGAAAAACCATAGCCTTGACTAGACGGACCTTTGTTGGCAGAGTAATGTCTCTGTTTTTTAATATGCTGTCTAGGTTGGTCATAACTTTCCTTCCAAGGAGTAAGCATCTTTTAATTTCATGGCTGCATTCACCATCTGCATTGATTTTGGAGCTCAAAAATAAAGTCAGCCACTGTTTTCTCATCTATTTCCCATGAAGTGATGGGACCAGATGTCATGATCTCAGTTTTCTGAATGTTGAGCCTTAAGCCAACTTTTTCACTCTCCTCTTTCACTTTCATTAAGAGGCTCTTTACTTCTTCACTTTCTGCCATTAGGGTGGTGTCATCTGCATATCTGAGGTTATTGATATTTCTCCTGGCAATCTTGATTCCAGTTTGTGCTTCATCCAATCCAGCATTTCTCATGATGTACTTTGCATATAAGTTAAATAAGCAAGGTGACAATATACAGCCTTGAAGTACTCCTTTTCCTATTTGGAACCAGTCTGTTGTCCATGTCCAGTTCTAACTATTGCTTCCTGACCTGCACACAGATTTCCAGGAGGCAGGTCAGGTGGTCTGGTACTCCCATCTCAGAATTTTCCACAGTTTATTGTGAACCACACAGTCAAAGGCTTTGGCATAGTCAATAAAGCAGAAGTAGATGCTTTTCTGGAACTCTCTTGCTTTTTGATGATCCAGTGGATGTTGGAAATTTGATCTCTGGTTCCTCTGCCTTTTCCGAAGTTAGGTTGAACATCTGGAAGTTCACGGTTCACGTATTGTTTGAAGTCTTGAGCATTTACTAGTGTGTGAGATGAGTGCAGTTGTATGGTAGTTTGAGCATTCTTGGGTATCAGAAACTTAACCTGGAGTAAATAAGACTAGACACAAAACAATATATATTATACTGTATCATTTATATAAGGTGCAAAACAAGCAAAGATAATTAATGGCGATATAAATAAAAACAATGGTTGCATTTGGGGGTATAGTGGTGGCTGGAATGGGGCATAAGGAGAGAATCTTCTGGGGTTCTCTATATATTCATAGATGTATGTGGTTCCTACACAGATGTGTTCATTTTGTGAAATTCCTCATATGTATACTTAACATTTGTTCTTTTTTCTGTGTGTATGTTATACTTAAATTTTCTTAATTTAAAATTAGTGGGTAAGATAAAAATTGAAAGTAATTCACTCAAGTCTTATTGCCAGTCTATCCTTAAATGGAAATGATAGTTCTCACAGCCTTTCTGATTTCGTATGAAATGCTCATGAAAGAGTATCAGGCATTGGTATTTTTCCAGTCAGGTAAGAAAGAGGATGTTGAAGAGGAAGGGAACCAACTCCCCAGATTTCAAAGTATTGCTTAGAGCAGGCCTTATGTATTGGATGAGAAAAATAAGAATTGTTTCCTGGGGTATCTTTGTCAGGGTGCTGTGAATATATACAACTTTTTGTGCCTTAAAAGTTTACTTCTTTAAAAAATTTTCTTTACTTTATTGTGTTGGTTTTGCCATACATTGACATGAAACCGCCATGGGTTTACATATGCTCCCCCTCCAGAACCGCCCTCCCTCATCCCTCCTGATTCCCTCCCCCTGGGTCATCTCGGTGCACCAGCCCCGAGCATCAGCCCTGGGCTGGCGATTGATTTCACATATGATAATTAACATGTTTCAATGCCATTCTCCCATATCATCCCACCCTTGCCCTCTTCCAAAAGTGGGCCAAAGAACTAAACAGACATTTCTCCAAAGAAGATATAAAAATGGCTAATAAACACATGAAAAGATGCTCAACATCACTCATTATCAGGGAAATGCAAATCAAAACCACAATGAGGTACCACTTTACACCACTCAGAATGGCTGCAATCCAAAAATCTACAAGCAATAAATGCTGGAGAGGATGTGGAGAAAAGGGACCCCTCTTACACTGTTGGTGGGAATGCAAACTAGTACAGCCACTATGGAAAACAGTGTGGAGATTCCTTAAAAAACTGCAAATAGACCTGCCATATGACCCAGCAATCCCACTGCTGGGCATACACACCGAGGAAACCAGAATTGAAAGAGCCACGTGTACCCCAATGTTCATCGCCGCACTGTTTACAATAGCCAGGACATGGAAGCAACCTAGATGCCCATCAACTGACGAATGGATAAGAAAGCTGTGGTACATATTACACAATGGAATATTTCTCAGCCATTAAAAAGAATTCATTTGAATCAGTTCTCCTCAGGTGGATGGAACTGGAGCCTATTATCCAGAGTGAAGTAAGCCAGAAGGAAAAACAACAAAACAGTATACTAACGCATATATATGGAATTTAGAAAGATGGTAACAAGAACTGTGGAAAAGGTTACTTTTAACATAAACATCCTTAGTATTAAAATTTTTGGCCCCAGAAAGCCATTAAATTAGGCATCGGTGTCATAGAGATGGTGATGAATGTGGTTCAGTAGATGGCAGTGTTCCCTTTAAAGTTTTTAGTTAAACTGTGGGCACATAGCGGGCAGCTCCTGGAAACTTTTTTAGCAGGACTGATAAAGGGTCATATGTTGGGACAAATATCAGAAAGAATGTTTTAATGTTTTTTCTATATGTGTTTCATGTATTACTATTTTGAATGAACCAACAAGATTTAGAGTCCACAAATCTAGAAGACATATTTTCCCACCTAAAGCACTAGAATGATAGCTTGCAATAATACATTGCTTAATATACTAATTGTTTTTTTGGGGTGATAATTGACAGAATTTTCAGGAAGGATTTGAGTATGTCTTTGTTCTGTCTTATATTTGGAAATGTGTATATGACAGGAGTGAGATAACATACTGCTTTGGACAAAGATGTCAGTGAAATTTATTGGTGAGGAAATTAGGTTGTATGTGAGCATAAATTAAAAGAAAAATTAAAGTGATTGACCAATTATCTGTTTGTGTTGATAATTGAATACAAATAGAATGCTATTTGAGTAGTATTTTTTTCATTTTGAAATTTCCTTAATGTGTAGTGCCTGAAGAAAGCATCAGGGTTTAGGAAATCTTGTGACATTACAGGGGATTTTGTTGTAAGGAATTTGACATGGGTTAGAGTGATATGCCAGAGAAGTCAGAGTTATCTGCCAAAGGACAAAACATGCCTGTGGTGTAGAATGGTAGACCATTTGGAGTCAGAAGTATTCAAGTCTTGGCTTTGCTTGTATTAGCTATTGACCTTGAGTGAATCACTCACCTGCCTAATTTTTCCTTTTTCTCATCCATGCCATATCGGTGATAAATACCTGCTTTGCCTTCCATATAGGTTGTTAAGTGGGTCAAGTAGGAGCATTGACTTTTCAAGGGTGCTCTATTAATGGATTCAACAGATGGGTTGTTTTTAGATTCTTCAGTTAACTTTTTGCTTTCTCAGGTTTTCTGCCTAGAGTTATCAGGTACCTACTGAGAAACATTGATAATCACAGTTTCAATGGATATATGGAATACCTAATAATAGATACTATGCTAAATGCTTTAAGTGCATAGTTTCCAAAGCCTGACAACTGGACTTGAGTAAGTTGAACCATAACCTCATTTTATAGTCCACAAATGTCTAGGATAGCCCAAGAGCTGTGACTCAAATTCTCTGACTCTGTAGCAGTTCTTACAAGCATGCCTGCCATGATGTATTTTTTGCTTTTCTCCAAGTATGAAAGAAGTCTGAGTATTTTTATGTATTGGACAGTTCAAATAAAGACATTGGACCTTTAAAGAAAATTTTATTATATTTCACTTTAGAATTATTAACAGAATCCTATTGCATACAATTATTTGCGAGTGGGGAGAGCTAGTGCTTCTGACTTGACTTTGTGTTTCTTCTCTAGCCAAAGCACATGCAAGTCATTTGATGGTTCAAACTCAAGGAGAGGAACATTAGCACAATCTGAAGAGTGTTAGTATTGACTTGAGGGTATATTGATTTTCTTTGCAAATAGTCCTAATTATATTTTAGTTTAATATTACAACTGGTTTGCCTTTTTCTTTTTTGTGTATTTGTGTGTGTGTTGGGGGGGTAGTTTCCCATTGTAATTATAATAGTTATTAACATCTTAAATGGAGATAACATTTTCTGGAGAATATGTTTAATAGCTAAATATATACTAAATATATTTTTGCTATTCCTGTCAAGTAGAAGCAAATTAATTTATATGAGATTTTTAAATTTATTAATGTGTTTTTATTTCAAAGATATTATTAATGAAAAATGATCTTTTAAAATCTCTTATAAAAATATAAAAGTTACTTAGGTTTTGGCCACTTTCTAATTTAGTTTATAAATTGCCACTTTCTGTTTTTTTAACTAATTTAAAATTTTAGAACAGTTTTAGATATGAAAATTGTAAAGGAGAGTTCCCATTATAACCCATACCTTGTTTCCCTATTATGGTTATTGTGATACATTTGTTACAAGTAATGAACTTCCCTTTTCACTTTTCCCCATACTTCAATTCAGATTTCCCTAGTTTTCCCCTAATGTTTTTCTGTTCCAGGGTCTTCTCTAGGATGTCATAATTACATTTAGTCATATCTCTTCGTTGGTTCCTCTTGGCTATGACAGTTTCTCAGATTTTTTGTTGTTGATGACCTTGGCAGTTTTAAGGAGTACTGGTCAGGTACATTGCAGAATGTCTGTCAGTCGGAATTTGATATTGTTCTCATGATTATGGTTTGCCTTTCACTTCATAGAGCAGATTATGTGGAGAGGTTGCTCTTAATCATAGTGAACTGTGTGAAGAAAGCAGAGCAGGATTTGAAAATGTTGGCTGTGGATAACCCATAGAAAGATAGCATTAACAGCCTTCTTCGTTGGCATTGAAACACTGGCTACATTTTTAAAATATTTTTTAATCATTTTTCAGAAGACAGTCCTAGAATTCTAGCTGAAAACAAGAGTCTAGTTTATATGATCTGCTCATGTCCCATAAACAGTGTCTTTTCTAATTGCACCTATTGGGGCAGTTAGCTTGGGTTTTAATGCTACTTGTAAGGGCTTTTTTTAATCTGTATTGGCCTTTTAATTAGTAATGGGCAATTTTGTGTGAATTGCTAATTGATTAGAATTGTGGAAATTACACACAAAGCTGTTTTGTCACTGCAGCCTAGAACAGTACAAAATTAAAACAGGATCTGGTTTAGCTACTAATCTAAAAGGAATGCTCAAGAAGTATTATTTTAGCGGTTTTGGTTTGTATTCCAGGCTGGTGTTGGTTTTAACTCTGAGAAGAAGGATTGTCTTTTAGCTCACTGAGGCCCTCAGTTCTACTCCATTTAGGGCCACTTTCCTGTCAGTCAACAAGCAGCATCTCAGGGATTGGTTTTTGTTATGGTAGACTGTAATGGCTGCCTAGTGACAACATTTCCAGCTCTGTTTCTGTAAACAGAAAGCAATCAAATAAGTACTAATCCAAGGATTATGTGGATCCAAATCCCGTGGCCAAGAGATGAGTCTCTGCGTGCACGTTCCTGGCTCTTTGCCTTCTGGTGGCCAGCGGCCGTGGTCCTGAAGGCGCTGCTTGTGCTGCCGCTAACGCTGCAGCATGCTAAGACCACAGCGCTCCCGCAGCTCCTGAATGGAATTCAAAAAGACACTTACATTTCCATAAATAAATTAGGAATTCAGTGGTTTCTTCGGGCTAATCAGGGCAGGCTGATAAACCTTGCTTGCTGTTTAATAAATGAATTGTGACTGATTACCTATTAATATGGACGCCTCAGGAATTCACCCAGGGGGAAGCAGAGCAGTGAAATAGAGAGGGGCATGGCCCCTTGGGAAATCAGGGCTTCATGTTTGCAGCTTAAATATCTCTGTGAAGTATCAATAAGGAGGTAATTGAATTTTGAACACAAACATGAGTGCCGGATGGATGAAAGGGGGAGGGGGATCTGAGCATCTCTTTTCTGCCCCTTCATTCTCCCCTCCCCTTTTCCTTAGAGACCACTCTAGTGAAGATAGATGCTAAATCCATTAAATAAAGATTAGACTCTGTCATAGTAGAAAATGGCAGCTTAGCTAGATCCCTGGGCAAATTGGGGCCTTTTGCAATACAGAAAATTAAAATATACATTTTTAACAAGGGTGCCCTCTTCCTAGCAATAATGCCAGGCTAGCTTGCGGCGCTGGTGCCTCCTTCAGATTGGCTTTTGTTTGGGCAGATCACTTTCTATTGTATTAATGCCAATCTTTTCTGTATTCCTGGAGCAGAAGGGGCTGGCTTTATTTATTTATTTTTAAAGCTTCAGTTGAGGCTTTTCCTCTAGCATCCTGCTTGCTTGTAATCAGAGGAGTGGGAAGGAGATTAGTGTCCCATGAATTGACGGTAGATAAATGTTCCCTCCCCTTAACTGGTGGGTCCAGAAGCGCCCAATCGCTTGTATCTCAGGGATGATTGGAGACTGTACAGACAAGCACAAAAAAAAAAAGGCTTACAGACTGAAATAAACATTGATGTTTTAGATGCGATTTTACTTGGCTTTATTTCCTCCTCTAGATAAGGTTATTGATTTGCTTTGTCCTCCTATTTTAAGCCAGATAAAGTCATATTAATGTGGAAAAAGAAGAATTGGCATTATTTGGCTACAGATCATAATACTTACCCCATTTTGAGCAACAACAAAAAACAAACATTAAGCCGTAAATACTGCTGTTTATTTATGTGAATACCCAGAATTGCCTTTTTGGACTAACCCTTATTTATGTGTCAGTCTTCAGTTCTGATAATCCTTTCCTAAGGCTTCAGTCAATCAGTCAACAGCTATTAATTGAGCATCTGGTAGGTGTGTGACCTTGTGAATTGCCATGGTCAGAGGTGAAAGAGTATCCTCTACTATTGCAGATACTTCTTAAAAAACAAAGCCAGTTATGTCATACTTCTACTTATTCTTTGTTCTTTGGCTCCTTGGGTCTGATAAGATAAAATTCACATTCCTTGGGCCTTCACAGAAAGACTTTGCTAACATCAACTTGGTTTTTCCAGTTTTATCTGGGAAAGTACATATTTTTTAAGGCCATTTCAAATGCCACTCTCTCCTTATAATGTCTCCCTGTTCCCTCAGGCAGAATTAATTTTTGTTATCACTCAGTGTGAGTTCGAAAATTCAGGATTTCCTATGAAAGAAAAAATGTGTAACTTGTTAGTCTTAGTAATTAAGAATATTTTTGTGTGTATCATTTGCCATGTGGTTTTGCAAATGTTCCCAATTCTTTGTTTCAAACTTCAGAGGTATCTTAATGATCAAATTTTCAATGGTTTGTTCTTGTGACACTTCACCTTATAATTTAACTTAGTTTTGCAGCAATTTGTAATGGTAAAGAGGAAGGAAAATGTCTGTTTGTTCTTCTTATCATTGTTGTTATTTAGTTGCTAAGTCATGTCTGAGTCTTTTGCAACCCCATGGCGTGTAGCCCACCAGGCTCCTCTGCCCATGGGATTTCCTAGGAAAGAATACTAGAGTGGGTTGTCATTTCCTTCTCCAGGGGATCTTCCCAACTCAGGGATCAAACTTGCATCGCCTGTATTGGCAGGTGGATTTTTTACCACTGAGCCACCAGGGAAGCCTGTTCTTACCATTACTAAGCTTCAGCTTCAGTATTGGCATGACTGATGCTGAAGCTGAAGTTCCAATGCTTTGGCCACCTGATGCTGGGAAAGATTGAGGGCAGGAGGAGAAGGGAGCTACAGAGGATGAGACAGTTGGATGGCAACACCATCTCAACGAACATGAGTTTGAGCAAGCTCCAGGAGATGGTGAAGGACAGGAAAGCCTGGCATGCTGCAGTCCTATGGGGTCACAAAGAGTAGGACACGACTTAGCAGCTGAACAACAACACTCTCTTATTTATCTCTAGAGAACAGAAATCAAACTTATTTAACCTGATTGGCACAGGTTACAAATGGCCCTTAATGATTTTGAATGCTATTCCTCAAAGCCAAATAGCACCAAGTTTCAGAATTTTTTAGTTCTTCACATGTTGGAAATTACATTGATATTACACCCAGATGATTACAGTTTTCCTTCCATTTCTCTCTCACCTTTGCATCCTGCCAGTTTGCTTGTCCTCAGAGTTCCTTCCAGCCTTACTGGCAACTCAGGTTTGTTGGGCCATGGAAGTGAGCCTTTAAAGGCTCTGCATTCCTGGTGGTTGTATCTCAACTATTTTCGGTTTTAAGACTTATTTAATATTAACATATTAATGCAAATAAAGTATGTTTTCTCTTTGTACTAATACTTCTCAGTGTAGATTATATATTTTCATTTAATTATAAGAAATACTTCTTTTTTCTTTTTGGTCTTGCTGATGGCTTGCAGTATTTTAGTCCACTGACCAGGAATTGATCCCATGCCCTTGACAGTGAAAGCATGAAGTCCTAACCACTGGACCTCCAGGGAAGTCCCTGTGAGAATGATTTAATGCTAGGAATTCTGAGGTAAAACCGTCTCACTCAAATTATGCCTAAAATTTATAAGTAAAATAAAGAATATTATTTATTTTATGCCTTTAAGGGAAGACTGTCTTGGTAACTCCCTTTCCTAAAAGCTTTCTGATGATCTTAGCATAATCTTCATTTAATAAATTATTTCTTTCCTCTTTTATGTATACAGTCAGCCCTCCATATCCATGGGTTCCATATCTGCAGATTCAACCAGCCATAGATTGAAAATATTAAAAAAATCTTTTTCTAAGAAGCTCCAAAAAGCAAAACTTGAATTTGCTGCAACTGTTTATATAGTATTTATATTGTATTCACAGCTATTTACATAGCATTCATACTGTATTAGATATTTATATCTAGAGATGACTTAAAGTATACAAGAGAATGTGCATAGGTTATATGCAGATACTACACCATTAAAAAAAGCTTCAGCAGCTGCGGATTTTGGTGTCCTAAGGGATTACTGGAACCAATTCCTCAATGATACCCCTTGATGACCGTACATAGCACAGTACTCTTAAAATTACCTGCAGTATAATGTTGCCACTTAGGCAGTTACTGATTTAAGTATGTGTGTAGGTAATGCTCAAGTGTCTCTCTTTTTCAGAAAGATACTTTAGCTGTGGATCTTAACCTAAGAGTCCATGAATCTCTTGACGTTACAGACAAAATTGGATGTATGTACATATACATGTATATTTTTCTGTAGAAAGTATCCATGACTTTCACTAGATTATTTTAAAGGTCTCCATTATGGGTTGAATTGTGTTCCCCTAAAAAAGGTACATCAGAATCCCAAAGCCTCTAGTATCTCATTTCAGTTCAGTTTAGTCGCTCAGTCATGTCTAACTCTTTGTGACCCCACGGAATGCAGCACGTCAGGCTTTCCTGTCCATCACTAACTCCCAGAGTCTACTCATACTCATGTCCATCGAATCAGTGATACCATCCAACCATCCCATCTTCTGTTTAGTATCTCCAAGTGTGAACTTACTTGAACATAGAGTCTTTACAGAGGTAATCCAGTTAAAATGAGGTCCTTAGGTTGGGTCCTAATCCAGTTTGACTGGTATCCTTATAAAGAGGGGAAATTTAACCAGAGACAGACATATAGAGAGAAGATTATGTGAAGAAACACAGGGAGGTGACAGCTGTCTGAAAGCTAAGGAGAAAGGCCTGGAGCAGATCCTTTTCTCACAGCCTTCTGAAGGGAGCTACCCTACCGCCCCCTTGATCATTTTCGTCCAGTCTTCAGAACTGTGGGACAGTAGTTAAGCAGCTCTGTGTGTGGTAGTTGGTTACCACAGCCCCAGCAAACCAATATACTATGAGTCAGGTTGTTTTTGTCTGCAAATTACAGAAAGTCCAACTACGATGGCTTAAAAGATAAGGGTGTTCTGTGTTACAAGAAGTCCAGAGATGCATCATTTTTAGGGTTGGTTAATTTACTGACTCACCATTAGCATCGGAGACCACTGTTGGTTCCATCTTTCTGCTGTGCCATCTTTGATGTGTTGGATTCCTTCTTAGTTTGGCTTCCATCATATTTACTAGATGGCTACTGCAGTTTTTGACATCTGCTGCTGCTGCTGCTAAGTCGCTTCAGTCGTGTCCAACTCTGTGTGACCCCATAGACGGCAGCCCACCAGGCTTCTCCGTCCATGGGATTTTCCAGGCAAGAGTACTGGAGTAGGTTGCCATTTCCTTCTCCAGTGCATCAAAGTGAAAAGTGAAAGTGAAGTTGCTCAGTTGTGTCCAACTCTTAGTGACCCCATGGACTACAGCCCACCAGGCTCCTCCGTCCATGGGATTTTCCAGGCAAGAGTACTGGAGCGGGGTGCCATTGCCTTCTCTGGTTTTTGACATCATATACCAACAGTAGGGGCTTCCTAAGTGGTACTGGTGGTAAAGAACCTGTCTGCCAGTGTAGGAGACATAGGGGACACTGGTTTGAATCCCTGGGTCTGCAAGGTCGCCTAGAGGAGGGCATGGCAACCCACTCCAGTATTCTCGTCTAGAAAGTCCCATGGACAGAGGAGCTACTGAACATAGGGTCATAAAGAACTGAACATGACTGAAGCAGCTTAGCATGCACACGCACACCAACAATAGTATCCTAAGGTAGAAAAGGGAATTGTGTCCCCCTGGTCCCCAGTCTTCTTATCAGTGAGAAAAACCCCAGAAGCTCTGAAGGATATTTCCCCTCACATGCTGCTGAATGGCGTTAGTCACATTCCTGTGCCTTAATGAATTCCTGTCAGGAGAAATGAGACTAGCACGATTGGTTTGGATGGCCCAGTAATGGTTCACCCTTGGGGACTAGGAAGGAACCCAGTCTCCCCTAAGCTCATGATCATCCCTTACCTGAATAAAACCAGGGTTTTAATAACAAAGATGGGGGGAATGATTATGAGTAGACAGCTACATCTTCCAGTTTGTGACCCCCAAAAAGTTAAAAACCACTGGTTGATTTTATGACAGCTAGTATTCCTAAAGTGACATACATAATCAGAGTTAAACTCTGTTCAGGTATCAGAGTACTGACCCGTGTTTAAGAATTTCTAAGTTAATTGTAACTGAAAGGGCTGGGTTTTTTTTCCCCTTAATCATTCGGTATGATTATTTTGTACCTACTGTGTAGATGTACTCTGCTGAGCACAGGGTTGTAGAGAAGAACATTCTGGTCCTGAGATAACAGTTTATTAGAGACCATGGGAAAGTTACTTATCTCAGACAGAGTCCCCCAAGGTGGCTGCTGCTGTTAGCCCAGATCAAAGTCTTTGATTCTTCAGTGATAACTTCATGGGGCCTATATGCATATGGAGGTCTTGAGATCACTAGGTGAAATTTATTTTTTATATTAATTATTCATAGTAAAAAGAAAGAGTTTACCTTTTTTACCATCTTTCTCACTTTTCTAAATCTTTTATACTTTAGACGATACTGGTTTTTACAAATCCCTTCTAGTCTACTAAGTATTAGTTAACTTACTCTTTACTTTCCCAAGCACTAATGGAAATACTAGATTATAACCAATCTAATACTCTCCAGACATTCTACTAGACACTTTGCTCAATGTGATTTAAAGCAGTTTATAATCACTCCTTGTGGTCTTGAGGCCAGTTTTCAATTCATGAGACTCATATATCCTGGCTAGTTTTAATTAATTTTGCAAGGAAGATGCCAGGAGAAGCAGTATTAAATGCTTTCTTGTAATCAGGTTCTTTCATCTGTTGGGTTCTTGTCAGCCGCTAATCTTGTAATTTTATCACAGCAAAATCCAGAAGTTTTTCTGCAGTAGTTTGTTCTTTATTCTTGCTCTTCAGTGCTTGGTACTCATGGTTTGGGGAACCTAATATTTATGGTTGTCTTACTCAGAATTGATGTTGGGGAATGCCTCTATAGATTTGTAACAGTAATTCCTAGAATTCATTTTTTAACTTTAGGATTTGAGAATCAGCTTTACTTGGCATCACATGCATTCTGTTTATTTGGTCTTTTGGGGTAATTGTATCAGCCAGAATCTAGTCAGGAGTAATTTGAATAGGGAAATTTTTAAATAAACAATTACTAACTAGTTGAAAGGTAGTTCACTTAAAGGGGTAAAAGAATACTATAAGGTGAGCGAGAAAGCTCCTACTCTATCTCCATCGTCCTCTCACCCCAGGTGCAAGGATAGTGAACATAGAGGAACTTAGGTGTCTTCAAGGCAGAGATTCAGACCTCTGAGGAAAGGACCTTCTGCCCACTGCCAGAGGGTACCATGATGGTGAATGCAGAAGCAGCTGCCCAGGAGGAGGTGAAGAATCGTAGCTTGGGGGCACTGAACTGAGGGCAGCTGTTGGCAAGATGAATATTTCTGGGACACCCCCCGCCTCCATGCCAACCTGCTTGTCCTGCACAGAAAAACCACATGTTACAAGAAGGAAGTGGCTTCCCCGGTGGCACTAGTGTAAAGAATCTGCCTGCCACTGCACAAAATATATGAGGCATGGGTTTGATCCCCAGGTCGGGAAGATCCCTTGGAGTAGGAAGTGGCAATCTGCTCCAGTATTCTTGCCTGGAAAACTCCAGGCAGAGAAGCTGTCTCCAGTTTCTCTGCTGGACAGAGAAGCCCAGCAGACTACAGTCCATGGGGCTGCAAAGAGTCGCACACGACTGAGTGACTAAGCATAATAAGGAAGAAAAGCTCCTTCTTGCAGGCTCTCACCTCTCTGTTGGCAAGCTGAATGTCAAGCCCCGGACAGGAAGAATGTAGCCTGCTACAGAGTCCAGCACCAGTATTACAAAGCAGGGCAGAGAAGGGGAATTAGGAGCCTAGAGGTAATAAGTGAATAACTGACATGGAGAGTGAAAGCTTTGTGGAAAGTTAAATCTTACAAAGTAAGTGATTTCATTTTGCCTCATCAGTAGTTTTTGTCTTGTTAATAGATAGTAATTTCTCTCAAAGCAGAGTACACCTGTAACCTGTGCAGTTGGCTGGGTAGCATTCACCACCTAGACAGTGCCACGTGAGCCAGCGGTTGACCTAGCTATAAATGTCCCGTTAGCTACCTTTTACAAAGGGGTTTAATAAATATTTATCAATAGGTTTTAACAAACTTCCCGCCCCCGAAAATCTGATAATAATTGGAAGACAAATCATGAATGTGAATAGAAGATGACTTTTAACCACTTTGAATTTTCCTAATTTCTTTTATGACTATCGTCTAATCATTTCATCTTTCTTGAGCTGTTATAATTCTCTCCCAGTTGTTTTTAGCCACATTGAGCCTTCCTGTTCTTGACTTCCTTTCAGTTCAGTTCAGTCGCTCAGTTGAGTCCGACTCTTTGAGACCCCATGAATTGCAGCATGCCAGGCCTCCCTGTCCATCACCAACTCCCGGAGTCTACCCAAACCCATGTCCATCGAGTCAGTGATGCCTTCCAGCCATCGCATCCTCTGTCGTCCTCTTCTCCTCCTGCCCCCAGTCCTTCCCAGCATTAGGGTCTTTTCCAATGAGTCAACTCTTCACATGAAGTGGCCAGAGTATTGCAGTTTCAGTTTCAACATCGGTCCTTCCAGTGAACACCCAGAACTGATCTCCTTTAGGATACACCTCCTTTAGCAACCAGTTATTGATGCTTGTTGTCCCAGCTGAACTGTAAGAGACTTGCTGTCTGGGACCATATTTCATGTTACTTTTGTATGTTACAAACCAGTAGTGTTCAAAAGCCTGTTGAATAGATGGATTTACAAATGAGAAACAGAAACAGCCTTCAAATGGATACTTCCCCATTTCGTCCTCATTGCTACTTTTTCAGAAGCTATCCTTGCTCCTTAGAAGGACAGTAACTAACACTAGGAATGTAAAGACAGAACCAAGGTAGGACTGGGGAGCATGACAAAACAGTTGGAGTCATGGAGAAAGCTGAAAGTATCTATAGTGGAAAGTAAATTTGGAAAGAGTGCTTCTAGGGTAATGGTGATTTTAATGCACACATTTGTTGTTTTTCCTTCCCCAAACCCTCCAAAAAAAAGATGTAATACCATAAAGAGAATAGAGATCAACAACAGCAAAATTTTGGGAGCTTGTAGACATGTGAACCTAGGAGACCTAAGAAAAACAATTCTGAAGTGAGAAAAGCCAGAAATGAAGCCAGTCTACACTTCACAATATTCCAAGGGGCTAAAGATTGGTACCAGGTGGAGAGAGGGATAGTTTAAATAGGGCAGTTAATTAAAGTCTGTTTAAGGAGTCAGATGCCTATGTCACCTGCTTTATTCTACCCCACAGCAGATTAAAGCTTTATTTTCTAGAGATAATAAGACAAAGTGGTTCCTCAACTGGAACCAACCAAGGATGGAGGTTCTGTAGTGAACTATGCCCAGAGTAGGCCAAGATTCCCCGCTCCCTCCACAGCCAGGCTTTCACCCTTCAGTCTGAAGGTTGGAAGAGATTGCTGGGAAATCTGACCAGCCCAAGAAGAATAAAAGCACTGATACTGAAAGTTTTACAACTAAAAAGCCTAGTCTCACTGCAGTGAAGCTCAGTTGACATGCCCAGCTCCTACACTCAGACTTTTCAAGCAGCTTTTTAGTCTTTTGTTCTTACATGTGAAAAAACAATGAAAGATTATCAACATTGGAAAAAAGCCCCTAACATTTAAAAAAAGATAGCAAATGGAAAATATCAACTAACAGAAAATGGCCTATGCAAATCTGTCTAATTAATATTCTCAGACAGATAATGTATTACAAATGTAGTAAGAACAGATGCTATTAAAAGGGACCATACAGAGAACAGGAAAGAGCTCATGAAATTTAAAAATATGATAGAAATGAAAAACTCAAGAATTTTCAGAGTTAAAGTTAGGAGATCTTCCAAAAATAGAGCAGGAATACATGAATGAAAGAGAAAAGACAACCAATCTATCAGAGCCCAAAATCTGAATAATAAAAATTCTAGAAAGAGAGAAAAAGACAAAGGAAATCATTAATGAAATACTTCAAAAAGAATTTTCCCCAAATTGGAGGACAATACATTTCCAGTCTGAAAAATAATCCAGGGCACATCATTTCATGATTTCAGAACTCTGAGGGAAAAGAGAAGATCCTGAAAGCTTGTAGAGAAGACAAAAAGCAGGTTTCATACAAAGGATAGAAGTCAGTGTCTTCAACATTAGAGACCATTGGAACAATATCTTCAAAATTCTGAGGGAAAATTATTTTCAACTTTGAATACCAAATCAAATGAAAAGATGAAATAAAGACATTTTTCCACATGGAAAAATCTCAAAAAATTGATGTCCCAAAAATTCTTATGCACTGTTGGAAGTCATGCACCAGCCAAACAAGGGAATAAGCCAAGAAAGAAAGTGACACAGGACACAAAAAACAGATGAGAGGAGAAATCAAGGGTGGTTGCTATGTACCAGACCTAGAGGACAGACCATCTTGGAGACTTCTTCAGGAAGATGAAATTGATAAAGTACGTGATACATCTCAGTATCTTAGGATTGCGACAACAGGCAGTGATAGAGTCTGTGGTGAACTTGAGATAAATATACAGAAAACTAAGCAGCCTAAAAAACTCAGGGAAAACAAAAAATAAGCACGAAAGGAAAGGTAATCATAGTTGATTTTATGGTTTAGCTCTAAGTAGCTTTCATATAATCATAATAATGTAGAAAGTGAATATTGATCTAGGTGAAGTACAGTATATAACTCTGAGAAGATAGGAGATAGATGCTTGTATTATGAGGAGTTAAGATGGAAGGATGGGAAAAGGAAGTCAATCATCCTTTTCTGTATTGGGAGAAGTCTATAGATAGTGCCCAAATTGAAAAATCAAGAAATAGTAATACAAGCATATTATTTAGTCATGTAAAGACAAAGGTAATATAATCGGCTAAATAGCATAAAAATGGTTCCCACTGAGGACTAAAGTTTTTCATAACAAATCTTATAGAATTATTTGATTTTTTGAGACATGTACATGTATAACTTCAGTTTTTTTAATAGCTTAATCATTAAAAATAGATGAAATATGTAGTAGAAAGGACAGAGACTATGTTGTAATATTTAGAGAGAGAAAGCTAAGTAATGTTTAATAGGAAAATAAGTGGAAACCAAAACAGGAATATATATGAATAGGCTAAATATAAAGGGTCTATACTTCCATTTGCTGATAAAAAGGAAGCTAATTACTTTGAATAAAAATGTGATTGCTTACATATTTCCAGTTTGTGTGTTGTAAAATCACATGCCCAAACTTACTATAATCCAAAATAAGTAATTCGCAGTTTTAGGGTAGGAAGCAATTGTATTTCTACCCCATCATGAGAAATAGATCCCCAAACTCACACCCTTAGCAATAAATTGGTGACACAATTTAATTAGGAGTTTCACTCCTTTCCGTCTTTCTCTCTTTGATATAAATGGTACTTTTCTGAGTATTTAGTTGGATTATAGTCCAGTTGGTGGGGGGGCAATTTATGCTTATTTCCATTATTAGGATTTTCATTTTAAATATTGACCTCTGGTAACTGGTAGGTTTTAGTGGGTGGAATTTTACTTTTTAACATGTCACTGAACTGTACATTTAACACTAGGTCTGGGTGATCTCTCTGGGGAGAATGGAATTGATGGATCCTTTTCCTGTCAGTCCCTGATGACCTGTCAGGAGAGCAGGTGTTGCTGGGATGGCTCATGTTATTCAGGAGTCATAGTGCAAATCTGATCAAGGCGTATATTTCCAAAACCACTCAGACTAGTGTCTCTCATGGGGAAGAAGCCAACATTGGCTTCCTATGCTTTAAAAAAAAAAAAGAAAGAAAAAGAAAGAAAGAAAAACTAATTATCAACCTGCAGCAAATGCCATTCAACTCAAATCCCTGAAGGATAAAGGCGTAGGTGACAAATGTTCCTGGAGAGAGAGTTGAGCTGTCACTTGTCTTCTTAACGGATCATCCATGTTTGGCTATAGAATCACATGCTGTTTCTCTTCATGGTGTGTTTCATCTGAAGAATTACTGAATATCTGCAAGTACAAAAGAATTGCACACTTTCTATAAACCTCTTGGGTTTGAACAGAACCTTAGTGTCAAGAAAGATGATAAGGGGTTAGTTTTATTGCTCTTAAAATAAGGAACAGCTGTCATAGTCTTTCCTAAAACAACAATAAATAATACACCTATTTTTCCTTACTTTTGATTAGGTTCATTACATCCCATTTGGTCTGCATTGACTAAACAAGGGCATTTATCCATGTCCTGTTCCAGAGGACGGTTCCCCTGTTAGGAACAATGGGGAGAAGTTAGAAAGAGGTTTGTTAGCTTTGTTTTTACCACAGTATTAAAGGATGTACTTTCTAAGTGTCCAGAAATTAAATGGACTCTCAAGAAATAGCAAGTTTCCCATCATGGGGAACTCTCAGGCAGAGCTCTGCAACCAGCTCTAGAATATTACCAGATACTGTTTAGAATTAAGTGATCTCTATTCTTTTCAACATAAGAATTAAGGATTCTGTTCACAGTTATCAACTGAGCTTATCCTATGCTCTAGAATTTGAACACTGTTAGATTCTAGGGCCTCAAAAATAAAGTAGACATCTGTGAATAAGTCATCTCCCAGGGAATGAGATGCATGTAATTAAATAATTGTAGTTCAGTGTAAGAGAAGTTTGTGGTTCATGGCTGACATGAAAAAGGGAATAAACAACTCTGCCTGTGTGTGGTTTCATAGAAGAGAGGCACTTGAATCTGAGTCTTGAAGAGTGCTTAAAAATTTGCCAGATGGATATAAAGCAATATGCTGCTGCTGCTAAGTTGCTTCAGTCGTGTCCGACTCTGTGCGACCCCATAGACAGCAGCCCACCAGGTGCCCCCATCCCCGGGATTCTCCAGGCAAGAACACTGGAGTGGGTTGCCATTTCCTTCTCCAATTCACGAAAGTGAAAAGTGAAAGTGAAGTCGTGCAGTTGTGTCCAACTCTTTGCGACCCCATGGACTGCAGCCCACCAGGCTCACCCATCCATGGGATTTTCCAGGCAAGAGTACTGGAGTGGGATGCCATTGCCTTCTGCGATAAAGCAATATAGGAATACAGACGAAACTATGGGCCAGTCTAAGTGATTTGAATAATATACCTAGGCACAGAGGTATGAATTCAAATGGTACACTTAAGGAAATGCCAGTGTGCCTGTGTACCTGGAGTGCTAGGAGACGAGCAGGAGATGACATTGTCCATGCCCGAGCTCCTTGAGTGTCAGTACCTTTTCTGAATCAGTCATCATTATATCCATATTACCTAGCACATAATGTTAATAAATACTTAGTAAAAATCTGATGAACAAAGAAATAAAGAGGTAAACAGGGACCTTGTAAACATGAAAGAGAACTTAGAAGACTATTGATTGTTGGAAGTAATTGAAGATTTCTTTTTAAACCAGGAATAATATGGTTAGATTTGGCTATAGAAAAGTTACTTTAGCTGTCATATGGAGAGTGATTTTCGAAGAGAGTAAAGTTGAGATGGGGAGATCAGTTAGGTTATCAGTAATAATGCAGGGATGAGATGGAGAAGACCTAAACTAAAGCAGTGGTGAGGCAATAAATGTGACTGAAATGAGACTTTTGGGTTAGAGACTCAGCAAGATTTGGTGACAAGTTGAAGATGGAAGCAAATGGATCCAGCATGATCTTCCCGGGTTTCTAATATGGATGACTTGGTAGATTTGCTCCCATTGCCTAGACTTAGGATACAGAACATAATGGAAATTTGAAGGGGAAAGATAAATAAAACCAGTCTTTAACTTCCTGTTGTGGCAGTTTTGAGATACTACTCTGATTTCCTTTTTTTTTTTTTCTTGAATATAGCTTCTAGGTCACCAACATTTTTCTTATAACAATGAAAATTGAATATAGCACTCTATTTGTGGACTGATCCCTGAGCAGTCAGTGTTGTTTCCTTTGATCTGGAATCTGCATCTAATAATAGAAAGTAAGATTTTTGTTTCTTGGTTAGCACTTGCATCTCCTGGAGTTATCTCAAAATGAACTTGAAAATCAACCAAAAACCTCAGGTTTTTCAGTTATCAAATCATGTGCCCCTCCTGTCCTACACAGTTTCTTTAAAATTAAATATCTGATTTTAGATTTGTCCAACAGCCTTTTTAGCCTCATTAATTTTTGTACATTTCTCTGACTTCTGGGAACCTGTACTTCCAGGCTGTATGCTTTCCTCTGAATCTTCAGTTCTATTTCTGAAGGTGGTATCTCATTTCTCTTTCCCAAAGTACCATATGACTTTGTCCATTTCCTGGCTGCCATATGGAATGCCTTGGCCCCTCCTTCACATCTCCTTCACACTTAAAACCCAACTCAAGCTTAATGCTGTGAATTTTCAGTCCTTACTAGTGCTGTTTCCATATTTGGACTCCTGTAGTATTAATACTTAATCTTTTCCTGCCTATGGTACTTGTCATACTTTGTCTTAATGGTTTGTTTATTTTGATCTACTATAAACATTCTTAGAATATCTTCTGTATTATCAAAATTAGTCTTTGTAGGAGAGAATGAAGTTTTTATGTTACAGGTTATTTGTCTTGATAACTTAATAAGTTCTTATAAAGATAGATGAATAGGTTATAGAAACCTCCAACTTTGTGTTCTTAAGATTTTAATAGATTTTCCCAATCTATAAAATATAAAACTTGAAATTGTATGTGTATATATATATTAGCTATTATATAATAGTTTGAAATTCCATTGTACCTTTCAGCTAGGACTTTCATTACATTAGAAAGCTTCTTGCTGCCCTCTTGTGAAAAGCTAGGTAATACGGCCAATTAACACTCCTCAGAAAATTTAAGTATTTTTCATCTAAATTACACTAAGATCAGCCCATTTCACATTTTTAGAATTTTTATATCTTCTACAGATTTTCAAGTATAATTACTGATGAGCTTTTCTTTTTTGTGTTTATCTGTGCTAAATATGAATTTATTTGATTGCCTTTCAGAATTTATAGTGCTTTTCTTGCCAAATTACAAACCTCAAAGCAAAAGAAAAAAGTAATTCTTAGTGAGATAAACTCTGAAGTATCCTGTTTAACATTTTAGAAGTTGCTTTGGAGTTTAAATGTTCCATTTTATTTCTGACTAAACACAGAAGAGGTTGAAAAGTTATAGAGTGGTGAAGTTTTTCTTTTTGATAACATAAGACTTAATAATAAAAATGAATAATTAATAGTGCATACCTTAAGCTCCCCTTCTCTTCCTTCCTCTCCTAAGTTTGAATAATCTTTAGTCCTTTTCCTTTTTTAAAAACCCAATCATCTTTCCACAAACCACAGGAAAGATAATAAGCATTCTGGATTTATTGTTGTTTTTCATTCGCTCAGTCACATCTGACTCTTTGTGACCCCATGGACTGCAGCATGTCAGGTTTCCCTATCCTTCACCATCTCTCAGAATTACGTCTGTTGAGTCACTTATGCCATCCAACCATCTCATCCTATGCCGTCCCCTTCTGGATTTATGCCTGTTGTTGAAATCCATATGATATACATAAAACCACCCAAAAATGAATTAGTTGAGCAATTCTGCTCAACTTGAATAGCAGTAGAACCTATAGAAATGGTTTATATAGAAATAGTTTATATCTGTCTAAACTATCTAAAATAAAATAAAGCATGGAGAGAAAAATGCTGAAACAAAATTATATAACCTCAGTGGAATGATATCAAGCAGTCTAACATATATGTAACTGGAGTTCCAAAGAATGGAATCCAGAAAAAATATGTAAAGAAATAAGTGGCCAAAATTTTTCCAAATATGATATAAAGAAGGTCATTCAAACCCAAACATGAAGAAACCTGTACCAAGACATATCATAAATTGTTGCGTAATAAAGAATGATAAAGAGAAAAATCTTAAAAGCAGGTAGAGGGAAAAAAAGACATATAGAGGAACAAAAAATTAAAGTAGACTTCTCATCAGAAAATATGCAAATTAGTGATAATGGAATGAAATCTTTAAAATACTGCAAGGAAAAAAAAATCTTGTCAACCTAGAATTCTCTATCCTGCTAAAGTATTCTTGTATGATAAAGGCAAGATAAAGATATTTTTTAGACAAACAGAAGCCATGATAATTTGTCTCCAAGAAACATACACTACAGGAAATGTTTAAGGACATTCCAAGCATAGCTAACAAATCAATAATAGAAATATAAATAGAATACTAAAAAAATGCCTTGTTGATCCAAAAGGAGACTGGAAAAAAGGAACAAACAACATATGGGACAACTAGAATTACCCCCAAGATGACAAAATCATAAATATAAACCATAAATGATCAAATGTACTTGAAAGTTAAGAGCATAGATCTTAAATGTTATCACCACATACATACACACTTGCCATTATGTAAGGAGATAGAAGTGTTAACTAGTCTTACTGTGGTAATCATTTTGTAATATATACATGTATCTAATTATCACATTGTATACCTTAAATTTACATATATATCAAAAATATCTCAATAAAGATGGAGGAATATATAAATGGTCTAAACACATTAAAAGACAAGGATTATCACTGGATAAAGAAATAAGACTCAACTATATGCTGTATATAAACTTAAATATAAATACATGGATACGTTAAAAATAAAATGATAGAAAAAAATTCTATGCAAACATTAATAAAAAGTAAGCTGGAGTGACTATACCAACATCAAAGTAGAATTCAGAGCTAAGAATATTACCAGGGAGCAAGAATATCATTTCATAAAGGATAAAAGGGTCAGTGCATCAAAAGATAAGAGCAGAATCAGTGAATTAAAAAAAAAACATTATTTGAGAAGATAAAGTGGATAACTGTCTCAATTGATCAAGTAAAAGAGAGAAGGCACAAATTACCAACATCACAAGTGAAAGGAGGAGTATCATTTCATATCCTACAGACCCCAGAAGGATAAGAAAATAACTTTATTCCAGTAAGTTTGATAACTTGGTTGGAATGGATGAATTCCTTGAAAGGTGCAACTTTTTAAAATTGACCCAAGAAGATATGGAAAACTTGAATAGCTCTACATATTAAAAAAAAAATGCATTTGTAGTTAAAAACCTTTTTACAAACAAAACTTCAGCCCAGATGGCTTCACTAATAAATTCTATTAAATTTTTTTTCTTCCAGTTTTTTTGAGATATAATTGACATACAGCTCTGAATAAGTTTAAGGTGTACATTTTAGGTACATCATGAAATGATGACCAAAATAAGTTTAGTGAACATCTCATATAGATACAAAATTATAGCAAACAATTAATGAGTTAAACAATAGAGAGGGAGAAAGTATTTCCCAGCTTATATTATGAGGCCAGCACTATCTTAACAGTAAAATCAGACAAAGATTAGAAAATCAAACTACAGGTACTACCTCATGATCACAGGATACAAAAATCTGTAACAAAATGTTGGCAAGTCCATTCTGGCAATATACAAAATAATAATAATACATTATGATGGAGTAACTAGTAAAATAAGGAGAGACGGAAATCAAAGGCATACATTTTGGAAAGGAAAAAGTAAAATTGTCTTTATTCATAGATGACATGATTGTTTACATAGGGAACTACGAAATCTGCCAAAAAGCTGCTGAAACAATAAGTGAAGATTTCAGGACGCAAAATCAAACTACAAATATCAAGTTTTATTTCTATATACCAGCAACGAACGATTGGTAAATGAGTTTTTTAAACAAATATGACATGAAAGTTTTAGGAATAAATTTAGCCATGTGTGTGTAAGATGCGTGTACACTACAAAGCATTGCTGAGAGAAATTAAGGAACTAAATTAATGGAGATACATACAATGTTTATGGATCCGAGGCCAAATATTGTTATCATCTTAATTCTCTCTAGATTTATCTATGTATAGTCAATGCAATTCCAATCAAAATCCTACCAAGTCTTGTTAAGAAATTGAAAGCTAAATGATTCTAAAGTTTATATGGGAGTTCTAATCCTGTCTCAACCACTTATTAGATGTATAAACTTGAGTCAATTATCTAACCTCTCTGTGCCTCATTTGTAAAATGGGAATAGTAAATGGCACCTATTTATAGGATGTTGTGATGATTTTAAATAATAATGGATTAAGTGCTTTGAATAGTACCCAACATATAATCACCATTAAGAAATGTTAGCCATCGTGGTTCAGCACAGACTCTTCACTGGGTGCTCTAAATTTTGAACGAGGTAGAATAAACATGTTAACAATACAGTGATGCCCAGTTAGGCGGAATTTAGGGCTGAGCAGGTTCTATGTAATGTGTGGGGCAGGTTACAGTTTGTTTTGAGCAAGAGGTGAGAAGTGTAATGTCAAGTCATTACCAAGGACAGATGGCACTAATTAGAACAAGTAAGAATTTTTGTTTGCAGATATATTAAGAATGTAAGGATGTGTTCAGATCAGAAAATGATCCTACTCAAATGGCTACACAGGACTGAAGGGCAGTGAAGTAACTAGTAAGACAATTATGGAAGCCTTTACAGTCCCTGTAAAACATTATACTAATCACTCCTGTACTGATTTTCTGAATTTTTTAATCTATTCAAAAGATGAGACTGCAAAAAAGTGAGCGTTACTAATCCTGTATGAAGTTGTATTCAATAAATACATACTGAATGAACCAGTTGACTTCCCTGGCGGTCCAGTGGTTAGGACTGTGTTTCCAACACAAGGAGTGCAGGTCCAGCTCCTGGTCAGGGAACTAAGATCCCACATGCCGCATGGCATGACCAAGAAAACAAAATAAATTCAAAAATTTTTGTTGGTTAACTATTACTTATTTATTTAAGTATAGTTGATTTATAGTATTGTGTTAGCTTCAGGTGTACAACATAGTGGTGCAGTATTTTTGTAGATTATATTTCAATATAGGTTATTATAAGATAATGTATATAATTTCCTGTGCTTAAGCAGTATATCTTTGTGTTACTTACTATTTTTTATTGATTTCTTTTTAAAATTTATTTAAAAAATTTTTCTTTGGAGGATAATTACTTTGCAATGTTGTGTTGGTTTCTGCTGTACAATAAATCAACCAGAAGTATATACATACCTTCTCCCTCTTGAGCCTCCGTCCCATCACCACCCTCTTGAGTCTCCCCATCTAGGTTGTCACAGAGCAGCAGGCTGAGCTCCCTGTGTTATACAGCAACTTCCCACTAGCTATCTGTTTTACACATGGTAATGTATGTATTTAAATGCTGCTCTCTCAGTTCGTCCCACCCTCTTTATACCAGAGTGTTCATTGTGTGGAAAGTCCATTATCCATGTTTAGGTCTCCATTCCTGCCCTGCAAATAGGTTCATCAGTACCATTTTTCTAGATCCCATTCATTAAAAAAATCAGTATTCTTCTTACTTTCAGAGATTAGCACAGTAGTGAGCACATGAAAAGTCTACAATTAAATGCTTTTGTGTAAGTGAAATTATCCACATTGTTCATGATCTGTGTTAGGATTGCTAATTCAGTTGTTACATTTAACCAGTTATTTACATGTACTGAGGATTACTTAGTTTTCATAGAAATCTTAATCTTTCAGTCCATGAATTTTGATAGGTTTAAGTATATAGCTTTGTTAAATGTTTCTGCATTTAATGCATTTGCATTAATCTGATGTACTTACATTAAATTTAATTGCATTCTGACTTCCTGGGATGAATATTTAGTCATTAAACAAAAGGAACATTTTTCAAATAGTTATTCATAATTTTCTAAGTAATCCAAGTACCATACTTATTTTAATTCAAAATATATAGTGTCTTTGCTTTCAAAAGTACATGATAAATACAAATTCTGATATTAATCTGAAGTTAAACAATTGAATCTAATGAAGTATATTTTTTCTTAAAGTATATTTGATTTTTTAAAATCAGGAACATTGATTGGTTAAATTTTCAGTCAGTTCTTTACCAAGAACAAAGCCAAGAGGAAAGGGCTATTTTTCTTTGTGTCTCAGGATAGAGGTAAAAACTGGATGCCTGCACCTTTAGTAGAGAAACCCAAGTTCTGTTACCTTGTTTCTTCACTGTGTGGAATCTCTTTATCATGAGTTTCACTTGAATTCAAGGGGCTTTTTATACTTCTGCATTTAATTTTTGCACAGCTCTTACACACCACTGATTTTAATGAAAACAGCATTAATGAGATATTTTACACATACTGTAAAATTGAAGTATAGTTGATTTACAGTGTTTCAGGTGCATGCCTAGGTGATTCAGTTATACACATAAACATGTATTATTTTTCAGATTATTTTCCATTACAGGTTATTCTAAGGTATTGACTATAGTTCCATGTGCTATACAGTAAACCTTTGTTGCTTGTTGCATATCTGTTTTTTTAAATTAGAAATATAGCATTCTAGTCATACTAAGTCAAATAAGTGGAATCAAAATGTCATAGGTTTTTTAGTTGGGCCAAAATTCATAACTTTTCTAAAATATTATTATACATACTATTTATGTATATATATGTATACAAAAGGTTTTCTACTACATCAAGAAATTTTCTTATTCAAGTTCAAAATGGGAGATAAAGCAGCAAAGACAACTCACAACATCAACAGTGCATTTGGCCCAGGAACTCTCATGAACGTTCAGTGCAGTGGTGGTTCAAGACATTTTGCAAAGGAGAGCCTTGAAGATGAAGAGTGTAGTGGCCAGCCAACAGAAATTGACCACAACCAAGAGGATCGTCAAAGCTGATCCTCTTAAACCTGCAGGAGAAGTTGCCAAAGAACTCAACATCAATTCTACCGTCATTTGGCATTTGGAGCAAACTTGAAAGGTGAAGAGTTGACTCATTGGAAAAGACCCTAATGCTGGGAAGGATTGGGGGCAGGAGGAGAAGGGGATGACAGAGGATGAGACGGCTGGATGGCATCACCGACTCGATGAACATGGGTTTGGGTAAACTCCGGGAGTTGGTGATGGACAGGGAGGCCTGTTGTGCTGCGATTCATGGGGTCACAAAGAGTCAGACACAACTGAGCAACTGAACTGAACTGAAAGGTGAAAAAGCTTGATAAATGGATGCCTCGTGAGCTGACTGGAAATTTTTTTAAAATCATCATTTAAAAGTGTTGTCTTATTCTACACAACAATGAACAGTTTCTCAATCAGATTGTAATGTGAGACAAAAAGTGGATTTTATACCATAACTGGCAACAACCAGCTCAGTGGTTGGACAGAAAAGAAGTTCCAAAGCCCTTCCAAAAGCCAAACCTGCACCAAAAAAAGGTCATGGCCACTGTTTGCTGGACCTGCTGCCCGTCTGCTCCACTACACCTTTCTGAATCCTAGCAAAACCATTATATCTCTGAGAAGTGTGCTCATCAAATCAAGATGTACCAAAAACTGCAGTGCCTGCTGCCGACGTTGATCAACAGAAAGGGCCCCACATCATACAACCAACACTTCAAAAGTTGAACAAATTGGTCTATGAAGCTTTGTCTCATCCACCATATTCACTTAACCTCTCAGCAACTGACTACCATGTACTTCTTCAAGCATTTCAAAATTTTTTACAGGGAAAACACTTCCACAACCAGCAGAATGCAGAAAATTTTTTCCAAGAGTTCGTTGAATTCTGAAGCATGGATTTTTATGCTACAGTAATAAACAAATTTATTTCTTGTTAGCAAGAATGTGTTGATTATAATGGCTCCTCTTTTGATTAATAAAGATGTGTTTGAGCCTAGTTATAATGATTTAAAATTCATAATCCAAAACCACAATTACTGTTGTACCAACCTAATGGTATATTCACAGACGTATGCAACTGCTGTGACAATCTAATTTTGGAATATTTCCATGACCCTAAAAAGAAGCCACATAACCATTAGCAGTCCCTCCATTCCCCCAGTTCCACTCCCCAATCAGCCCTAAGTGATTGTTAACCTACTTTTTGCCTCTGGATTTCATTCCTTTTTATTGCCAAATAATATTCCATTTTATGGATTATGTCTCATTATTCATCAGTTGGTGGACATTTGGGTATGTCCACTTTTTGACTGTTATGAAAATGCCGCTGTGAACATTCGTGTGCAAGTTTTTAAACTTTCTTTTGATGTGGGATGTGTTTGTGTAAGTTTTGCATTGGACTCTATGGATATAATTTTAGCTAGGTGTGAGTACAATATATATCACCCAATACCTAAATCAGTTCAATTCAATCACTCAGTCATGTCCAACTCTTGCGACCATGTGGACTGCAGCACACCAAGCTTCTCTGTCCATCACGAACTCCCAGAACTTGCTCAAACTGATATCCATCAAGTCAGTGATGCCATCCTCAGCTGATGATGGTGATATAATCTTATCCTCTGTTGTCCATTTCTTCTCCTGCCTTCAATCTTTCCCTGCATCAGGGTCTTTTCCAGTGAGTCAGTCCTTCAAGTCAGGTGGCCAAAGTACTGGAGTTCCAGCTTCAGCATCAGTCCTTCCAGTGAATATTCAGGACTGATTTCCTTTAGGATTGACTGGTTTGATCTCCTTGCAATCCAAAGGACTCTCAGGAGTCTTCTCCAACACCATAGTTCAAAAGCATCAATTCTTCAGCACTCAGCTTTCTTTATAGTTCAATAATATCTAAATACATTTTGCTAAACTTAGAGATAACTTAACTGTTTATTGATCTCTCCTTTGTCTTCTTGAGTCACTCAGAAACTGAGTAAGCAAAAACATAAGTCTTTTAATTTCATCATTCTCAGTATTGGATTCCATTTTGAAGGACTCTAGAGTTTGATATTTCATATCTTGAGCTAGAGTGGAGAATAGCATATTGTGAATCTGTTTACAGTTGGCTGACTGTAATGGCTAAATGACAACAATAGGTCATAACCTCTGTTTTTTTTTCTTTGTTTTGCCTGCACCGGGTCTTTGTTGCTGTGCATGAGCTTTTTCGCTAGTTGCAGCATATAGGTTTCTCTCATTATGGAGCTATGGACTCTAGAAAGTGCGGGCTCAGAAGTAGCGCCTCATGGACTTAGTTGCCCCATGGCATGTGAGATCTTAGTCCCCCAACCAGGGATCAAACCCGCATCCCCTGTATTGGAAAGCAAACTCCTAACCTCTTGGAGCACCAAAGAAGTCCTATGTTTTGTTGTTATTTTTAGCCTTGGTCATATATCCTTATTTTGTTTTTGCGTAGAGTAAAACTTTGAAAAAATAGAATGCTTCTGGCACACAGAGATTCATTTCTTTATTGACATTTAACCTCAGAAATAGATACATCATTGATTATACAGATGAAGTGAATGTACCCAGTAACTCAAGCTGAACTTGGGCAATCATTAAGAAATTAATTCAAAGAAATGTGACTAATGTTAGGAATATTTAAGTGTTTTATTCACATTGTCTTCTGGTCTTTGACTCAACTCTGGATTTCTTAGAAACAATACTCCTCAATCAAATCAGAACTAGATTACTAGGGACTTAATAGTTTTTATTTAAAATAAACTTTTTAGCACGCTTCTCTACTGTCCAAAAAAATAAGTGTTAGGTTCGTTTGGTTACAGGAATGCTAGTTTATTAGAGCCAACATGAATAGAGAGGAAAAGACTAATCTAAACTGGGGGTTTTAGGTAGAATTAGTTCAGGCTGATCTTAGAAGCACAGAATTTTTAACTCATTAAGGTAGTATCCTCCACCTTGGATTTCATAAATTATGTCTTTTGAATAAGAAATTAAAATATTTAAAACTTTTAAGGGAGAAGAAGGAAATGGCAACCCACTCCAGTATTCTTGCCTGGAAAATCCCATGGACAGAGAAGCCTGGCAGTCTATAGTCCATGGGGTCACAAAGAGTCCAACATGACATAGCAACTAAACAACAACAATATCTGTTGGTTAATTTGGCGGGGGGAAATTCTTTCATAATGTACTATGCTTAAAAAAAAATTTAAATTTTAAGGGAATTCCCTGGCGATCCAACGGTTAGGACCTCACATTCTCATTAGTGAGGACCCAGGTTTGAACCTGATCAGGGAACTAAAATCCCACAAGACCCATAGTACAGCCAAAAAAAATAACTTTTACCAAATAAAACTTTTAAAATAAATGCATAGTAAATATTTCCTTTTTTTATTCTTTTTCAAAAATCTTGTGAAAACATCAGTCTTAAAACTCGACGTGGGACCAAATCACCTGACTTAATTGTGGTTTTGATTGTTAACAGTCACGACTTTTTGCTTAACCAGATACAGTGAATAATTATAATTGGTTTTTTTCTGCCTGATTTGTGTAGATCAAATTTGTGACTTGTGGCTTAATTTCTTAAAGCAGGGCCATTTCTTTTACTACTTTGGTAGCCACAAGAAATCGCAAACGGTCCTGGGAGTTAAGAAAGTACTTAGAGTTTATTCTAAGATTTATTTCACAATGTTCACTTGCATTTTTACCCCAGTGGCCTATTGGAGAGCATTTAAAAAGAGCTGTCCATAGCTTGCCAAGTTGTTCTTAGATACTGTATTCCTAAAGGATGAGTTCAAATATCACTCCTTGTCTAAAGCTTTTCCTGTCCATCCAACCCAGACCTTCTACAGATTTAATTGTCTCCATGTCTATCTTTGTTATGTTTTGTATACCCTTTTATAGCTTGGATGACATTACTTGATAATTACTTATTTTCCAGTCTGTCTGGCTTCTGCCAGATTCTCAAGGTTACAGATTGTATTATAACTTTAACACTAAGTATAATGCATGGCACTAGAGATTGAGCTGAAGTTTTGATAAAAAATTCTAATCCTTGGCTGAATTTTAATTTCTCTCTTTGTTGCTCATAGAGAAGATAGTGTCACCTTTCTGCATTTAGCTTTATGGTAAGGAGTATGCTTTATGATAATTTTAACCCATTAAAATTTTATTAATAATTCTTTTAGTAATGAATTAGGACTGGAGACAAAATCAGAGTCTGGATAAGATAGGTTGCTGTTGTAGTCAGTCGTGTCTGATTCTTTGCAGCTCCATAGGCTGTGGCCCACCAGGCTCTTCTGTCCATGGGGTTTTTCCAGCAAGAATACTTGAGTGGGTTGCCATTTCTTCCAGGGAATCTTCCAGACCCAGGGATTGAACCTGCATCTCCAGTATCTCCTGCATTAGACAGGCAGATTCTTTATCACTGAGCCACCTGGAAAGCCCAGGCAAGATAGATTAGTGGTCCTCAAACTTTGAGCATATATCAGAATCACATTCAGAAAACTAAGATCATGGCATCTGGTCCCATCACTTCATGGTAAAAATAGATGGGAAACAATGGAAACAGTGACAGACTTTATTTTCTTGGGCTCCAAAATCACTACAAATGGTGACTGCAGCCATGAAATTAAAAGATGCTTACTCCTGAGAAGAAAAACTATGACAAACCTAGACAGAATATTAAAAAGCAGAGACATTACTTTGCCGACAAAGGTCTGTCTAATCAAAGCTATGATTTTTCCAGTAATCATTAATGGGTGTGAGAGTTGGACCATAAAGAAAGCTGAGCGCCGAAGAATTGATGCTTTTGAAGTGTGATGTTGGAGGAGATTCTTGAGAGTCCCTTGGACTGCAAGGAAATCAAACCAGTCCATCCTAAAGGAAATAAGTCCTGAATATTCATTGGAAGGACTGGTGCTGAAACTGAAGCGCCAATACTTTGGCCACCTAAGGCAAAGAGCCGACTTACTAGAAAACAGCTGCCACAGCTACTGAAGCCCACACACCCTAGAGCTAATGAGCTGAAACGAGAGAAGTCACTGCCATGAGAAGCCCACACACTGCAAGGAGGAGCAGCCCCTGCACGCTGCAACCAGAGAAAGCCGCACACCGCAAAGATGACCCACGTAGCCAAAAGTTAACAAAGAAATAATCTTTAAAAAAAATAATAATAATGGGCATGTCCTAAGAGGAAACAAGTTTAGCACTCTGACCTTTGATTTTTGAGGCCAATGGTTTAGCACCTATAAAATGCTTCTTTTCTCTTTCACTTCTTTATTGACTTGAGTGCAAATAAATGAAAAATGTGTTTTAAATTTAATTAAACATTATAATGCATGTTTATATACTGTCTAACCAGATTTCCCCTTATATTTTGCCATGTTTTGATCACACATAGGTTGTTTCTAAGATCTTAAATTATCACCTGAACTGTCAATAAGTTTTTTCATTCAGTATATAGTTACTATAGGGCTTCGCGGGTGGCTCAGTGGTAAAGAATCCACCTGCAAATGCAGGAGATGTGGGTTCGATCCCTGGGTTGGGAAGATTCCTTGGAGAAGGAAATGGCAAACCCACTCCAGTATTCTTGCCTGGGAAATCCCATGGACAGAGGAGCCTGGTGGGCTACAGTCCATGGGGTCACAAAAGAGACTCAACCGAGTGACCAAACAACATGCTTATTATGTTAACTGTATGTAGATTACACTTTATATATAGTGATTATATATAATCTGTATATTAAACTATATGTATAGTTATTATATATAGATCAAACTCTGGAGTTTCCATGAAGTGGACTAGTATACACAGTATAGTGTAATTTTCTGCCTGAGGATATTTTTATGTTCTAATTCACAAATGTAAATAAGATTTTTCAGAAACATCAAAACTGGGTATTTGAAAAACACAGAAGGTTAACTAGCTGTAATTTCAACTCACAAGTAAACTAACCACTACCATATTGTTATGGACCTGGGCCCTTGGCCCGTTTAATCAATAGAAATTGATACAAGGCCAGATAAGAATTCTAGTCAGGGCTCCACTGGGGCTGTGCTGCAACACGAGGGAGGGAGAACAAGGAGCAGGTACTCTTGCTCTCTCCCCAGAGGAGCTGCTTGGGGCCTTAAAGGGAATAACAACAGGGGCGGGTCTGTGGACTGAGCAGGAGGCATAGCTTAGGTGATCTGCCCACTCCGTGGTGATGCTGTGTGCAGGCATCCTGCACAATACCCTGCTTTTGCTCTCAGCCCCTCAGAAATGGCTGTGGGTTTCTGTCCGTTTTGTTCCCCTGTTCATGACTGCCCCAGCTGTGCGCTCCTGCAATTGTTTTCAGTCCATTATGGTTTCTTTGTATTCTGTTGCTCAGAGAGATGTTAGTCCAGGTGTAAGCACTCTGATTAAATGTCCCAGGTCCCAGCCTATCTCAACATGACTACCTAGGTAGACATATCATACAGTTAAGTTCTCACCTTGATGTGATGTTCTTTTACAAGGAATTCAGGGGTTTTCCTGGTGGTCCAGTGGCTAAGAATCTGCTTTGCAATGCAGGGGGCTCGGGTTTGATCCCTAATCAGGGAGCTAAGATCCTGCATGCTGTGAGCAACGAAGCCCGTGCACCACAACTAAAGATCCTTCATGCCGCAATGAAAATCGAAGATCCTGCTTGCCACAACTTAAGACCTGATGCAGCCAAGTAAATAATGTTTTTTTTTAAATTCATAATCAAGTGAAAACAGTAATTGTTGTACATTTGTACTACTACATGATTTTAAAGGAAAAAGGTTTTTAAATTAAGCCTTGCTGGATGAATATTATAAGTGAAATTTGCTTGGTTGTGTCCGATTCTTTGCAACCCCATGGAATTCTCCAGACCAGAATACTGGACTGGATAGCCTTTCCCTTCTCCAGGGGATCTTCCCAACCCAAGGATCTAACCCAGGTCTTCTGCATTGCAGGTGGATTCTTTACCAGCTGAGCCACAAGGGAAGCCCGAGAATACTGGAGTGGGTAGCCTATCCCTTCTCCAGTGGATCTTCCCGACCCAGGAGTTAAACCGGGGTCTCTTGCATTGCAGGTGGATTCCTTACCAACTGGGCTATCAGGGAAGCAAATACTGTATATTGGGTATTTTTTTCCAAGTCATTTAGGGAAAATACCATTAAAAGTCTCTGCCATTGATGAATTTAGTATCTGGTCAAGTTGACAGCATGAATCATACATATGTGAAGCTACATTGCAAACCATTAAAATCAGATTATCAGAACAAGTAGTTTGTTTTAAATTGGATAAATCATCTATGAAGTAAGAGTGATCCAGTTAAAGTAGGATTAAGGAGAATAAAGTAATTTTGCAATCAGTTTTTGGAAAGAATGGTTCATACTTGCTATTGCTGCATATCAGAAAGCATAAGACCTTCATTTGTTCCAGTTTCAGTGAAGATCGTTGGGTTTAGATGGTGTAAATCTGATCTCTTTCATAATAAAAATGATAATTATCATCAGCAGCTATTTGGTTTTCCTGAAATATAGTCCAGAGAGGAAAGGCGGGAAAAAAAGATTGATTTTCCCCCCTTTTATTTAGTGATTTTTCAGAAAATGAGATGAGTTGAAATAACTAAGGACTTTTAAGAAACATTACAGGTATTTATATTTAATATATTTCTAACTACTATAATTATTACTCTGACAGTCAGAACTGTCCCATCTTTAGTTAGTGGACACCCCTTTTTGTTGACTCCTGTACACATCTTTGGTAACTTCCTTCCTTTCAGCATATCATGATATTCTGTGTTCATTTACTTCTTCAGACTTAGAATCTCATCTATATCTCCAAGTAACCTTGGTTCCTTTTAGTAGCAATCTAAGCATTAAGAGTATTCATTAGTACTGAACTGTCAGGCTTCTGAGCCTTTTGCATGGACAGAGTTGGTAAATGAGTGTTGTTTTGTTTTTTAAAATAAAAAGAAGTTGTATTCCTACCAATATGCCTAGTTCAAATTAAAAATGTTTAAGGGTATTAATTGATTTTTAAAATTTTTAATTTTACTGAAGTATGGTCAATTTACAGAGTGTTCGTTTCAGGTGTATAGCAAAGTGATTCAGTTATATTTTCTTTTGTAGATTCTCATTTCATTTATAAAAACTTTTGATTTTGATTTTTTTGAAATGTGTGGGCTTCTCATTGCGGTGGCTTCTCTTGTTGCAAAGCACAGGCTCTAGGGCATGTGGTCTTAGTTGTTGCGCCTCCCAGGCTCTAGAACACAGGCCCAGTAGTTGTACATAGGCTTAGTTGCTCCATAGCATGTCGGATCTTCCTGGATCAAGGATTGACCCCATGTCTCCTGCATTGGCAGGTGGATTCTTTACCACTGAGCCACCAGGGAAGCCTGCAATTTAAGATTTCTTTCTTCCTCATTTATGTCTTAGGATATCTACTTGTGGATATAGTCAGAATATATCTTTTAGAATTATTTAAAGTTGTACTGTGTGGTTATGCCAAATTTCAGAGATTCAAGTTATTTTTAGACTATTTCCATTTTTGAGATTTTCTATTTAATGATTTTTTTTTTTTTTTTTTGGCCATGCCACATGGCTTGTGGATCTCATTCCCTGACCAGAGAACTAACCTGTGCCCCAACAGTGGAAGCACAGGATCTTAACTGCTGGTCCACCAGGGAAGTCCCTAATGAATTTTTTAAATGGATAACATATTTACATAGTGTCCAGAAGTAAAATGTATAAAATAAAATACAAAGTGTCTGCTTCTACCTCTGTCTTGCCCTCTGCTCTTTTTCCTCTCCTAGATAACCATCTTTATTAGTAAAAAGTAATACTAAACTTTATCTTTCCATTATTTCTTTTGAAAATGTAAGTAAATATACCTGCATATTTCCTCATGTCCTAATTTTCCACATAAGGTAATCTGCTGTACACACCTTGCCTTTTTTCCCCTCAGCAATATGTTCTGACAGCTGAACAGTACTCCATAATAAGGAGTCCCCTCCATAGAAATGGACATTTGGGTTGTTTCCAATCTTCAGTTATTGCAGATAGTGCTGGAATGAATAGGAATTTGATATCTGTTTGATACCCTATTTAATATTTTTGTTGGTTTACCTTTGGATAGCTACCTAGAAGTATAATTGCTGAGTTAAAGGTATAAAAAACGTAGGTAATTTTACTGGGGCAAAATTTCTTATACACAGTTTTGAATTAAGAGTTGAAACAGAAGTAGAGCTCCTCTTTCCTCATATATGAATAGATTATTTTAGTGGATATATATAGCTGACCACCTACCCATGCCTGGTATTGTTCTGGTTACTGAACAAGATAAGAGTAGGAGTCTCCATAGAACTTCATGGAGCATGAAGGTAAATAAAGTTGATTTCAAATTTTGGTAAAGTGCTGTGAAGGAAGTAAATGTGTTGACATGAAAGAGAGTAACCAAGAATACTCACTTTGGATAGGGTGGCCACAGGAGGCCTCCTTAAAAGGTGACATCTGAACTGAGATTGGACATTAAAAGAATGACTAACTGCCATTTATAGACTTTCCGACTATGTGCCAGACAAAATAAAGGCTTTTCATACCTCATTTTATCTCACAAGACTCTGCAGTGTCTATTTTATAATTCCCATTTTATCAATGAGAAAACTGATGCTCAGAAAAATAATTTGCTCAAGATCTTAAAACTTGTAGATGGGGAGGCTGGGATTTGAATCAAGGCTAGACCCATCTAATTCCAAAGCCAGACAAGAGAAATCCTTTTTACTGTATACATTGCCACTCTTTACCAGAAAAAAAGCAGAGAATACCAAGTTAACGTGGTAAATGGTTTAGTCTCTTGTTTTAATCTGGCAGTAAATACAGTGTTTTGTCTTTTTTCTTTTTCTGTTCACATTTACTACTGAATGATTACAAAGTACATGTGCTTATTTTCTGTGGGAATACTTTTTATGTAAGAAATTAGAAAAACATATCTTCTTGTCTAAGTTAAGTAAAACAATTTCAATATCTGTTTTTATTGTTTTCAATTTAATTATGGTTCTCTGTTTAAAATACTGTAGCAAAAATATCCCCCAGGTATTTCTAGCCTATTAAAATGGAGCCCCTTCCAAGTATCCTATTTATTTCACAAATATTTGTTAAAATTTATATTCAGGATATTTTATAGTCTGTATTTGAAATAACTTCACTAAGTGAAATAACCAAAACATGCAAGGTTCTGTAAATAGCCATAAAATTTTAGGGGGAAATTTTTTTCTTGTACCAGCACTTACTGAGCACCCAAATGTACCATCTTAAGTCTTACAACAACTGACTCAGGTAGGTAGTAAACCCCCATTTTACAGATGAAAGAACTGAGGCATAGAGAGGCTATGTAATTTACCCGAGATCACTATCTAATAAGTGACAGATTCAGACCTAAAGTTCAAATCCTTTGCTATCGTAAGTTTTTCTATATCATATATAATGTATTAAAAAGTCCTATCAAGCAACAAGAAAGTAGGGAAATATATTCTTCCTTGCTGGTGAGTTAAGTCCATACTACCGTCCTATGAACCATGCGTGAAGATGCATAGACATTTTCTTTGGTTTCTTTCTTTCTTTCTTAAACTGAAACTACCTACAGTTAAAACTCAAGATTCTCAGGATGGGGAACACATGTACACCCGTGGCAGATTCATGTCAGTGTATGGCAAAACCACTACAATATTGTAAAGTAATTAGCCTCCAATTAAAATAAATAAATTTATATTAAAAAAAACCCTCAAGATTCTCATTTTACAAACAAGGCCACCTCTAACAAAATTAAAATAAAATTACATTATCCCCTGGCTTAAAGAAAAATTCTCCAGTAACTATAGAAGTGCTTGTGATATGAAGACAGCATCTTAAATCTCCATGTAAGTCATACACAAAGTGTTATTGCCGTGAAAAAATAGTGGCGTGAATAATACCTGCTCACAGCCCAAGACACTTGATGTATCTTGGGCCTCAGTGTTTGTTGGATTTTGCAATTTCATGAGCAAGATTTGTATTTTTTTAAAGTTCTATATTTCTTTGTGTCCCACTTGATGTCGAATCTGTATTCTTAGATTGTAGCGTTCCATTAAAAAATATAAATAATCTCAGCCCCTCCTCCCTCCTCCCCCTCCCCCCACACTCATTTTGTATAATATGGTAATGATATCACCGTAGCAGTAATTACGGGTCATCTTCATTTCTTTCATCTCTGCCTGTTCTGATGGCTTCATTCCTTTGACGGAAAAGATTTGGCTCTGGGTGCTATGATTATTTTGTTAAGCGTTATTCGAATAGACAGGAGTGAGAGAAATTAATCAATCCAAATGCAATTAGCATCATGTTTAACCCAGTGATGGACGTTTCAAGGTGAAACAGCCAGGGGAGTTTCAGACATTATTATTCAATCCAGTGGTTCTTATCTAAATTATAATCAAGAGACGTTTTTATTGGCCTCGCAGTGTGAAGATGTAAGTCTTTTCCTGGCCTGGGGGTCAGTAAGACTGGGGCCTGCATCCTCTGTAGACATTTGCTGCTGCCAGCACCCTGAGGTAGGGATGTTCCCAGTAGGAAAGTTGTCTTAATGTCCAAGTCCTTTGAAATTTTTCTACGCTGGGATCCTGGTCTGATTTTCCTGGGAGTGGAATATTACCTGTGAATAAATTACTCTAACTTGGGGCAAAATATTTTGTGTCCTGATGAAGTCACTTTGACAAGTCACTCTTTCTTAACCTTACATGATAGATTATTATTGCTGCACTTACTTTATGAATGAGAAAATTGAGGCTGTGTGAATCTGCTAGCCTTTGGTCATAGTAAGTGTTCACCACAATCTATATTAAGTACAGGCCCTGAAGTGTGAATGTTCTGTGAAAATTTATGAGAATTTAATAAAAGTTTGCCCCAAGAGTATTAATCCACTGCTTTGATCTCATTGCCTTTCACTCAGTTGAGTTTGCCCTGGGAAAGGGAACCAAGTGAAATAGGCCTGTGGTCCCTCTGAAGGGGAAACAAGCTGCAAACAAGAAGTTGTTAGGTCTCATTTCTTGAACACAGATCTTTGGGGTCGCTTGTTGTTGTTTTGGTTTGTTTTTTCATAGGGAGAAGGATGATGAAAAGGATTGAATATTTGAAGTCTTGTTTTGCTCTTGAAAGAGGGCAGGATGAGAGTTGATGGAGAAACACAGGCTTTTGCTTGAATACATTTTTCAAATACCTGACAATTAAGATTCTTCTACTTCTGCTTTCAATCTTCAGGCATCATGGCTGACACTTCCCATATTTTATGTTCCTGCTTGATGTTTTATATTCTGAGAATAAATCTGTTGGCTGGATATTTCTGTCTTTTTTTTTCCTCCGTTGTGAAAAGCCATTAAAATTATTTTCCATATTGGAACTGTCCAAATGTGTTTACCTGTGTGTTGAGTCCTGGCTTTTCTTTTTTATATTACTTCTTGGATAAAACAGTCTCTGGAAATGACCCTTACTATGAATTTAAAAAAAAAAAATGTTTGACATAAAATTATCCTTTTTTTTTTTTGGTTTCATTTTATTTATTTTTTCTTTTTTTGTATTAGTTTTGCCAAACAATGACATGATATCACCATGGGTTTACATATGCTCCCCCTCCAGAACCACCCTCCCTCCTCCTTCCCCCCAGGAAATCTCGTTGCACCAGCCCCGAGCATCAATCCTGGGCTGGCGATTGATTAGACATATGATAATTAACATGTTTCAATGCCATTCTCCCATATCATCCCACCCTTTCCCTCATCCACAGAGTCCACAAGTCTGTTCTATACATCTGCATTCCTTTTGCTGTCTCGCATGCTGGGTTCTCGTTACCATCTTTCTAAATTCCATATATATGCGTTAATATACTGTATTGTTGTTTTTGCTTCTGGCTTACTTCACTCTGGATAATGGGCTTCAGTTTCGTCCATCTGAGTAGAACTGATTCAAATGAATTTTTTTTTAATGCTGAGTAATATTCCATTGTGTATATGTACCACAGCTTTCTTATCCATTCGTCAGTTGATGGGCATCTAGGTTGCTTCCATGTCCTGGCTATTGTAAATAAAGCAGCGATGAACATTGGGGTACACGTGGCTCTTTCAATTCTGGTTTCCTCGGTGTGTATGCCCAGCAGTGGGATTGCTGGGTCATATGGCAGGTCTATTTGCAGTTTTTTAAGGAACCTCCACACTGTTTTCCATAGTGGCTGTACTAGTTTGCAATCCCACTAACAGTGTAAGAGAGTTCCCTTTTCTCCACATCCTCTCCAGCATTTATTACTTGTAGATTTTTGGATTGCAGCCATTCTGAGCGGTGTAAAGTGATATCTCATTGTGGTTTTGATTTGCATTTCTCTGATAATGAGTGATGTTGAGCATCTTTTCATGTGTTTGTTAGCCATTTTTATGTCTTCTTTGGAGAAATGTCTGTTAAGTTCTTTGGCCCACTTTTTGATTGGGTCGTTTAATAAAATTATCTTTTTCTGAATTCAGTGGAGAGAACACTGTTCTTAGCCAAGTCACCCTTTTTGGAAGAAAAAGTCCTATTAGACAGAACACTCAGTAGAAACAGAACCTGAAAAGTGTGCCCCCAAAAGGAATTTTTGCGAATTCTTAAGATTTTCATAGTCAATGATATGTTTGGTCACAGAGGGCAAAGGCCTCGAGGCTATTCTGTCTGCCTTCAAATTCTGCTTTTATATGTTTTAGAGAAAAGTGGGATTTCTACCACAGACTCTTACTTGGGTGGACTCTCCCATAAGAGTTGATTGAGGATGCTCTGTGGACCTTGTTACAATTACACCATTTTCTGAGGGCCACCAGTGTTCTCATGAGGTCCCAGGAGCCCTTCTCATCCAGGGACTCCATGCCCAGTTTATAGCACCTTCTGTTCTTGACAGTGGCCCCGGCCCCTGCTGCTCTCATATCAGAGGCGTTATAAAGTACTTAGTCCTTGACTTGAATTATCAGTCACTTAGTGGTAGGTTTTGTGTGGAGGTCTGAACTGGAGCATGGTGAGATATCGCAGCCTAGCAGTCTGCCTGGGCACTGCTGTGCTGTATGCCAGCTCTTTGCCAGAGTGACAGGAAACCCTCCCCTCCCCCTTCCTGTGAGAGAGACAGCAGGTCTGTGAGTCACATCGGTTTCCTTTGTTCTCCTCTGATGTGCCAAGATACCTGTGAACCGCTAGCTAGCTCCGTCTCCAAGGCCACTTCTGATTTATGTGAATTTTCCCTCATACCAAGAACCTAGTAGGTTGGGTCTCTACGTGACTAACTTAGCTGTTCATCCACCCACTTCATGCTTCTCTCCTGCACAGGGCACACTGATGACTACCAGATCCCTCATCATTGGTAGAACACATTCAACCAAAAAATAATTGTTAAAGAAAAGTCAAAACTGTAATCATAACAAATGGCACATCATTTCCACAAAGTATCTTCTGTAAATCTAGTCAAATAGATAACCCTTTAACACATTGATTTAAATCAAACTAACTAGGGTTTTATGTGCTCCTTTTTGCTGGAAGGAGCTGCTGGTACAGGTGAGGAAGTTTGCTGCCCCTAACTGGTGCCCAGGTTTGAGCCTCCAGAGTACACCTGTTCTACAAATGCAAGACAGTCGTGAAGACAGTCATGTTTCCCTTCACTTTTGAGATCTTTCATTTTATTTTATTTTATTTTATTTTATTGAGATCTTTTAAAAAGTAAGTAGTTCATCCCGTTTTTGCCACTCCTGGTGCTGCTTGTATGCTCATTCGGGATTGACCTGGTACCTCTTTTGTGACATGGCAGCTGAGGAGATGCCATTGTTTTTTGTGGCTGATGGACGCCCAAGGAAGGAGTCGTCATATTAATGAAAACTGAGAACAGTCATTGTGTTTATTTGAGGGTGGCAGGGCAGGACAGTTCTGTGGCACACAGATTATAAGCATATACCGCTTAGTAAACGAATGAAGGCTTACTGTGAAAGATAGGGTTTGTCAATCAGGTAGATTAGATTCCGATTTAATGGGCAGCCAATTTATGAAGCAGACACTGTGAGAGCAGAATAACTTACTGGAATATGAAAGACAAGAGCTGAATGAGCACGCCACTGATGGAGGAAGGGGGGACTGTCACAGAACCAGAATTCTGTCCCAGTTGTTGTCAATCAAAACATAACATTGGTCATTGGACAGGGGGGGTTGTTTTGTTTTAAAGGAATATGCTCATGTACATCACCAGTTACTGGAAGTGCAGTGAGGTGAGAAAGCAGTGCATGAATGAACAGAGAAATCTGTGCTAGAGTAGCCGAGATGCAGTCGGTGTGTTCCGGCAGCAGACAGGAGGTGTCTGCTATGAAGGGAACTGCTCTACTCCCGAACTCAGTTCCCTCAGACCAAGAAGACCTGCTCAGCTAGAAGACTGCAGTTCAGTTCTCCCACATCCTGACTGCTATAGTATGGCTTTTTCTATTTTTTTCCTGTATGCCTTCCTTACTCTTTACTGTACTTCAACTGGCGATGTAGATGAGCATAGTACCCACTCCCTTTTTTTAAAAAAAACTAAATACAATGTTTTGTTTCGATAGACAACAACTGGGGCAAAATTCTGGTTCTAGGACAGTCCCCCTCCTTTCCTCCATCAGTGCTGTGCTCATTCAGCCTTTGTCTTTCATATTCCAGTAAGTTATTTTGCTCTCATTGTTTAACAGAAAACAAACAAAAATCCTAGCATACAGTTCTCCTGTTCAATTGGAGAATTTTTTTAATATTTTTCACTTTATCACTGTAAAACCCAAGGTGGTTTTTAACTTTTTTGTACATTAGCTGCTATGTGTAGGGCAATCTGTCTTAAAGCTGGGATAAATTGCTCTAAGAGAAATGAATCCTAGATAATTTTCCCATTAAGCATCTTGTGGCTTAAATAAACTTCCTGTTTGACATGAAAGAAAGAGTCATATAGTAGCTAGCATTTACCAAATGTCTGTGTGACCCGTGTATTAACCCCACCTTGAACAGATGAGGAGTTTGAAACACAGAGAGAAGACTCTGGCAACTTGCCTGCAGTGGCTCAGGCTCAGTATGGGAGCTGGGATTTTGAATCCGAGCCTGGGCTAATGCTAAAAGCCCTGCTCTAGGGAATTCCCTGGCAGTCCATGTTTAGGACTCTACTCTTCCACTGCTGGGAGCCTGGGTTCAGTCCCTGGTCAGGAAACTAGTCCTGAAAGCTACATGGCACAGCCAAAAAATTAAAAAAAATAAAAGCCCTGCTCTTTTCACAACGTTATGCTGTCTCCTTTGTTTCCTGGCCATTCATATTAGAGTGTCCTAACAGTCTGTTGTTGCTCTTCAGGATGTGAGAGAACCAGTGAAAAGTAACTCTCCTCTGTCTCACTAATATCTTGAATTATATTGAGGCACAGAAATATTTAAAGTAGTTTGCATTGCAAACCGAAAACCAAATGCTCTGAGTTTCTTCCATTTCATTAAAAGTTACTTAATCTTTCAATTGTTTCCTGTCTTAAAGCCAAGCAGAATTTTATCAGGCAATTGCCTCAAAGTTATAATCTGGAAAATCTTTCCGTAATGAAACCCATATGTCATGGGCGAAAGGTGCAGAGCCCTGGCAGAGAGGGCTGGTCTCGTGAGAGCTTGTGCACCCAATCTCGTTAACCAGGGTGCCTCTGGTAATCCCTCATCCCCTCACCGGTGAGAAATCAATCTGTACCACTGAAATCTTTTTCACCCAGCCACCAGAAAATTTACTGCAGAGAAGGCAGTTTGGGGATAGTGATTGTGGAAAGGGAGCCAGAGGCAAGGCTGAGTGTAGGCCGGAGGAATTGGAGAGTCTAAAGAAGAGATGACGTTCAAGTGCACACCGCCTTCACTGCAAGCAGGATGGAGTCCTCCCTTCAGCCCTGACCTCTCTAATGTGTACCCAGGTATTTACAACTGCCATGAACCTGCCAGCCTTCGGGGAACTGTGAAGGGGTAATAGAACTGGCATCAACCTGGAGGTTGATTTTAGTTTATCCGTTTGTCCTCTTTAAATGTGCACGCGTTGTCCCCTGTCGCCCATTCCGCGGCAGTTCACATGTTCACCCTTTGGTAGAGTCTTGATTATGGCTTTCTCAGTTTATGGTCTGCCCAGCCTAGGAGGGCCCGTAAATCACAACTTGGAGGGCGTGCTTCTCTTCTGAACAGCATACACTGTGGTGGCTGAGGACCAGTGGATCCCTCTTGGCTTAGTGATTCGACTGTGGTAGCAGTGTGGCCTTTCTGTTGAGTCTTATAATCCTAGAGAATTAATCCGGAACTAGAAGATAGTTAAGAGATGGTGTTGACTCCAGATAAAACTCTCTAGCAATTGTATTGTCCCCAGTACGGTCTTCGGACACACTGTAGGGGAGAAAAGAACCAGGAGAGAAGGCAGGACTCAGAATTGCCAAGCTGAGGAGCGTGTGATCTTACCCTATTAATGCGAGCATTATACCGAGAAGAAGGGATGGAACTAGGCAGGAGGACATAGAAATACCCTCGTCTCCTCTGTCAGCAAGCCATCATCTTCTCTAAAGGTTTTTCCCCAACAAGATTTAAAATCCTTGGTAGGAGTTTTTAGTGAAATATATTTACAAATAAAACCTTACTGGAAGGTGTGTTTGTGTGTGTGTAGAAGAGGAATACGGAATAGTAGCAGAAGGCTGTCTCTCTACTCCTAATGGGATTTTGTAGCAGCATGTGCGAGTTTGTTTCAGAAGTCAGAAATGAACAGATGTTGGTATAAATTACCTCTGTGTCTGATGTCTTGCAAATTAAAAGCGCGGTTGGCATCACTAAACAATTTCACTAGGTTTGGGGGGTGCGGTTAGCGGGCGGTGATTACTGTACCAGGTTGGTAAGAATCTTCATACTGCAGTAGAACGGGAGAGCCAAGGATAAAGAGATAAGGAATAAAACCAAGGGTATCTGAATTAATCAGAGATGTTAACATCGCTGATGACAAGTGAACAGGAGGGCACGTGCTCTGGAGCAGCCGCTGACCCACAGCAATTTCTCTGTGCGCAAAAGGGGGTTGGTGCTTAGGATGTGATTTATAGGGTACAGCCCTCTTTTAGGGAGCAGCTCTGTCAGGAATTCGTATATCTCCTATATAGGACCAGCGAGTAGGGAAACTTTCTCCCCTCCCATGTAGAAGATGATGTCTTTTGAATTACTTCTACTTTTACTGTGGTTTTGCTGCAGCTCTGTGTACTTAGATTAGGTTGAAGGGGGAGGAATGATTGAGTGGAAAGGGGGTTGTTAAAAAGGATTGGTTAAATTCAAGGAGAGCTTGCCAATGAGAGATTTTGGAATATCCGTTTATTTCTCCTTTTAAATCCTTTTGATCCCTCGAATAGATTGGATCTTGTAAAATTTTAGGTCTTAAAATATTGGTCATTTTCCCATTTGGGGAAAAAACAGTAGAGAATTGGGTTATATGAAGTGCAAGAAGCAGAAATAATTAGTAAGATCAGTACAGTGCTCTTAGCCAAGGATTTTTGAAACAAGGCTCAGTTCTACCCACTGAGGTTTTTTTTATTACCCAAGTCTGATTTCCTAAGCACCTGCTCCTAGCCATGCTGCAGGATCATTGGATACTGTGTTTAAAGTCATGAGGAAGCGGTGGAGAACAGACAGAAGACCTATCCAAGGAGGAATAAATGATGAGACCCACTCTGAACAAAAGTATAAATAGTCATTTCCTATAGAATCAGGCTGAAGGGAAGATTCCAAAAAATGGATGTTTGAGATTGCTGGTCTCTCTTATCACAGTCCACTCACTTATTCACTCAGGAAATACTGTACAAGGGAAACAACAGATTACCTACCTTCTTCTGAAAGATGATGTGTTAATAATATTACCACTGCACCAAGCATGATCATGGCCGAATACCCAAGAAGGCAGAGCAGGTGGCATTAATATGCTACTCATTTTACAGATGAGGAAACTGAGGCCCAGAGATCCTACCCAACTCAAGGTGTCACCCAGCTGACAAATACTAGAGTTGAAACTTAATTCAGATCCTGTGTTCTCTGAAAGAAGTCCATGCTGCCTCCCCTGGGCAAGAAAACACTTGTTCGGATTTCTACTAGAGTAGTTAGTCCTGCGCCTGGATCTCTCCAAAAGTCTCCGTAACTTTCATCAAGGGAAATGACTTTCCTGCCAAACAAGCAAGGTAAATTTTAAAAGAATCCCACAATGTAGAGAGTGGAGCAGTGAGGCTCATTAACAAGTCTTACTGTTTGTCTGTGGAAGGGAAGGAAACTGACTTTACTGTGTTCCTACTTGGTTCCAGATCTTTTGTGTATCATCATTCATCCAGCCAGCATTTATTCAGCAGATACTGGGTTCAGTGCTTGGGATATAAACAATCATAAAATACCATCTCTGCTCTCAGTTCTTACATTTCCATGAAGGAAGACAATTGTATCAACAAGTAATTGCAGGGCTTATAGGAGCTTGGTATGTATGGAGTTTGGCATAAACCCACCGAAGGAATGGTCAGTTTGGTTTTGGCCAGGGTAGGGTTGTGGGCACATGAGGCAAGACCCAGCACTGGGGCTTCCATTCCTAGTTAATGGGATTTCCCTTGCCTTTGTTGGAGCTTTGAACTTGTGAAAGATAGGGAATGAGTAGACTGCAGTTACCTGAAACTTTTCTGTAGTTACAAAGTTTGTACTGTTTCATTTCTTTCTTGTACAAATAGACCAAGAACTATTCAATACAGGTGTTAGGGGTAGGAAGTGGGCACCTGCCATCTGGCACCATTTGCTTTGCTGGGAAGGAAAGCACGGAGCCTAGGGTGAAGGTCCTCTTCCCAGCAGGTGCCTCCCTAGTCATGTCTCTCCTTTGGCCGAGATGGAGACATGTCCCTGGGAGGCCAGAGGGCAGTGCAGCCTGCTGTGTGTCCACTGTGTGGTTCCAGGCTTCTGGACTGCAGGACCAGCTATAGAAAACTTTCAGCACTGTTACATCCATTTAAGAGACAAAAGGGATAAGGATGAAGGGGGTTATGCCACATGTGATTTTTGAGAATTTGCTTGACCGAGCTAAAACTGGGGGCTTCTGGAGTGGGTCTTGTAATTGAGAAATGTTTCACTTTCATTTTCAGAGGCTCATATGTAGGAAAGTAGCAGTATAAAACCCTCTTGTAACTACAGCATTCAAAGATTGATGGTGCTGAAAGTCAGAGAAAGACACATAAACCTTGCCTGGCTATATTAAATATCTAAGGACTGACAATGCCAAGAGAGAGAAGACCAAAGCTCTATAAACCCTACTTTATTACTCCATCCACAGATGAACTGCACTGAGGGAATATAAACCCTGTTATATTACAGTGTCCAGGGACTACCACTCCTGAGAGATGGGGTAAATGATCTCTAATTTTGATTTGAGATTATAAATGTCCAGAGACTAACAATCCAGAAAAGACTGTAATCTTGGTTGGATTTTAGCCTCCGGAAGCAAACCTCCTGAGACAGTGAACATGAGCATTAGGTTACATTCTTGAGGGAGAGGGGGATTTGGGGGGAGCTTCCTGATGATTTTTTTTTAAGGGTAAATGATAAAGATTTCCCCAGTTGGCCTGCACCTTATAGTAATTACCAGCTTCAGGACAGTGTTGGTAATTACTATAGTTGTCAAGAGTGGTTTGCGTTTCCTTCTTTTTGGAGGTTAGTAGGGATGGAATCTGTTAGGATAGCAACTTTGTATATAATTTATGTCATTGCACATTCTCAAATGAAGTCTTCCTGTGAACCCTTTTTCAGAGTTTAGGTGTTCATTGATCTTTCATGTACTTTGTGATTCCAGCCAGAGAGATGACACGGGGGAAATTCCTCAACATTCTAGAGAAGCCCAAGAAGTAGCAGCTGCTTGCAGACAAGATGGTCTGGGGCCGGAACCGTGCTTCCTTCCCAGCGCAGCTCTGAAGATGCATACCTCACGGCTTCCTGACCAGAGGCCGGAGGGTGCGCTCCGGAATTCACCCTCTCCCCTGCTTCTGGCACTCTGCACCTCTGAGGACGTTCGGCAGCAAGAGAAGAATCTGCTCTATCCAAGGATCGGTGCAGTTATTCCATCAGCTTCCACACTTTGACCGTCTCAACCTCGGATGTTGGTGACACCAGAGAGCATATCATTCTTAAAGGTCAAAGTCCTGCTTTCTCGTTTCCAGAAGTGATTCAGGAGCTCCAGGATCTTACAGTTGATTTGATTCAGTGATGGCAAAGGCAGTTGAGATGTTGTTCCTTTGAATTGTACTTCGTCTCTTAAGAAGTATTTATGATGCTAGGAGACCAGAGGCCAATTAGATTCTGGACCAGTTAGATTCAGGTCAGGGTGCAGTCTGACCTGCAAACCCACCATTGTATACTGGGTTCCAGGAATCCCCAGCTAGAGAAATGCTTTTGAAATTCTACACCTCTCATGATAGTCACATCCCCCAATGCCTTCTGTTCCCTACCTCCAAGGGCCTTCCATGTGTCTTGACTCTGGGGAGCGGGATCCCTGTGTACCAAGACCCTCCTGGGATTAGCTTCTACAGTGAAAGGCGCGTGCAGGGTTGCATTGGGTTCTAGATATCAAGAATAGCTTAAAGATGATGGAAAGGACTTTTGAGTTCTGGGTAATCTGTTACAGATTCAAGTGAGAAAGTAGGTATGGCCTGAAAGATAGGAGAAGGGGATTGAGTGCAGGAGTTCCCATTTGATTAAAAACTAGAAATTCTAATTGACCTTAAAGGAATGTGGAAATGTGGCAATATTTTGCCTGCCCCCCCATCCCATCTCGTAGCACAGATTAGATATTTCACTCATATAACAGAAACACACACACACATAAGAGTAGAATTTCTTGACTCTACAATTCTTATGGAGCTCTTTATCCATTATCTATGTTAAGACCTGAAAATCTAGCCCATGTTGAAAATTGATTACAAGTATTCTCTGTATTTTGTCTTGTAAGCCAGCCCCCAGCTTCTGTTATTTTGAGAAGTTCATGGAGTTTCCTAAACTTTATGAAAAGAACGTCCATGTGGCAGTAGTGTGTTAGTATTTAGACACTAGGGACGTTGTGGTCAGGGTTTTGATGCTGACTGCCTGGCTAGGGCACTACTCAGTGTAATAGCTGGCCCATTAGCCATTTTCTGACACTTCTGCCTTGCTTCCCATGCTAGAATTAAGGTTGGATTTTTCTTTCATTTGCTTCCTTTCACCATCCATGCAATTTTACTTATTGATCAGGGCGGGTGGAATTTAACACAAGACATTAAAAGAGAGTATGAGAAGGCAAACATTCTGTTTGGGCACGATACATAAGGTTAGGCTAGAGGGGTTTTGATTTTAAGTAAAGCTTATCAGTGACATTCCTTTATCTTAAATGCGGTTAAAGAATGTAAAAGATGGGGAGAGAGAAGGAAGGAGGGCTGTGCAAAAAAATAATGCCACAATGTTGGATTCTAACTTTGCTCTGCTTTTGAGAGTTGGTGGTGGCAGGCACTTCTAAGTGCTTGGGGAAATTGAGAAGTAGATGGAGAACATTGGGATACCTCCCCCAAACCAACTCCGGTCTGTAAACTGGTTTTGGGGTCTGCTTTGGCCTCTTCCTTTTACTGTCATCTTATCCACCAGCACTTAATCTACGTAGATGTTTTAGAATTGCAATATTTATTGGTTTTGTATTTGCCGTCCTTAGAAATGTTATTGATGTATTTTTATATTGATAATATAAATTTATGTACAGTGTGTGCATGTATGTATTTTAGAGTGTTAGAGGATTGTACTTTGTGTATGGTGGTTTCTGTGTCGTCATAATAAATATGTCCCTTTTATTAGGAGAGTGAGTTTTTCCTCGAAAGGCCAACTTGCGTATTTAAAGCGCAGACCTCATCAGAAAGCACAGCTATAACAGCAGATGACCCACTGTCTTCCCTTTAAGATCATGTTGGGCGATGTGGGGCTTGGTGATCATCTACTACATGGTCTCCAGCTGCCAGCTCCCAGCCACCCAACTCATTGTTTCATACCTCCCCTCATCTGCTAATAAAGTCTAGATCCATCCTCCTGGCATTTAAAACACTCTACATGTAACCCTAAACAGCCCTCCAGTTTGGTCTCCTTTCTCTCCAATATATGAAGTCTCTATCCAGGTTAATCTGAACAGTTCCCAGTTCCTCACTTACGTGCCTTTGTGGATGCCACTGAGTTCCCAGAAGCTTTGGCTCCTTTTTCTGTGCATCATCAGTCTGTCCTTCCTGTAAACCCCATGATCCAACTGGGCATAATCCTTCCCTCTGCGTTCTCACAGCGTTTATGTATACCATCCTTATGAGTCTTATTACTACAGTCTACCTTACATTTAAGTGATCTGAGTACATATCTTAGAGCCCCACTAATTTATCTGCTCCCTGGGATTGTGGCTGTCTCCCACACATCTAAGTTCTTCTTCAGTGGCTTCTTTGAACTGGAGGTTCATGATCTGTTTGTTTGCATGCTTCCAGTTAAACATGACGGCTCAGTGGTAAAGACTCCGCCTGCCGATGCAGGAGGCGTGGGTTGGACGCCTGCTCTGTGAGGATCTCATGTGCCTTCGAGCAGCTGACACTGCACTGCAGCTACTGAGCCTGTACCCTAGAGCTCGGGAGCCGCAGCTACTGAAGCACCGCAGTGAGAAGCCCTCTAACCGCAGCTCGAAAGTAGCCCCTACCTGCTGCAACTAGAGAAAAGCCCACACAGCAGTGGAGACCCAGCACAACTAAGAATAAATAAACAAAATTATTTTTTACAAAAAAGAAAAGCATGGCTGATTGACTGACTGAAAAGGTACAGCATGACAAATAATGCTGCTTTAAATCTTCGGAGATTATTTTTCTCATAAATGATTATTTGCCTACAGATTTATTTTCCCTTTCCTTTTGCTGTTCCAAACACCATCCATGCCTCGTATCTGTTGGCTGTGAACAGAAACATAGCGTTGGTGCCTGGAGACACATTTTGAAATTCTTACTCGACTCTTTTCTCACTAAGAGTCTCATTGCTGCTTGCTCTCTTCAGTCTCTGAGGTTTCAGGCCTCAGCTGATTTGCTTGACTCTTCTTCCTTTGTTGGAGCCGTAGAAGTTCAAGGATATCAACTGCATTGATATCAAAATGCTATGATTAATTTTTCTTTATCTTTTTGTTACCTATTTTCACATTTTTTTTTTTAATGGACAACTGCTAATTGCTCCTTTTTTTTGGTCCTCTGCCTTCTGAACTCACCGAAATCAAAGCAGTGCAAATGGAGCTGGTGAAAGTCATTCCATTGCCCCCAGGGCTTCCGCAGGGTGTTTGGACTTCCATTGAGGCTTTATAACAAAGCCAAGAGATTGCATCTCCAGTGGGATGCTCCAGTCCCTTCTGTTTCCTCCAGGATTCAGGCATCACAGGAAGGTAATGCGGAGCAGGAAGGGCGGACACAGGCAGTGGGCCAAGCTGGATGGTCCCAGGGGGGTCAGGTTGACAGGGTTTCCTACCAGCTCTCAACTTCTGCACAAACTCCACCTCCAAGCATTTGGTTATGTTCTACAGTGTCTGTTCTTTTCCTTTTTTGAGAGCTACAGGACTACTTGGCCTTGCATGGGCTTCATTGCATAGGAGGACCTTGCACCCTCCACCCCCAAAGAGTGGCAATCAGCGGTCTCTCCTGGTGCGTGAAGCTCTGACTGGCTGGTAACTGACTTTTCCTATCTATTTAGGCTTCAGGGCACTTGAAGGATATGAACTTGACTCTGAAAGGCCACCAGCCTTCCCACCGTTTGCCCTACACTTTCTTCCTGAGCAGGGCTGGTTGGGGGCTTCAGGTGGCACCAGGTGCACTGGGGAGGCTCCTGAGTGCTGGCAGAGCCTGTTAATTAGCACATGAACACCCCAATGCTCCATTAGCCAGGCCAGGCATTCGGAACCTTCCCCTCCTGTGGCCCCTTCCTCCTAATGAGAGCTGGAAGAAGGGCCCTCACAAAACACTGCCTCAGAATAATATTCTGCTTTGTCCCCACCAGTAACCAGGGCTGACAGGATCACTCTGTCCATTTCTCTTCTAATTAGCACAATTCCAGCATGGCCTGAGCCAGCAAACGGAGAAAAGCGATCAAAAGCGATCGGACAACCGTACCGAATCACAAACACAAAGAGGGCCATTCCCCATAATTAGGTGAGACAATTCCTCAGTCTTTTCTCGGCTGGAGTTTGCCGCTAAGACTCTTGCTGTTTGGGTCCCAGCAACACAAGTTACATGTCTCCCTGGGACACTAATAAGCCCCAAATTGTCTTCCGCTTCACACAACTCCAGCCAGAAGACAGATGCGAGAGGGGGCACAGGGAGGGGACAAGGGCTCCAAACAAGCAGCTGCCACAGTTTCCCCAACTCCAAGAAGCAGACACTGGGGCTTCACAGAGAGGGAGCTGGCTTGAGAGAACCACCCTGGGTCCTGCCTGGTCCCTGAACTGGGATCTCAAGCACTGAGAACTCCTGACCCTCAGGTGATGCCCATTCTGCCCTGTTCATTCCTCATCTTCTGCCTTTGGTCCCCATTTGGGCTTCTCATCCCTTCTCAATGGTGGCCTCATGGGCAGATGTAGCTATGGCACTGTTCCCAGAACGTTGAAGCCCTATTCAACTTAGTTACCATCTCAAGGACAGCAAACCCTCAGAGCCCATGTGGATTCCACTCTCAGGTCAGGACCTGGAAGGGGCCTTCCCTTCCAGCACCCATGCCCTGTTCCTCACCCCCGCCCACTATCCCCATTCTCTCTGGTGGAAGATCCCTGGTTTTTAAACCAGAAAAGTGGCCCATCGGCTGCCAGGGCAGGAAGCCACGACTGGCCATACTCCATGTGGCTCAGAGGTTGGCCATTTAATAAACAGAAACAGTTCCCCCAGGATTGCAGCCCATTACAGGGATTACTGGGGGGTGATACAGCCATGAACTTGGTCAGGGACAAAGGAATGCGGGGCAGAGTGGCAGTTGGAATCTCAATTAAACTCAAGCTCTGAGCTGAGTTGGACGCACACACGTTTTCATCTTTATCCTGCCCTCTGCTTTCTGTTTTGATCTATACTTCATGCTTCTGAAAGTGACCTCCAAAACCAGAAAACGTTCAGTTGTCTAGAATCCAAGGAGCCAGAAGACTCAAGGAATCAAAGTTGCTTTGTTGTTTTTCCCTGCTCTCTCTATCCCAGACACAGAGAGGCAATGAGATGATTTGACTACTTAACTTCTGAAGATATCAAAGGATTGATCCAGATTTGTTCAGTCTCCTCTAGTTGCTTTGGTTATAAACAGAACTGAGAACAGCATCTGGCACATCATAGATGCTTAACAAGAATCTGTTGATGGAATGAGCTGCCATGATGCTCAGTGTTCATAGCCTTGTTGCTAGTCTAAAGTATAGTGGGAGCTTGGATTTGAGAGCAGAAGGGTGAGCTTGTCAAGTCACTTCTCTCTGAGCCTCAGGGACTGCTTCTATTTTAAAGAAGCAGGCTAGCATCATGGATAAGGGCAAGACCCAGATGCCAGGCCACCTGGGTCTAAGTCTTATTTCTGCCATCTGCTGGCTGTGTCACTTTGGGTAAATTGCTTAAGCTCTCTGTGCCTCCGTTCACTCATTTATGTAATGGGTCCAATGCACCTAACTCCTAGGGTTATTGTGGAGACTAAATTAGTACTTGCGAGTATTTAGAACAGTGCATGGCATATCTTACCCATATTTAATTTTTTATTACACCTGTAGATGTTAAAAGTTGATCATTCTGGGACTTCCCTGGTGGTTTAGTGGCTAAGATTCCCTGCTCCCAATGCAGGGAGCCCTGGGTTCAACCCCGGGTTGAGGAACTAGATCCCACATGCCACAACCAAGAGTTCACATCCCAGAACTAAGCAACTAAGATCTGGCACAACCAAATAAATACTTTTTTTAAAAATTGATTATTCTTGCAGGGAAAACATGATTACTTTTGATTACCTTGAATAGCCAGTTAAGCTGAAAACGCACTTCTCAACTCTTTGGGAGAATGAATGGTTTACTGAATACCTCTCCTACTCCCATCCTTCAGCTCTCTGAAGCAGTCTGTACCAACATGTTCCTGCAGGAAATACCACTGTTGACTGCACAGACAGTGGCCCCTGAAGGCCAAATGTTGCTGATAAGCAAGGGAGAGGAAGGTATTCTTTATGACCCTGGCAGATTTCCGAGCTGATACTGAGCTTGGCACAAGCCCTGAGTCCCATGCCTCACTAGGCTTGGTGGTCCTAACGTGGTCTAAGCAGCCGTGGGATTCTAGTCACTGCCCAGGCATGCTCCCCCCCCCCCCGTTTTGCTCTGTCCTCGTCACCTCTGCCCCCATCCCACTGCCCATTCTCCAGATGCTCCCTATCCAGAGCTGTGAGGTCCTCTTGGGCCTGAGCTCCCCAGGCAGCCTCTGGGAGTCTATGGAGAGCAAACAGCTTGGCCTGACTGCACTGCCCGAGGCCGCTGGGTCAGGCAGGGCTAAAGGTCACATCCCAGGGCCTTCCCGGATGCAGGCAAGCTGGCCCAAGCCAGCGGCTCCACACAAAGGAGCAGCTGAGAAGAGTCAAGTTGGAAAAGTCAGTGACTTGAAACTGAGTGGAAATGAGAAGCTGCGGGCAGGGCCAGGAGGGTATGCGGGGGTCAGAACCTGAAGTGGTGTCTGAGGGACAGGGGGGCGTGTGGGAAAGCAAGCCCCGAGAACGTCTTCCTCGGCCCCTGACCTCCTCCTTCTATCTCTGCTGCCGCCTTCTCCAGCAACCTTAACTGCTGACTGTCACAGCCTTGCTCACCCAAACCAGCTGGCCCAAAGGGCCCTCAAACCTGCCTCTATCAAGTATGTATGGTCTGTTCACATGGTGAACTAGTCGGCAGCCACTTAGTAGGTTTGCAAAGATGTGATGGTATCATGGGAGAAATGATTCATCTTAAGAAGTGCAATAGCATGATATAAAATTATAAATGTGGCATGATATCGAGCATGTGGGGGAAGAAAACAGACCAAGGTTGGTAACAGTGCTTGCTGCCTGGTTAGAGGGTTAGGAGTAATTTTCATTTTCTTCTCCATTTTCCAAACTCCTTCCCAGAAGCTTGTATTGTTTCCATAGTATAGGAAGGAAAAAAACCTCTGGAGCTGGGTGTACAGAGTTTAAAGTATCTTATCGGTCCAGCCTACTAACAAGGATGTGTACACATGTATACACACACACACTCAGTCCATTAATGGCATTTCTTTATGGTAATTACATTAAATCTTTTTTTGAAAATGATCTGTAAACCTCTAAGTATTTACTAGGCACCTACTAAGCATCCAGTCCTGCCCAAGACTGTCCACTCCATCACACGTGAAGTGTGTAGAACGACTTTTTCCCTAACCAGCCCCATCCCATGACCCAACCCCCCTCATTACTCCACAGAGCTTTTGCTTTGGAACAGAAAGATCTTCATTCAGTAGGTGTTTGGTCAGAATTGCAAAATAATTTTTTCTTCAGTCCCTCCTTACATTGAGAAAACTGCATCTAACCTAATTTTGTTGTAGACCCTTTAAGCTGAATTTCCCCATCTCTGGGGAACACAAAACACTACTTCAGATGTTGTTTGTGAGAGTTTCATTCGCTGCTTTCTTTCTGTTCACTTTCCTGTTCCCAATTGGGAGAGAACATAAAAAAAAGATGATTTAGGAGTCAGAGGAGTAGGTGTGGGTCAGGGCAGAGTCATGTTCAGAGACAGCAGACAGAGGTACTGCTCCATCAAGAAAGGGAATGAAGTCTTTCTACAAGCTGGGATCTGAGGGACTCAAGGGATGTGTAGGAGGTGGTTCTCACCTTTATGGGCAGACAAATGTGTACATAAAGTCGGTTTCTCTGCAAGATGAGATTCAGAGTCATGGAATTGATAAAGAAAAGATGAAAGCATCAGGGCCAGAGGACAGAAAAGTCGTAGAGAGGGACTTCCCTGATGGTCCGTCCAGTGGCTAAGAACTCCATGCTCCGAATGCAGGGGGCCCAAACTCAATCCCTGTTCATCGAACTAGATCCCACGTGCTACAACCAAGATCAGAGATCCTGCGTGCTGCAACTAAGACCCAGGAGCCTAAGTAACTAATTACCTTTTAAAAATCAGGGAGAAGAACAGACTTTGTCCTTGAGGAATAACTCACTCATCCCAGCCTCCGGCCGCCGAAATATACAAGCCCAGGCACCTGACTAAGCCTTGGAGGGTCCAAAGGAGTCTTACTCCTTATTTTCCTTCAGCAGAAATAGATGTCATGATGAGAATGAAAAATTTTCTGCCTGCCACACCCACTCCCTCCTCCACTTTGCCGGTATGTACCCTTGTCCATCCTGTTTCCCAAAAGAGGGGCTACTTTCTGTCTATCTCAGGATGCAAAACAAAGGGAAAATGTCAGCCACGTGCAGCCATGAGCCCTGCCTAAGCATCCCGTTAGCCCCGGGGCTTTCAGCTGAGTGGGCCAGACCTGATAGCCCTCTGAAGGAGAGGAGGAGCACTCCAGAACAGACAGCTGAAGCCCCTGTTACAACGTGAGGATTGCAGGGCAGACGACACTTCACAACATCACCAAAGATTGATGCAAATTGGTTTGGTTCTGACCCTGTCACACCAGGAAGGATAATGATTCTAGCAGTGCCGAGCAGGGGAGGGGGCATGTGGTGGGGGCCGGGAGAATTGGTGTCTCACTCTGCATCTTCATTAATGATCTGAAAGACAGGGGTAAACAGCATGCTAATGAAACCTACAGATGATTGGTGTTACAAATCCCAGAGAGGACAGAGAAATAGCACGGCAAGACCCAGGGAGCTTAGAAATATGGGCAGGAGATTGTCAAATGAGATTCGCCCTAGGAAAATGAAAGCCGACATGTCAGGAAGGGATGATGAAGGCACCTCTGGGTGGGGGACCACAAACACGAAGCAGAGATGGGTGGGTGGCAGGGCCAGGCGGCTGAGAGGGGATGAGGTCTGGGGTGTGTTGGGGAGACTGAGAAGCTGGCCTTGAGGACTCAGGAGATGGGTACCCTTGTGTGTTCCTGGCAGGACTGACTACAGCAAGAAGACAGGGACCAACGCTGTGTGCAGCTTGAGGGCCAGGAGGGTGACCTGTGTCCACTCCTGTGTCTCCTGAAAGGCTCGGCTCTGACTTCACAGCTACGGGCTGTGCTGCACTCATCACTGAGGTTAACATTGCCATTCTGACCTGAATGATTGAAATGAGACAAGCCAAGACACATTTTTCAACTTTTCCCAGAATGATTGGGAATAGGATATTCAAGAGCAGAGGAAAGAAAAATTTCCCCCATCTTCAATTGTTTCCCATTCAATAAACACAGCTTGGAGGTATAATTCACTGATATTAAGTACAAAAATCTTAAGGCTATATGCATACAATTCAGTGAGTATTTTTTTCCCCTTGAGCAAATCACTTAACCTCACTAAGTCTTCCTTTCCTCCCTCAAATGGGTATAACTGCAGTTATATATGTTGCAGCTGTCTTGTGAAAATTAAATGAGATAGAAGAGGTAAGGCCTGTGGTACACAGTAAGCACTCAGATATTGGTGATTATTATTATCTTTTGTTACCCTCTAATTGTTTTCTCTAAGTTTTACTCTTCATTGCCCAGGGAAATTATAAACTTCTTGAAGTCAGAGACTGTCTTAAAATTATTTTCCAGTGCATGGATACTGGAGGAAGCAATAAAACCTTCTTTGGGCGATTCATATGCTAGAGTTTTCTTACTGTTGTTTTTTTCTTTTGCCCTGCTGCACAGCATGTGGGATCTTAGTTCCCCAACCAGGGATCAAACCTGTGCTCCCTGCACTGGAAGTGCAAGAGTCTTCACCACTGGACCCCGAGGGAAGTCCTAGAATTCTCTTTGAATATGAATAATTTTATTTTTAACCAACTCAGATTTACTTTCCATGAATCTCTTTCTTCAAAATGGCATAAGACTCCCCCCCCCAAAAAAAACAACAAGAAAGAAACAAAAAAACAAAACCAAGTAAAATTCTGATATCACAGAGGTTTTTTGAGACAAAACATTCCCCATGAGATTATGCTAACAACACATACAGTGTCTGGTGAAATTTTAAGCCAAAGGAAGAGATCCCAGGCTGATGATTAAGACCCCAATTGAGTTTGAACTAGGGTGGCTAACCATCCAGTTTGCTTGGGACTCTAGGGTTTCCCAGGACAAGGGACAGTCCTGCTAATGTGATGGCTGTTGACTCAGGTTTGAGTCCAGGCTCTGCCTCTTGATAGGTTTGTGGCCTTGGGTAGGATTCTTAGCCTTGTTGAACTTGGTTTTCTCTCCAGTTAAAGGGGGAACAAACTGTTGGAAGCATCAAATGAGGTACCATTTGATAGTATTAGCAATGTGTTTGATGCATAATAAAAGCCTGGTAAAAGTTGACATACACTGTCAGAATATGTGTAAGTAAAGTTTAAAATAGGCACAAACAAGTCTATGATGATAGAAATCAAGAGTGGTTACTCATGTCAAGAGCTAAAGGGAGGCTTCTGCAAGGCTGGAAACATCCTTGGAGGCAAATACTGCGCTTTGTAGTCTGTTTGAAGCATGATAATTGGGTTACCAAGAAGATAAGAAATTTATTTTCTATGGGGTAAATGAAACAAAAATCCCCTGGGAACTTAAGTTGTTCTTCTCTCTTCCTTATACCTTCTCCACCTTACAAAGCAAAGGCTTCCATTTTCCTAGGCTCCCCTGTCTTCCTAGCCTTCATTCATGTAGACACATTTCTGCTGTCATTATCATAGGGCCTTGATTTGAAAACCATGTTATGATTCTTTGCTTGGCTCTCTCCCTGCCTCCTCCTCCACCCCACCCCCCTTTTTTTTGGCCACACCACGGGATCTTATTTCCCCAACCAAGGATCAAAACTGTGCTCCCTGCAGTGGAAGTGTGGAGCCCTAACCACTGGACCGTCAGGGAATTCCCACCTCCTTCTCTTCTGATATGAGCTTCTCTCCTCTCCGCAGCCGGTAAGGGCACAGTTTCTCAAGAGAACTCTCAAAGTTGACTCCCCACCCCTACCTCAAAGTCCCACTGCTGGGAAACTGGAGTCACCAAATGCTGTGACCTTCAGAAAAACACAGGATTTGTTAACTCCACTTGCAGGGATACACCCAACAGAAGTGAGTACTTTCTTGCACCAAACGATGTGTAAGGATGTTGGCAGCGACTTTCTTCATGTGAGTCAAAAATTGGCAGACACTCAAATGTCCATCAATAGGAGAATGAATAAATTGTCATATATTCCTATAATGGAATGCCATTGACAATAAAGAATAAGCTACTGCACTGCCTCACAGAATAACACAGATGGCTCTCGCAAACAAGAATGAGGAGCCAATTAGGGCAGGCATAGAAGTGCATAGTGTATGATTCTGTATATATGAAGTTCTAGAACAGGTAAAACCAACCTAGGGTGGGAGAGGCCAGAATAGTGGTTACCTGGGGACTGGGAAGAGGAATGAGGATACTTCTAGGGTGTTGGAAATATTCTCTATTTTGATCTGAGTAGTGGTTACATAGGAGATGTATGAACATGTGTGTGTGTGTGTGAACATTCCTCAAGCTATACATTTAATAGTTATGGGCTTTACTGTGTGTAAACTCAATTTAAACAAATGAATTTAGGGTCATCTGAGCCTCTAAAGGAAAACTGATGAAAGTTACCCTAGCCCTAGGGAGGTGATTTGGGCAATAACACAGGCAAATTATCTGACTTCTGGGCTATGGAGGCAGAAGACGGATAGAAGATGGTCAAAGTGTTCCTTTGGTAGCTACCTTCCATGCTCCACCAGCAGCTGAGCATTGGGCTTTGAGGCTGTGGTCTGGAAACCTCATCTGTGACTTTGATTCCAGGGGAGGGCTGTCAATCAAGTTCCAAGGGTCCCTGACACGTCGTCGCTTGGGCTCCTTTGTGAAGGACCATCATTGTCTCAGCACAGGACCCCAACCTCTGGGATCTACTGCTCGATGATCTGAGGTGGAACTGATATAATAATAATAGAAATAAAGTTCACAATAAATGTATGTGTTTAAATTATCCTGAAAGTGCTCCTCGCCCCCACCCCACAATTTCATGGAATTGTTTTCCATGAAATTGGTCCCTGGTGCCAAAAGGGTTGGGAACTGTTGCTCTACACCCCTCTCTGTGGGTTCAGTCCAGAGACTGGGGACTGCTCCAGGGCCAGGGCCTGGTCTGTGCATCCCTGTTGCGCTTTCAGGGTACCACTGCCAAGTGGATGCCCGAATCCATTGCCTCCAGTCACCTACAGTATTGTTAAATTCTTCCCAGCTGGAACTGACCACTGAGCCAAAGTGGGGCTTTTACACACGTGGTTGTTCGGGCGATCTTTCCTAAAAGACCTGGCATCCAGGTAAGCTACGGGCATCCCTGACTCGCTTCCATCAGTGTAGTTCCAGTTCTGCTAGAAAAGGCCTCTAGTTCTCGCTACAGCCAAGTTTCCCAGCACCATCCACTCTGGGCAGAGGCCATGTCTATACCGCAGGTAACTGGAGTTCTCAGGGGTGCTGACGGCAGTCTCTCTGGGTTTGGTATTCCCTTAAATGGAGGTTGAAATGGCTGGGTTGTTTGGTTCCTTGAAGAGATTTCTGTGCCATCCAGATACATAGCCACTAGCCACATGTAGCTGTTCTATTTAAATTAAAAATAAATAAAACTTAAAATCCAGGAAGGGGCTTCCTTGGCAGTCCAGTGGTGAAGACCCCACACTTCTACTGCAGGAGACATGGGACACAGGTTTGATCCCTGGTCAGGGAACTAAGATCCCACAAGCCAAGGGGTGCGGTCAAATTTTTTTTCCAGGGAATTCTCTGGTGGTCCAGTGGTTAGGACTCTTATGTTTTCACTGCCAAGGGTGTGGGTTCAATCCTTGGTTGAGGAACTAAGACCCTGCAACTGCGTGGCATGGCCAATAAACAAATAAATAAGCACAATTCTAAAAACACATTTTCTTCCCAGCCTTCAACCCTCAGGCTACTGGTTATCAGCTAGTGGGAGCTAGAACCTCTCTGATGTTTTCCCACTTAACTTATCCTGGATCTTGTTTAGACTTGTATGTACAGTTTTCACAGCTACGTATTATCCCACTCTATGGATGTGCCATAATTTATTTAACAAGTGCCTGTGATGGACATTTAGTTTGTTTCTAATCTTCTACTACAAACTATGTTGTGATGAACAAACATTGTATTTAAATCTTTGTGAGTGTACAAATGTATCCTTAGAATAGATGCCTAGGGAAGGAAGTGCTTCCACAAAGTCCATGTGCATTTAAAAATTTGATATTGCATATGAGTGTGTGTGCTTTGTCACTTCAGTTGTGTCCAGCTCCTTGTGACCCCATGAACTGTGGCCCACCAGGCTTCTCTGTCCATGGGATTTTTCCCAGCAAGAATACTGGAGTGGGTTGACATTTCCTCCTCCAGGGAATCTTCCTGACCCTGGGGTCAAATCTGGGTCTCTGTGGTGTCTCCTGCATGGCAGGCAGATTCTTTACCACTGAGCCACTGGGGAAGCCCCAGTATCTCTCCAGTGCCTTTGCCTCTGTGTCCGTGAGCCTTCCAGCCCCACTCACTCCCTCCTTCCTGGGGTCAAGGCACACAGCCCCAGTATTATATATATACATATATCACATATATTCAATATTTAATATATTGAATATCTTTTATTAGACACATGATGTAATATATATTGCTGTATCGCCCCCTAAAGTGGTCTTTTCCCCATCCCCTTAGCAGTGCTGTTATCAGGCATACAGGTTCCTACAGAATAACAGTGGCTCCTCTTGCACGGGGGCTCCATTGCCTCCCTACAACCCACCCCACCTACCTTTCCTTCTTCTCACTCCTTTTTTTTTTTCCTCTTTTTTCCCTCACTCCTTCTTGCTGCTGGAAGTGGTTGGCATTTACCCCAGCATTCACCCAGCCCCCAGGTACCGGCCTGAAGTTTTTCACTTCAATGACTCACGCCCTGTGGACTCTGCCACACTCTCGTGAGGTAGCTACTATTATTGCTCCCATTTTCCAGATGAGAAGCCTGAGACTTCGAGATAACTAACTTGTGCATGGTCACCTAGCTGGTTAGTAGCAGAGCTGGGGTGTAACCCCAGGCTATCTCACTTCAAAGCTGGTGCTTCTTGGGAACTAAATGCTTCCCCACACCCCTCGCCTGACACCATGGGCTCCCCTCCCCCTGGGATAGACACCCACTCTCTCCAGTGCCATTGCCTCTGTGTCCGTGAGCCCTCCAGCCCCGCTCACTCCCTCCTTCCTGGGGTAAAGGCACACAGCTCTCCCTGTGGCCCTTCCTCTGGCACCAGGAAACCGCCCCTGTTTCCTGCATCCTTGGCCTTGGGACTGTCACACCTGACCAGCTGGGTCCACCCAGGCCGCCCCCAGGTGATCACCTTGGCCTACTGGGGTGCCAGGGAGGGAGAAAGCAACGGCTTCCGTCACCTGACCCCGCTCAGCCAATTCACGAAGACAAGATGTCAAGTTAATGAGCCTGTGGGCCTCTAATTAGCTGTCAATTACCTCAAATTAATCAACTCCTCGCCTAATTAAGCATTATCGGCAGGTGGGCACAAAGCAGACCATTGTGTGGGAGCCCTGAGAAAAGCCCGGCTGGCAAACTTGGTTAGGATCAGCGCAGTGCACCAGGCCCGCCGCCCCACCGTGAGCACGGGGGCCCTCTGCCCACCGCTGCCCCCCGGCACCAGGGCCCCGGGCATCTCCTGGACGGTGGGGTGAACCGTGCATCTTGAGAAGGAGGTGCGGAGCCTGGAGGCCGGAGGGATGTCTGCAGGGACACGAGGCAGTGGGAGCCGTGTGACCGGGCAGGGGAAGGCCACGGCAAAGGGACAGCAGGTAGCAGGGCCCAGTGACCAGCTCCCGGCCTGCGCTGGAGCCAGGGCGAGGGCTGGGCCCAGAGCTGGGCAGACTGCAGGCCTGGTCAGGCCTGGAGTTCAGGCCTGGGTGAGTGGGCAGCTCCACTTCCGAAGGTCCTGGCCCTGCCCCTCTGGGCTCTGTGACCCCAGAAAGTGACTTCGCTTCCGTGAGCCATGGTTTCCATCACTGAAAAAAAAGAGAATAACTTTGTTAAGAGATCTTCTCGGGCCTCTATGAGGATTGAATGAGGTTGCGCCGGTGAAGCACACAGGTGGAATTCTGTGACCGGCCAGGCGGTCAGCGCTCAGTGGGATCAGTAGTCGTGAGAGTGGAGGTGGGTGAACCACTCAAGCTACGTACTGTGTCCCCAGATTCTGAGCCCCCAGACTGCAGTGCACCCCTGACACATGTGAAGCCACGGGGCCTGGACGCTGGGGTGTCCCGGCCACCTCCTCGCCACCCCCCCCCATCTCCCAGCACCTTTGAGGGTGGGGGCCATATGGAGCTCAGCTGAGGTGACAAGTCTCTGACTAGTGGCCAGGAAACAGACAGCATGTACAAACCCGTCTCCCCTCGGGTCTTGGGGCTGCAAGCCCAGAGAGGCGGGTGTCTCCATGCAGCCCCCAGGCACTGAACTCGTGCCCTGACCATGGTCCTGGAGGCCGAACTGATACCCACGTTGTTTAACGCAGGGCAGGGTGAGGCTGGGGGCCAGCTGGGTGGATCTCTACACCCACTGAGGGTCAAATGCCGCCACACTCATGCCAGTTCTGTCCGCTTCCCCACTCCAACCATTTCTTGTCATCGACCCACCAAATCTCTCATCTGTTGTTGTTCTGTTGCTAGTCACGTCCGACCCTCTGTAACCACAAGGACTGCAGCAGGCCAGGCTCTTCTGTCCTTCACTGTCTCCCAGAGTTTGCGCGAGTTCATGTCCATTGAGTCAGTAATGCTATCTAACCATCTCATCCTCTACTGCCCTCTTCTCCTTTTGCCTTCAATCTTTCTAGCACAGGACACCCTCTCCCTGCTTCCTGGGGCAATGGACATCCTCAGTCTCGCCTGTGAAAGCTTGGCGATATCTTTCCCCTCCCCGTTTAAATCACTTAGTCATTTAGCAAACATTTATTATGTCTACTAATTAAAGCTCTCCATGTTAAGGGGGAAATGGTTGGATAAACACAAATCATTAATGCATGCACTAGAGATGTGAGGCACAGAAGGGAGCAAGGATTGATTATGTACCTAATGTAACACTGGCAGGCATGGCACAACCAGACATGGATGCCAGTGCTTCTGACTCCCGTCCACCAGGAGAGATCAGGTCTGTGCCAGGGTTGGGAGTGGGGATGGGGGGAAGCAGGTGGATGCCACCTCCCTCTGCGCCTGGGCAGGTGAGGCCTTCCAGACAAAAGGAAGCTGGAGCTGAGGCTTGAACAAGGCGATGTATTTCAGATGAGGGAAACAGTATAGGTGAAAGCCCAGAGGTATGCAAAGGACATGGAGAGTTCAGCAAACAAAGGAGACCTCCTGAGTACCTGAGACCTGCAGCACAGGCTGCAGAGGCACAGTGAAGAAGAGTAGGAGCTCAGAGGGCCTTCAAATAGGGCCTTTCTAGTAGGGATTTGAAGACTTCCCTAAACTCTGACCCCTCCTAAGAAAGAAAGAAAAAGAAAGAAAGTGAAATCGCTCAGTCGTGTCCAACTCCTTGTGACCCCCATGGACTGTAGCCTGCCAGGTTCATCCATCCATAGGATTTTCCAGGCAAGAATACTGGAGTGGGTTGCCAGTTTCTTCTCCAGGGGATTTCCCTGACCTAGGGAACCAACCCAGGTCTCCCGCAATGCAGGCAGACTCTTTACCATCTGAGCCACCAGGGAAGCCCCTGACCCCTCCTAGAGGAGCTGAATTCTGCAGGGAGCGAATCCATAATTGAACCAAATGAAGCTGCTTTTGTGCCTCCAGAAGGGAACGGAAGCATCAGGGGAGTGGACCTTCCCCAAATCAGTGAAAACACACTAGTCGGTGCTCCACCTCCTGAGAGGAAGGCCCGCCTCTCTCCCTTCTGTGTCCCAAAGCACCCAGAGGGGAGCAAGCACCCAGCCAGGCTTATGAATTACTGCAGAAAGTTATTCATTTCTCCCTACCACATTACTGACATGTACGTGGATGCAGGGACTTGCGTTAAAGCCCAGACATATTTATCCCTCTGGAAAAATGTTCCATCTGGCATGAGTGGAGGAGACATAAGTTTGGGAGGCAAAGGGCAGCCAGGCTGCAGGGAGGAGGAGGAAGGAGCAGTGTGCGGGAGAAGCCTCGGTTCCCATCTCTCTGGGGCCCATCCCATCCCAGATCCTACAAGGCCCCCATACATCCTTGTGGTTCTTTCTCACTTGAGCAAGCTTGAGTATCTGTTCCTGCATCCCATCTAGAGTCCCCCACCCCAAAGCACCCTGATGTATCTGGCCCGGAACAACCAGAGAAGCCCCAGCCCCCAGGTGGAAAGGCATCTTACAGACCAGCCAGGGCAGTAGTTCTGATGGAACCACAGGGGCACCCAACTCCAGGGACACCCCACAGAGTCCAGCTGGCAGATGGCTTTATTCCACAAACGGTGCAGGAGCCCAGTATGTGACAGAGACGATGCATAAATTATACCCACGTGTACGGTTATGTTTGATGTTTTGTTGTTGTTGTTTAGTTGCTTTGAGTGGTGTCCAACTCTTTTGCGACCCCATGGACTCTAGCCAACCAGGCTTCTCTGTCCACAGGATTTTCCAGGCAAGAATACTGGAGTGGGTGGCCATTTCCTTCTCCAGGGGATCTTTCAGGGATGGAACCCGTGGCTCCTGCCTTGGCAGGAGGCATTTATGTTTATGTTTATCAAGCTAGATAAAAACCGAATGAATACAAAAGTGTATAGAATAAAATGTAGGCTTCCCTCACACTCCTGTTCTCCAGTTCTCTGATTCCCTTCCCCACAATCAACCACAGCCAGTTCTTCCATTACCTTTCCAGAAATTAAGATAGTTATATATATTTTTCTTACATATAAGTTAGGTATACTTTTTTTGTATATGAAATAGTTATATATATCTTTTCTCTTTCACAAGTGGCAGTAAAATAAGACTGTCCTGCAGCTTCGGTATTCATACTAATATTGTTCTTGGAGATTGTTTCCGATCAGAATGTGTAATAACAGCTCCTGAAAGTGTACTTTTATTTTTTTCTTTTTAAAGTTATACAAAATCATCAGAGTCAAGAGGAGGCTATGGAGACATGAAGACTAGATGTCCTGTGATCTTCTGGAACAGAAAAAAGGACACACAGTGAAAACTAAGGACTATGAATAAACACAGATTTTAGCAAGTAAAGTATCCATTTTGGTTCACCAACAGGTTTACCATACTAGAGAGTTCCCTACTGGCCGAGTGGTTAGGATTCCAGGCTTTTAATGCCAGTTCATGTGTGCTCAGTTGGGGAGTCAGGGCCAGGTTCAGTCTTTGGGCTGGGAACTGAGATCCCACAAGCCGTGCAGAGCAGCAAGAAAACAAACAAACAAACAA